>JAWDJN010000015.1:4928757-6155770 GCA_037788925.1 Mytilus galloprovincialis
ATTGCTACATTTCAATAGGATAAACTATATTGTAAGTTTTCTACCCGAGTTAACAAAATAAAATTTCAGCGGTTTTATAAGTATACAATAGTGCCTCATTATTAAAGGATTGGAATTTTATAAAATAAAGGACAAGGTATGATAAGGGCCGTTTCTGGCCCCCCCTTTTTACAGAATTTTTAAACTTTGAAGTTGAAACCCATCACGCCTGTGTAATGGACTGCAGTATCTGATCGTCCATGTAGAACCTTATTTTTAGGTGTTATGTACTCAAATATGTTCAAACTGAGACCTTGAAAAGCCCTAAACGACGAAAAGTGTAAAAAATCTACAATTTCGTCATGTTCGGAGACAAAATTTGACATCAGCGCCAACGTAGACCATCTTGAAATTTTCAACCATCAACTGTACTCGTATGTATCTTTCACATAATAAAATGTCATGGTGGTCTACGTTGGCGCTCATGTCTAAAAATTTGAAAAATATTCCGATTGTTTACATATTTTGACAAGTCATTATAATACGTCAAAGTGAACGGCACGGGTACGAAATTATTCCGGGATCCATAATTGATCAGAATATCACGTACGGATTGTTTTATGGCGTATCCAGTCATCAAGACATGTCACTCTCTTAAAGAAATATGCTGTACGTGAAATTAGACCCATAATGATCAAAATACTCTAACACTGTGCAGCCAAATACAGAGTTGTGTCCCTTGAAATATGGTGAATGAATTTTTATTTTTATCATTATAATTTTCAAATATTCAACTAAATCTTACAAATGAATTTTATAATAAATTCTCAATAAATTCAAACTCTTTTTGTAATTCTGAAGAAAATCATTTCATCAAAACGTATATATTTTGCACTTTGAAGTTTTCTATTTAACCATCTACAGACAAATAGATTTATGTACCATATCCATTTCGAGCACATTTCTGTGACCATTACGTTGATGGACTTCTCATGTACAATGACCATATTTTTTATTGCGAATATTAAAATCACTTGTTGGTAGACTAATGCAGTCAGTATTAAATCCAAAAGTATGAAATGTAACTCTAAAAATAATTCCAGGTAAAGAGCAGTTGATACTGAAATTAAGTTTACTATACTGTGAATGATGTATATCCAGCCTATTCATATATCGGTACAATAATGATTTTTCTTATATATGTGTCAGAGCACTCTTTTGACAAGATGTAATCATAAAATAAAAGTACACATGTAGCATTCAATTGACTCAGATCCTATATGGATTATCAAATAAAACATGCTATAGCGAAATTACTTTTAACATATTTTACCTGCATAAATACAAATTGGATAAGACCCATGGCAAAAAAATTATGAAGTATGCATAAAAAAACATGTGTATTTGTTTGCCATTTCGAATGTGTATTTTGTTTTGTCTGGAGTTCTATGTAAGTGACAAAATTTCATGCCAAACCTATACCGATTCCTGGAGTGCACTGGTACTTCTTACCTAGCTGTTTAATGTACATGTTAACTATATATGTCCTCTTAATACTATTTCACATTTCCCCTCCCCTCACGGGACAAAATGTCGAGCACGTTCGTTAATTTAGATCTGCCCGTCGATCCATCCGTCCGTTCGTCTGTTTCTGTCCGGACACATACGTCTAGCTATCTCTTTCAGTTTTTGACCAAAAAAGCTTTTTATTAGAGGTGTGTATGTCTACAGGGTTTTGATTTTTTTATAAAATTTTCTTTAATTGATGTCCGGTATTTTTGGTACAAGCTATATATATATATATATATATATATAAAGAGTCGGTTATCCTCCTACAGTTTTTGAGATACAGCTTTAATACCTAATAGGTTTATTGTACACATAATTGAAGCATGTATTGCCATCGGATTTTTATTATTCTTCAAATATTATAAAAATGTCAGATTTTTGGACTTAGTCAATATTTCTTGCTACTTAAAAAACAATTTGGGTAGTTGTTGAATATTCACCAAAAACGGTAGTTGAACTTGTTTTCCCTCTCACTTGCTATTAAAGGCACAACTTGCACTACTAGAACTACAGTTTAATGTCCCTAATGCAATAAATAAGATTTTTTTAGTAACTTTAAATATTTATTCAATACCGGAAAGGTTGAATTTGGTGAATACTACAGCCGATTTCATTGAGTGTGAAGTCAAAGGTAATATTTTTAGTTAGCTTGCTTGTTAGATGAACCATAAAGTTATTGTTAGGTCAGGTTAACTACCCTCCTTTAAGAATATACTAGTCCAGCAGATTACCAATCTATCTGTCTGATGGACTATGCTACTTCGAAAGGAGGGTAGTAAACCTTACATAATAATGTCTTCACGGTTCGGCTAACAAGCAAGCTTACCAAAGATTTTACCTTTGGCTTCACACTCAATGAAATCGGCTGTAAATCTTGAAATTTAGTTGAAACCTTTTGACTGGACATTCAGTCCTGCAAGTGAAGACATTCAGAATGAAAATAACAAAGAGATCAACATTGAAAGGAGAAATTAAGGTTGAAAACGAGTGCACCGCACGAGCGGAGATCGAACTCACAACATCAGTGTTGACTGGCTAGTGATTACAAAAGTAACTTCTTAGACCACTCGGCAACCGAGACCCTTTAATGAAGTATGTCTACGTTTCTAATCAAATTCGAATGTTTTGGGGTTTCATGAAATACTACTTACCAACTTGTATTTAACGACCATTCTGTTAAAGAACAAATTCCTGGATATTTTGACAATACAGAGCTACCTCTTATTTGTTATATTTACAAGAAATCTACCCGGAAATTTGTGTTTAATTATAGTCAATTGTGTAAAAATGTTAATATCAGTGAAAATACACCTACTTCATGTAATTGCAGTAATTCCGAATATATTTATGGACCCATTTCCCATGTTATAACAGGAGATCTTAACATCGTTCAAGACCGAGAGTTAAAATCATTCCTAAGTAAAGGACCTAAATATCGTCCCCCGTCAATTATTAATTGGAATGAGTGTCGTAATATTATCCACGACTCACTCCATACTTACTGTATGAAATGGATAAAACGGGAAAAAGCTGACAAAAAATCTTTGGACTCTTTTTTTAATTCAGTAATGAAGATAGTTGATATACGTATTCAACATTTTAAAGAACATTTTACTATAAACAATAACCACAATAAACCTATTTCTCGCATCAAACATAAACTAAAAGAACTAGCCAAGGAATTTGTTTTTGTCCCGGCAGATAAAGCTGCTAATAATATTATTATTGTTTGACGTAAATTTTACATTGAGGTTCTGAAAAAGGAAATCACCAATTCACCAACATTCCAACTGACTCCATTTTCAGAAAACGAAATCTGTAACAAACATAAACTTTTAGCCACCGCTTTACAAGCAGAGCCAAATACAATGAAAGTCCCAACTATGTATTGGCTTCCGAGGCTACACAAAACCCCTTACAAATATAGATTTATTTCGTCTTCAAGCCATTGTTCAACTACTAAATTGTCTATTCTTCTTACCAGCACACTTGGTACAATTAAAAACCTGATAATAAATTGTTCAAATAAGGCCTTCGAAAATAGTGGAATTAATTACTTTTGGAGTGTCAAGAACTCGTTGGAAGTACTTGATAAATTGCATGCTTATATTGGTGATTTTGAATCTGTTCAAAGTTTTGATTTTTCTACCCTGTATACCACATTGCCTCACATTCTCATTAAGAAAAAATTCACACACCTAATTAAATGGGCATTCAAAAAATCAGAATGTGAATATATATGTTCAAACTCTTTTAGGTCATTTTTTAGTAGCAATAAACAAAAACACTATGTTAATTGGACATGCTTTGATACTATATATGCCCTTGAATTTTTACTAGATAACATTTTTGTTCGCTTTGGAGATTCCGTATATCGTCAGATTATCGGAATTCCAATGGGGACTAACTGTGCACCACTTATTGCGGACCTGTTTTTGTATTGTTATGAGTTACAATTTATGACAAAAATAAGCAAAGACCCATCGAAACAACATCTGATAAACAAATTTAATAATACTTTTAGATATTTGGATGATATTTTGGCTCTCAATAATGACGACTTCAGTATGTATGTTAATGAAATTTATCCTGTTGAACTTACTTTAAATAAAGCTAATACTAACAATGACCACTGCCCTTTTCTCGATCTTGATATCTATATCACTAATGGAAAGCTGAATACTAAAATTTATGATAAAAGGGATGATTTTTCATTTCCTATCGTTAATTATCCGTTTTTAGATGGTGACGTTTCCTTGTCGCCATCTTACGGTGTTTATATATCTCAACTTGTACGATTCGCTCGTGTATGTAACAATGTTTTCGATTTTAACGAGAGAAATTTATGTATTACTGAACAATTATTACACCAGGGTTTTCGATATCACAAACTAGTCAAAACATTTACTAAATTTTATCATCGGTATAAAGACATCATTCGTAAATATAGCTCAACATGCAGACTTCTAATACGTTCAGGTATTTCACATCCAATTTTTTATGGTAATATTCTTTATAAAGCACAAAGGTGTCAGTATTCACCTCAGAAACTTACCAAACCTTTGAATAGACTTATTAAGAAGGGATATAATTACGATACTGTTGTCAAGTCATTAAAGATTGCATATTTTGGCGTTAGTATTGAGTCACTGATAAGGTCTTTGCATCGGAACTAAACACATTTATTCTAAAAACAGTTGTTGGCTTGACACGGGTTATGTTCTTCTCATATATGTTATGATGGTATGATACTAAACCCCTAACGGGAAGGATTGTGCCTGATGTTCATATGATGAAATCATAATCTTTCAGTCAGTTTAATTGAAGTCTGGAGCTGGCATGTCAGTTAACTACTAGTAGTCTGTTGTTATTTATGTATTATTGTCATTTTGTTTATTTTCTTTGGTTACATCTTCTGACATCAGACTCGGATTTCTCTTGAACTGAATTTTAATGTGCGTATTGTTATGCGTTTACTTTACTACATTGGTTAGAGGTATAGGGGAAGGGTTGAGATCTCACAAACATGTTTAACCCCGCCGCATTTTTGCGCCTGTCCCAAGTCAGGAGCCTCTGGCCTTTGTTAGCCTTGTATTATTTTAATTTTAGTTTCTTGTGTACAATTTGGAAATTAGTATGGCGTTCATTATCACTGGACTAGTATATATTTGTTTAGGGGCCAGCTGAAGGACGCCTCCGGGTGCGGGAATTTCTCGCTACATTGAAGACCTGTTGGTGACCCTCTGCTGTTGTTTTTTATTTGGTCGGGTTGTTGTCTCTTTGACACATTCCCCATTTCCATTCTCAATTTTATTACCAACAACTACTAGTAGTACTGTTTCATTTAAAAAAAACCATAACATTTTGGATAAGATAAGGAGATGTGGTATGATTGCACATGCTACTATACACCGGCGATCAATGTGCTAATTTCAGGATATATATCGTAGAAATAATAAGTTTTTAGAGAAGCTTGAAGATGTTCATGCCTCTTTCGTCTACATATCTTAATGAGTTTTAAACGTCTTAAACCCTGACCTCATCGAAAACTTTGAACTTTGTTTTCAGCATTTCAGTCTTTAAAATATTGTGTTAGGTGTTAAAAAGTTCACAGTGTACGATTCTTTAAGTGACAAACAATGACATTGTACGGGCTATGCATATTTGCTTTACATACTGTATAAATCTGATACTGAATCTCCAATAGTAGTTTTGATCCATTTGCGTTTTTTAATGTATACCGGTAATCATCATGTAAATGTGAAATGCTATATTCATATCTTCGACTATTATTTATGAATCATAAGTGTGCCACTTCTTATATAACTTAAAGTTTTTTTATGCCCCAGTTATGGGCATTATGTTTTCTGGTCTGTGCGTCCGTCTGTTCGTTCGTCCGTTAATTCGTCCGCCCTTCCGTCTGTTCGTTCATATGTCCCGCTTCATGTTAAAGTTTTTGGTCGAGGTAGTTTTTGATGAAGTTGAAGTCCAACCAACTTGAAATTTAGTACACCTATGATATGATATTTCTAATTTTAATGCCAAATTAGAGATGTTGCCCCATTTTCACGGTATACTACACTGGGGACACATTCTTGTTTATTTTACCTATCAACTTGTTAATGTTTATACTTGCTAATTATTATGTGACAATATGATTTGTATTTATCCTTTTTTTTTTAATAAACCGACCATATCCTTGATAGCTATCTTTTATTTAATACTAAAATTGAGAATGAAATAGGGAATGTGTCAAAGAGACAACAACAACCCGACCATAGAGCAGACAACAACCGAAGGCCACCAATGGGTCTTCAATGCTGCGAGAAACTTCCGCACCCTGAAGCATCTTTCAGCTGGTCCCCAAACAAATATGTATACTAGTTCAGTAATAATTGACGTCATATTTAGCTCCGAATTATACACAATAAACTAAAATTAACAATGAAACACTACCAAAGGTCAGAGGCTCCTGACTTGGGACATGTGCAAAAATGCGGCGGGGTTAAACATTTTTTTTTTAGATCTCAACCCTGTTTTTGGTAACAGCATATGATTTAATATTTACATCATCAAGATATAATAATAATGCCAAAAACCTACTTCGGTTTACAAAAAAAACCATTATTTAACCGTTGCTAAGCACTATTTTGGTTGCTAATCTTTTTATCAGCATGATATACAATTGACTTTCTTTCATTTCTTACTGCTAGTTATTCTTGCATGTATTAACCAATCTGATTTTACTCTAATTTGTACAATTAAAAATCAAAAGGTGTTTTTTGTAGTTCAATTTCATTTCTATCTTTTTCGGCTGTTGCTAAGCAACTTTTAGGTTGCTATGGTCAATTTCATTTTCTTGAAAAAATAATGATGACTCAGACATCATATAAATGAAAGAAAAATCATTAACAGTAGCTAAATCTTTAAATATTGCTATATTTATACCTCATATGGCTGAAATTACATATTTTTGAACAGTTGCTAGGCAAAATTTTTGTTGCTAGGTTGTTGCTAAGCATTTTTTTAAACTGAAATTGAAATGACTTTTCATATGCAAACTCAAGTTAGTGTTAAATAAACAATATTATTTTGAATTATGCTAATTTGTAATGAAAAAGCAATGCATATGTGATAATTTGGCTATTTATTTAAACCGTTGCTAGGCAACCTACCCTTCACCGGAACATAAAAAAATCATAGTTTTGAATAGTTTCTATACTAAGGCTATCAATAATGTATATATAAACTTATTTGGGAAGGGACCAAAAACGCCTCTTATCATACCTTGTCCGTTATCTATTAATCCATATATATTTATTTTTTCATAAAATACACTATTTCACCTTTTTTTTATGACCACTTATAATTATCGGTAGATTTGTAGATATTGACATCTGTGTGTATGGATTAGTATGTATAGATTAACAGGTGAAATCTTCTGATCAACACAAAATTATTAATTAACTCTTTTTTTTTTTTTTAATGAATATGTACAACTAAATGTTAAGTGGCAAGTAGTACCGATATGCATGTCTTTCAAAATACAATTCTCGCATTACAATTTCTTGCATTTTTTTATATTTTGAAGCTGACCCTTTTTTGAATTTAATATACATCTCTGAATTAAATATATATTTGGCACATTCATATTCTACTTAGATATTTTCAATCGTTTAAGTTTTGATAAATACCATTACAAATAACATATATGTCTCCTTTTTCTCAGTGAGGGTATTCCATTGAGAAAATACAATAAACAAGCCGGTTGTCAGCTAAATGTGGATTACGGATTAAGTTGTTGTCAAACTTGAATTAACAAACTGAGGCGAATTTAACACGAATATGTATTTTCTCTTTAACAGTGTTTTTATTCTCTGTTCTTTATTTTCATTTAAACCAAAATAAATACGTTTTGACAAATTAAATAAAATAAACATTAAATAAATCCACAAAAAGAATGTATTATTTAAAATGTATTTAGGTAGTAGAGATATATATATGTTTGACCTTTGACTCCAATCATCTGCATGGGATTCATGAATATATACATTTTTTTTTGCAAAATTTCAATTTACCATTATAAATATTACTAAAACTCCGTTAAAAAATCAAAAATTAATATTATGTTTATTCTGTATAAAAATGCTCAAATTCATAGATATTAAAATTAAAGTTTTATTCTGTTAGACAAGAGATCACCGTCGATTTTAAATTTAGAGTATCAATTCTCTGCATGTCGCCATTTTGACCATCCTCTCTGTTTTTAACGGTGATGAAGACAAGCTTTTGTTTTAACCACGATATGTCTATGAACCACAAAGGACCAAAACCACAGTAGCCTTATATAGTCGTAATCGCGTGTCGATATCGTGTCAATCGTACGGTTAACGTTGTTTTATCCGACTAACTAACTTGATACAGAAATGCTTTTTTTTTGTTTAAGTAACCAAGGTCCCCGTCCGACGATGGGAACTGTTTCTGATTGTGTTGACTATAAATGCTTGTATGGTAATTCTGTCGTTTATCTGTACAAGTGGTTGCATGTCCTCTCCTTTCCCAACTACAAATGACAATTAACACTTAGATTATAGCCATAAAGTAGGACAATAAATGAACAAAAGACAAATCCGGGTCATGGGGTACAGATAAGACACATAAGTACCAACAAAAGACGATCGAAATTAAAAACTGAAAGTAAACCAGAAACGTGCATGGATCACGCAAAACATGCAGGGGCGACACCGGACTAATGGGAGTTTGCTTCTTGTAAGACATTTGCCGTTAAACAATGAACAATGATGAAGACGAACTTTTGTTTCACTTTTTTTTTTAAATTTCCAACATGAGGCTGTTACGGCCCCGTCCAATGTTCTTAAGTATCACATATTTTACTTTCATTTTATTGTTAGCTTTCTGAAATAAATATTTACATATTATAGACGATATTTTTTATAATTTCTTTTCTTTCAAATTCAGTTAAACACTATTTCTGATTTGCTTTTTTATAAATTTAAAATGTCTGCTTCTTTTTCTTCATTTTTTTTTTAAAACCCCGGTTTTGTATTACCACTGACCAGTTCAGTCAAGAAACAGCTGCTTCATGTTTGCATAAATGTGTTTGTAACCAATGTAACATGCTATTATTTCCTTAATTTTTATTCCGTGTCTTTAAATATATAGTCTTTATCGGGGAGGCAAGATTTATTTTGTCTGTTGGTTGCTTAGCTATAGTAAACAAATCGATTTACGTCATACTCTGAAGTTGAATGGAGATTGTTTTTAAATAAATACCGAACCTTGTTAGACTATAGTACTTTGGTTTCCTGTTTTAAATTGGGAAGTTTTATCACATGTTTTGCATAATTATTTTTTTTGTGCTTGCAAATGAACGATTTATAAATTTAGTCCTTAGCACAGCTAGCGAAATGTCTTTAGGGTAATCTCAGAGTAATTTTTATTTCAGCTATGACGTTTGCATCAGGATGGCGTAAACAGCGAAAACGTTCTTATTTTAGAATGACATTCGTTTCTTCAAACAGAAATCGCTTTTATCTTTTAATTGTTTAAGGCATTAAAAGACCGGTTTCTAAAAAAAAACTTTCATACAATCGAATGAACGAAGTATATAAGCGTCTGAAAGGTCAGGGATTATAACATATTTTTCGTAATACTGAAAAAGGTAGTTAATGGTCGAATTGAAGCTTAATACCTACCTGAAAAATTCATTGCTAAAAGACTTTTATTTTAGTAATCTCTGGTGTATTTAAGATGGATTGGTTTGAAGCGAAAACAGACGAAATATGCTAACCAGTGCTGCTAAAAAACGGCCGTCTTTACCGAACGTCGCGTTCAACACGCTTTCGTAATCGTAAATACCCTAAATTAAATATGATGGAAATTTTTATTTCATGCACATATATATCAGTTTGAAACAAAATGCAATCTTTGCTTCATAGCTATCTACTATTATTTGACTTGTCTGCCTCCAAAACATTTATTCGGCAGTTTTAAGAAAGTTCATTTTTTTCTCATTTTGTACATGTTCAGTGGCAGATATTACGTCTTTGACGTCGCAATCCCACAGAGTCGCTGCATTATATGACTATATGTTAACCTTCGAGAACTATTCTAAAAGAATGACGGATTTTATTTTACCATGGTGTTTTTTTTTTTTTTTTTTTTTTGTTCCGTTACTCAGGATATGTTTTGTCCTGTATGAATCCATATTACAAATTTGACTCCAATAAGGATAAATTTTGTCCCATAGAAAAATCGGTAGTTTTTATCCGATAGATTTATTTTCCCATTTTTGTCGGATATAATAGTTATTTTGAAAAACTACAAACGATAATTATTCATTAAAGTTTCGTATGCATCATAAATTTATTGATTCAGTATAGAAATATCGAAGCAATTCTTTTAGTTTATATCTTTAAATATACAATTAATTTTATTAAGTTATTTCAATTTAATTACCTTAAATGAAAGGGTGCGTATACAATAATATATTCATGTTACTGTCTCAATAAATTGCATAGTATACAAATCCTTGTTCTAATATAAATAGTAATAATTTGCATTGACGAAAACGATAGATACTTTTGTTGTGTTGGAAGAATCGTAAAAGTGCTGTTTCTCTAAATTTTATTTGTTTAATCGGACGTCGTAGAGTTTTAATTTGATTTTTTTTACTACTACTACTTAATAGAATTTGTTGTGCCAAAGCTATTTAACTGAATTTACTTTCGTGATAGAAGTTATTACGTTGTTTAATGCAAATAGTTTGTGTAGTTCATTTTTATATTTCATAATTCCCGCAATATTTTGGTAATGATTTTACCGGGAGTTCGTAGCACATTTTAGGTTGTCATTCGCGACTCGGATGTTATGCGGAGTAATTTTCATAGGAACTGCATAACAAATCATTTATATATGTTAAAGTTGTATGAAATTACCTTTTACACATTCATTTATAACGATAATCTTTCATAATTGTAGTCTTTTGCTACACAGCGTTCATGTTTACATTGTAACCGTTAACCGGAAGTAGGTAATATCTATTTTTATGTATTCACTTTGTAAACTAGGTCGACTATAGTCAGTTTCAAATTTGGATTGCCAAGGATCAGCTGTTTTTAGAAACGAACTTCAGATATAACTTCACAGATTAGTTATTTTATAGGTAATTGAATACGTAGAGAATATTTAACCATTATTTATTGTAAATTGCAATACATTTCACATTTATTTCTGTTATAATAAACGGAATATATTTTACACCAGTTTTTCATTCATTGCTTTGAAATTGGTAAACTTGATAAACGGTCGGCGCTACAATTGGTGGCAGCGGTGGGATGAATTTAATTTTTATTAAATTGCCACTGAAATTCTTTTGATTTAAAAATTATTAATACTCAAAGTGTAACTTGATACACAAAGAGTTTTAACAAAAAGGGGGAGAAAAATAAATAAAGATAATTTTTAAAAGTATAAATTAAGAAACACAAAAAGTTAATTTTAGACTAAAAGTGTTATTTAAAAAAAAGAGTATATTTTAGTGAACACTAAAGAGTGACTGACACTCAAAGGTGTAATATTTAAGTATTTTTAGTGAACACTAAAGAGTGACTGACACTCAAAGGTGTATTATTTGAGTATAAATAAGTGAGCACTAAAGAGTGACTGACACTCAAAGGTGTATCGTTTTTCAATTTAAAAAAAAAACCTTAAAGGTAAACACTAGAAAGATTTCTGATATCTTAAAGTGTAATAAACATTTTCATAATTAAGAGTAACTGATACTCAGCAGTAAAAAAAAACACACACAAAACAACAACAAACAAACAAAACATACAACAAACTTGGGCAAGATAAACAATCCTCTGTAGAGCACAGATTTATTAAAGCATTACACACAGTATATTATAAGATATAAACCTTGCTTTTGCCCAAAGTCAGTATGAATTTACGGAATAGAGGGCTACCATTGCCGATATTTTCAAGTATTGAGGGACATTCTAGTATGACGCCAAGTTTACATACATCCACAATTCAAGCTGGTCCATCTTCATTAAATATGGGTAGTAGTAGTAATTCATTAGGCAGTGTTTCAATAAATAGTCAAAGTTCACATACATATACAACTAGTCCACCTATTCAAAGTACTTATAGTTTTCCATATGGTGCACAGAGCACACATGCCCCTGTTCAAGGTGCACCGAGCACTAACATGTCAAATTATAGTGCACTGAGCACAAATTTGTCTAATCAAAGTGTACAGAACACTTTTTCATAATCAAATAGTGCACTGAGCACAATTGCCCCTGTTCAAAGTGCACCGAGTGCACTATAATCTGACAGGTAAGTGCTCGGTGCACTTTGAACAGGGGCAATTGTGCTCAGTGCACTATTTTATTGTGAAAAAGTGTTCTGTACACTTTGATTAGAGCTGAATGGTAAACAGAAGAAAAAGGCCGAAAATCAACTGTTGCCAGAACACCTCAAAGATCTTTATGAAAGAAGCAGTAAAGACATAGAGAGTGAAAGAATAAAAGAAAAACTAGCTGAAGTTTTACAGAAGAACAGTATGGCTTTTGCCTCTTCAAAAACAGATTTGGGAACATGTTCCCTAGTCAAACATAGAATTGATACAACTGGGACTGCTCCTATTAGACAACCACTAAGAAGAACACCAGCAGCATTTGATAATGAAGATAAGAAGAACCTAGATGAACAATTGGAACAGGGGATAATCCAGCCATCTAAATCAGCATGGGCTTCCAATGTCGTACTTGTTCGGAAGAAAGACAACACTGTTAGGTGGTGCTTAGATTTCAGGAAACTGAATGATTTGACCATTAAGGATGCCTATCCGTTGCCTAGGATAGATATGTGTCTGGATTGTCTGGCCTCTGCATCTCTATTTAGTTGCCTTGATCTTCAGAGTGGTTATTGGCAGTTACAGTTAGAAGAAAAAGATCAGCGAAAAACAGCGTTCATCACAAAATATGGATTGTACGAATACTGTAAAATGCCATTTGGTTTGTGTAATGCACCAAGCACGTTCCAGAGATGTATGGAGCTTATCTTCAGAGGATTACAGTGGAAGACCCTTTTAATATATCTTGACGATATAATCATCTTCAGTTCAGATTATGAAGAGCATTTGTCCAGACTAGACGAGGTATTTCAACGACTCATCAAGGCTAGTTTGAAACTAAAACCATCCAAATGTAACCTGATGAAGAGCGAGACACTGTATCTTGGACATATTGTAGGAAAAGATGGCATATAACCAAACCCTAAGCTTATCGAGAGTGTAAAGAACTGGAAGGTACCAACATCAATGAAAGAAGTACCTATTACAGGCAATTTATTAAAGGTTTCAGTGAGATAGCTGCTCCATTAAGTCATTTGACTAGAAAAGATGTCACTTTTGAATGGACAGAAACGGCTCAGAAAAGTTATGATAGTTTAAAAACAGCCCTTTGTACCAGTCCAGTATTAGCATATCCACATCCAGATGGAAAATTTGTCCTTGACACAGATGCCTCCAACATTGGTATTTGTGCAGTGCTTCACCAAGTACAAGACGGGAAGGAAAAAGTGATCGCATATGCCTCAAAGAAATTAGATAAGACTCAACAAAGATACAGCGTCAAGAAGAGAACTCTTAGCCATGGTAACATTTGTCAACCAATTCAGACACTATTTACGTGGCAGAAAGTTTATCGTCAGAACGGACCATGGGTCTCTGAAATGGTTATTTGGATTCAAAGATCCACAAGGGCAACTAGCCAGATGGATTGAAACCCTTTCACAGTATGATTTTGAGATACAACACCGTCCAGGCTTAAAACACCAAAATGCTGATGTATTATCTAGACAAGAACATGATGTTCCAGTATGTAATCATTCTACAAACAGTTCTGAAGACACCTGTAAAGCCTGTGAACAGATAAATGAGCAATGGAAAAGTTTCAAGACTGAAGTAGATGATGTAAAGGAACTGAATTATAAAGTCACAGTAAGAGCTGTGGTACAAGGTCTCAAGAACACCCAGATTGGTTTTCCAAATATTCAGTTAAAGAAATGCAGGCGTTCCAAAAAGAAGACCAAGATCTAAAATACTTACACCAATGGAAAAAAAGAAGGAAAAATACCAGAAAGAGAATTGTGTGCAAGTTTAAGCCCAGCCACAAGGAGATATTGGTTAAACTGGGAAAATATTGAATTGATAGATGGTATTGTTTATCAGAAATGGATAAATGCTAAGAGTAAATTAAATCATTTACAGTTGATTGTTCCACAAATATTAAAGAAGGATATATTGATCTTGAGCCATAACACCCCTTATTCTGGACACATGGGAGTTAAGAAAACCATAGAGAAAATGAAGACAGTTTTTACCTGGTACAAGATGAGTCAGGATATAACAGAACATATACAGAATTGTACCATATGCAACAAAATAAAAGGAACTGGGAAAAAAACAAAAGCACCTTTGATGGACTAGAGTGGGATACCCATTAGACAGAATTGGTATAGACATCATTGGTCCACTGACATTAACCAGAAAGAAGAATAAATTTATACTGGTTATAGGCGATTATTTTACCAGATGGATGGAAGCCTACCCTATACCACATCAGCATGCCGACCTGGTAGCACAGAAACTAGTGATGGAATTTATTGCTAGGTTTGGCATACCACTAGAACTTCATACAGACCAAGGAAAGAACTTCGAAAGTGACCTATTCAAATCTGTTTGTAATTTATTTCAAATTAACATAACCAGAACAACTGCATATCATCCGTCATCAAATGGTTTAATAGAAAGGTTTAACAAGACTCTTGGTGGTATGATCAAGACCTTTGTCAACAAGAACGTAACAAATTGGGATGAATACATTAATCTCCTGCTAGCTGCTTACAGAAGTACCCCTCATCCGGCTACAGGGTTTTCACCAAACTACATGATGTTAGGTAGAGAGGTCAATATCCCTCTGAACCTGATGTTCAGAAGTCATGACAACAGAACACAGAACAACGAAGATTACATTTCAACAATAAAATCTCATTTTCAAAACGTCTATGAGATTACGAGAGAAAATCTAAAATCCAATGCAGAAAGACAAAAACGTGACCATGACACACGATTGACTGACAACAGATATGAGTTAGGGGCCTTGGTATATAAATTTGACAAAACCGTAAATAAAAAGTTTCGCTCTCCATGGCTTGGTCCTTTTGTAATAACGAAAATTCTCAGCCCCGTTGTTTATGAGATTCGCGGTGAATTCCGCACTGAGGTAGTTCACCATGATCGATTAAAACCCTGTAATGAAAACATGCCAATTTGGGCAAAAGCAAGTTACCAGTAGAATATTTAAAATGTGTAAATTTTAAAACAAATTTTTAAAATGTAGAATATTTAAAATGTGTAAATTTTATAACAAATTTTTAGTTTTTTGATAATTTTTTATTTATAGAATGTCAGACGTCATAGGAACCAAAGTATGGCAGTGTAGGCTTTGTGATTTTAAACATTTAAACAAGAAAGGAGCTGTGCAACATTTTATGTTTAGGCATACTCCAAATAATCAAATACCATTTTTATGTAATATCTGCAACTTTAAGGCACTAACTGAGGGAAAATGGAAAAACCATGCTAATGCCATGGCAGGAAAGCCTCTCAGAGAGGATTCTGCTGTACATACTTTTCATAAGTCCACAAACCCATACAATGTAAAGATTGGAAGTGACATTTTTATTAAAACAACACTAATTACACCTTCAACACAAAAATCAGAAATTAAAGAGAACTTTGAGGAAGAATTCATCCCGGATTATGATGAGGAAATCACCATCAGTGAGGAAGAAGTTGCCATTATGGAAGTAGAGGTAGATGAAAGAGATGAACAAATTGAGGGACTTAAAAACAAAATAAAGGAAATGGAGGAAAAACACAGGGAAGATAACAGAAGTATGGAAGAAACCCACAAGAAGCAAATTAAAGAATTGGAGGAAAGACACAAATTTGAATGCCTAAGATTCGGAAATTTTATACAAAGACTGGAAAAGAGAAAAGAAGAGCTAAAGAAAGAGCTGAAGTCAGCGGAAAAGAAATTAGAAAATGAAAACATTTGCACAAAGAAAATTAAGAGTGTAGTGACACTTCCAATAAAAAGAAAACTTAACTTCAGATAAACATTTTATTTTCATAAACATTGTTGTTAAATATTGAATATTGTTTTATTGCGCATGTATATATTTGTATATTTGTATGAATAAGAAAAGTTTCTTAAAATTTTTAAGGAAGAGGTTAATTAAATTTTTCATTTAATGATTCCTTTTTGGTTAGTGCTAATATTGATTGAATTCATGAATAACTTCTTTCAAAAAACTTGATAAATGTTAAATGTTCATTTTTAATTCTGTGGACAGAATTCTTTATTTGACGGGAGGCAGTGTTGTGCCAAAGCTATTTAACTGAATTTACTTTCGTGATAGAAGTTATTACGTTGTTTAATGCAAATAGTTTGTGTAGTTCATTTTTATATTTCATAATTCCCGCAATATTTTGGTAATGATTTTACCGGGAGTTCGTAGCACATTTTAGGTTGTCATTCGCGACTCGGATGTTATGCGGAGTAATTTTCATATGAACTGCATAACAAATCATTTATATATGTTAAAGTTGTATGAAATTACCTTTTACACATTCATTTATAACGATAATCTTTCATAATTGTAGTCTTTTGCTACACAGCGTTCATGTTTACATTGTAACCGTTAACCGGAAGTAGGTAATATCTATTTTTGTGTATTCACTTTGTAAACTAGGTCGACTATAGTCAGTTTCAAATTTGGATAGCCAAGGATCAGCTGTTTTTAGAAACGAACTTCAGATATAACTTCACAGATTAGTTATTTTATAGGTAATTGAATATGAAGAGAATATTTAACCATTATTTATTGTAAATTGCAATACATTTCACATTTATTTCTGTTATAATAAACGGAATATATTTTACACCAGTTTTTCATTCATTGCTTTGAAATTGGTAAACTTGATAAACGGTCGGCGCTACAGAATTTAATGGCGACTACCCTTGCGGGTACTGCACCAGCTTACCTTATATAAAAACATTTCAAGTAAATGTTTTAAAATTATTATTATTTAGGTATTAGCCTAAATTATATATTTATATTATAGAAATTTGTGAGTTTTTGTTTTTCTTTAAATTTAATCTTGTAATTGTATCTGACCTATAGTGTGTATTTAATTATCTTGACTTGTTGTAAATATATAGTACGGAGAAAAATATATGTGAGCTTATTATTCCGTTATTTGTAACTTGGCCTTCTTTGTTTATATATATTAAATGATTTGATAGGAAGGTGTGTTTGTTTTTTTATACATGAAAACTGTAAGTATCATATACACTTGGATAGACATATCTGACTTTTCCAAATATGCAAATCCTAGAAGGTGTCCGACATATTCCCGTACATGGTATATACATTAATACAATTATACCACGGCTCGTAAGTCCTTGGTAAATTGTGATTCTCTGAATTTGACTAAAGATAGCACCTTCACTTATAAAGATTTTTAAACGCTCTAGAAGAAAAATATATGTATTACTGTGTACATGCATAACTAGAATCTATAATATTAATGTATTGTTGTAAGATATTTGTGTGTAATAAATTGCAAGTGTTCATGTTTTGCAGTTATGTGCAGTATAGAATCCAGAGAGTGTTATCTTTTTCACCGTATTGTGTATTGAATTGAAACACGAACGCGGACCTCGATGAGAACACCTGGATTGAAAGTTTGCAAACGTTCCGACCAATGAAATTCATTTTACTATGTAACGCGAACTTCAACGAAAGCACCTAGCTGAAATATTGTGTATTGAATTGAAACATGAACGCGGACCTCGATGAGAACACCTGGATTGAAAGTTTGCAATTGTTCCGACCAATGAAATTCATTTTGATATGTAACGCGAACTTCAACGAAAGCACCTAAATGAAATATTTTATTTCTACAATAAATTTTTATTTAGAAATTACCGCTAAAATACAGTAAATAAAAATTCTATCAGAGCAACAATGCATATTTGTTTCTTTTCCATTCTTGTTTTTTTTTTTAAAATGTTGATGTTGATTTTAATTTGGTAGGTAGACTTATATTAAATGCCCTAAACGTAAATATACGGGTTTTTTTTTAAATGCATTAGACGTAAGAGAATGTCGACTTAGAGCAAGTCAAGGTCGTTAAACTAAATCAACCTACCCATCGTTTTCGCAGACTAAAATTTATCTCATATAAACAGAATACATGTTCATTGATAGCAAGACTTTTTGTACGCCACGGTGCATGACAGCACAATAATCCCTTTACAGAATCGGAACCACAATTCACAATTTCAGTATTTTGCTGCTTTTCCACAATTAACGACCGTTTCGCGTCAGTGACCGGTATTACAATTTGACACAGTTTTAAAAGTTTATTGACCTGTTACTTCATTTACAATTTTGAGCAAGACTTAACTGTTTATTAAACTTAACAAATGTCAACACTATCTTCATCTTACAAGCTACTCCATATATCAATATACAGCTAGGGAATATTTGTTGTTGACCGAAAATATAAGAAACATCGATTTAAACTATGTTAAAAAGAAAAATAATTTGTAAGTGACTTTAATTTCCGTGTAGTAAGACAGAAAAAGAGAAACAGGAATACATAAAGTTTCGTAAATCATTTCAATGGACCATACTTACATGTCACGAGTTTTCATAGCACTCAGCAAGTTTGAAACGAATATGTGAGATGAAGATCTACTGCATTTGGGCAAATTAAAAATATGTTAAACATCTAACTATTTTATTTTTAACAGATTCACAAGTTTTGCATTTTTTAAACCGTGCATCAATATTTTAATGTTTTCCTTTAAATTCCTTATATGTTACGTGTATTGATCATTCATTTGTTTAATTGTGAAGTATGTGTCTTAGTAAGAATACACGCATTTATATATATAAGTCAATAAAGTTTGAAACAAATAAACGAAAGATACATCGATGTTGTTTTGCTTGAGTGATTTACCTGTTAAAAGCTCGGGTCTCAACACGGTTTAAAACGAATTAATACCAGTTTGAAATAGTTTAACGGGGGCGTGGCCTATTTGTTTGACGTAACTTTCCACCAACTTGAATTAAATTGAACGACTGCAAGCGAATCTATTTGACTGGCATTAAAATGATTTGATATGCATTGAAATAAATTAAAAATGATTTTTAATTTTTGTCAATCTTTATCGAATGATGATTAATCTCATTTAAACAGCGTTAATGCGTTTTTGTCCGATCAAGTTAAATTCGGGTTACTAGTGAAGTGTATTTATGTTATTAAAAAAATTAGTCTCATCTTAATAATGAGAGAACCTTTAAAATCGATCAATATACTGTTACATCAACTTATACATTTATTATTAAAAAAAGTAAAACGTATAAACTTTTACCTGTTGATCTCGGTCTAAGTAATTAAATACTGTGGCTTGAACTATAATAACCTCCCCTCGTATGGCAGAATATGGAAGTTCAAAACGCATGAAAAATCTTTGGAAAGTTGTTAACTGAAATATATTGTGTTATCTTTACTATTGATTTGTGTGTTATAAGTATTGTTCTTGAATGGATAAAATTATACATTTTCTACAATTTGTTTTGCATAGTATAAAATTATTGTGCTGCTTCAAAATTACATGATCACCTACCATAAAGTGATAAATACTGCTAATTGCGTTGAAGATTTTTCTATATGTATTTTTTTCTTTTACTAAAAATTCAAATGTAAATAATTTTTCAAAACACCTAGACAAATAACCGACTTATAAACTTATAAACAGACCTTTGTCTTAAAAATCATAATTCCGTTTAATTGTAAACTCATAAGATATATTAAATACATTTGCAGTATTTGTCGCAACTCCGAGACCGGTTCTGGGATTAACAGCAAATGCTGATGCAATCCATTCTGTAATAGTATCCGGAGCTGTAGTTCTTATTGTTGCCGCTCCATCCGAACTGAAATGAAATTAATGCTATCAATTAGATATAATTGAATAGATTCAATAGTATAGACCGAATTTAATTTACATATGCAGCTGTAAATGTTACTACCTAGAAACTTTAGGCACGAACATAAACATCAGGAGATGTGTTATGATTAAAATGAGACAACTATCCACCATAGAACAACTCAAGTTTATGTAAGCAACTATAGGCAAACCTAATGCATTCAACAGATAACAGAAGAAATGTCATATATTCAGGGTTATAAACAATAGAATTCGTATATAAGAATATTTTGAACGGGAAACAAGCATTCTTCTATAACTAACTGTGCGGTTTGAGCTGATTATTTATCTATTTGTTGAAATTCCCGATGTTACGGCGTTCAAACAATGTGCGCTTCTCCTCGTTTGTTAAATCATAATGCATGAGTAATCATTGTCTAACCAAGTCACCTTCATAACAAGACATGAATGAACATGCTATTTAAATTCATCTTACCTTTCAAAACGATAATAGGTGAAACAACTGTAATTTGTATTTCCTACTCCTCATCCTTGTTTCTTATATGTTGTCTGCGATTTAATGGTTTAATAAGGTTATCCAAAATATTTTGTTGAACATCTGTGGTACTGGAAATTTACTTTTAATATTTCTTACTATTTTTTTACTAAAAATTATTGTAATATTTAGGTACCAGTATTTTACAGTACTTGATATTTACTAAAAAAAATGGTACAGAAATAATACCAATAGAGATCACAATATTTCATGTTTAAAAGTCATAAGGTTAAGAGATTTGAAATAGAGAAACCTTCAAAATGCTGGAAATGTAACGGTGTAACCAAAAATCTGTAGTACTTGAATTTCAAGTTCAAATCAAATACTGTTAAATACAGGTACCTAAATATTACAATAATTTTAAAGTAATAAAATAGTACTGAATATCAACAGTAGATTCCCAGTACTACAGTTTTGTGGTACAGAAATAGTACCTATGCAAAAAGTAGCTGTGTACAAGAATTTTCATTATTCCTAAATATTCAGAGTAGAAGTCGCTCAGTATAAGATGTACATAATATTTCACTCTAATATACAGAGATACTTTTGTTTGAAATAAATGGCAAGCACTTTTATTAAAGTATATTTACAGGTGCCAACTGCCACGTCATTTTGTCTATGGCAGAAAATTGTGTCATTGACTACCATATCGAAATTTTTGTTTGTTTGTATATTTAGGTATTTTGTAAGGTTCAGGTATCCAATATTTAGATGAAAGAGTTTCGTAATCAGTTTAAATCTAGTATTACGGAGAGAAGGGCGATTATTTTGATATTTTTTTTTTATTCAATGGGTTCGAAAAGGGATAATTTCCATAGGATTACAGAAACTTAAATACCTCGATCATACCTTGTCTTGAGGTGAAATAACAAAAATGTCGAACTGAAAGGAAAATTCAAAATGGAAAATCACCAATCCTATGTCAAAATTGAAAGCTCACAAATATTAAACAAATGGATAACAACTGTCATATTCTTGACTTGGTACATACATTATTTATGTAAAACCTAGATAAAACTTTTACTTATATTACAGTCGCATACAATTCCATTAAATTAACTGCAATGTGTAAACTAAGCAAACAGATATAAAAGGAACAAATGTAACAATTAAAGGGATGTAGACAACAGTCAACGGTGTAAAATAATCTTTAAAATTAATAATTAAAAAAATAAATTAAAAATTAAATTAAATGTCATACAAGTAAGAGGTTTAGTTAGCTATAAAACCAGGTTCAATCCACCATTTTCTACATAAGAAAATGCCTGTACCAAGGCAGGAATATGACAGTTGTTATCCATTCGTTTGATGTGTTTGAACTTTTGATTTTGCCATTTGATTTGGGACTTTCCTTTTTTGAATTTTTCTCGGAATTCAGTATTTTTGTGTTTTTTTCTTTTTAAACAAGAAAAACAAAATGATGTATAAACAAAGCACATTGACAATACGAAATAAAAGAACAAAACAAAATACCATAGCACAGTAACAAAATGACGAGATGTATAATACCGAGCCATGTCAAATGGACATTATTAAAAATAGACTTAACAATAACAGTTAATAGTTTACAAAGACAAATAAAAAAAAACAACACTTTAACACGTAGTTAAGATGATAAACAAAACAAAGTCTTTTCCTCAAGATCATTGTGCATAATTTGTGGAGCTGATAAGAAAGCATTAACAACAATGAACTAGGTTACAGCATGTCTCTATTATTCTATCTGCTTTAATCGTATTGGTTTAGAATGTAGCTGATCAATACAATATCAACAATTTAGCTCTGACACTCTACGATACGTTATTCGTAAAATAACGAAAATACCGAACCAAAGGAAAATACCGGACAGAAAGTACCAAAACAAATGACAAAATCAGAAACCTCAATTAACATTGTCAGTCGCGCGTTTTGTATACAAAGGCAGTGACATAAGACTCAAACCAAACTAAACACATTTATTCAAAAACCAGTTGTTGGCATGACACGGGTTATGTTCTTCTCATATATGTTATGATGGTGATACTAAACACCTCACGGGAAGGAGTGTGCCTGAAATTCATATGATAAAATCATATTCTTTCAATCAGTTTAAATGAAGTCACGAGCTGGCATGTCAGTTAACTGCTAGTAGCCTGTTGTTATTTATGTATTATTGTCATTTTGTTTATTTTCTATGGTTTCATCTTCTGACATCAGACTCGGACTTCTCTTGAGCTGAATTTTAATGTGCGTATTGTTATGCGTTTACTTTTCTACATTGGCTAGAGGTATACGGGGAGGGTTGAGATCTCATAAACATGTTTAACCCCGCCGCAGTTTTGCGCCTGTCCAAAGTCAGGAGCCTCTGGCCTTTGTTAGTCTTGTATTATTTTAATTCTAGTTTCTTGTGTACAATTTGGAAATAAGTATGGAGTTCATTATTATCACTGAACTAGTATATATTTGTTTAGGGGCTAGCTGAAGGATGCCTCCGGGTGCGGGAATTTCTCGCTACATCGAAGACCTGTTGGTGACCTTCTGTTGTTGTTTTTTCTATGGTCGGTCTGTTGTCTCTTTGACACATTCCCCATTTCCATTCTCAATTTTATCATTTTTTCAAAAAGGTGGAAGTTTATGGATCATTGAGAACCGCCATTTTCATAAGGCTTTGTCATATTCATCTGAGGTAATGTTTGCCTCTCTTAAAAGTATACATAATCAAAAAGCTTGATCTGTTTTTCCAATCTGTACTACGATAAGTATTGAGAAAGAAATTTGAATTGCAAAAACCATAGTCCGACGCGCTTTTCTGTAGCGTTTACCTCAATTGGAAAGCTCAAAATTGAAATTTTAAACCGAGGATATATTAGAACAAGAACGTTAATACCCAATGGACAAAAAATGGAGCGTTCGTACCTTTTGTGTGATTGACAAAATTGAAATGAAAGATACATTTCAACTGGTTATTCAGGGGTATCAAATGCAAGTACTTGAATTTTTATATTAAGAAGGTAAGTATTTTGAAATTTTAGATATGACCATAGAATCAAATATTAAAAAGCAGTATTATCCATGAAATTTTCCTGGATTTCGTAAATATTTGTGAACCACGAATTTTAATGTTCAACGCAGCACAAAAATCCTGTCCGCTTGAATGCATAATTTTGAAAAACCACTAAATTAAATATCCACGAAATAATCGATATATTCATTTAAAAAGTAACCACGAAAATAAATGAATCCACAAATTGTTATACGAAATTACTGAATATTTATATCAATATAGAAATAAGAAGCTAAGTAATTTGACAATGACCCAAATCCACGTTTCCGGAAATTTCTCCCAACAGATGCCAATGGAGCAGATGCTGCTCCTTCTCATCAGATAATACCCCAACGTGCCAATTCAGCTAAAACAAGTAACCCTAGTATTTCCAAAATATAGCAATCGATAAGAAACTCTTGATGAATGAAAAGTGGAAGGAACGATTTTTTTTAATATATAATGCATGCGCATCCAGCTATAGCAAACTTATATGTCCCACATTCAACCTTTGCAAGGCAAAACTTTCACCTTGTTATATTGCCCCTATTGGGTAATAATTTTCTTTAAACTGGAGAAGAAAAGTCAATAATAAACCCTATCATGATCATATTATACATCTATCCCATTGAGCTAGAGATAAAGGATACTACAGATACAGTCGGCCTCACATCTTGACTTACATCTAAAAATTACCAATAACGGTCGGTTGAAAACAAAACTTTACGACAAAAGAGATGATTTCAGCTTTCCAATTGTGAGACTTTCCATTTCTAAGTAGCAACATTTCAGCAGCACCTGCATACGGGGTATATATCTCCCAATTGATAGGATATTCCCGTGCTTGCATTTCCTATAATGATTTTCTTGATAGAGGGTTGCTGCTCACAGAGAAGCTATTAAACCAAGAGTTCCAAATGGTGAAGTTGAAATCATCCCTTCGTAAATTTTACGGACGCCATCACAAGTTGGTGGACCGTTATGGAATAACCGTTTCACAAATGATATCGGATATGTTCCTTTCGTCGTAACTACAACCCCCTTCCCTTTCATGAATGTGACCTACCGAATTAGACTATTAGTTGCATGATTGTTTTATTAGTTGTTAGTTGCTTTGAACTAGCTGTCAGATAACTGCGAGTACTCTTAGATCTGTTCATTGTGTCTTTTTGTGTCGGGATGTATAAGTACCGGGCCACGTTCACTGTATTTTTGTCCTTCTGATGAGTTAAGCCTTTTCAACTGATTTTTATAGGTTGTTCTTATGTTGCACTGTTATACCACTGTCCCAGTTTAGGGGGAGGGTTGGGATCCCGCTAACATGTTTAACCCCGCCACATTATTAATTATATACTCCCCAGTCATGGAGCCTGTAATTCACTGGTTGTCATTTGTTTATGTGTTACATATTTGTTTTTCGTTCATTTTTTTGTACATAAAAAAGGCCGTTAGTTTTCTCGTTTGAATTGTTTTACATTGTCTTATCGGGCCTTTTATAGCTTACAATGCGGTATGGGCTTTGCTCATTGTTGAAGGCCGTACGGTGACCTATAGTTGTTACACGACGGGTGCCACATGTGGAGCAGGATCTGCTTACCCTTCCGGAGCACCTGAGATCAGCCCTAGTTTTTTGGTGGAGTTCGTGTTGTTTATTCTTTAGTTTTCTATGTTGTGTCATGTGTGCTGTTATTTGTTTTTCTTTTTTCACTTTTAGCCATGGCGTTGTCAGTTTGTTTTAGATTTATGAGTTTGGCTGTCCCTTTGGTATCTTTCGTCCCTATTTTACAGAAATTGATTAATGTTAATTGTAATGTCTCACCCTGTAGTGCTGTTTACCCACAACCATGTTTCTGGAAAGTTCTTCCGTGTTCGGGTGGGAACTGCAAGACTTAAACCTCCGCCTCCTCCTCCTCCTCCAAGGCCCCCAAGGCCCCCTCCAATACCACCATCAAAGGATATAGATGCTGCAGACAGTCTACGTAGTCCAAGAAAATTTTCGCCTGAAATAAAATCAATTCCTACCTTCAATCAGGATGTATTCATAATTTTGTTTTAAAAAAGATTCTCCTGGTATGAACGCTTTTGCGTTTCACTCATTATAATTTGTAAATACTTCATTACCTTTTACTACCAAACAGGACGACCACCACCAGTATAATTTACATAAAACTACATGTTAATCCAAATACAAGCTGGCAATGAGATGAAAAGGCATGCTACACACTAGACAATGCTAATAATAAGAAAAAAAAAGAAAGCTATATAACACAAAACTTTATTGAAGACGGTATATTAAGTTTTTTTTTAATAAACCCTAACAAAAAAAACAAAAAACTAATTTTGGTACCAAATTAATTAAGCACAAGCAGTGGTTGTCGTTTGTTTATGTGTTACATATTTGTTTTTCGTTCATTTATTTACATAAATAAGGCCGTTAGTTTTCTCGTTTGAATTGTTTTACATTGTCTTATCGGGGCCTTTTATAGCTGACTATGCGGTATGGGCTTTGCTCATTGTTGAAGGCCGTACGGTGACTTATAGTTGATAATGTCTGTGTCATTTTGGTCTTTTGTGGATAGTTGTCTCATTGGCAATCATACCACATCTTCTTTTTTATATTAATAATCTTTTATACGTTAAAAATCTTATAATTTGTTAACGAACTAGAGGCTCTAAAGAGCCTGTGTCGCTGACTTTGGTCTATGTGAATATCAAACAAAGGACACAGATGGATTCATGACAAAATTGTGTTTTGGTGATGGTGATGTGTTTGTAGATCTTACTTTACTGAACATTCTTGCTGCTTACAATTATCTCTATCTATAATGAACTTGGCCCAGTAGTTACAATGGAAAATGTTAGTAAAAATTTACAAATTTTATGAAAATTATGAAAAACTGTTTATCTCTGTCTATAATAATATTCAAGATAATAACTAAAAACAGCAAAATTTTATGAAAATTACCAAATTAGGGGCAGCAACCTAACAACGGTTTGTCCGATTCATCTGATTAAATGCAGGGCAGATATATCATTTTGTAGATCTTGACCTGATTAATAATTACCCCCATGTCAGATTTGCTCTAAATGCTTTGGTTTTTGAGATATAAGCCAAAAAATGCATTTTATCCCTATGTTCTATTTTTAGCCATGGCAGCCATCTTGGTTGGTATGCCGGGTCACCGGACACATTTTTTAAACTAGATACCCTAATGATGATTATGGCCAAGTTTTGTTTAATTTGGCACAGCAGTTTCAGAGGAGAAGATTTTTGTAAAAGATAACTAAGATTTACGAAAAATGGTTAAAAATTGACTATAAAGGGCAATAACTCCTTAAGGGGTCAACTGATCATTTGGTCAAGTTTGACTTATTTGTAAATCTTACTTTGCTGAACATTATTGCTGTTTACAGTTTTTCTCTATCTATAATAATATTCCAGATAATAACCAAAAACAGCAAAATTTCGTTAAAATTACCAATTCAGGTGCAGCAACCCAACAACGGGTTGTCCGATTCATCTAAAAATTTCAGGGCAGATAGATCTTGACCTGATAAACAATTTTACCCTGTCAGATTTGCTCTAAATGCTTTGGTTTATGAGTTATAAGCCAAAAACTGCATTTTACGACTATGATCTATTTTTAGCCATGGCGGCCATCTTGGTTAGTATGCAGGGTCACCGGACACATGTTTAAAACTAGATACCCTAATAATGATTGTGGCCAAGTTTGATTTAATTTGGTCCAGCAGTTTCAGAGGAGAAGATTTTTGTAAAAGTTAACGACGACGGACGACGACGACGACGGACGACGACGACGACGGACGCCGGACGCCAAGTGATGGGAAAAGGTCACTTGGCCCTTCGGGCCAGGTGAGCTAACAAAACTAAATGCAAATCTGAATTGCATTCAATATTTTTTTTCTAGAAAAAAGGTATGTTTTTAGTACTTTTCACAGGATAAATGTATTTGACTATCAAACAAATGTACGAATGCATGATAACATTATTTAAACGGTGAATACACAAAGATATATAATTCTAAGTAGATCACGACCTTACTTTGAATGAGAAAATCAATCAAAGTTCTCAAATCAAAAGGTCGAGGTTTTTCATTATGCAACATGTCAAGAATTACACAGACAACAAACGGAAATTGTATTTTATTATTCTTGTATTATAATAATATTTGACTAATGTGGTATAGTCGTAGTTTGTTGCCTCCAGGGATAAATAAACAGCAACAAGAATAATTTAAATGATCCTCTCTTAATTAACCCAACAAGAACTTTTTGAACAGATTAAAATGGCGAAAGCAGATTTATATGTCATAAACTTATTCTAGTAATTAAATGTTAAACAATGCACTCCCAATTATCTGAAAAAGTTGTGTGTTCAGAGGTGAAACAAAACAGTGATAGATTATTAACCAATATGAACACAACGAAAGATATTATTCTTGAATATATAAAATGCTTTATTTATCGTTAATTCGTATATACTTTATCATTTTTTACCAACTTTATGAGGGCCCAAACCACGATTAGCTACCTTCGCTGATTATTATCATATAGTACTTTAAGCAAATAACTTGGTCAACTGCCACCTATTATTATCAGATATTTGTTACTGAAACATTGGGTTTTACATATGTTATAACCGCGATAATGGTCCGCCTCGAATTGTTCTCTAGGGAAAACAGTGTTGTTTTTTTTTTTTTTTTTTTTTTTTTTTTGTGATCCGATTTGAAAGGATTTGACGTAATTGTGCCCGTAACAACCATGGGGAACTTGGCGGTGTTTGTACAGAAAACTTTGAGTATTCTGCTACATTTGCAATCAGTGAAAAAGTAAAAATGTCCAACCAATTATTTTCAATTAAGTCCCAAATATGCCGAGTTTTCGATTTTGTGTATAACCATAAAATAAATACAAATGTTAAAATAAATGTGCTATAATATATCATAGAAAAACAGACAATACCGATTCTGACCAAAATCTGCGTCCGCAATCTTGGGATGATGGTCATCAGCTTTACCCCAGTGAATGTTTGCGCAGTAAATTATCAAAGTTAAAAAGGAAAATGTGATAAATCTTTTTTAGATTTTACCTATTGTGGTTAATGAAATAGTTGTAATTGAACATTCATCTCTTTTCAACAGAACTTAAATATGTGTGATTAATAGATAATAACATGTCTTTTCCATATTTGCACTGGTATCTTACCTCAAACCATATTGGTTCCTGGCTAAAGCCTTGAGCTGATATTGAAGTCTCGGGATGATACCAGGGCACATAAGACCATGTTATAATCTATAATTAATGCATGCCTTTCCATCAAAACGTCATAATGCATGAACCGACGTTATTAAGTTTGACCCGATTTTAATAACGCAAATATATATATATTGGTACAACTAAGAATACCAATTGGTTGTTGTCTGTTGTTATTTTGACATATTCCCATTACCAATTTTACTTAATATTTCTCTCATGCAAAATTCTCATATAAAACCCGTTGAATCGGTTATCTGGTAATCTGTATTTGATATTGTAAAATTTCAGCTGCACTACACAATATGAAGCCTTTTTGAACTCGTTTCCTACGCTCCTTTGACTCGACAAAAAGCTTCATGTCATGACTTGCAGCTGATATATAGAGAATATCATATGGCTATTTCAATATCGCATCCGTATCAACCCGAGACACCAATATAATCCACAGAGCTCTGCTCGAGGGATTATATTGGTTGAGGGTTGATATGGTGTGTGATATTAAAAAAGCCATGTCATATAATGTATTTGGTTTTGATGTTATATTTGTTATTCTCGTGGGATTTTGTCTGTTGCTTGGTCCGTTTCTGTGTGTGTTACATTGTAGTGTTGTGTCGTTGTTCTCCTCTTATATTTAATGCGTTTCCCTCAGTTTTAGTTTGTTACCCCGATTTTGTTTTTTGTCCATGGATTTATGAGTTTGAACATCGGTATACTACTGTTGCCTTTATTTATATACACTTTATTATATACATATACCTCAAGTAGATGTTTTTTTATGTAACATGACGTCATACAGATAAGGAGGTTTGAAATGACGTCATACAGATTATAGGTTTCACATGACGTCATACAGATTAGGGATTTGATAAAGCTTTTGCAACAGTGACTGCAATCGATGACGTGACGTCATACATATTAAATGTTTCTTTTTTTCTATTTTATTGATCTATTGTGTCTTCTTTTATTTTTAACATAGTGACATGTATTCTACTGGTATATTATATTACGGACTTTCGATTTTGTATTTTATTCGGAGTTTTTTTTTTATTTTACCTTTCATGTAAGACGAGAACAAACAAAAGAAAGATAAGATAATATTATATATGCTAACATATGCTATTTTTATAAATGACGTCAATGACAAGTTAAGAGTCTCATTTGGGCACCCAGTTCTGAGCAATACACACTGTTTCGACCTGAAGTCTATTGTTTCGGCTGTTATATTGTAATGCTTCCCCATTTGTTAGGGATTAAAATACTTACGACTTCGTGGAGGAATGTACTGATAAAGCAACGCATCTGTCAACACATAAACACCAGCACCCTGTTAACAAAATATACCAGGTTTTAGTGACAAAAAAAACTGAAAACAGTTGGACAATTTTTTAAAAGGTGTCCCTGAAAAAAAAGAATTAAACATATATGAATATATCTGTTTTTGAAATGCAAACCCTTTTTTACAAATGCAATACCTATCTTACCTAAAACACATCTGACAAGGACATTTAAATTTAGTAATTTTTCGTTTTCGCAATGTCCTTGGCAGATTATCATTGACTTATGAGTTTTAATATCCCTTTGCAATCTTTCGCCTCTCTTTGTACCCCCTCCTTTTATTTTATATTTTAAATACTTGAAATTGTTTAGAACTATAGGTTAAATCTATTTTTTAATTATTTGTACTGTTTTACATGTACTTACATTGAAAATCGAGAATGCATCCCTGCCGTAATCAGGTCTTGGTAACCAGAAATCCCAACTACTTCTTGAAAAGAATCCCAGGTTGCCTAAACTTTGAAGTTCATTCAATACCTATGAATGTTTTAAACTGTTTACTTTTTAAATACAATAAATCAGGAATCAGGAATATGACAGTTGTTGTCCTTTCGTTTGATGTGTTTTGTCATTTGATTAGGGACTTTACCACTGTATTTACCTCGGAGTTCAGTATTTTTGTAATTTTACTTTTTATAGGTCAATAAAAAATATAAACTTCAATGTTCTTGTTGTTTCGTTGTCTTTTTCTAATAGATGATTTTTGTCTCTCGATCAATTGGTGACATTTCAACAGCGGTATACTAGACATAATTTTTCAATCAGTTTAATTGAAGTCCGGAGCTGGCATGTCAGTTAACTGCTAGTAGTCTGATGTTATTTATGTATTATTGTCATTTTGTTTATTTTCTTTGGTTACATCTTCTGACATCAGACTCGGACTTCTCTTGAGCTGAATGTTAATGTGCGTATTGTTATGCGTTTACTTTTCTGCATTGGTTAGAGGTATAGGGGGAGGGTTGCGATCTCACAAACATGTTTAACCTCGCCTCAATTTTGCGCCTGTCCCAAGTCCGGAGCCTCTGGCCTTTGTTAGTCTTGTATTATTTTAATTTTTAGTTTCTTGTGTACAATTTGGAGTTTAGTATGGTGTTCATTATCACTGAACCAGTATATATTTGTTTAAGGGCCAGCTGAAGGACGGCTCCGGGTGCGAGAATTTCTCGTTGCATTGTAGACCTGTTGGTGACCTTCTGCTGTTGTCTGCTCTATGGTCGGGTTGTTGTCTCTTTTGCACATTCCCATTTCCATTCTCAATTTTACTTTTGCTTTTATAATATCCTATCTTCTTTTTTTTATATCAAGATATTATATCTCAATAAGCCTTTAATTTTGGTCCATTTATATGTTTCATGGTTAAATGTGTCATTCATTACCGGTGAACTAGTAAATATTATTAATTACCGTGCCAAAAGAAATCTGCTTCTAGGTGCAATATTTCTCACTTTTTTAAAAGTCCATGGGAGTCATAAATAAACTCATCATAGATACCCAGGACTTAATTTTGTATATACGCCACACGCACGTTCCGTCATGTTTTATATTATGTAATATATGTTGTTAATTTTGCCATAGCATGTCTATGCTTTGCAATAAAGATTCATTCATTCATTCATTCATGCAAAAGACTCATCAGTGACGCTCGAATCCAAAACAGTTAAAAAGGCCAAATATAGTACAAAGTTGAAGAGCATTGAGGACCACAAATTCCTAAAAGTTTTGCCAAATCTAGCTAAGGTAATCTATGCCTGAGGTAGAAAAGCCTTAGTATTTCAAAAATTCTAAATTTTGTGAACAGTTAATTTATAAATATAACCATATCAATGATAATTCATGTCAGCACAAAAAAGTGCTGACTACTGGGCTGGTGATACCCTCGGGGAAATAAATCTCCACCAGCAGTGGCATCGACCCAGTAGTTGTAAATAAACTCATCATAGATACCCAGGACTAAATTTTGTATAAACACCAAACGCGCGTTTCGTCATGTTTTATATTATGTAATATATGTTGTTAATTTTGCCATAGCATGTCTATGCTTTGCAATAAAGATCTATTCATTCATTCATTCAAAAGACTCATCAGTGACTCTCGAATCGAAAAAAGTTAAAAAGGCCAAATATAGTACAAAGTTGAAGAGCATTGAGGACCAAAATTCCTAAAAGTTTTGCCAAATCCAGCTAAGGTAATCTATGCCTGAGGTAGAAAAGCCTTAGTATTTTCAAAAATTCTAAATTTTGTGGACAGCTTATTTATAAATTCAACCATATCAATGATAATTCATGTCAGCACAAAAAAAGTGCTGACTACAAGGCTGGTGATACCCTCGGGGAAATAAATCTCTACCAGCGGTGGCATCGACCCAGTGGTTGTAAATAAACTCATCATAGATACCCAGGACTAAATTTTGTATATACGCCAGACTCGCGTTTCGTCTACAAAAGACTCAACAGTGACGCTCGAATCCAAAAAAGTTTAAAAGGCAAAATATTGTACGAAGTTGAAAAGCATTGAGGACCAAAATTCCTTAAAGTTTTGTCAAATCCAGCTAAGGTAATCTATGCCTGAGGTAGAAAAGCCTTAGTATTTCAAAAATTCTAAATTTTGTGAACAGTTAATATATAAATATAACCATATGAATGATAATTCATGTCAGCACAAGAAAGTGCTCACTACTGGGCTGGTGATACCCTCGGGAAAATAAATCTCTACCAGCAGTGGCATCGACCCAGTGGTTGTAAATAAACTCTTCATAGATACCCAGGACTAAATTTTGTATATACACCAAACGCGCGTTTCGTCATGTTTTATATTATGTAATATATGTTGTTAATTTTGCCATAGCATGTCTATGCTTTGCAATAAAGATCTATTCATTCATTCATTCAAAAGACTCATCAGTGACTCTCGAATCGAAAAAAGTTAAAAAGGCCAAATATAGTACAAAGTTGAAGAGCATTGAGGACCAAAATTCCTAAAAGTTTTGCCAAATCCAGCTAAGGTAATCTATGCCTGAGGTAGAAAAGCCTTAGTATTTTCAAAAATTCTAAATTTTGTGGACAGCTCATTTATAAATTCAACCATATCAATGATAATTCATGTCAGCACAAAAAAAGTGCTGACTACAAGGCTGGTGATACCCTCGGGGAAATAAATCTCTACCAGCGGTGGCATCGACCCAGTGGTTGTAAATAAACTCATCATAGATACCCAGGACTAAATTTTGTATATACGCTAGACGCACGTTTCGTCTACAAAAGACTCATCAGTGACGCTCGAATCCAAAAAAGTTAAAAAGGCCAAATATAATACGAAGTTGAAGAGCATTGAGGACCAAAATTTCTAAAAGTTTTGCCAAATCCAGCTAAGGTAATCTATGCCTGAGGTAGAAAAGCCTTAGTATTCCACCTCTTCCTCAATAGGTTTTGTAATAAAAGGATTGTCATGCTGAAGAAATGTGCTCCTGTGAGTCTCAAGTAACAATGGGTTAGAACTAGTATACAATTTTTTATAAAATTGTTTTTGTTCATTTCTAATAATACATGGATCCATTATCTCAGATTCGTCCTCCAGAATAAGTTTGGGAATAATTTTTTCTGTATAATGTTTTTTTTCCAAATTACAAAAATAGTTACTTCCCTTTTCCCCCTCTACTTGCCATCTTGCCTTTGCTCTTGTAATTATTCCTTTAACATTTTTTTCTCTTATTACTTTTAATTCTAGTTCCAACCCTTCCCTTTCTTGGTGTACTAATGGCAAGTTATTCTCTACGAGTTTTTTTTTTTTTTATCTAATAATGATATCTTGTATAATAATTCTTTTTCTTTATTATTTTGTTCCTTCTTCCGGAAAGACGAAAATGAGATTGCAGATCCACGAACTTTCATCTTAATCATATCCCATAAAAGCTGATAGCTTATATTAAACTGTTTGTCCTCTGTCTCAATATCAATAGATGGATCAGACTCATATTCTTCAATGACAGTTTTGATATCCCCTTTAACTTTTTCAATAAACTCAGTTTCCTTCAAAAGACTGTTATTAAATTTCCATGTACCCTTCCCTCTAATCGACCCAGTGGTTGTAAATAAACTCATCATAGATACCCAGGACTAAATTTTGTATATACGCTAGACGCACGTTTCGTCTACAAAAGACTCATCAGTGACGCTCGAATCCAAAAAAGTTAAAAAGGCCAAATATAATACGAAGTTGAAGAGCATTGAGGACCAAAATTTCTAAAAGTTTTGCCAAATCCAGCTAAGGTAATCTATGCCTGAGGTAGAAAAGCCTTAGTATTTCAAAAATTCTAAATTTTGTGAACAGTTATTTTATAAATATAACCATATCAATGATAATTCATGTCAGCACAAAAAAGTGCTGACTACTTGGCTGGTGATACCCTCGGGGAAATAAATCTCCATCAGCAGTGGCATCGACCCAGTGGTTGTAATTAAACTCATCATAGATACCCAGGACTAAATTTTGTATATACGTCAAACTCGCGTTTCGTCTACAAAAGACTCAACAGTGACGCTCGAATCCAAAAAAGTTTAAAAGGCAAAATATTGTACGAAGTTGAAAAGCATTGAGGACCAAAATTCCTTAAAGTTTTGTCAAATCCAGCTAAGGTAATCTATGCCTGAGGTAGAAAAGCCTTAGTATTTCAAAAATTCTAAATTTTGTGAACAGTTAATTTATAAATATAACCATATCAATGATAATTCATGTTAGCACAAAAAAGTGCTGACTACTGGGCTGGTGACATCCTTGGGGAAATAAATCTCCACCAGCAGTGGCATCGACCCAGTGTTTGTAAATAAACTGATCATAGATACTCAGGACTAAATTTTGTATATACACCAGACGCGCGTTTCGTCTACAAAGGATTCATCAGTGACGCTCGAATCCAAAAAAGTTAAAGAGGCCAAATATAGTACGAAGTTGAAGAGTATTGAGGACCAAAATTCCTAAAAGTTTTGCCAAATCCAGCTAAGGTAATATATGCCTCAGGTAGAAAAGCCTTAGTATTTAAAAATTCTAAATTTTGTGAACAGTTAATATATAAATATAACCATATGAATGATAATTCATGTCAGCACAAAAAAGTGCTGACTACTGGGCTGGTGATACCCTCGGGAAAATAAATCTCTACCAGCAGTGGCATCGACCCAGTGGTTGTAAATAAACTCTTCATAGATACCCAGGACTAAATTTTGTATATACGTCAAACTCGCGTTTCGTCTACAAAAGACTCAACAGTGACGCTCGAATCCAAAAAAGTTTAAAAGGCAAAATATTGTACGAAGTTGAAAAGCATTGAGGACCAAAATTCCTTAAAGTTTTGTCAAATCCAGCTAAGGTAATCTATGCCTGAGGTAGAAAAGCCTTAGTATTTCAAAAATAGTAAATTTTGTGAACAGTTAATATATAAATATAACCAGATGAATGATAATTCATGTCAGCACAAAAAAGTGCTGACTACTGGGCTGGTAATACCCTCGGGAAAATAAATCTCTACCAGCAGTGGCATCGACCCAGTGGTTGTAAATAAACTCTTCATAGATACCCAGGACTAAATTTTGTATAAACACCAAACGCGCGTTTCGTCATGTTTTATATTATGTAATATATGTTGTTAATTTTGCCATAGCATGTCTATGCTTTGCAATAAAGATCTATTCATTCATTCATTCATAATACTCATCAGTGACTCTCGAATCGAAAAAAGTTAAAAAGGCCAAATATAGTACAAAGTTGAAGAGCATTGAGGACCAAAATTCCTAAAAGTTTTGCCAAATCCAGCTAAGGTAATCTATGCCTGAGGTAGAAAAGCCTTAGTATTTTCAAAAATTCTAAATTTTGTGGACAGCTCATTTATAAATTCAACCATATCAATGATAATTCATGTCAGCACAAAAAAAGTGCTGACTACAAGGCTGGTGATACCCTCAGGGAAATAAATCTCTACCAGCGGTGGCATCGACCCAGTGGTTGTAAATAAACTCATCATAGATACCCAGGACTAAATTTTGTATATACGCTAGACGCACGTTTCGTCTACAAAAGACTCATCAGTGACGCTCGAATCCAAAAAAGTTAAAAAGGCCAAATATAATACGAAGTTGAAGAGCATTGAGGACCAAAATTTCTAAAAGTTTTGCCAAATCCAGCTAAGGTAATCTATGCCTGAGGTAGAAAAGCCTTAGTATTTCAAAAATTCTAAATTTTGTGAACAGTTATTTTATAAATATAACCATATCAATGATAATTCATGTCAGCACAAAAAAGTGCTGACTACTTGGCTGGTGATACCCTCGGGGAAATAAATCTCCATCAGCAGTGGCATCGACCCAGTGGTTGTAAATAAACTCATCATAGATACCCAGGACTAAATTTTGTATATACGTCAAACTCGCGTTTCGTCTACAAAAGACTCAACAGTGACGCTCGAATCCAAAAAAGTTTAAAAGGCAAAATATTGTACGAAGTTGAAAAGCATTGAGGACCAAAATTCCTTAAAGTTTTGTCAAATCCAGCTAAGGTAATCTATGCCTGAGGTAGAAAAGCCTTAGTATTTCAAAAATTCTAAATTTTGTGAACAGTTAATTTATAAATATAACCATATCAATGATAATTCATGTTAGCACAAAAAAGTGCTGACTACTGGGCTGGTGACATCCTTGGGGAAATTAATCTCCACCAGCAGTGGCATCGACCCAGTGGTTGTAAATAAACTGATCATAGATACTCAGGACTAAATTTTGTATATACACCAGACACACGTTTCGTCTACAAAGGATTCATCAGTGACGCTCGAATCCAAAAAAGTTAAAGAGGCCAAATATAGTACGAAGTTGAAGAGTATTGAGGACCAAAATTCCTAAAAGTTTTGCCAAATCCAGCTAAGGTAATATATGCCTCAGGTAGAAAAGCCTTAGTATTTAAAAATTCTAAATTTTGTGAACAGTTAATATATAAATATAACCATATGAATGATAATTCATGTCAGCACAAAAAAGTGCTGACTACTGGGCTGGTGATACCCTCGGGAAAATAAATCTCCACCAGCAGTGGCATCGACCCAGTGGTTGTAAATAAACTCTTCATAGATACCCAGGACTAAATTTTGTATATACACCAGACGCGCGTTTCGTCATGTTTTATATTATGTAATATATGTTGTTAATTTTGCCATAGCATGTTTATGCTTTGCAATAAAGATCTATTCATTCATTCATTCAAAAGACTCATCAGTGACTCTCGAATCGAAAAAAGTTAAAAAGGCCAAATATAGTACAAAGTTGAAAAGCATTGAGGACCAAAATTCCTAAAAGTTTTGCCAAATCCAGCTAAGGTAATCTATGCCTGAGGTAGAAAAGCCTTAGTATTTTCAAAAATTCTAAATTTTGTGGACAGCTCATTTATAAATTCAACCATATCAATGATAATTCATGTCAGCACAAAAAAAGTGCTGACTACAAGGCTGGTGATACCCTCGGGGAAATAAATCTCTACCAGCGGTGGCATCGACCCAGTGGTTGTAAATAAACTCATCATAGATACCCAGGACTAAATTTTGTATATACGCTAGACGCACGTTTCGTCTACAAAAGACTCATCAGTGACGCTCGAATCCAAAAAAGTTAAAAAGGCCAAATATAATACGAAGTTAAAGAGCATTGAGGACCAAAATTTCTAAAAGTTTTGCCAAATCCAGCTTAGGTAATCTATGCCTGAAGTAGAAAAACCTTAGTATTTCAAAAATTCTAAATTTTGTGAACAGTTATTTTATAAATATAACCATATCAATGATAATTCATGTCAGCACAAAAAAGTGCTGACTACTTGGCTGGTGATACCCTCGGGGAAATAAATCTCCATCAGCAGTGGCATCGACCCAGTGGTTGTAAATAAACTCATCATAGATACCCAGGACTAAATTTTGTATATACGCCAGACTCGCGTTTCGTCTACAAAAGACTCAACAGTGACGCTCGAATCCAAAAAAGTTTAAAAGGCAAAATATTGTACGAAGTTGGAAAGCATTGAGGACCAAAATTCCTTAAAGTTTTGTCAAATCCAGCTAAGGTAATCTATGCCTGAGGTAGAAAAGCCTTAGTATTTCAAAAATTAATTTATAAAAATAACCATTTCAATTATAATTCATAGAGCTATTGTTTTCATTTGTCCTTGGGCTCGTGTTGTTGTCTCTTTGGCACATTGTCCGTTTCCATTCTCCGTATTATATGTTTACATATCAGCTCTAAAGGAATCGAATTAATAGATTGTGTTTTCTAAGCTGCTTCAAATCACTTATCTATTAAAGCAGTATGTTGATATTGTATACGTTGATTTTGATTATATCTTTTATGAAGCTAAAATACTGTAGCATCTTGTTCTTTTAGTTAACAAATTGAGTACAGAAACAAATTGAGTACAAAATGTTTTTACAGAAAGAGAGAGAGAGAGAGAGAGCTTACATCTTGTGTAGTGATATCATTTCCTGATTTCAGTAATAGAACACTTTTATCGACTGCTAGAACATTGACTAATGAGTTTGGATCCGCTGTCAATTCAACTTCTACGTCATCACCTGGCTTAGCTCGTCTTGTGTTGAAATTAATAGCCACCTACAAAGTACCCAAATAATAGTTATAGTGATCTAACATGCTTATCTCGTCTTGTGTTGAAGTTAATAGCCACCTACAAAGTACCCAAACAATAAGTATAGTGATCTAACATTATAGAAAAACATTTTGTTTTATTAAACATGTATACCTCATTTATACATGTATCATTCAAGAAGGTAAAGTGTGACGTGAAAGAATTCTCCTTCAACGTTAATATATATATATGCTTGAAAAAGGAACAGATGCGTAACGAGTTTATTTCTTTCTGTTGTGATTACGCTATTTTATTTATTACTTTGTTTTTATTTCAAAATCATTTGCCTGCAAATACAGATACCATAAATTGTTCATGTGTTTGAGGATTTTGTATGAAATCTTTTACCAAATAAAAGTATGTAAGACGGCATGTTTAAACCTTATATCAGCAATAACCAATACCATACTGAGATACGTTTTGTATCATCTATAACTAGTATTGTAACTTGGCTATTGTGACTTTTGCTACTTAACATCAATATTTCTAATAACTAATGGTAACACTGCAATCCTGTACCACATAATCAGATAGGACAAACAAATTGACATGGCAATAGACCAATCTCGTACCTCGTTATCAGATTTGACTAATAACCAACGGATATAGAGCAATTCTGTACCACATTATATAATAGGAAAACAACAAATTAACATGAAAATAGAGTAATTCCATAATACTTTTAAAGACAAAACGAATAACTAATAAAACAAAACAATTCCGTACTACATCGTATGATAGGACAAACAAATTAACCTGTAATAAAGCAATAACAAACAAATTAAAATGTATTACTATGGAAATAGGGCAATTCCTAAACTGGTTTTTAAAAGTACTGTATGCAATAAATGATTACTAACCGACAAAAACAAATACTCACTTTATTATTGAATATGCCCTCTACAATGGGAAATGTAATTCAAATCAGTTTATTTTTATCTTTGAGTTTGAATGCCTCTCTGGTATCTTTCGCCCATCTTCTACAACTTACTTTAATATTAGACATATCTTTAATATCAATTGTTATTGCATCAACTACATCTTACTTTATTTTTGAATATATCCTCAATAGGAAACGTAATGGCATCAGCTACAACTTCGCCGTTTCGTCGTCTTACATAGTAAATCAGTAACTTTGCTTGAGGAATCATTGCAAAATTGATTCTTAGATAATGATCATGCTGCTTTCTGTTTCTCATACTAAATCGTCCATTTTGTACAAGTGATCCTTTTGAAAAAACCTATGGGAATGTTTGTGATTTGAATAAATGATTTTGATAAAAAATATCTTGAAAGAACACGAACATATATTTTGTATAATCTCTTTTAGCAAATATGATGAAAAGCATATCTGATAAACAATATTCATGACAAAATAAAAAGCCCACACGTTATTGGTGACATTTGAATGCCTACTGGTAACCCGTTGAATGCTCTATGAAATTAAACGTGTAATACTAGCCCCGAACGTGCCATTTCATTTACGGCTAGCCCGAATATTTTTGTACTTTTTTTCTCGAAAAATGAGAATATTTTATAGTACTATGTTCCTAACAAATCCCCTGGTGTTAAATTTAAGTTTCATAATATTCATTTTTAAATTTTTATAACGACATAAGGTTACTTTTTTTTATTTTGGTAAAATTCTGCCCTCTTGTTGTTATCATTTAAAAAGCCACTGGTATGTACTAGTTTTGCGGATTACAACTTGAAACGTATACACAAATCTACCCTTTATATAAAACCAATAAAACATAATTATGAATCGATAGAATTATAGTAGTTGACGCATACCCATAACTCCATTTTACTAATATTTCAGATAAATAGGCGTTCGCAATAACATACTTTGTAATTGCAGAAGCGGATCATTTCTGTTACTTTTATAACCAATGGTAATCTCTGACCAGGCTAAATATAAATAAGAATAAATATTTTTACACAAATAAATACAATGTCATTGATACAGAGATAGCATTTTTCCATTGCCTATTGACTTTTTTGCGGTGATCTGTCTAAAGAAAAGTTTCTATTCGAATACAATAGGAATGGTCATTAGGCTACACCAACACTATAAAGAAATGGTGATGACTTGCTTCTTATAAGTTTTTCTTCAATATTAAAATAAACAGCGAAAATTAGTTCGTACCGTGTATTTAGGAATACTAGAGGTTGAATACACCTTCGGTCATCGTATGTTTCTTCCTTTTATGTATGTATTTATGTATTTGTTATATTTGTTATATTTGTTATTCTCATCGGATTTTGTCTGATGCTTAGTCCGTGTCTGTGTGTGTTGCATTTTAATGTTGTGTCGTTGTTCACCTCTTACATTTAACGCGTTTCCCTCAGATTTAGTTTGTTACCCCGATTTTGTTTTTTGTCCATATATTTACGAGTTTTGAACAGCCTACTGTTGCCTTTATTTGTTTCTTCCTTTTATGTATGTATTGGTTTCTTCATTTCATTTATTCTATTGAATGTTGTTTAGTATTCCGTGACAATTGTGAAGCCTGATATGATGTCTTCGTTTTTAACTCGCAAAGAAATAAAGCATTTGTTGATAATGTGAATAAAAACCCGTAAGTGTAAGTTTATATTGTATAGTGAATATATGAAAAGCATTGTTTCGAATTCTGTTTTAAGGTTCATTTGAATATACAGGATTGAATTGACTATCAATGTCTGCTCCTTTTGTACTGTACCTGAGCTTTGTGGTTATTTTTAACTTCAACTTGTATGTAGTTTCTGCTTGGGGATTCTGCACGGGATAAATATCTGGATGCTCTCGATTTGCGATAAAAAGCCTGTTGATAAAAATAAAAATAGTATACTATGGGATTGTATATTAGTACAGAGACACAAAGAAAATCGATTTGAATAAAGAAAATGTTTCTATAAATAGACTAGGAATGATGATCATTTATTAATCAAATAATATCTGCGTTGATTGATATTTCTTTAAATACCTCTATTCTACCAGACTGTGCCGCTTTGGGGAATTTAGCTGAGAGAACAATTATTCCTGATTCAGGGATCTGTTTCAAACGTGTCCACAATACTTTTCTGTCTGTGTTGATTGGTTGTGGAAAAGGCCGAAAAGGCATAATCTGATTACCATTCGGTCCAGGCGGTCCAGGTTGTGGTTTCTGTTTACCAGGCACTGTATACGTTACCGTGATGTTTACAAAGCCCAATGGTGGGTTTAATGGACTGTCGTCTCTCTGTTTGACTCTTAACTAAAATGTGCCATTGAAAGACAAGATTATAATACAATCACTAAACCATTTAAAAATAAAATACATAAACTTTACAATGAAGACTTCCTATATTGAAATGGACCGGTCCTGCCAAATAATTTGTAAATTCGACAACTGTCTACCAGTGAAAAATTGTGTAGAAGTAAGTATTTATAGAACAGCAGCAAGTCAATTTATATTATCAAGTATTAATATATGTTTTAATTAATGTTTTTAGAATGTATTCCTTGTATCATCAAGCATTCACGACAGCCCTACATTGTACTATTCCAACTATTCAAGAATGACATTTCTGTCGTATGTGATTATTGGTTTTTCGATCAGTGGTCTGCATGATTTGTTACTTTCCAAGCTTGGCTGCTAAATAAGTTTGTTTAAATATATATAAAAACAAAAAAGATTCCAAATTTTTAATGATAAGGTATTTTTTTCAAAGTACTTTGCTTTCCGAATATTGACAGCTTATAGTGTGATTTCTCATTCGCCTTTATGTTTAAGGGCGAATGCCCGACCACGTTATTTAAATTTAGACATTTTGCTTACATTTATTGTTGCGATTTTGCAATTCCAGAAAATGTGAATTCAGATATATATATATGCTACCAGATTCTGAGTTCTTTTTATTGCAATACTCACCCCATCGCATAATTTGCAAAATGAGAGTCTCGCAATAATTTCTTAATTTGAAAGTAACTTTCTCGCCTAACGTCTGAAGAGTCGTTAATCATGTATCGTTACTAAGATTCCTCATAATTGTAACATTAACGATCAATTAACATTTGTACAATGCTGTGAATTTTTGTATGCAATGCAAAACTACAACAAGAGCAAACGTAACAGTTACGAAAAAGAGATACATAGCAAAAAAAGTGACATTAGTGAGGTCGGCGATCTACTCATCATATCGTTCAATGTATTCCTAGTAGTGACCTTAAATCATCTACTCACTAGGATCGGATAGTCCAATCCAGGTTTGAAATTGCTTGACATACTTGAGGAAAACGTAAGTTTATCTGGTGTGTCATAGATTTGGACATATCCTGTATCATTTGCTGAGATGCCTCTTATTGATTCTGTTACTTTAGCTATTACTTCTATGTAAGTTCCCAGTTTCGGTACAATTTCACTCATCAAAACTCGGATTGTAGCTTTTCCATTTATCTACATTATGTAATAAAAAATCAACAGTAGAATAACTACGATTAATCATCTTACGAATACTGTCTGTTAGCATCATTTTAGAATTGGCACTCTGAAAAGACTTAAAGGCATGATACTGTCTATTAGCCTCATTATAGAATGGGCACTCTGAAAAGACTTAAAGGCATGATACTGTCTATTAGCCTCATTATAGAATGGGCACTCTGAAAAGACTTAAAGGCATGAAACTGTCTATTAGCCTCATTATAGAATGGGCACTCTGAAAAGACTTAAAGGCATGATACTGTCTATTAGCCTCATTATAGAATGGGCACTCTGAAAAGACTTAACGGCATGAAACTGTCTGTTAGCATCATTTTAGAATTGGCACTCTGAAAAGACTTAAAGGCATGATACTGTCTGTTAGCATCATTTTAGAATTGGCACTCTGAAAAGACTTAAAGGCATGATACTGTCTATTAGCCTCATTATAGAATTGGCACTCTGAAAAGACTTAAAGGCATGATACTGTCTATTAGCCTCATTATAGAATGGGCATTCTGAAAAGACTTAAAGGCATGATACTGTCTAGTGGCCTCATTAGAGAATGGGCATTTTGAAAAGGTTTAAAGGCATGATATGGTAGCTCTAAAATACCTGTTTATGCAAAACAATAAATAAATTATGCAAATCAATTATGCTTGTTATCAAATGTCATTGTAAGATATCTTTTGTATCATTTGTACAGACTGTAGGTGTTATTTCCCATAACAGTTTCCATGTTTGAACTTGAACTTTGTATGTGTATGTATTTGACCGCGAAAAGTGTGCACACATTTCATTTGAAGAAAATAATGATGACTCGACATAAACTGTGCTTACAGTACATATGAACATATGCTCATCAACATAACTGTCTGAGAGCAAAAAATAGCAATGCTACTATCATATTATTTCTCATATATACCTTGAATTTCTTTACAATCTGATCTTTTGTATTTCGTCCCCATCGACGTTTGATAGTCAATTCTGCATCACCTTGTACTGGCTTCCCAAAAGTGTACCTGAATATCATTTATATGAGATAGTATTACTGACATATTTCATAAAATTCATACAGTTTTGGAGAAGATTAAGCAATTGGTTTGATATTTCTTTCATAACCAAGGGGTGAAATTGTTGTTACAAAACACATACATTTGTGAAATGATCCTTGTTCGTTCAGCACAGCACAGATATCTGGAATAGTCTTTAACAGTTTCGTTCTTGTAACCAACCATTAATCTTAATGTATGCTGACACATCCTAAATTGTGTATTTAGAACATTCTACACGTCTTTATACACTCAAGTATGGATTATGACCACACCATTTCTTTATCATATGATTATTACCGACAGTGATAAATGTCAATATCTTGTGGTCTATTATGTGTTTTCAGGATGATTAAACGAAAGATTGCGACGTTCGTCAAATCAATAATGACTTTCAAAGATCACATTTTTCAGGAAAATAAGGTTTGTGAGTTTTCAATGCTATACTAAACACTCAAATTTCTTCGTAAAATACCTGTACAATTTCAGGAATCTGACAGTGTTTTTTCTGATAGTCCTGGTATCTATGATGAATTGTTTTCTATTAATTCCTTTGGTTTATCAAGTGTAATGTTTGATTTGTCAGTTTTAATGGCTTTCTTTTCATTTAATTTACCTAGATATTTTGGTTAAAATGTGTTTTTTTTTAAATATTGCTCCTGAAATGTTTTTTTTTTTCGTGAAATTTGATTCCATTTAAATACCTTGTGAACAAGTGATGTAAGCTTGATTATGGGTTTTTTATACAAATATATCATGCTTAGAAGGGGTATTTGCCAAAAATACCGGTTGAGAGGTTCAAATTTCCAGAGCCGTTAGGCGAGGGAAATTTGATTACCTCGAAACCGGTATTTTTGGCAAATACCCCTTGTAAGCATGATATAATTGTTTAATTCCACCGAATGTTCCACCTCAGAAAGTTTATTATAATCAGGTATCATATGAAATTTCAACTTGAATTTTTGTATACACTGCAACTGTGTTATTTGCGCAGTCAAATTGCATTGACCGTATAATTATTTCTTATTATTTTTTTATGTACAGTCACTGACTGTATATATATCTCCCTTTTTATGATAATAAGCTGGTTTTCGGCTGACTACTACACTTTGTTTATCAGTTTCAGTGTTTCAGTGAAGCGTAATACAAGTGGATTCCAGTTGTATGTGACCGGTTGACAATTCGTTTCCGTTGAGTTTTATTTATGACGTCATTCCCGGAATTTTTACGTCATTCTGTCCAAATTCAATAATGATGCTTTCTGTATTTCATCTGAACCATATATTTAGAATGACCATGAATGTTTCATATTAGAATAGAAATAATTCATTGAGTTATTTTTAGAACATGGTATTCCCCAACTGCCATGGTATTTGCTAGCAAATACCCCGGTATATGGAATTCCCTAATGGCAAATATCCCGGTAGAGAAAAGAAAATCTCAATATATAGAAATTGGTGAAAAATACCATGGTTCTCATCCAATCAAAATACAGCATTATTACATAAGGTGGAAGTAAACATAATAATCATCATATTTTAAGAGGGGTATTTGGAATAACAATTTAAAGCAAATGCAAATATTTTGCTAAGACGTTTACAGTAACTGAACAAACGTAAACAAATATGAAACTACTATAGATATCAACGTATTATATCAACATGATGTAACCTTGCCTAAGGATCGTCCATTTGTATGGCCCTGCAAAGAAGTTGCAATGTATATACGGAGTTTTTCTCAACGCCTTCAGATAGTAAACTGATTTTTTGTATGTGAGTTAACTATGATGTGTTACAGTTAAAGTTTCGTTGCGCTCTGGTAATTACTGGCTTTGAACTTTGATTAATTTTTGAAAATCACAGTTATACGGACTTTCTTTCTATACGCTTTCACATTTTGAGCTGACTGTTGATATGTGAGACTACCATCATGATTGTGTTTACATGTATTATTTTAATTGCAGATTTTTCAAATCAATAAATATCCAAAACTCATACGTTATACAGCCGACAATTATCAACCAAAAGAAATCTAGGTATAATTCTATTTAAAAAAAACAGTTGGCTATAGAGTTATCAAGCTTTCAATCGTATTGAGTCAGCATGATGTTGGGAAAATCTAAAACAGAATTTTCTAGTCATTTCGGGCAAGGAGTTGTCTTTACTTTCGATACCATTGAACTGTTGGGAAAAAATATATCAAAACTCAAAACAAATTCAAAACAGAAAAGTCCATTGTAAACTTGATAAAATGATCAAGTGACTACTGAGATTTACAATGATATGCTTTGTCATCTATAATCTGAAAAATTCAGCATACTCACAGTGCGTTAATAGTAACTTTGAAAAATCTGTCTGTTTTCAGTTCAAATGGAGGCAATACAACGTTCACTTCAAATTTAGGTAGAACTACATAAAAAACATAAGATATCAGTTCTACATTTGTAATAATAACAACATGAATGCAAGTAAAACAAAAAGTTTCAATGTATATATGCTGACAGACAATTAACGAATCGACATTAGTTTACATATTCTGTTTTTATCGTCGAATGCTTTATACGTTATACATTCCTTATTAAACTATTTTACCAATAGATAAGGACAATATAACTGATTTCTACAACAGGTGTTATACGTGATATATCATAATGGAATTATTCAAGGACCATTGATGAATACTAATAAACAGATAGACAGAGAGCCTGCCAGGTTAATTAAATACAGAATTTCTATACATTCATCATATTATATGTACCACGGATTGTATTTCTATCGTTTCAGAATGTTTCTAGTATGAATTGATGTCATTTAAACACTAAACAAATATTCACCAACCCGTTCAATAGTCGTACGAACACTTAACAAATACTCACAAACCCTTTCCATAAAAGCTTTATAAATATTTTGATATGAGCGTCACTGATGAGTCTTATGTAGACGAAACGCGCGTCTGGCGTACTAAATTATAATCCTGGTACCTTTGATAACTATTTACACCACTGGGTCGATGCCACTGCTGGTGGACGTTTCGTCCCCGAGGGTATCACCAGCCCAGTAGTAAACACTTCGGTGTTGACATGAATATTAATTATATTGTCATTTTATAAAATTCCTGTTTACAAAACTTTGAAATTTTCGAAAAACTAATGATTTTCTTACCCCAGGCATAGATTATCTTAGCCGTATTTGGCACAACTTTTGGAATTTTGGATCCTCAATGCTCTTCAACTGTGTACCTGTTTGGCTTTATAAATATTATGATATGACCGTCACTGATGAGTCCTATGTAGACGAAACGCGCGTCTGGCGTACTAAATTAAAATCCTGGTACCTTTGATAACTATTTACAAACACTTAACAAATACTTACCAACCTGTTCAACTGTCTTACGAACACTTAATAAATACTCACCAAACCGTTCCACATCAAAATACTTAGAGCTTTTTTCTCTCTAAAAACAAATTACAAAGCTTTTCTTATTTCAACACTACTAAAATAAAACCGGCTTCAAATATATATATTTTGTGACATTATTAAGTTATATCAAATGTAAAAACTTGTCATTAACGTTATGTTTATGTTCCTCAAAATCCACTTGTGGATAAAAGACATGTACAGAATTTGCTCATATTTACACCATTATAGGTCGCATTTCTGTTAATATTGACAATGCAATTTACCATGAGAACTCTTTTTACGGCTAAAACTGTAAAATCACAAAAAATACTGAACTCCGAGGAAAATTCAAAAAGGAAAGCCCCAAATCAGAAGTCCAAACACATCAAACGAATGGACAACAACTGTCATATATTCCTGACTTGGTACAGGTATTTTCGTATGTAGAAAATGGTGGATTGAACCTGGTTTTACAGCTAGCTAAATCTCTCACTTGTATGACAGTCGCATCAAATTCAATTATATTTTCAACGATGCGTGAACAAAACAAACGGACACAATAGGTAAAAATGTCAAAAATAGGGGTGCAGAAGTCAAAATTGTGTTATCATCTTAATCACTATAAAAACAACAAATGTAACGAAGAAGCACAAAATTTAACATCCTCATTTTGCTTATATTATACGATTTTATTTGTACCACTTTCACTATGAAAAATCTAATCCTAGAATTGAAAGTTCATATGCTCTACAATTTTTTTCAAAGGTCAAAATTATTTAAACAAACAGAAATTTTCGAATGAAGGGTTACCACAGATTTCAATATAAACAATGAGCACATGTATATTTACTGGTATCATTCCCAAGTTATGTTTCTGTGAGATGGACCACAGAGAGTATAAGTGGGAACCAGTATGTAAACAAAATTAATTTTCTGTGAGGCGTGGTTTGAGAAACAGCTGTATTACAAAGTGCAACCTTATATAGTTTCCAGGTAGCAATTGTATGTAATGGATCTGACCCTCCCTTGACACAACACAATACCGTTCGTCATTAGGACGTAAAACATTGTTATTAGTCACTACTCCGAGTTCGACATTAACTTGATTGATATCAAACCTTTCTAACATAGTTCGGCTTAAAAATTCCGGTTCAAGTCAAATCACGACAAGCGCCTCGTGCGCATGAAATCTATAAAATGTCGCAGAGGGACGACAGACGAAACCTTAACCAGTAGTATTTATCCCTCCCTAAGACCAGCCTGAGATACTTGTATCTAAGTTGGCCATTCTTTTTTTATGAAACAAAGCAGTACCAACTCTTTCCATTTGTCTTTTAGTTTCACAAATACTTTGAAGCCCGGCATTTATTGCTGATAAAATAGATGTTAATAATTTAGAAAGAGGTTTCGTGGAGCACTTTGAAGATTCAGCAATATATCATTGTTTGTCAGGACACTTATGTAGTATCTAATACAGGGATGACAGATCCAATTCCTCATGTTTGGTTGAAATTCCAAAGGAACATCGAACAGACATATGATTATCCAGGATTTCCTCTTCTGTAAGTGTCGTGAGGGTATATATATATGTTGAGTTTCCAAGTCAATGTCAATACCTTATTCGTTTTTCAAGCAGTTAATGTAATGAGCTTTACTCAATTTTTGGGGCTTTATCTGCGAGGAAAACAACATATTTGTCATGGACGTAGGATAAGTGTTTCAACATTTGGGATTTGTATCAACGACCTCACAGCCTTATTCCATCCGGAAAGAGTGTCTATTTCTTCCTGGCATAATCCTCGACTGAATCCATCAATATTTTGAAGGCTCACAATATTTCGGACCTTTAGATATCATATTTTGCAAGGGAGTGTTATTGACAATGTCGAGGTCACCGGTAATAACGCACAAGTGCAATCAGGAGGTTTAGACTTGAAGCCGTCAATATTAAGATCCTGCAAAGCGTGTTTGTAATTGCAAAATGTTAGGTATAGGTATAAGAGACTTATCTTTAAAATAAGGAGGTATATTCCATTGAACTAATTTATGATGAAGGATATTCCCTAAGTTGACGCCATCGAGACTTTTGTTAGCAAGGGAAATGTTAAGAAAATATATTTTCTCTTTTTTATTTTTTCCAATGCAGTCTAGTTTGAAAGGTCTGTGACTTGCAATATCCGAAGTTATAGCTGTAATTTTGTACTGGTTTGAAGGAGGGTTTGTAACAGTGTCTTCCAAACATAACTTAAACAGAGAATGAAGTTTTGAAAGAGGTGATGACTAAAGTTTCGTGCACATGTAATGAATACCTAACGGCTTTTATAGAAATGGCAGCAAGTCATTAATAGAGACCTCATGCAGTGTATGTGATGTATAATGACGATGACCTTGAATGCGTCTACATCGAGGAGTAGATTTGAAAATATTCATCACATTCACCGAGCTACACGAAGGACTAAATAGAATACCTATACCATCAATTTTGTCATTGCACCCATTATCTACGGAGAGGCGTTGCAAGTTGAGGATTGTTAGTGCTGTGGCATATTTTTTGATAATGCGAACTGCCATAGAAACGTTGTAATGATCAGGCTGATTAAAATGCTGGTAAAGAATGTCGTTTGCATTGAGGTTAATGTCTGAACTATGACCGTACATACGTTTGTTTAGCCTTCCTTTGGTTTTCATCGACGTATACAAATCCGCCAAGGTTACATTCTAATCCGTAGGCGACATTTATCGATTTACAATTCAGATCATCGTAACTTCTGGTAAAATATGACTTCTTAGTTAAATTGCTTGTGAATTCAGCATCTGTTATTAAAATTTCACAACTTTTGCAGCCTTTGGTCTCCCATTTTGAAATGCGACCGTGTTGTTAAGAGTCATCAAAATCCAAAATGTATTTAAGGAGAACTAAACATGGCTGTATATGTGTAATATTGCTGTTGTCACTAGTTTGATGATCTGAATGAGTAATATTTCAGATATTTGTCATGTCTGGTGATGAGGAAATACCTGCCGTATCAGACGACACCATGTCTATGGTGACGTCTGTTTCGGACATTTTTATACTGGGCGACGTCCGAGCCAGTATCTTGTTTGATCTTCGTAATGTCATGCAATTTTGTTACTGGACGGATGATGTCCTCGAGGACAAAATATCCACCAGCAGATACATCGACCCAGTGGTTATAAATCCAAATATCATATTGTATTGTTATTTGTGTATTAAGCTGACCTGAATGTTCCTGCATTTAATTGAACTTTAGTTCTGTGATGTTATCATAGTGATATATGTAACATCGCCATAAAAGTGCGAGGTTAAGCTAGCCACAATACCAGGTTCAAGCCACCATTTCTTCGTTAAATGTCCTGTACCAAGTACTTTTTGGAATTTTGGATCCACTATGCTTTTCAACTTTGTACTTGTTTGGCTTTATAAATATTTTGATATGAGCATCACAGATGAGTCTTATGGAGACACCACGCGCGTCCGGCGTACTAAATTATAATCCTGGTACCTTTGATAACTGGTTATATACCCTCGATATTGATGCTTGTCATTCCTTTGATTTTTTAAAGATGTTTCTTAATACTAACTCTTGAATATTAATATTCGTTTACCTTATAACAGAAATAGTTTCAAGAGTTATTCCTCACTTAACCCTTTCAGCAATAATTCGATAAGGTCAAAAACTGTTTATACCCCCTACCAGTTTACTATGAATTTTGTAGCGTAAAACGTTTTATATAATAACATCCCGGTTATAAATCTTTGTTGCGGAAAATGTTATTTTTGGAGTTGAAATTCCGTTCCAAAAGCAATACTGATATAAAATGAAGTATTTGTATTTCTTGTATATATTTCTGTTATTCTTTAAAGTCATGATGATATGCATTCCCCTGAATGATGTTAGAATCTAAAGTGTATTATACAAATCTGATATATTTTATAAAAGAAACTGACCTTTTGCTCAACTCTGATTGTCCAGCTTCCCAGATTTGTCAAAGTAGATAATTGGAATGTCCCAGCAAATACACCAAACGCTGGACGAACATTCAAAAATTGTTTTACTCTATTTCTTTTGGGATCCTGAAATAAATATTGCAATTGATATTAAGCTTAATGGTCCTAATTCTAATTTATTTAAGGTTAAGGATGTTTGACTATTCATTGAATAAAAACCAATTGATTTTAAGTAGTTTAAATGTTCTTTAGTCAGATTATAACCGATTGTCTATTTCAACGTGTTGTTTTCATTGTTACAGCACTGGATCAATACCTATGCTGAGGGACTATCAGTTAAAGGTGGTAACATCAGCCCAGTACTCAGTACTGTGGAACTTTCAGATCTATAATAAACCTTTCCAAAATTGCCCAATTTGGCAAATTTATCACAGATGGATTTGGTAACTTTCTTATTTCCTATTTGGTCATACAACTCATCAACTGTTTAGATTATTATACATATAGGGCTTTAAAATCTCCAGATTCCAGCTTTCCTTGATATTGATATCTATATCATTAACGGGAAGCTTAATACAAAACTTTATGATAAAAGATATGTTTTTTTCATTTCCTATCGCTAATTATCCATCTTTAGATAGTGACGTTCCCTTGTCACCATCCTATGGTGTTTATATATCTCAACTTGTACGATTCGCTCGTGTATGTAATAATGCATTTGATTTTATCGAGAAAAATGTTTGTATTGCTGAAAAATTATTACACCAGGGTTTTCTATATCACAAACTAGTCAAAACGTTTACAAAATTTTATCATCGGTATAAGATAATAATTCGTAAATATAACTAAACATGCAGACATTTTATTGGGTATTTCACATCCAATCTTTTATGTTAATATTCTTTACAAAGCACAAACATGTCAGTATTCACCTGAAAAGCTTACAAAACCTTTAAACAGACTTATTAAGGTAGCACAATACAAAGATTTTCATCCCCAATCAGACATCTTTAAACTGATGTAATTCCACTCATCTTTCTTTAAATTTTATAAATGAGGTACCAAAAGAAAGAAGAAGGACCAATCTTTCAAATTGTGATAATTTCATTATGACATAATTATTACATCATTAATTGTTATGTAATTAGTTGCCATATTGTGATGTCTATACTTGAATGAATTTAGTTTCTTTGTTATTCTTAGCATCCCAAAATATTTTATAGATTCCTACACAACACAGTTTGACCTCCAAAACTGTGTCTTTCTTCTTTCTTTTGGTACCTCATTTATAAAATATAAAGAAGGATGAAATGAATTACATCAGTTTAAAGTTGTCTGATTGGGAGTAACAAAATCTTTGTATTGTGCTACCTTAAGAAGGGATATAGTTATGATATTGTTGTCAGGTTATGAAAAATTGCATATTTTGGCTTTAATATTGATTCACGGAACTAAACACATTTATTTTACAAAAAAAAACAGTTGTTGGCATGTCAAGGGTTATGTTCTTCTCATATATTTTATGATAGTATGATGCTAAACCCCTAACGGGAGGGATTGTGCCTGATATTTATATGATGAAGACATACTCTTTTAATCAGTTTAATTGAGGTCCTGAGCTGGCATGTCAGTTAACTGCTAGTAGTCTGTTGTTATTTATGTATTATTGTAATTTTGTTTATTTTCTTTTGCTAAATTTCTGACATCAGACTCGGACTTCTCTTGAACTGAATTTTAATGTGCGTACTGTTATGTGTTTACTTTTCTACATTGGCTAGAGGTATAGGAGGAGGGTTGCGATCTCAGAAACATGTTTAACCTCGCCGCAATTTTGCATCTGTTCCAAGTCAGGAGCCTCTGGCTTTTGTTAGTCTTGTATGATTTTTAATTTTAGTTTCTTGTGTATAATTCGGAGTTTAGTATGGCGTTCATTATCACTGAACTCGTATACATACTCTGAAGGACGCCTCAGGGTGCGGGAGTTTTTCGCTACATTGAAGACCCATTGGTGGTTTCGGCTGTTATCTGCTCTATGGTCGGGTTGTTGTTGCTTTGACACATTCCCCATTTCCTTTCCCAATTTTATTCCTAATAAATTTAAATCCAGAAAACTGATTCTAACGCATGAAATATATAATATTTTATTTATTTTTATTTTTTCGTTATTTGCAACAACTGTTTTTTCAAATGTAAATAGATGAAGAATGATTTGTTATATAATTTTCTAAAATTCCTTATTTAGAAATTAAAATCTTCCAACATTCCTATTCCAAGTTTTTTGACTGTTGTTGGAATTTGCTTTTCTTATCAGGTGCATATTTGTTATTTAGTTCTCATAATATTAGGTATGTATACATTTGTACATCCTTGACTTTTTGTCATATAGCTCCTCATATTTTGGGGATTTGTCGTTCCTGTTTTCAATTCAAATACAGAAAAGCACTTCCTACACACTGAATTAATGAGGCATTGTTTCTTTTTCCCAGAATTCGACTCAAACTTCAACATTATATCGCCATCATTATTTTTTTCTTCTAATACATGTAGGTACATTTTAGTAAGTTATGATTTTAACATCTCCAGTTATCAATTATACTTTTCTATTCTATCTGTCGGTTTCATATAAACGACGTTTTATATTATAATTCAGCTGTGTAATCTTCGGAGACCTATTTAGTTTGCTTATCAAGTGAAATACATCCTATAAAGAAGGTTATCTTAATGACATATTCATAAATAAACTAACCTGTATATAAATTGTCAAGGGAGCTGTGAGAACTTTTAATCTTGTATTAGTACCAAACACTCTAAACTGAACTGTTGAAGAAGAAATACAGTAAATGCATTAGACAAAATGGTTGATATGTTAACATTTCTCTAACAAAAACAAATAGTAATCATGATAAGAATGATTGCAATGATCTCATTTATCAGCTCTAACTATAAATCCAATCTACGTCCCTACATCCTACAAATATAAGAACCTACTAAAGAATGTAAATTAATTCAGCTAAATTGTTACTATTTGTTTTTAGATAATTATATAAATACATGTTTTATTTATTATAATCCGAATGTGTTCTTGTCAATCGATGTATGACCTTTGAACATGGGTACACTGCTGTTGTATTTAAGAATTGAATGCTTCTTTTTGTATCTTCATTTGGGTGTAAAAGCGTTTACCGGAGTACATTTTGTATGAAGTTATCAATTTTTTATTCTATTCACCTGTGCACTTTATTGTCGGACCTCGTGTTATCGTGAATGATAAGTTTTATTGTGTAATGCAATTGCTTAAGGGATATCACGTGATATGCAGATATCCAATCAGAATAACGTAGTATCATAAATCATACATCTAATGTTATCATTTATTTACAAAAATGCACATATATAGCATTAAATGCTTCTCAAAGACAGCTAAACAGATTTTATATATTCGCTGTCAAATGGATATTGAAATGCAGATATTTTGGCTTCTTCCTTTGAAGCAGCTGATTTATAAAATTGATTCCTAATATGACATTTAGGACAAATTAATATGTCAATATTTGAATATCTTAATTCATTATTTTTGTATACAGGTGACAATTCTTTTTTACTATGAGATCTGCAACGTAGAATATGTACCTATTTTTTCTCGCCATAAGTTGACCAACCTTTCTTTTGTAACAGGATATTTCATATCGAACGAAATTCTGTTATTCAATGTTTATTGTCTCAAATTATAATTTGATAAATAGTCTGTATTATAATTTACTTATTAGGCTACTTTAATGACCACAAAAAAAAAACACAACATAATTTTATATCATGCTTTAGATGTAAATTTATGAGCTTTCCGTTTCATTGTAACTTATGACTGATGTTATTTCTTGAAGTATGACGTCATAAATACCTAGATCTCCTGGTTTGTAAATGGCTTTGTCAGTCTGGATAAAAATGGACGACACTTTGCTTGTAACTTGGACTCTTGTAGCAGTTTGGTCAAATGTTATATCACCGATAACGCGCACTCGGATCTTGTAATCATATCCTGCGGGTGTATTTCCTGGCACCTAAAGCGAATATCACACAGATACTTAAATTCAACATTTCAAAAGCATACTGAATCCAAAGAATATCAAATGTGGGTTTTTTTCGAATTAAATTCCATCGCATAAAAACGCTTTGCTATATCTATAATGCGTTAAACGTCTTTATTGTCATTCTTATTTAATATAAATGGTCAGTCGAGTAATATTGGACCTTTTTCAGTGCGCACTATGGTCAATTGTGTATTAGAATAATTTTCATCAGGAACTTTCGATAAGCTGTATTCGTAACGGAGATCTATGTCAATATTTATTATATGAATCCCTGTATTATCCATGTTGTTCCTATTCTTAGTTATTTCCGTTTTTCCCTCGTTTTATGTTTTCTGTGGATATCTTTGCAATAATAGAATTTTCCAGTTTATTTAAATAATTATTTGCAATTTTATATTTTTGAAAAGATTACACTCAATTTCTCTATTTTTTTTATTTTTTTTTTTATTTGTTTAATATATCTTACGATTTCATCTCTCTTACTATATATCTTTAATAATGTGTATTTACAAATCCCTATGTGAGTAAATTGTAATGTGTCCAAAGTTATGATTCTTGCCTCAAAATGTGTACCATTATTATTTAAATACTTAAACAAGATCGAATTTATCTTATTTTGCAATGCACAATTATTGCTAGCTTCTCATCTTTTTTTAATAATTAGATATAGGAAGATGTGGTATGAGTGTCAATGAGACAATTATCCATCCAAATAACAATATATTAAAGTAAACAATTGTAGGTCAGAGTATGGCCTTCCACACAGACTTTGACTCACACCGAACTGCAAATTATAAAGGGCCCTTAAATTAACTAGTGTACAATCATTCAAACTGGAAAACCAACGGTCTAATCTATATAAAAAACGAGAAACGAGAAACAATCCTGAACTACATAAACAGACAACTAATGTACATCGTTTTATTTCATTGCCTTTGTGTGACATTGCGCATGGAAAGAGGGAATATTTAAAATGGACAATAACCCAACATTGCTTCGACATACTTTTTGTGTTAAAATTATCCAATTTCATCCTGCATATTCATCTATTCAAAGGTTGTATATCCTCAACGCTCTTCAACTTTGTACTTGTTTGGCTTTATAAATATTTCGATTTGAGCGTTACTGATGAGTCTTATGTAGACGAAACGTGCGTCTGGCGTACTAAATTATAATCCTGGTACTTTTGATAACTATTGTATACTTACTTTTATATGAACAACTCCTTGTCCCTCTTTAAAAGAAGAAAAAGTACAATCAATTGTAGAGTAGAGCGATAAGTTCGTCAATGTATGAAATATTGACGGGTAAAGCTATCTTAAACGCTTACAATATATCACATTGTTGTCATCTGTGATAATATCAAAGATTTATAGGTGATTTTGACATGATGTTTGGTGTTGACAACAATATCAATAATGTGGTCAATTTTTTATAAATTTTCTGCTTAAATTTTTCGAAAAAACTAAGGATTTTCTTATCCCAGGCATAGATTACCTTAGCCGTATTTGGTACAACTAATTGAATTTTTTGAATCCTCAATGGTTTTCAAACTTTGTACTTGTTTGGCTTTATAAATATTTTGATATGAGCGTCACTGATGAGTCTTATGTAGACGAAACGCGCGTCTGGCGACTAAATTATAATCCTGGTACCTTTGATAACTATTTGATCGGTTTTTACTTTTGGAATTCATGCGATTTACTCAATTTTCTTATTCTCTTTGCATGTTTTCTATTTTTACAACTTCTGCCACAATTCAGTTCAATTGGTTCTTTGTGTGAAGTATGGTTTCGTCATTCTACTCTGGCGTGAGGCTTACAGTAGTGTCTTAAAGATAGCTTTGTGATTCTGTTTATAAATTTAAAGTGACAGTTTGTTGTTGATTTTATTAGTTTGATCATTATATATTTTATAAACAACAATTATATATATATATATATATATATATATATATATATATATATATATATATATATATATATATATATATATATATATATATATATATATATATATATATATATATATATATATCAGTCTAAATCTTTAGACTGATATAATTTTTTCCTTATCTGCATAGTATCGCCTATTCTAGACGATCCGGTACATAGTAAATTTGCTGGTTGGTCGTTTTTATAGACTTTTATATATATATTAAAACTCACGACGTAAAAAGCGTTGTGCCTGTGTACTGGCTACTGTTTTGTTTTGTTTGTCTAGTATAGTTGCAAAAATTGTCACTTTTTTATCACTTCTTTTTAAAGCTGATAAACAAATTCTAGCGGATGCTCCAGCTCTAATCTGTTTTGGTACAGTTGCAATGTATGTACTGAAACAAAATAACATACAAGATACATTATAAAAGTTGCTGTTTTAAAAAAAAAGCAAAACTACCGAACTCTTAGCAAATGAAAAAGTCAAAAGCTCAGAAACATCAAACGTATGGATTACAACTGTCATATTCCTGACTTGATTTCGTAAAATGTTAAAAATGGTGGATTAAACCTAGTTTTATCAATAGCTTAAACTAAACCTATTACAGTTGCATAAAATTCCATTATACTGACAACAATGTGTGAAAAAATACAAACAAACACAAGAGGTAAAAATGTAGGAAATAGCGGTACAGCAGTCAACATTGTGTTTTAATCTGTATTACTATAAAAACAAACAACTATATCAACAAAGAAAATCAAAACGGCATATTAACAAAGCACTGGCTTTGGTCTCTTGTGGAGAGTTGTCTCATCGACGATCATACCACATCTTCTTTTTTTATATATACATTAGCATACAAGAAATTAAAGAATTCAAAACTTCACCATAGCACAAAAAAGATAATGATGGGATGTTTAAGTACCGAGCTACGCCAAATTGTTATTTACAAAAAAAAGACTAAACAGTAAAAGTTATATCTAACAAAGATAGATAAAAGAATACTATAACACGTTATTTAGATGATAAATAACGTAAGTACCTAGAATATATACTTCAAGACCATCGTGTGTTATTTGTGACTTTGATATGGAATATTTATCAAAAAGGACTTGGTATCTTTCAATGAACCTTTTTTTAGACAAGACGTTCTTTGGCATACCCCCGACTCCTCAACTTTCTGTTCACACACTGTTGATTTTTAACGCCTGAGAAGCAGCTGTAAACTGATGTATTAGCTTAACTGTTTAGTCTATTTTTTATGATATCATTTGACGAATCATTTGATGTACTTATAAATCCCGTTATTCGTGCTATGGTAAATTTTTGTATTTGTTTTTGAAAAATTGTCTGAGGGAACATTATAATTTTGTTCTTATGAATCCTTCTTTATTTTAATCATGATTTAATCTGAGCATATGAACCCTTTTAATGCAACCAAATGTGATTTCTATAAAAATTAGATCCAAATGATAGTTTTTTCCATGTACTTGTTAGGTTATTTGGTCTGGTATATCAGTTATTATGGTTTTAAGCTGGTACATTTTACTTAATGTTTATCGGCTCAAAAGGGATATAAGTACACAAGTTCCGGTTTCAGAAATTAAATTAATACTCCAATAAATATTTTTCAATTCATATCATCTAATCATTTTTAGTTGAGTGGATTGCATATTGATCTCAGAATTTCACATTTAAGCATGTAAGAAGAACAGATACTTGGGTGGTTATTGATAGTGGTTAATCGTCTGTAAATACGCAGGGAAAAAGCTTTGCTGTTCATTAAGTTTTTTTCATAACTAATGACAAACATAAAACCAAAATCTGTGTTTATTCACACACCATTTCATACCAAACGTCCAAATAAACGAACTTTTTTTTTAAAAACGTTCAAGAAAAGATTATGTTGCATAAATCTATTGGTCCCGATTTAAAGAATTCATGTATGTGCATCATAGATTAACTTATGTCTGCTTCATATTTTAACCAACACTCATGCTAGAAATTTCCTATGGGTCGGTTGAAAATAAACTTTTAAAAAAGTTCGAATTTAATTTTAAATTGTAAACCTTTCATTTTTTATGTAGCAACCCTTTCATATGTATTTTCTGAGTTGTTATTATATTTCACAGCTGTGATCTCCGGCTTTCATTGAGAGATGATTACCGCGTACAAAGAAGTAAGTTCCCCAAAGGGTTCTAAATAGTACAGTTAGAGTCATATCTTCGAAAGGTGAATGGAATCCATCATAGTTTGGTTGATCGTTATTCAATATATATATCTGGAATATCTGTATCGAAGATGTCGAAGAATATGTTTTATTTGTCGTTAGCATATTTCCGTCGTGCTTCCAGCGTTTATTATGTCAACAAATGTAATACCAAACGATTGTCTTTTCGCGTCATTGATAAAACGGCGGATTCCATAAGCGACGCAGAAAACGCATAATCCGCTTTCACTGACGTTATTGTTATAATCGTTTCATATTATTTACTTTCTTTTAAGAATATTTAAATGGCAAATAATAAGCATGTTAAATTAAATGGGAAAAATGTTTAACGAAATCTCCGAATTTCAAGGTAATTCCAAAGATGAAGAGGGGTAAATCCATTTAACCCTACACAATTAACCAACGAAACACCTCTTACATTCCTGACATGGAACGGGTACTTTCTGATGAAAGCGGCGAGCTTAACTGTTTAATAGTTCACTTTACTTCCATTCCAAACCACTGGTTCCTATATTGACTAGTGTATTGCAAAAGTATGCAGTACTAGTTTGTGTACAAAGACACCAAACACAAACTTGGTATTGTATAGGTACAAGTGCTGGTTAGGGTTTAAGAGGGTGAAAAAAATGTTATTAACTTACTTTTTGGCCACTACGAGCCCAACATAAGCCAATAGCAGACTTAAAACAAGTCGCATGGTTACTCCTTGTGTATCTGTGAAATATAACATAAAGAATTTAGTACTCTTTTAATTATAAACAATGGCTAGATTGGTGTGTGCTGAAATGTTAAACAGTTTCTGTATGTCTTGCCAATGTTATAGTTGTCCAACCTGTAAGTATAGGGTTTATATATTATTAATTTATATAAAATATAGAATTTCTGTGAAAAAAGGGTAAAGAACAACGGAATAACAAAAATCCGAAACCAGAATATCACTATCCAATAAAGCTTACCTTGTTAACTGTTATGGTATATTGTTTAAATGCCGTCTGCTGAAGAAGAGAAACAGTTTTATTTAATCAACAAACTGTGTGGAAAACATATCTATACATACATGATATCTAAACCTTTGACACTGGTTGCATATGGTAAGCTTTCACCTCAATCAAAGGTCTTCTTAATCGTTAGTAAATATTATTTATTAAACAATCTAGAAAATGATTATATTAGCAACATATTGTATTTAATATATCTTTTCACCTAATTTTATATTCAAATTCAGTAATTATAAGGTATTTTGGCAACATGTTTTATATGTCGTAAGGAAAAAAACGTTTTCGTCCAGGAAAAAAGTAATCATTTATAAAACGCAAAACATTCCCGTAAAATAAGCAATGCCGGAAACACATCACTGTATACGTGACTAAGGTGCATCCTGTAATGCGATTAAGTTGTAAAAGTATTTATGGTAAGAATGCAATTGCGTGGTGCAATGCTGTATAACTAATCTCTTTGTGCTTGTATTCACAAGCTATATAGTCCTTTGATAATAATGTCAAGTGGATATAATTGTTTTGTATATGGTAATAATACAGCTTTATTAAAAGAAAGTTTGACTTGATTTAAAAGGATTTACTAGAAAACGAATGCATTATGATTCACACAGAAATAGTTGTTCATAAATGTCTAACTGTATTATTCTTGATTAAAGTTTAATATGACAGAACTTATCACTTTACTTAAATCATGAAAATCATGAACTAGTATACAGTACAATAAATTAATCATTTGTTTTTAGGACGTTTACAATGTACATAAAAAGTAATAAAACTATCCACAAATATAGATTATTTACTCATTTTCCACAGCTATAGGTCACCGACAATGGGCATACTGCATAGTCAGCAAAAAAAGCCCTGAAATAACAAATGTTAAACAATTCAAATTAGAAATCTAACAGCCTTATTAATGTTAAAAAAAAATATAAACGAAAGTAAATATCTAACACAGCAAAAAACGACAACCACTGAAATACATGCTCCTGACTTGGGACAGACACATACATACAGAATGTGGCTTGGTTAAACATGTTAGCGGGATCAAACCTTCCCTCTAACCTGGGACGAGGTGTACTACATAAGAACGAAGTATTAAAATCAGTTGAAAAAGGCTTAATTAAGTTCATTAGTTCATAAGTTCTCGTTTGTTGGTGTGTCTTATACGTGTTTCTCGTTTCTCGTCTTTTATATAGTTTAAACCGTTAGTTTTCCCCGTCTTTTTATACCCTTATAGCTTAATGTTGTTCGGTGTGAGGCAAGGTTCCGTGTTGAATACCGTACTTTGACCTATAATGATTGACTTTTATAAATTGTGACTTAGATGAGAGAATTGTCTCATTGGCATTCATACCACATCTCCTTAAATCAATAAACTCATCCAAATTACTCGCTCTTACTAACAGGGGATTTTTTGTAATAAAAATAAGTGTGTTATTTTTTTTTTTGTAGCACATGATACAAATATTTGGAATATGATTTGACTAAGTAAGATACTGTAAAATTGATAAATGATCAGGATTTTACAGAAACTACTCTGATCTCGTTCTCAAGTTACATATAAAAATTTTAAATAAATATCAAGGCGCATAACTATTCGGATTTGCCTACATGATTATCATTATGGGTTATTTGTCTCTTAACTGCGAAAATATTTCGGTATTTACAATTATGTATCATACATGTTTTGAAGAATACCCAAATCATTAGTTATATTCACAAAAAATTATGTGTTTAAATATTATCATCCAAAAAATGAGAAATAAGTAATTTTAACAGTATTTAAGAAATTCATCTACAGACCTTTTAAATTTTACCAAGCTTATTTTGTAATTTTTCAGTTATAAAAGACACTGTATAAATTTAAAGATTTCGAATTGCTTTTCTGGATTTATTTGTAACGGAGTTGTGAAACAATTGTAGCAAAATTATATATTCGACAATAGCATTTAGTTCCTATCTAAATATTAATGACAAATTCGTAAAATAAAACTGTTGTGGCAGATTTTGGCGATGTTTTCAGTTTAACACCAATTCAAGAAGTTTGAAACCCTAATTCAAAATATGTTGGACAAGATTCAAATTATAAATACTGATGTCTTAAAGACCAATGTGTCATGAAAGTCTGAGGAATGTTGCGGTATAGATTGGAAATAAATTTCATGAGATATAATACTCCAGTAATGGAAACTGTAACATGTTAAAACGAATAATCCTTTCAAGTCCAATACATGTTAAGACGAATCATATGCGTTTTCTATTATCCGTCCGTTCAGAAGTTATCAGTCAATGATATGTAAAACAAATGTTAATATAGGTAAAGCGTGTCAGCATTGTTGCATGTTTTGTCCTTCAGAAATATGATTGATTTTAATTTATGTTGTATTGGTCACAATTGATACATGTTGTATTTCAATGTACTTTTCCATAATAGTTTTATATAAACATATGGGACATTATTTTTGTATCTGCTCTGTTATATTTGTAATCTATTTATCAATTCGTATTAAAAATTAAATTATGATCGCATCAGAGAATTAAAGTAATGATACATTTTAATGTATATATTTTAATCATTCATGTGCACCAATCTTTAACAGGATAATAAGAAAATAATTAATCTGCAAATAAAGAATTAAATGGACATGCATGAATATAAAAATAAGGAATGGTATGATGCATATTTATGTGACAGACCTCAATTACGGTTAAAGTTAAATTATTCCTACAACTTTAAAAAGATAAACATTATTAGGACTACACACTTGAGAAAGATCAAAATATTAATTCAACCTTCATATTCATAAATTAACTAAAAAATATATTTACGAAAGAACAAAGAGCAAAATAAACAAATTACGAATGTTTAGCTGTAGCAGTTAATATATATAAGGTCTGCATATAAATAAGAAATTGTATGATGGCCAATGGCGTTTGTGTTAGACGCCAAAGCTCACAGTACGGGGGCATTACAAGGATCCACCATGACAAAACACATTTAAAACTAGAAAATGAACGTCCTAATTTGTGTGAAAAATTAAAACAAATGTAATAAAACAGCAACAAACGACAACCACTGAAAAACATGCTCATAACTTTGAGCAGGCACATAGCAATTGGCTTTTTAAGCATTCGCACAAGTGATACGTCCCCCGATCAGTAACAGAGTTATAATACTACAACATCAGGTTAAATTGGTATCATCAGTCAGACAAGTGATACATCCCCCGATCAGTGACAGAGTTATAATACTACAACACCAGGTTAATTTGGTATCATCAGTCAGACAAGTGATACACCCCCCGATCAGTGATAGAGTTATAATACTACAACACCAGGTTAATGGGTATCATCAGTCAGACAAGTGATACATCCCCAGATCAGTGACAGAGTTATAATACCAGAACACAGTGTTTGATTGGTATCAACAGTCAGACAAGTGATACATCCCCCGATCAGTGACAGTTATAATACTACAACACCAGGTTAAATTGGTATCATCAGTCAGAGAAGTGATACATCCCCCGATCAGTGGCAGAGTTATAATACCACAACACCAGGTTAAATTGGTATCATCAGTCAGACAAGTGATACATCCCCCGATCAGTGACAGAGTTATAATACTACAAAAGCCAGGTTAAATTGGTATCATCAGTCTGACAAGTGATACATCCCCCGATCAGTAACAGAGTTATAATACTACAACACCAGGTTAAATTGGTATCATCAGTCAGACAAGTGATACATCCTCCGTCCCGTGACAGAGTTAGGATACCACAACACCATATTGAATTGGTATCATCAGTCAGACAAGTGATTTACCCCCGTTCCGTGACAGAGTTACAATACGACAACACCAGATTACATTGGTATCATCAGTCAGATAAGTGGTTCATTCCCCGATTATTGACAGAGTTACAAAATCACAACACCAGATTACATTGGTATCATCAGCAATTGGCTTTTTAAGCATTCGCACAAGTGATACGTCCCCCGATCAGTAACAGAGTTATAATACTACAACATCAGGTTAAATTGGTATCATCAGTCAGACAAGTGATACATCCCCCGATCAGTGACAGAGTTATAATACTACAACACCAGGTTAATTTGGTATCATCAGTCAGACAAGTGATACACCCCCCGATCAGTGATAGAGTTATAATACTACAACACCAGGTTAAATGGGTATCATCAGTCAGACAAGTGATACATCCCCAGATCAGTGACAGAGTTATAATACCAGAACACCAGGTTTGATTGGTATCAACAGTCAGACAAGTGATACATCCCCCGATCAGTGACAGTTATAATACTACAACACCAGGTTAAATTGGTATCATCAGTCAGAGAAGTGATACATCCCCCGATCAGTGGCAGAGTTATAATACCACAACACCAGGTTAAATTGGTATCATCAGTCAGACAAGTGATACATCCCCCGATCAGTGACAGAGTTATAATACTACAAAAGCCAGGTTAAATTGGTATCATCAGTCTGACAAGTGATACATCCCTCGATCAGTAACAGAGTTATAATACTACAACACCAGGTTAAATTGGTATCATCAGTCAGACAAGTAATACATCCTCCGTCCCGTGACAGAGTTAGGATACCACAACACCATATCGAATTGGTATCATCAGTCAGACAAGTGATTTACCCCCGTTCCGTGACAGAGTTACAATACGACAACACCAGATTACATTGGTATCATCAGTCAGATAAGTGGTTCATTCCCCGATTATTGACAGAGTTACAAAATCACAACACCAGATTACATTGGTATCATCAGATAAGTGGTACATTCCCCGTTCAATGACTGAGTTATAATAATACAACACCAGGAAAAATTTGTATCATCAGTCAGACAAGTGATACATCCTCCGTTCCGTGACAGAGTTAGAATACCACAACACCAGATAAAATTGGTATCATCAGTCAGACAAGTGATACATCCCACGTTCCGTGACAGAGTTATAAAACTACAACACCAGGTTACATTGATATCATCAGTCAGACAAGTGATACATCCCCCGATCAGTGACATAGTTATAATACTACAACACCAGGTTAAATTGATATCATCAGTCAGACAAATGATACACCCCCCGATCAGTGACAGAGTTATAATACCACAACACCAGGTTAAATTGGTATCATCAGTCAGTCAAGTGATACATCCGCCGATCAGTGACAGAGTTATAATACCACAACACCAGGTTAAATTGGTATCATCAGTCAGACAAGTGATACATCCCCCGATCAGTGACAGAGTTATAATACTACAACACCAGGTTAAATTGATATCATCAGTCAGACAAGTGCTACATCCCCCGATCAGTGACAGAGTTATAATACTACAACACCAGGTTAAATTGGTATCATCAGTCAGACAACTGATACATCCCCCGATCAGTGACATATTATAATACTACAACACCAGGTTAAATTGGTATCATCAGTCAGACAAGTGATACATCCCCGATCAGTGACAGAGTTATAATACCACAACATCAGGTTAAATTGGTATCATCAGTCAGACAAGTGATACATCCCCCGATCAGTAACAGAGTTATAATACTACAACACCAGGTTAAATTGGTATCATCAGTCGAAAAGTGATACATCCCCCGTTCCGTGACAGAGCTACAATACGACAACACCAGGTTACATTGGTATCATCAGTCAGATAAGTGGTACATTCCCCGTTCATTGACAGAGTTACAATACTACAACACCAGGTTAAATTGGTATCATCAGTCAGACAAGTGATACTTCCTCCGTTCCATGACAGAGTTAGAATACCATTACACCAGATTGTATTGGTATCATCAGTCACACAGGTGATACATCCCCCGTTCCTTGACAGAGTTACTGTAACAATACCACAACACCAGGTTAAATTGGTATCATCATTCAAACAAGTGGTACATTCCAGGATCTTTGACAGAGTTACATTAATACAACACCAGGTTAAATTGATATCATCAGTCAGACAAATGATACATCCCCCGATCAGTAACAGAGTTATAATACTACAAAAGCCAGGTTAAATTGGTTTCACCAGTCAGATAAGTGATACATCCATAGTTCTGTGACAGAGTTACAATACCACAACAACAGATTATATTGGTTTCACCAGTCAGATAAGTGGTACATCCCCCGATCCGTGACAGAGCTACAATACGACAACACCAAATTAAATTGGTATCATCAGTCAGACAAGTATTTTAACCCCCGTTCCGTGACAGAGTTACAATACGACAACACCAGATTACATTGGTATCATCAGTCAGATAAGTGGTTCATTCCCCGATTATTGACAGAGTTACAAAATCACAACACCAGATTACATTGGTATCATCAGATAAGTGGTACATTCCCCGTTCAATGACTGAGTTATAATAATACAACACCAGGAAAATTTTGTATCATCAGTCAGACAAGTGATACATCCTCCGTTCCGTGACAGAGTTAGAATACCACAACACCAGATAAAATTGGTATCATCAGTCAGACAAGTGATACATCCCACGTTCCGTGACAGAGTTATAATACTACAACACCAGGTTACATTGATATCATCAGTCAGACAAGTGATACATCCCCCGATCAGTGACATAGTTATAATACTACAACACCAGGTTAAATTGATATCATCAGTCAGACAAATGATACACCCCCCGATCAGTGACAGAGTTATAATACCACAACACCAGGTTAAATTGGTATCATCAGTCAGTCAAGTGATACATCCGCCGATCAGTGACAGAGTTATAATACCACAACACCAGGTTAAATTGGTATCATCAGTCAGACAAGTAATACATCCCCCGATCAGTGACAGAGTTATAATACTACAACACCAGGTTAAATTGATATCATCAGTCAGACAAGTGCTACATCCCCCGATCAGTGACAGAGTTATAATACTACAACACCAGGTTAAATTGGTATCATCAGTCAGACAACTGATACATCCCCCGATCAGTGACATATTATAATACTACAACACCAGGTTAAATTGGTATCATCAGTCAGACAAGTGATACATCCCCGATCAGTGACAGAGTTATAATACCACAACATCAGGTTAAATTGGTATCATCAGTCAGACAAGTGATACATCCCCCGATCAGTAACAGAGTTATAATACTACAACACCAGGTTAAATTGGTATCATCAGTCGAAAAGTGATACATCCCCCGTTCCGTGACAGAGCTACAATACGACAACACCAGGTTACATTGGTATCATCAGTCAGATAAGTGGTACATTCCCCGTTCATTGACAGAGTTACAATACTACAACACCAGGTTAAATTGGTATCATCAGTCAGACAAGTGATACTTCCTCCGTTCCATGACAGAGTTAGAATACCATTACACCAGATTGTATTGGTATCATCAGTCACACAGGTGATACATCCCCCGTTCCTTGACAGAGTTACTGTAACAATACCACAACACCAGGTTAAATTGGTATCATCAGTCAGACAAATGATACATCCCCCGATCAGTAACAGAGTTATAATACTACAAAAGCCAGGTTAAATTGGTTTCACCAGTCAGATAAGTGATACATCCATAGTTCCGTGACAGAGTTACAATACCACAACAACAGATTATATTGGTTTCACCAGTCAGATAAGTGGTACATCCCCCGATCCGTGACAGAGCTACAATACGACAACACCAAATTAAATTGGTATCATCAGTCAGACAAGTATTTTAACCCCCGTTCCGTGACAGAGTTACAATACGACAACACCAGATTACATTGGTATCATCAGTCAGATAAGTGGTTCATTCCCCGATTATTGACAGAGTTACAAAATCACAACACCAGATTACATTGGTATCATCAGATAAGTGGTACATTCCCCGTTCAATGACTGAGTTATAATAATACAACACCAGGAAAATTTTGTATCATCAGTCAGACAAGTGATACATCCTCCGTTCCGTGACAGAGTTAGAATACCACAACACCAGATAAAATTGGTATCATCAGTCAGACAAGTGATACATCCCACGTTCCGTGACAGAGTTATAATACTACAACACCAGGTTACATTGATATCATCAGTCAGACAAGTGATACATCCCCTGATCAGTGACATAGTTATAATACTACAACACCAGGTTAAATTGATATCATCAGTCAGACAAATGATACACCCCCCGATCAGTGACAGAGTTATAATACCACAACACCAGGTTAAATTGGTATCATCAGTCAGTCAAGTGATACATCCGCCGATCAGTGACAGAGTTATAATACCACAACACCAGGTTAAATTGGTATCATCAGTCAGACAAGTGATACATCCCCCGATCAGTGACAGAGTTATAATACTACAACACCAGGTTAAATTGATATCATCAGTCAGACAAGTGCTACATCCCCCGATCAGTGACAGAGTTATAATACTACAACACCAGGTTAAATTGGTATCATCAGTCAGACAACTGATACATCCCCCGATCAGTGACATATTATAATACTACAACACCAGGTTAAATTGGTATCATCAGTCAGACAAGTGATACATCCCCGATCAGTGACAGAGTTATAATACCACAACATCAGGTTAAATTGGTATCATCAGTCAGACAAGTGATACATCCCCCGATCAGTAACAGAGTTATAATACTACAACACCAGGTTAAATTGGTATCATCAGTCGAAAAGTGATACATCCCCCGTTCCGTGACAGAGCTACAATACGACAACACCAGGTTACATTGGTATCATCAGTCAGATAAGTGGTACATTCCCCGTTCATTGACAGAGTTACAATACTACAACACCAGGTTAAATTGGTATCATCAGTCAGACAAGTGATACTTCCTCCGTTCCATGACAGAGTTAGAATACCATTACACCAGATTGTATTGGTATCATCAGTCACACAGGTGATACATCCCCCGTTCCTTGACAGAGTTACTGTAACAATACCACAACACCAGGTTAAATTGGTATCATCATTCAAACAAGTGGTACATTCCAGGATCTTTGACAGAGTTACATTAATACAACACCAGGTTAAATTGATATCATCAGTCAGACAAATGATACATCCCCCGATCAGTAACAGAGTTATAATACTACAAAAGCCAGGTTAAATTGGTTTCACCAGTCAGATAAGTGATACATCCATAGTTCCGTGACAGAGTTACAATACCACAACAACAGATTATATTGGTTTCACCAGTCAGATAAGTGGTACATCCCCCGATCCGTGACAGAGCTACAATACGACAACACCAAATTAAATTGGTATCATCAGTCAGATAAGTGTAACATTCCCCGATCATTGACAGAGTTATAATACCACAACACCAGATTGAATCGGTATCATCCATCGGAATAGGTGTTACTCATCGGACTGATAGAAAGCATATCAAACAACTTACTAAAAAATCAAAGATCACTCGCAGCTGCTGAAAGACTGTTCAAAACCAACTGTAACTTATGAATAAATTATGTTTCATAAGTCTGAAATATCAATCAGTGCACATCCAATAGAATTATTGTAAAAACATCATCAATTAAGAAAAACATGACCGTGTCTATTATCAAAATATAAGTAAAGACATGATTTATAAGCATTAATACTTATATACTATATACAGTAGATATTTTGTAATGTTTAAAAACATCAAAATCAATGTTAGAACCGATATATACAGATAATACTTCAAAGATCTTAATTATTACAGAATATTTTGATAACCCATGGCCATATTGAAAATAAACCACAGAGTTAGTTATACACATTTTATAAGCATTTTTTTTAAACGATTTATATATATTGTATAAATCCTTGTGTGTAATGTAAATTATATTCCTGCAGGTTGGATTATTTATACTTCAACAGAATACAGTTTGTTAACGTGGCTAGACAAGATTATTGTGTCATTTTGGTCTCTTGTGGACAGTTGTCTCATTGGCAATCATACCACATCTTCTTATTTATATGACGTGTAGATGATACTGAGAATGGACATGGGGAATATGTCTAAGAGACAACTTGGGTCACCGTTCAATTACGTTTACAATCTGCTTTCGAAAGAAGCATACATTTTTGTGAATGTCCTTTTTTCTGTTGAACTAATAGGAGAAATAGCGGTAATATCGAAATAAAAAAAATATTTAGTTTATGTACAGCCTATTCGAAAACAACAATAAAAATATAGGTCACCGATGAGTTAAAAAAGATATTCCAATTTTAATGCCAAAAAGTTGCATTTTTGCACCAAAGGGAGATAATTTGGAGCTTTTTAAATGATATCTACATTTTAAGTCACCTGGGACCAACATGAATTGATTTTTTGGAATGATTTTTGTACCACATGATAAAGTAACAACTACTAAAAGTAATTAATAAAATTTGTAATGAAAAATAAATGTATATTTTTTTCTGAAAATCTTATACCCGTGAGCCTTCTTTAGTCTTTTTCAGCTGATTTTTTATAGTTTATTCTAATGATGTATTGTTATAATACCACTGTCACAGGTTAGGGGAGGTTGGGATCCCGTTATCATATTCAACCCCGCCAAATTATGTATGTATGTGCCTTGTATCAAGTCAGGAGCCTGTAAATCAGTGGTTGTCGTTTGTTTATGTGTTACATATTTGTTTTTTCGTGTAATTTCTCTATATAAATAAGGCCGTTAGTTTTCTCGTTTGAACAGTTTTACATTGTTATTTCTGGGTCTTTTATAGCCGACTATGCGCTATGGGCTTTGGTCATTGTTGAATGCTGTACGGTTACCTATAATTGTTAATTTCTGTGTCATTTTGGTCTTTTGTGGAGGGTTCTCTCATTGGCAATCATACCACATCTTCTTTTTTATATTTATCCGTTTCAGATCCGTTCATCATCCGTTTTATCCGTCATACGTCCGGTAGAAGTCCATTTCACATTCGTTCAACATCCGTTTTATCCGATAAATATCCAGTAGAAGTCCGTTGGTGAATTTACCTGCGAGACCTCCAACGGATGTTTAACGGACACATAACGGATACAAAACGGAAACGAAAGGGACGACTACCGTACAAAACGGACGCCTACCGGACGTTCAACGGACATTTCATCCGTTAGACGTCCTTTTAAAGTTTTGAAAGATGCTCAAAATTTTCCACCGGACAGAACAGACGTCGACGGATAACACCTTTGGTAGCAATAAACAGTTAGGCAAAAATACTAAAATTTGCGCTTATGAATATTACCATCCCCTTTTCATTGCTTTCTTGAATATCAAGCTTACTGTTTGTGTCATATATGGGCATATGTATGTAATCATTACAGAATCTTCCATAGATTTTATATCCAGTATATAAAATGGTAAAATATAATTTCTTTTTGGTGTATCCATGGCAACAATCTGCATTTATTTGTTATAAAATTTTGCAAAAAGGAGGGGGGGGGAAGATGTCACATATTTCTCCAAAATTTGGCTAAAAGTAGAATTTCAATCGCTTGAAGTAATACCTTTTCTGAAACTGTGTACATATATCATTCAGCAAATCCAATGAAAATCATATGTCTTTCGTCTCATTTTTTTGTAATATTGCGTCAAAAACTTCGTGTAGAAAAAGAATGTTTGTAAACAGTGCAATAATTTCTGGACCGAAGGACGGTTTAGCTATGAAAATACGGATTGTCAAACAGAAAACAGCCCATAAAACATGTAAAAAAATCTTGATGCACTTATAAACCATCTTTGAAGGCTAAATTAGCACTCATCTGTCTAAAAATGAATTTTATTACACAATAACTTTCCTATTTGAAAAATCCACAGGGGCCAAAATGCGAAACTAAACTCTTAACTGTGTATTGCTACCTTTACTAAACGGACGTGCAACGGATATGGACGGACGTCTAACGGATCAGAACGGACGTCTAACGGACACGAACGAATTGAAAAAAAGTTAGCCGTTAGCCGTCCGTTCGAGCTATCCGGTAAGATGTGACCGAGGCTTAATGTGTAAATGTGTATGACGTGTAGCTGCCTATGGTATGTAGTTGTCTATGGTATGTAGTTGTCTATGACGTGTAAATGTCTATGACGTGTAAATGTCTTTGACGTAAAGACGTCTATGACGTGTAAATGTCTTTGACGTAAAGACGTCTATGACGTGTATATGTCTATGACGTGTTTATGTCTATGACGTGTACATGTCTGTGACGTGTAGTTGTCTATGACGTGAAGATGTCTATGACGTGTAAATGTCTATGACGTGTAAATGTCTATGACTTGTAAATGTCTATGACGAGTAGATGTCTATGATGTCTATGACGATTTTATATCTGCCAGTAAATGTACAATACTTCTATAATACTATTAATAAATAGTTCATAAAATTGAGAATGGAAATGGGGAATGTGCCAAAGAGACAACAACCCGACCACAGAAAAAAACAACAGCAGAAGGTCACCAACAGGTCTTCAATGTAGCGAGAAATTCCCGCACCCGGAGGCGTCCTTCAACTGGCCCCTAAACAAATATATACTAGTTCAGTGATAATGAACGCCATACTAATTTCCAAATTGTACACAAGAAACTAAAATTAAAATAATACAAGACTAACAAAGGCCAGAGGCTCCTGACTTGGGACAGGCGCAAAAATGCGGCGGGGTTAAACATGTTTGTGAGATCTCAACCCTCCCCCTATACCTCTAGCCAATGTAGAAAAGTAAACGCATAACAATACGCACATTAAAATTCAGTTCAAGAGAAGTCCGAGTCTGATGTCAGAAGATGTAACCAAAGAAAATAAACAAAATGACAATAATACATAAATAACAACAGACTACTAGCAGTTAACTGACATGCCAGCTCCAGACTTCAATTAAACTGACTGAAAGATTATGATTTCATCATATGAACATCAGGCACAATCCTTCCCGTTAGGGGTTTAGTATCATACCATCATAACATATATGAGAAGAATATAACCCGTGTCATGCCAACAACTGGTTTTTGAATAAATGTGTTTAGTTTCGATGCAAAGACCCTATAAGTGAATCAATATTAACGCCAAAATATGCAATCTTTAATGACCTGACAACAGTATCGTAACTATATCCCTTCTTAATAAGTCTATTCAAAGGTTTTGTTACTTTTTGAGGTATATATTTCATACACAAGCGACAACAAAATTTCATAGAATTACATGACTTTTCTGAAATTATACTTTTTCCAAGTGGCTTTACTCCTTTTATACAGTTGATTGGCACTGATGTTTACTTTGTTCGAGTCCTTACTGATTTTAACCTTTGATATATATATAAAAAAAAAAAAAAGTAAAATCACAAAAATACTGAACTCCGAGGAAAATTTAAAACGGAGAGTCCTCAATTAAATGTCAAAATCAAATGATAAAACACATCAAACGAGCGGACAACAACTGTAATATTTCTGACTTGGTACAGGCCTTTTCAAATGTAGAAAATAGAAAATAGGGGATTGATTTGGCTTTATAGCGCTAAACATCTCACTTGTACGACAGCTGCATCCAAGTGCATTATATTGACAACAATGTGTGAACAAAATGCCACAAATAGGGGTACAACAACACGAAATCCACTTAAAACTGGGGTGACTTCGGGTTCTACGGAAGGGCAGGTAGATCTTGCTCCACAAGTGGCATCCGTCGTGTTGCTCAAGTTGTTACAAAGCCGGTAAATAGTTTTAATTCGGAAGGTCACATTCGTGACGAAATCTGATAAGAATTGAATGTGCGCTAACAAGAGTGGATGGACATCCGGTATTTCTATGCCATCTCCGACTTTAAAAATTAAACAAAAAAACCGGTAAAACATACAAAATATGATTAACAGGCTCATGTTTAGAATAAAATCTTCAGTCTATACATTATATACTTTCATGTACTAACTGTTTTGAATACAACTATGCTACTACAGTCAAATGTGACAATACATATAGCAATTACAATTAATTATAACACTGGGATACGTGTATTCTTCAAACATCAATTTCCAGGTTGGTCAAAACATGTCAATTAGAGTCAACTTAATAGATGTTCATCCCTGTATCTTTTGATTTAAGACTATAATGGTCAAATTAATAGAAACCTTGACACTGTTTATATTCTGTATATATACTTATATATTTTACTGTATAGAGGAGACCGTCCGTTATGGACAATAGTCCAGGCCGGCTTTAATAAATTACTGTTCCAAATAACCATGTGTTGTGTTACACAAATTTAAGTTTAGAAGTAATATTAGACAGTGGTCCAATTTTAAGAATACAACATATGTTTTTTTTTATATTAAATCTATATATCGGAAAACAACATTAAGCTAGTCACTTAGTCTAAAAAAAAATAACCAGTGCACTTTTTGGTATGTTAATCTGTAGAAATAAAAGCATAAAAGTAAAGTATGATACTTTCGCGTTATAATGTATGTTTTTGTCGTGAAATCTGTTTCAGGTATGCCTTTTATTGTTGCTAAAATACGTACTAAAAGGGGTAAATAGTCAAAGAAGTAGTTCAGCTCGAGTTTCAACCGTTGTGCTTGATAATGAAAGCCGTTTGTACCAAAAAATAATAACACAGTTTCCATCTAAGTAATAAGCGATTACATTTAAAAAGTGAGATAATTTTTGTTTTGTTTATTTTATCATTCATTTATTATCAGAAAATATGTTGATTGTTAAATTTAATATTTGTGCTTTCTGTTTATCTTGTACGATCATTGTCATTATTGTGTACATTGTAATATTATGTGTATACGCTCTTTAAATAGCAAATAATAATTATACAGTTTTGTTTGCATTTCTAGTATGATTAACAAACATTAAAAATTTAAAAATAATTCAATACGAGGTCAGGTATATAAAAGTGTGAGTGACGTTTGATAAAAGGTAGGTCGTTATTTGTTGATTTTTTATTTTTTATATTTATGATCATGATATTTTTCTCGTTTGATCTAAATATCTTTGATATTTTCGATTATACAATCATTATCTATTGATTTCTATTCATTCTCTGATATTTTCGATTATACAATCATTATCTATTGATTTTTATTCATTCTCTGATCTTTTCAATTAAGAATAAAAACATAAGTTGACTACCGCTATGTGACACAAACATCACGAGATAAATCGGAGTAGTAAACCTTTATGAGACACACAAATCAACTCTGATTGACGATCATTTCATAGCAATAGTTATTACAGTATGGGTTGTCATCGTGACATACAACAAGAAAAACTTCCAAACGATACTAAGGTATAATGACACAGTTCCTTTGAAGCCATGTGTTTTTGTATGTATCTGAAAAGTGATTCCTACCCGATGATTCCTGTCTCCTGACCACTGTTAAGTAAGCAGCCGGAGTCAAATAATTTGAGCCTGGAGCCCAACAATGAAATTGAAATTGAGCCTAGATCCAATACGCCCTACTATCCCACATTGTATCGTTATCAGTTACATAAATCATTTCTTAATACGTATTTAATTTAAACATATTTTATTTGCAAAAGTAGCAAAAGTGATTGGACACAAGTTATAACAACATTAGTGACGTCCTCGTCCTGTATAAATATAAACACAAAGTACATTAGATAATGACGAAAAAACATAGTAGGAATGCATGTAATACATACATACTACAAACTAAATAAAAACAAAAATACAATATGATAAGGAATAATACTGAAAAACCTGACTGGAGAGAAGAGGATGAATACAGAAATTTGGAAAGTTAATCGATTGTTTTTAATCTTTGAGTTATTCTGATTTATGGTTGTACAGACTCAAAAAATTATTTGTTTTGTTGAACAGAAAGGTCACCGTCACCAGTCAATAAAAGCTCAATTGGATATGGCTTATCTTTCAAATTTTGAAAACAGTATTTCTCTTGTTTCGTTGTGAATACGCACTCAAAACAATAGTGTATACTATCCTCAACAGGGTGGCCACAGCTGTATGCGGGAGTGAATTTAATATTAACACGATGTAAATCTGAATTTAAAGAACTGCATATATTTCTCAAACGTGTATGAATGACATTTAGTTTTCTATTACCACAACTGAAATATACGTGAATGTGAGTTGAAGCAAATCAACTATTGTATTTTACTGCTGTTTCGATATTTTTTTATATGAGAAAGAAGATATGATATGATTGCCAATGAGACGACTCTTTACAAAAAATAACAACTATAGACCACCGTACGACTTTCAACAATAAGCAAAGCCCATACCGCATAGTCAGAAATAAAAGGACCCGAAATGACAAACGTAAATTAATTCAAGCGAGAAAACTAACGTCATAATGTATGTACAAAAAAATGAACGAAAAGCAAATATGTAACACAGCAACAAATGACAACCACAGAACTACAGGCTCCTGACTTTGATTGTAATGAGAAACTATTATAGAATATGAATTTCTACAAAGAAGACTATAACAGGAGACCGTATAAACATCGTCCATGACTGAGAGTTGAACTCATTCCTAAATATCGCCCCCATTAGATATTAATTATTGGGTGTCGTAACATCGTCCACGACTCACTCTGTAGTCACTGCACGAAATGGATAAAACAGAAAAGCTGACAATAGTTCTTTGATTCTTTTTTTTTTTATTATTTAATAATTAACATAGTTGATATTAACTATTAACCATTTTAAAGAACATTTTACTCCTAAAACAACCATAATAACCCTATTCTCGAATCACACATAAGCTTAAAGAACTCGCCATGGAATTGGTTTTAGTCTCGGTAGATAAGTTTACAAGTCAGATTATTATTGTTCGTCGTAAATTTTACATTGATATTCTGCAAAACGAAATCATGAATTCACCGACATTCCAACTGAAAAATTGAGAATGTTTTCATTTTCTGAAAATGACATTGGTAACAAACATAAACTTTAAGATGCCAGATACAATAAAAGTTTTAACTATGTACTGGCTTCCAAAGCTGCACAAAACACCTTACAAATATCTAATTAAACGGATATTTAAAATGAGAATATATATGTTCAAACTCTTTAGGTCATTATTTAGTAACAAATCTTTCCTAGAAAACATTTTTGTTCGCCATAGAGATTCCATATATTTTCAAATTATCGGAATTCCGATGGGAACTAACTGTGCACCACTTATTGCGGACCTGTTCTGTATTGTTATAAGTTACAATTTATTATAAAAATCAAGAAAAAACCATCGAAACAACATCTGGTACAAACATTGAATGAGGCTCGAGAGTACAAAAAATTCAGACAAGATTTTAACATTTTTTTTTTTTCATTACACATTTTATTTATTACACTATTAGTTGTTACTTTATAATAGGGTACAAAAATCAACCAAAAAAATCATTCGTTTTGGCCCCAGATGACTTTTAAAATGTTTATATCATTGAAAAAGCTCCAAATTATCTCCCTTAATAAAAAATGCCATATTTTTGCATTAAAATTGAAATATCTTTTTTAACTCATCGGTGACCTATATTTTTTAATTGTTTCAAATAGGCAGTACTTAAACTAAGCTATTGTAAAATTTAGCGATTACTGTAATTTAGTTCTTTTTTTATTTCGATATTACCTTTTTTCTCCTATTAGTTCAACAGAAAAAAAGTACCTTAAAAAAAATATATGCTTCTTTCGAAGGCGATTGTGAGCTTAAATGAACGGTGACCCAATATTTTTATTATATTTTTCTATTAGGTACAGGATAAATTTTATTTATAGAAAAAATAGCGAAATTCTATACTAGAAAAAAAAATGATTTATACCCACGAGCCCCCTCAATAACAATTTTATATATTTGGATGATGAATTGGCTCACAGTATAAACACTTAAGATGTTTATACTACTGAACTAATTTAAATAAAGCTAATAGTAACAATGAACACTGTCCTTTCCTTGATATCTTTATCTTAAACGGACAGCTTGTTATCCAAATTTACGATGGAAGAGATGATTTATTATTTCCAATTGTTATTTATTCATTTTTTGATAGTCACGTTCCCTTGACACCATCTTATGCATGTTGTTTATATACCTAAACTTGTTCTATTCGCTCGTGTATGTAACAACGTATTTGATTTTAACGAAAAAAATCTCTGAGTACAGGACATTTGAAGAAAAAATGGAGAGTTGAACCTGACTTTGTAGCTAGACAAGCCTCGCACCTTTATGGCATTGTTAAATCTACCACCAAAAAGACATCATTACATGACAGCAATGCAGTACACATAAATGCAAGAACATTCAGGACATAGAAATACACTAATAAACTATACAAATAAACTCATAATAAATACCAGGATTAAAATTTTATATTTACAAAAAACTCATCAGTGACGCTCGAATCAAAAAATGTGTTAAAGGCCAAATAAAGTACGAAGTTGAAGAGCATTGAAAACCGAACATTCCTAAAAGTTTTTCCAAATACAGCTAAGTTAATCTATTCCTGAGGTAGAAAATAGTACATTTCGACGTGCTAACCATAAATAACAACGAACACGTAAAACAACATAGAACAGCACACAAAAACAGCACTACAGAACCAAGCACTGTCCGTCACATGACTGTATCAACGCCACAAAAGTGACGTCTCATGCAAATTTCTTAAAATTGTATATAAATCAAGATCAGTTTGTTATTATGTTGTTTGATGTATTTTATAACAATAACAAGAATATAAATATAGAATTGTGCAAGTAACTAGATAATTAATTGTATTATGTCGGTATTTCTTCTAAATCAAACTGTAAAACAAATAAATCGTGTACATGTAATTGTTTTTTAACTAAATAAAGGCAACAGTAGAATAACCAAAACTCATAAATCTATGGACAAAAAACAAAATCGGGGTAACAAACTAAAACTGAGGGAAACGCATTAAATATTAGAGGAGAACAACGACACAACATTAAAATGTATCACACACAGCAACGGACTAAGCATTAGACAAAATCCGATGAGAATAACCAATATAACATCAAAACCAAATACATGAATTTGGGATAGAAAAGTACCGTGACACGTCTTTTAGTAATAAGAATTCACACTCACATATAGGAGAAAACAAACGACACAACGGAAACACAACGTAAAAATGTTACACACACAGAAACGAACTGTATAAATCGTATAAATGACTGGCTGAATAATTATCTTTAATTTTACATACAAATAGAACATAAAATAGAACAAAACTACAATAAGTCATTTAACAATATCCGATCAGAGTTACGAAAACAACATCACAACTAAATACATGAATGTAGGATTAAATGATGGAATTCACATACTTTTATAGCTAGCTTAAACCTCCCACTTGTATGACCGTCGCATGAAATATTATAAACCACACTACCAACCATCAGTTATTGCATTGATTGTAACTATTATAATGTAATCATTTCCTAGCCTCTTAAATTACGACTTCAGTATCAGAGTTTTACCTGACGGGTTCTACTTGTGATGGGAAATGAAGACGTGCCCTTCAGTATCAGGTTTATCCCAGACATAGATTACCTTAGCCGTATTTGGCACAACTTTTTGGAATTTTGGATCCTCAATGCTCTTCAACTTTGTACTTGTTTGGCTTTATAAATATTTTGATATGAGCGTCAGTGATGAGTCTTATGTAGAGGAAACGCGCGTCTGACGTACTAAATTATAATCCTAGTACCTTTGATAACTATTTACACCACTGGGTCGATGCCACTGCTGATGGACGTTTCGATCCCGAGGGTATCACCAGCCCAGTAGTCAACACTTCGGTGTTGATATGTATATCAATAATGTGGTCATTTTTATAAATTTCCTGTTTACAAAACTTTGAATTTTTCGAAAAACTAAGGATTTTCTTACCCCATGCATAGATTATCTTAGCCGTATTTGGCACAACTTTTTTGGAGTGTTGGATCCTCAATGCTCTTCAACTTTGTACTTGTTTGGCTTTATAAATATTTTGATATGAGCGTCACTGATGAGTCTTGTGTAGACGAAACGCGCGTCTGACGTACTAAATTATAATCATTGTACCTTTGATAACTAATTATCGGATTTTCTTAAAATGTTTACGGTTTTTTTTTTTTTTTTTTTTTCAAACCTATCGATAGATAACTTTGTTTGACGTTTACATTTGTTAGATATACATAAAGTTCGAGTACCTTATCATGGCCTCATTAACTAGTATATAGCATATCAGTGGTAAGTTTAGTATTTGTTAATGCACAATATATATAATAATTTGGCTATCAAAATTATGTAACTGATTAATATAAAGTATTATAAATTTTAGTTTAAGAAAATGATTAATTTGTTTTTGCAAACAAGCTATGGAAGTTTTCACATTTGCCGTCTTTATCTATCAGTGTTTCGTAAAGTTTAAGAAATTCCTTTTTAAAATTTGCAAATACATTCTGTTTAGTTTACTTACATTCTAGTTTGTTCTCCAATGTATTTATATTGTAGTCCTGTGGTGTTGAGTTGTCATTTTAATGTTATATTTCACATGGCTATAAAAGAGGGAGGTTTGGCATGCCACAAAACCAGGTTCAACCCACCATTTTTTCTTTTTTTAAAAATGTCCTGTATCAAGTTAGGAATATGGCCATTGTTATATTATAGTTCGTTTCTGTGTGTGTTACATTTTAACGTTGCGTCGTTTGTTTTCTCTTATTTTTGAGTGTAAATTCACATTGCGATAAGACGTGTCACGGTACTTGTCTATCCCAAATTCATGTATTTGGTTTTGATGTTATATTTGTTATTCTCGTGGGATTTTTTCTGATGCTTGGTCCGTTTCTGTGTGTGTTACATTGTAGTGTTGTGTCGTTGTTCTCCTCTTATATTTAATACGTTTTCCTCAGTTTTAGTTTGTTACCCCGATTTTGTTTTTTGTCCATGGATTTATGAGTTTGAACAGCGGTATACTATTGTTGCCTTTATTTAGCTCCCTCTACATATGAAACATTTGTATTCCTTTGATAATACTGTCTTATCTCTGTTGTAGATGTCCCTTTCAATAATTGAGATCCTTCTAAATTCTGCACAGAATACGTCTTATGATGGAACATACATGGATTCGAGGTAAGTAGTGTTAAACGGATGTTTCATAATTCATCTTATGATGCAATATGCTTATGATTTATAATATTTAGAATCAGGAACTATTAGGTTGGTGTGGGCAAATCCCGAAATACTTCTTTCGGTATTTGAAAGTTTGGGTTGTCATTCAAACGTTTTAACAACATAGGGTTTAGGTTGTCATTCAAACGTTTTAACAACATAGGGTTTAGGTTGTCATTCAAACGTTTTAACAACATAGGGTTTAGGTTGTCATTCAAACGTTTTAACAACATAGGGTTTAGGTTGTCATTCAAACGTTTTAACAACATAGGGTTTAGGTTGTCATTCAAACGTTTTAACAACATAGGGTTTAGGTTGTCATTCAAACGTTTTAACAACATAGGGTTTAGGTTGTCATTCAAACGTTTTAACAACATAGGGTTTAGGTTGTCATTCAAACGTTTTAACAACATAGGGTTTAGGTTGTCATTCAAACGTTTTAACAACATAGGGTTTAGGTTGTCATTCAAACGTTTTAACAACATAGGGTTTAGGTGTTCTACAAACACTGAAAGAAATATGATATTAGGTATCGTCCAAGGTAAATGGAATAGTCCAGTACACAGTAAGATATTAGGTATCGTCCAAGGTAAATGGAATATTCCAGTACACAGTATCAATAAGATATTAGGTATCGTCCAAGGTAAATGGAATATTCCAGTACACAGTATCAATATGAAGGAATAAGATATTAGGTATCGTCCAAGGTAAATGGAATATTCCAGTACACAGTATCACTATGAAGGAATAAGATATTAGGTATCGTCCAAGGTAAATGGAATATTCCAGTACACAGTATCAATATGATATTAGGTATCGTCCAAGGTATATGGAATATTCCAGTACACAGTATCAATATGATATTAGGTATCGTCCAAGGTAAATGGAATATTCCAGTACACAGTATCAATATGATATTAGGTATCGTCCAAGGTAAATGGAATATTCCAGTACACAGTATCAATAAGATATTAGGTATCGTCCAAGGTAAATGGAATATTCCAGTACACAGTATCAATATGAAGGAATAAGATATTAGGTATCGTCCAAGGTAAATGGAATATTCCAGTACACAGTATCACTATGAAGGAATAAGATATTAGGTATCGTCCAAGGTAAATGGAATATTCCAGTACACAGTATCAATATGATATTAGGTATCGTCCAAGGTATATGGAATATTCCAGTACACAGTATCAATAAGATATTAGGTATCGTCCAAGGTAAATGGAATATTCCAGTACACAGTATCACTATGAAGGAATAAGATATTAGGTATCGTCCAAGGTAAATGGAATATTCCAGTACACAGTATCAATATGATATTAGGTATCGTCCAAGGTATATGGAATAGTCCAGTACACAGTATCAATATGATATTAGGTATCGTCCAAGGTAAATGGAATATTCCAGTACACAGTATCAATATGAAGGAATAAGATATTAGGTATCGTCCAAGGTAAATGGAATATTCCAGTACACAGTATCACTATGAAGGAATAAGATATTAGGTATCGTCCAAGGTAAATGGAATATTCCAGTACACAGTATCAATATGAAGGAATAAGATATTAGGTATCGTCCAAGGTAAATGGAATATTCCAGTACACAGTATCAATAAGATATTAGGTATCGTCCAAGGTAAATGGAATATTCCAGTACACAGTATCAATATGAAGGAATAAGATATTAGGTATCGTCCAAGGTAAATGGAATATTCCAGTACACAGTATCACTATGAAGGAATAAGATATTAGGTATCGTCCAAGGTAAATGGAATATTCCAGTACACAGTATCAATATGATATTAGGTATCGTCCAAGGTATATGGAATATTCCAGTACACAGTATCAATAAGATATTAGGTATCGTCCAAGGTAAATGGAATATTCCAGTACACAGTATCACTATGAAGGAATAAGATATTAGGTATCGTCCAAGGTAAATGGAATATTCCAGTACACAGTATCAATATGATATTAGGTATCGTCCAAGGTATATGGAATAGTCCAGTACACAGTATCAATATGATATTAGGTATCGTCCAAGGTAAATGGAATATTCCAGTACACAGTATCAATATGAAGGAATAAGATATTAGGTATCGTCCAAGGTAAATGGAATATTCCAGTACACAGTATCACTATGAAGGAATAAGATATTAGGTATCGTCCAAGGTAAATGGAATATTCCAGTACACAGTATCAATATGATATTAGGTATCGTCCAAGGTATATGGAATATTCCAGTACACAGTATCAATAAGATATTAGGTATCGTCCAAGGTAAATGGAATAGTCCAGTACACAGTATCACTAAGATATTAGGTATCGTCCAAGGTAAATGGAATAGTCCAGTACACAGTATCAATAAGATATTAGGTATCGTCCAAGGTATATGGAATATTCCAGTACACAGTATCAATAAGATATTAGGTATCGTCCAAGGTAAATGGAATAGTCCAGTACACAGTATCAATATGATGCACTGTCTAAAAAGGGTTTCTTAATCAATATTAAACTCGTAAATTAGAAGAAATAGGTAATTATTTAATTAATGAATCAAATAGAAAGACAGCACAAATATATCTGCGTATCAGAATACGGTTACAGGAAGTAGTTTGGTATATAATTTGACACTTGGTAAAATTGCCAGAGCACATAGGCGACCGTAATTTATAGTGCACACGTAAAACATGATTCAGAGAATGTACTGAACTGATCGCTGCACGACACATACTGGCTGTGCAAAGTCAGGAATACGTCTTCAAATTGATAGCGGGAGACAAAGGCACAAGCGACAAGTACACGATAAATATTGAAGAAATAGTGGATCTTCCAATATCCAGGTTTAAACTCAGGAGTCACTACACCGAGTACGTGACAAATAAATCCATTGAATCAGTCCAGCACATTTGACTCTCTCTGAATAAAATCCCATTTAAAATGTAATTGTTGTCAATTTAGAATTTCTCACCCTAATCTTCATACAAAAATGAACGTCACAAATTAATGCCAGAACTGCAGCCTTTTTTTTCAGACTTGTAAATCGCCATCGGTGTCTGAGCCAAAAATAAATGAATGAAAGTAATTTCAAATGATGTATCATCGGAAAGTATGTGTTCTCACCATCTTGTTTCTGTTAATTGTATCCATGTATTTATATTTACCATACTTCAAATGTATCGAGAAAGTGTATACTTTTTAAGGTGTGAACTTTCAACAACAAACACCTTTGTATCTGCCTTTTTGATTTTTACTATTTAAACTTATTTGTTTGCGTATTTGTTAGATTTATTTGTATAGTTGTGGTGATTTTCTGTCATGTTTACACAGTTTAAGCTGCTGGATCCCAATTATTGTCATATTAACTTATTATGTATGTATTAGATAAAATACAAAGGTAACAAAGAAACAGGCCGGTAACAACCGTTGCCGGATAGTTTTTCTGCACGAGTAGTCAGGTCAAGGTCCGAGGCGATAGTCGAGGACCTTGACCTGACTACAAGTGCAGACAAACTATTCGGCTGGTTGTAACCGGCCTGTTTCTTTTGTTACTTTTGTTTTTTATCTGACTTGTACGACGTTTCAAGAAAGTAATAATACTTTTAGCAAGACTAAACATTTGAGAAACTTAGATAGCCATAAAACAGTAAATGTAAGTTATAGTATAAACACATTTTTTTTTTCATTTTCCTTGAACCGAGAAAAAATCAGGAATTTAATAATTTGAAAAAAAGAACCATTTCCAGTAAAAGATAAATGTTGTACGCATTTAAGAGACTTTTTAAAATGCAACTTCGTAAAACATATATTAAAGAAATATTTTAGTGGTGAGTAAGATAACGTTTGATTTTTATGAACGAAACGGAAAGCGGAGAGGGGGTGGGTCTAATTCATTTTAAAATAAACAGGCTGTGATCTTTATTTTTGATGAAAAAATGTAGGATGTGCCATTCCATCCCCCATAAAAAAAATCGTAAAAATCGCGCGTTTGTTGCAAAGTGCTTGAATTTAATATTCAGTGGTGGGAGTCGCAGGGGTTGGAACAACCCTTTTTTTGGACGATCAATGCATTTGAATTGGGACATAAAGTTGGACCCCCCTTTTTTGTCCTGGATTTGGAACTGGATCCGCCACTGATGTAAATTCGATAACAATAGAAATGTATCAAAAGAATGAATTTCCTACTTCATTAGTGAATGAAATGTTTATGAAAAAATGGATTTTGTCTTAATATTATATATATTCAGGCATATACTTTGATTTTTTTTTTTAATTCAGGCTCGTCTCTAGATCTGCAAGTGTTGATCGGGATTAAACACGTGTTAATTTATGATCCAATCGCAGCTTACCGCCCAAAATGGATGACATAAGTTGAATGATTTTCTTCTAGATTTGCTGCTAATTTGGACGTGTATTACATGAACACTTTTTGTTTATAGGATCAATCGTGCATTGGTGAGTTTATAGGGACTTTATCTTTTGATATTAGATTTGATTTTTATTTACTTATTTCCTGTCTTATTTTTATTGAAATATACACGTCAGTATCATCATTTCTTTAGTTTCAGCATTGTCCGAAATACTATTCATGTCCATGTATTGAAGAAAACATTTATTGACCGAATATTTTGCTTCATAAAGGGGGCGGTATGTTTTTTTTTTTAGTATATTAACTATTTACTTTTCAACGCCATCACCGAAATGTTTTTGTTAAAATTAGCACTATTAACGGTATTCGGAAAATCAGGAATCATGCAAAACATTAATTTGTCATCTGCTTTACCATAATATTTTTTCTCATAAAATTTGGGATCAAAATATCTATTTAAGGAGAAAACCATTACCCCCCCCCCCCTTTGAAGTTAAATGTCTAATCCCTTAGTGTACTGATATGAATAGTATTTAGATGGAAATGTTTGAAAAAAGATATTAATGCTAATGTAAATATTTTGTTCAATAAAAAGACAGGAAATAAGTCGGGGAACCAAAAAGTTCAAATCTAATTGAAAGTTAAAGTGCCCATGAACTCACTGATCATGCACGAGTGATTCTATTCATAAAAAGTGTCCGTGTAACAACTAAAAAGAGTCCGTGTATCGTCTAAAAAGAGTCCGTGTAACACCTGTTAATGTACTGCTTTTCTATAGCTCTGCGGGGGGCAAAGTCGTACAAATTAGGATTGCTCATTCTATTTTTTTCATTAACACAGATAAATATATAAGCGCTTTTTTATGTTTCTGAATCCTATTTTAGGTTTGTATGAGATGTATTGGTTTTATAATGAAATATTGTTTACACTTAATTACCAATCTGAACACATTTTACATTGTAATATTGTGTTTCTGTTGTGTTGTAGTTAGATTATTTTGATAACTATAGATAAAGATTTTGATCACTTATAATAGACTTTCCTCTTTATGAGTTTTCGTCGGGGTTCATTGTTTATATTCAATTGTTTCTATATATGTTGCTTGTCGTTTGTTTTTTGTTGCACTTGTTCTGTTGTTTCGTTGTTTTCCTCTTATAGTTGATGTGTTTTCCTCAGTTTTTGTAACCCGGGTTTGTTTTTTTCACAATCAATTTATGAATTTCGAACAGCGGTGTACTATTGTTGCCTTCATTTATTTCATTTACAGTACAGGTTGTGCAGCGTATGATGACCTTAGTTCTGATTCAGAGTATTTATTTTATCAGTTAATTGTAATACCATCGGTAAGTACAGCGTACAATGACCTCAGTTCTAATTCAGTGTATTTATTTTATCAGTTGATAGTTATCCCATCAGTAAGTACAGCGAGCAATGACCTTAGTTCTTGTTCAGAGTATCTATTTTATCTATTTTATCAGTTTCCGTTTTGAGATGAATTGGAATTGTTCTCCTAAGCCCCAGTCCCACTAGACAACGATGGCACCACGCTCACGGCGATCTAAAACAAATTTAGATCGTGGTGAGGTCGCGGTAGGAGCGGCATAAAAATGTTAATTTTCGTTGCTTTCACGATGCTACTACGTTCTTATTACGCTTCTACAACGATCCCGCTACGACTAAACCACGTTTAAACCGCGCTTATTCTGCGACCTCACTACGCTTATAAAGATCTTTCTACGCTCTTCATGTTCTCACTACGACCATACCACGAGTTATCCGATTGCAACACGATCTTACTGCGATTATAGCACGTTCTTACCACGATTATACTACGCTCATACCGCGATCTTACTACGTTCTCAGCAATACCGTCAATATCGAGTTTCATATCAATATAGTTCCACTCCTTCTATTTCTGATTAAAACGGAGATTTCTCGGAAACAATACAGTCATGCCACCGAAATCTACTAGAACACGTGGGCGTGGTGGTAGGGTTGATGTAGAGGCAAAGGGAGCAAAGTCTGAACGCCATACGTAACTCCAAATAGTACATTAGAAACTAAAATTAAAAATAATACAAGACTAACAAATGCTCCTGACTTGGGACAGACGCAAAAATAGTGGGGTTAAACATGTTTGTGAGATCTCAACCCTCCCCCTATACCTCTAGCCAATGAAGAAAAGTAATAGCATAACAATACGCACATTAAAATTCAGTTCAAGAGAAGTCCGAGTCTGATGTCAGAAGTCAGTAGATGTGACTAAAGAAAATAAACAAAATGACAATAATACATAAATAACAACAAACTACTAGCAGTCAACTGACATGCCAGCTCCAAACCTAATTAAACTGATACTATACACATAAGTAGTATAATATTTGTCATCAAGAGATGTCGGAACGACCAATCAAACCTAAATTACAACCTATTGCTGGTCCATAAAGCTCAAATGACGATATTTTAGTGAACGATAGCAGAGATGACACAGATGTGTCAATATATATAGGAAGATGTGGTATGAGTGCCAATGAGACAACTCTCCATCAACGTAAAAATCTATAAAAGTAAACCATTATAGACCAAGGTACGGCCTTCAATACGGAGCCGTGGCTCACACCGAACAGCACGCTATACAGGGCCAAAAAAAATACTAATGTTAAACCATTTAAACGGGAAAAACCAACGGTCTAATCTATATAAAAACGAGAAGCATGGTTGAGCTGTTAGAGCAAATGGATAAATACATTCAGACAAACAAAATCTAGGGAGTTTTTTTTATATATTTTATTTGAAAATGACAATAAAAATGATGGTCGTTGTGTGAACGTAGTAAGGTCGTGAGAAGAGCGTGATGAGGACGGCAAGGGCGAGCTAGAATCGTACTATGGTCGTGAACAATGTGGTATAGTCGTAGTGGAAGCGTAGTTGGGTCGCGGTGAGAACGTGATGGTCGTAGTAAGGTCGTGATAACGTCGCTGTGAGATCGTAGCGCAATCTCTCCGAATAGAATCACGCTTTCGCTACGCTCTCGCTACGATTGTACAACGACCTTTGTGATCTTACTACGATCTTAGTGCGCTCTCACTACGCTTCTACTACGACCTAATTTCGCCACGACCGCACCACGATTGTTTTGAACATTCAAAGTTGGTCACGCTCTTCACGATCTTGAAGACCTCACCACGATCGTGGTACGACCTTACTTCGACCTACACGATCGTACCAAGATTATCAAAATTTGCATTTTTTTCACAGATCGTAGTGCGATCGTGGCCTAGTGGGACTAGGGTATTATAAATGATAAGTTTTTCATTTATTAGAAAAACTTTCTGTGAAATATTATGACAATCAAGGTTTAAAAAAAACACAGTATTCTCGACTTATGTTATGATATCTCAAAAATCTTACTTTGAATTGACAAACGTGAATCGCAAATAACAACATATTCTGCTTAACCTATATCATCCGTGTCATCCGATTTTCAAGTGTTAGCCAATAACTATGACAAACAATGAATCATATAAGTGTAGAAAGTTCTCCAGTTGTATTGTATGGATTTTAACATAATCATATACAGTAAAAACAATTACACAGGAGTCATTCATCACATAATCTGTGCCTGTTGATTGCAGGGAACATTTTGAATTTTGACTGCGTTGTGACTTTTCTTTACACGAATCTTTTATGACAGTGAATTTTACTTTAATCATGTAAAGCGAAAGATGCAATCTTTTCTTTCAATAATGGAACTTTTTGTGAATCGTTCTCTTATATCAAATAGTTTCCATTGCATTTACTTGACATCCCAATCATTTTTGAATGACTGATGATAATATATATCTTCAGGTTCTAGAGTTCATACTATTGTCCTTCATGATTACAAGACGAACGAAATGGCTAGACAAATGTTGGTCAAGACCTAGTATATTGTAGTAAGTATCTGGTAGATAAATGTTGGTCAAGACTTTGTATACTGTAGTAAGTTATATGGTTAGATAATTGTTGGTCAGAACAGGGTTTACTATAGCAAGTATCATGGTGAGACAAATGATGGTCAAGTCCATGTTACTATGAAAGAAAAAGATATGGTATGATTGCCAATTAGACAACTCTCCACATGAGACAAATAACACAGACGTTAATAAATATAGATCACCGAACGGCCTTTAACAATGTGTAAAACTCATACCACAAAGTCACAGATAGGACGTTGAATGGTATTTAAAACATCTCTACTACAAAACAGACATAGATGTGCTCGCAGATACTGACAGCTACATGTAGTTCAAAGCCAATAATAACAACAACAAAACTCATGGAAATAGGACTAAAGTATCAAAAAAAAAAAAATGAAGGCAACAGTAGTATACCGCTGTTCAAACTCATAAATCCATGGACAAAAAAACGATATCGGGGTAACAAACTAAAACTGAGGGAAACGCATTAAATATAAGAGGAGAACAACGACACAACACTACAGTGTAACACACACAGAAACGGACCAAGCATCAGACAAAATCCCACGAGAATAACAAATATAACATCAAAACACACACATCCACCATCCAATGGACTAAGTGTAAAGGCGTCATTAACGGTCAGAAAGAAACACACATGACCTTGTGTAATGCCAAAATACAGGTATCGACAGATTGTAGAATGTATATGTATATAATAATAATATTAATTTGTTTTGATTAACTGATAACAAAATCAATATGTGTACCAATAAATAAAAATAATATATAAAGATATAATTACATTGTTTAATTGTTAACCTTTACAAAGACGTTTTTTCAGAAGAAAGATTAGTTTACCCGGATCGTTTCCAAATTTCAGAACTCGGTAAACAGTATTTTTGTAAAATCAAGGCTGAGCTACACCGATTGAAATCTTCAGATACAAAACTGCTGTCAAAATGAACGTTGCAGACATGTTTTCACTATTTTGAAGAAGAAAACAATCTTACTCAATATCTTTAATATAGCATGCTGTTTCTTCAATGAAATGTCTTGCTACATCTTGTTATAATATTCTGTGAACTTTTATTTCCTTTCCGTTGCAGCCCAATGGATATATACGAAATGAAGAACAGACTATCTTTCATCGCTGCATTTGGTGCTATTTCCTTTTTGTTCTATGAAGTTTTATTGAACAGTAGATATATCTTCCCTTTTACTGGACATTTGGGTGTCCGATGTAAGTTTCATCAATCAACTTATCTTCATTTATATATAATACAACACAAAAATTAAACAAAAGCGGTAAGAGTAGATAAACACAAATTTCTGTTTTCAATAAATATTTCTGATTACAGTTATCTTTCATCAGTTAAATGGAAAATGTCTTATGAATTAATGCTGCTTACTATTGAAGACGAGGCTGTGTATGTATCATCCTAAATGAAACAAACCGATGTTGTTACCACTTGATGGGTTTTTTAATATCTCGTCTAGTATATCAATGTTCATTAAGGATACGTGGTACCGAAAAGATCCAACATTTTTTTCTTTGAAACGCCCAACAAATCAGGCGTTCATGTTCCAAATTAGAAACATCGAAACTGGTTATATCTAACACTGTCTTTGTCCTTCAGAGAATGTGGAATTGGTGATAGATCTTTGATTATGTGTACCAAATGTATGCCTTAATTCTTTGTAACTATTGCATATAACTGTTGACTAGTGTTTTGTAAAGTCACTGATAAAACCAAATGAGATACATGACACCAAAGGGATATCCAAACTCATAAGTCAATGACACCCAACGTGTTGATAGAATTTTGCTACATAATAAATTAACAAGTTCACAATTCGAAAGCTGAAATCACCTCTTTCGTCGTTAAAATTGGTCCACAATGGACCTTTTTTGTCAATGTTTTGGCGCAAGTTTTAACTGTATCTGTTGTGTACTTTATTTCAAGTCCGGTAAATTAATGGGTTGAAAATGCCGGTTATCGAAGACCGTATGCTGACATTTAGAACTGCAGCGTGTGTGTGTGTACTTTTGTATTTGTGTGCGTATTAGTCATTGGAACCTTTGTCATATAGTATACTCAAAATCAGTGCATGTGCATTTGGTACTTTGTGTTTTATGTTTATCAACATTCGTGTATTGCTTATTATAATATTGTCAAACAATTTATCCATCAGTTATTTTTTAAATAACATGTATTTTTTCATGTATTTTTAGTTTTTGTGATATTATTCTCAGTAGTGTGCTATGGATTCATTTATTTCCCAATATTTGCGGCCTTGACCTTATAATCTCCGATTGGATACGCCATTGGATCACTACACGTTTGGGTCTTTACATATAAAGCTTATGATGATACATTTCGATGTGCCTCCGAAATTGACAGTGTAAGTATGAATTGAGTTAGTTCAAATCAAACGGATAGAAATTATAAAAGACGGACGAAAGATACCAGAGGGACAGTCAAACTCATAAATCGAAAATAAACTGACAACGCCATGAAGGCAAACAGACAAACAAAAGAACACATGTCACAATATAGAAAACTGAAGAATAAGCCACACGAACCTCACCAAAAACTAGGGGTGATCTTAGGTGGTCCGGAATGGTAAGCAGATCTTGCTCCACATGTGGTACCCGTAGTGTTGTTCATGTTATAACAAGTCCGGTAAAGGGTCTTATACAGTAGGTCACATTCATGACAGGTAAGGGGGTTGTAGTTACGACCTAAAATAATGGTCAACCAACTCGCGATGGCGTATGTAAAATTTACGAATGGATGATTTCAACTTCAAACCAAACATTTTTTTTGTAACATGGTATGCATACAGTATAATTGTTATGTTCAACGATTTAATGAAATGAATTGTGATAGAGATAGACATAAAAAAAAAACTTTATTTGATTTGGCATTGTATAAAGCATATGGTAAGCTTTTCGAACAGTGTGTCAAAAACAAATAAAAAAGAATCATGCAGAAACAAAACATACAATTTAATAAAGCCAAACACAATTATACATATACACATTCATTGATATACAATCTGTCGATACCTGTACCAAGGCTTTGCACAAGGTCATGTTTTTTTCTGACTGTTTATGACGTCTTTTCACTGAATCTATTGGATGTTGAATGTGTACGGATTGGAAGTTTAGTCTTAGATGCATGATTTTTTTATTAGTTGTTAATGGCTTTGAACTAGCTGTCAGAAAACTGAGAGTACTCTCAGATCTGTTCCTAGTGTCTTTTTGTTTACGGGGAGTACAAGTACCCTGCCACGTCCACTTGTTTTTGTTTTTTTGTCCATCTGAGGAGTTAAGCCTTTTTTAACTGATTTGTATAGTTCGTTCTTATGTTGTACTTTTATACCACTGTCCCAGGTTAGGGGAGGGTTGGGATCCCGCTAACATGTTTAATCCCGCCACATTATGCGGTATGGGCCTGCTCATTATTGAAGGCCTTACGGTGACCTTTAGTTGTTAATGTCTGTGTCATTTAGGTCTCTTGTGGACAGTTGTCTCATTGGCAATCATACCACATCTTCTTTTTTTTTTATAAAAACTTAAATCACACTTCATAAACTTTTGTTGACCTTTATTATATGTCTTTTTCTCAACTCTCTACTCCTATATTAATTATGACATCTAACATTTATAGCAGTAGGGTATTCCTGGATATGACACTTGCATCGCGGTGTAACATTGGATTTGTATAACAGATGATTTACACATAGCATTACAAGCTTACAATTTGGGCACATGATATCGCTCTGTTAGAAGCGTATGGCATTCCGATCACTTTTCACTGCTGTTTTTGTATGATTCATCAGACTTATGATTATTTTCAACATTGATATATCGCTGTATATAAGGTTTCGTGTTCAGTAACACATAACACGCCAACATTCGGGACAATAATGTGTAATACTGTATGCATATCATGTTACAAACTAACGAATAAATAAGAAATATCGCTTTTTCAGTTGGACCAGTTTTTTGTTGTGTTAAGAGACTGGCCTAAACTTCTTGCAATATCATATTTAGCAATCGCAATGCCTGTTCGATTTTTACTTTCTGTGAAATTGTTCCCTCACATACCAATGATAAATCCAAGAGAAAATACAGTTGGACCTATGAAAGATGCATTTGAGAAAATTCGATGTTCATTTCAAGGCAGACATATTCGTAAAATACTAGATCCACCGGTAGAAACTGTTGAAGAAGAAAAGTAAGTCCTTTTTTGTTTCGAGTATGTCTTTATTATTACACATGGTCGATTTGAGTATAGGAATAATTTATTGACATATTAGAACATAATCAATAAGTCACGCTGGGTAAATAATCGGTACCAATATGGTATATAACAGAAATTTCGAATGCTATAAAAATAGATACACTAGCTAAAAGTGTGGCAATAATGAAAAAGACATGGGATTGAACAGAAATATGACAGCAAATTCAACGAAGCAAGCTTTAAAATAGACTGCTAAAATACATAGTAGTCAGCATACATGTATGGTTGTCCAATCGTCTTAAGTCTAGATCAGTTGTGAATACATTTAACAGACTATCAATTTAGATAGTAAAGTAATACTCTTATCGAAACACAATTCATTAATAATGACTTTAAGTTGATATATAATAAACTTCAGGAATAAATTCTAACAAAAGATGATTAAAACCACGAAAAACTGGATTAATAACTAGTGTATGAAAACATTTTGTTTTAGAGTTACTGATGGCTGTAGAGGGAAGTTGTTTAGTTGCTGTAAAGATCTCCTGAAGCCATGGATATACAGAAATAATCCGGGTAAGCAAGCTTGAAGAAGTGAGTTTTTATACTTACATTTAGGTAAACATCAAATCAGTCAAAGTTATTAAATCTATATATAGTAAATTATAATCAATGTCGTGTCTTGTCCTGTCCTGTCTCCAATCAGTCAAAATCTATTGTATTTACAGATATTAAATTGTACACAATGTTTTGTCTTGTCCTGTCTCCAATCAGTCAAAGTCTATTGTATTTTACAGATATCAAATTATAGGCAATGTCTTGTCCTGTCTTGTCCTGTCATCAAAAGTCTATTAAATTTTACTGCAGCAAATTATAGACAATGTCTTCTCTTGCCCTGTCTCCAATCAGTTAAAGTCTATTGAATTTAATATATAGCAAATTATATGTCAATCATATATCAACGAAAGAAAATATATCAGTCATAATATCGGGGAGGGACATTTGTTTTTTAAGAACAAACACTTTTTGATTACCAATCAGATGCTGCATTTCAGTATCGACGAATCTCATAAATATAGTTCTGCTATACTCTACAAATTTTAAATAAGATAATAGAATTTGTCTACAGGTTATTTAGTAAGTAAGTTCAATTCTATTCTGAAATATTGTGTAAAATAGAAGGCAAAAATTGTGTAGTTTAATTTTTGCAATTATCCCTCTAGTTTCTGACGCAATTGTTAATAAAACATGCAGTAGTTCAGCTCACAGAGGGTTAAAAGAATATATGAGTACTCTTATGTGTTATAACAATTGTATATCTGTGATGCAAAGAATATGATTATACATTGCGATTAAAACAGTACAACATATTTTTTTTAAATGAGGCTACATAGTTTGAATAATGTTGATAACTAATTTTTTTCCAGATTTCAAATACTCTGCAAGAATATTATCCGTTTATTTTGTATGCTTTATTCTGATTTATAAGGTACGTGACATTGTTTTTGAAGGAGAAAGGATAATTAAAAAATGGATTAATTTTAAAATATTTAGAGAATTTTTGAATTTAGTATTTGAGAGTTGTATCTGTTTTACTACACAATCTCAATTGAAATTTTTAAATATCTGTTGAAGCAAATTAAGCCATTGATTGTCTACGTATATTTTGTTTTACCACAAAAAATTATTTTCATCGAAAAAAGAACATACGGTATGGTTACCTTTGACAACCTATACTACACAAGTATTATAGAACAATAAACATTTGCTGTAAATATCATTATTCTGAACGATAAACAAATATCGAAGATATCATTATTCTGAACAATTCATATTTTTACATTAATTGTAGATATCTGCAGAGTTTCTCTTTTTTCTGGTTCCCCTATTTGATTATGTGTTGTTGTACCTAGCAGCCATCATGGAGTATATAGGATGGTACCTCAGTGTCAATGACACGCCAGATATAGAATCAGCAAGAACTCTACTGTATATTATATACTATTCTGTTGACTCTATGAAAAGTACGGCAATGTCATTGTTAAATAAAACTTATTTACATATTTCTCATAACTTAGCGCATTTCATGGTTTATTTGTTTGCTGTGGGTAGTTTATATTTTTAAAGTAAGCTAAGTTTACAAGTGTTAATTATATTTTTTTGCTACTGAATTTGTGTATTTAAAAAAAAAAAAAAAAAAAAAAAAAATATGATCAAGGGAATTCGATTGTAAGTTACCAGTAATTTACAATTTATTTCTATTAAACAACAAATTCAATTATCATTGGAATAATCTTCAAAGAAGTTATTTACTGACTTTAACTGATTCTATGTTATTGTTTTCCAGTATGTTTTATTTGCGCCTGTGTCATTGAAGTATTGCTGTCTTGTATGATAATCTTGCACTTGATATCTTCCTACAGGTAAAGGTTTTCTGCATGATTTTTGTTTGCTGGTTTGTTTAAACCCGTGATTTTCTTTCTTCTGTGCTGCATGTTTGTGTTCAAATTATCAGCCACCATATACATTAATTTGAAACAAAACGTATGTCTAGGAATAAACATATACGTCAAAATATCAAAATTCCAAAATATTATTAATATTTTTAGATTTTTTAAGATTCGTTACAAAATACTAAAAATCTCAGTTCGTGATTTGAAGTTTCTGTTTTAACATCATTAAGACTTTTGAATATACCCTGCTATTGTTTGTGATATACAATACATTTAATTATTGTATATTTGAATATAAGAAAAATTGTTAAGGAACGTTTACTAGTTATACTTATATAAAATGAGTTGTAAACATATTTAAAAATCGTGAATGGAAATGTGTGTCGAAAATTTTAGAATTAATCAGGGTTTTTTTTACAAGTCCAAGAGGTTTGATCAATTATCTCCTTTTTTATTTCAATCAGAATTTATCGTCAGGAAATTTGAGAGTAAATAATTCGATTAAAAGTCTACACAGATCCGTCGAGGAGAAATGTTATTCGATGATATTCAGGTACCCTTTCTGTTTTCCTTAATGAAATGATTGAATTAATGTGTTGTTCTCTTTAGGAAGAATCTTATTGGATTATATAAAGGCTCCCAAATACACATACCTCCACGATCAGAGAAAAGTAACCCAAGCATAATGGTAAAATATACGTATATTTAGAAATTAAAAATATACAAATCTATGGATTGGCATGGATTTCTATTTTAATTCTCTTAGTCGAAGTACTGCTCGAAAAAATTTAAAATATAGTTGTTTCAACACTTCCCCAACTGTAACGCGATTTCATAGGCTCCTTCTTGTATACTAGAAAAAAGTGAATAACAATATTACACAACTCGGACGAAAATTCTAAAAGGAATTACCCTTAGAAAATGGCAAAATAAAAAGCACAAACGAATCAAATAAGTGGATAACTACTGTCATGTTGCGGACTTCGAACAGGCTTTTACTTAATGTAGAAAATGATGGATAAAACCTGGTTTTATAGCTAGCTAAATCTCTCTCTTGTATAACAGTCGCCTAAAATTGCATCATGTTCATCGCAATATATGAACAAACAAACAGACATAATTATAGATAAAATATCAAAAAAGGGGTATAGGGAGAGACTATAAGATATTGCAGTTACTGATACGATGTAACGACGGTTTTTATACGACGTAGATCATTTTCCGTCAGATCCAGTGAAAGTTAATTTGATCAGGCCGTTAACCATTTACAAAATATTAGGAATAGCTACTGAAAAAGATTTTTTTTTTGATTCACCAGCACAGCATGCGCAAATTCTGTCATTAAGATATGAACTGAATGGATTAAAAAATGGATTAATTTAACAAAAGAACAATTATTTGGCGCATGTGTTACGTACTAATACCCTTACTAAATGTATGTTTAGGTCGGAATGGCCATGAGTTTCTAAATCTATTGATTTTGTCTGTAACTTTTGTATTATTTTTTTGAAGTTCAATAATTTATATTGGCACACAAAAAAACTACGAGTATTACAAAAAAAGAAATAAGTTTTATAGTTATAGATGTAGCTATGCTTGCCTGCTCTCTATTAAACTATATTATAAACGAATTTTTAGAAAATCATTAGAATAATTCAGACCAACAGTAGATTATATTGATTATAGTTATCATTTTTATTGCATTGCTATTGTAACCGGAATTTTCTTTTTCGCCTGGTATCCTTGGAATCATATTTTCTTTTTACATAAAGTTACTGGATACGTATAAAAAAAATACTACACAATGAAATATCATCCATTCGGATTAAAACTAACATCAATTAACTTCAATTTCCTTATTGTTCTTTGCATTGGATGTTTTGTAGGTTGGAACAATGAGGTATACAGGATATCAAGTAGGGTATATATTATGGGGTTAGTACATCAAATATAAAATATATTCTATTTTTTACAGCAAAAATTTAAAAAAAAAATGTGATCAAACTAGTATTTATAAAGAATAACTAATATGAAGAAAGGAGAAGAAGGAACAAACACCAAGTAGACAACAATTGGATTATTACATTTTTTGGCCTGCTGCATTATACCTTCTTTAATAGAGGGACGACAGATACCAGAGGGACAGTCAAACTCATAAATCGAAAATAAACTGACAACGCCATGGCTAAAAATGAAAAGGACAAACAGACAAACAAAAGTACACACGACTCAACATAGAAAACGAAAGAATAAACAACACGAACCCCACAAAAACTAGAGGTGATCTCAGAAGGGTAAGCAGATTCTGCTCCACATGTGGCACCCGTCGTGTTGGTTATGAAATATCAAATCCGGTAAATAGTCTAATTCGGTTGGTAACATTTATGAAAGGGAAGGTGATTGTAGTTACGACGTAAGGAACATATCCGATATCATTTGTGAAACGGTTATCCCATAACGGTCAACCAACTCGTGATGGCGTCCGTAAAATTTACGAAGATATGATTTCAACTTAAAAGGGGTGATAGATACCAGAAGGAGACACAAACTCACAAATCAGAAACAAACTGACAACGCCATGGCTAAAAAAAGAACAAGACAAATAAACAAACAAAAGTACACAAAACACAACATAAAAGTTAAAGATTAAACAACATATTGTCTTTGTTTTACGATGAATCAAGCATGATACGAAAGATAGGTTACATTAAAGATAGGTGATGTCCATTATCACAGTACTAGTATACATATTTTTAGGGACCAGCTGAAGGACACCTACGGGTGCGGGAATTCTCGCTACATTGAAGACCCATTGGTGGCCTTCGGCTGTTGTCTGCTCTATGGTCGGGTTGTTGTCTCTTTGACACATTCCCCAATTCCTTTCTCAATTTTACAATACTGAACTGAATTGTTCGAATTAAACTCCACAATTACCAAACTTTTCACCACTGTATAATTCGTTAAGACTCTGAGTGCAGAGTGTCACATGAAGACTTACATGTTTATAAATAAATATTGAAATGTAACAATAACTAAATATTTTCGTCCTTTTGAATTGCTTTGTATGATATCTTATGCAATGGTCAATATTCTGTCTTGTGTTATGTGGTTTAATTAAGGGAGAAGGTTTGGTACCATTAAAACGTTTAATCCCGCTGCAAATTTTTGCACCTGTCCTAAGTCAGGAATCTGATGTACAGTAGTTGTCGTTTGTTTATGTAATTTATACGTGTTTCTCGTTTCTCGTTTTTTTTTTATATAGATTAGACCGTTGGTTTTCCCGTTTGAATGTTTTTTCACTAGTAATTTTTGGGCCCTTTATAGCTTGTTGTTCGGTGTGAACCAAGGCTCCGTGTTGAAGGCCGTACATTGACATATAATGATTTACTTTTATAAATTGTTATTTGGATTGAGAGTTGTCTCATTGGCACTCACACCACATCTCGTATATCTACTTATATTGGGTCAATATTCTATCGTGCTTTATATTGTAGGATACCTTATACAGTGGGCAATATTCTTTCTGATTTTCAAAGTCATCGCCTTAATAATTAATTTATACAGAATTGGAGCTGCAGATTTCATAACTAATCTTATAAAACAGTTATGGTAAGATTGTGTAAAGATGACTATAAAAAAATAATATCACAAAAATGCTGAACTCCGAGGAAAATTCAAAACGGAAAGTCACTAATCAAATGGCAAAATCAAAAGCTCAAATAAATAAAAAAAATGGACAAAACTGTCATATGCCTGACCTGGTACAGGCATTTTCTGATGTAGAAAATGGTGGATTTAACCTGGTTTTATAGATAGCTAAACTTCTCACTTATATGACAATCGCATCAAATTCCATTATATTGCCAACGATACGTGAACAAAACAAACAGACATAATAGGTAAAACTGTCAAAAATACAGCACTCAACATTGTGTTACAATCCTAATTACACCTTGTGTAAGAATCCTGAGTTTTGATTGGTTGAAATCCAGTGTATTTTCACCAATTTACTGTAATCAAATGAATATCGTTCATTTTTTAACGCCGCTGGGGTATATGAAAAAAGGATATGCCTTTTTTACCCTCTCTGTCGTGGTATTTGCCAAAAAATACTCTATCCGACTGGACGCTTGTAACTTCACGATCATAAATGCGTTTTTGAACGTTAACATTTGGTGTAATTAAACAGATATAGCATGTTCTTGAGGGGTATTTGCGAAAAATACCAGTTTTGATTAATTTTAGTTTCTTGTGTATAATTCTGAGTTTAATATGACGTCCATTATCACTGTACTAGTATACATATTTTTTAAGGGGCCTGCTGAAGGACGCCTACAGGTGCGGGAGTTTCTCGCTACATTGAAGACCCATTGGTGGCCTTCGGCTGTTGTCTTCTCTATGGCCGGGTTGTTGTCGCTCTGACTCGTTCCCCATTTCCTTTCTCAATTTTATTGAGAATGAATTTCCCTCGCCTTATGGCTCGCGAAATTTAACATTCTCTCGACTGGTATTTTTTGCAAATACCCCTCCTTAACATGATATATCTGTTCAAAATCCCATACTCCATTTTTGTGCTTACTAGCAAACTGCTTAATTATCATGCAGACATGATACTCTACACAATCGATAAACTATGACAGGTTCAAAATTCATTTAGCTTTGATTATATTTTGAGCTCACCCCGTTACGGACCCTTGTGAGATACTTTGTAGATTTTTTTAGGAGTTGCTTTAAATATTGAAAGCAATCTAAAAAAACATATGCTGGAATTATAATTACTATGATCACTAACATACAAAGTTTGGGATTTGGGCAAACATAGGCCGTACGGTGACCTATAGTTGTTAATGTCTGTGTCATTTTGGTCTTTTGTGGATAGTTGTCTCATTGGCAATCATACCACATCTTCTTTTTATATAAATAAAAAAAAGCGCTGTAGATTAAAACATCTAAATGTCTTCGCTTAATAAAGTAACGGCAATCGTCCGTTTCATATGTCAACCTCTTAATCGCCCCAGCTTCGACAAGATTTAAATGTATTTAACACCGACTGCTAAAAATATGCTACCAAATTCCTTAATCTAATTTATCTAGACAAAAACTTCTTCCTTAACACTGCAATATCATCATATTTTTATTGTTAGGCCAGCACCAGTAACAGCTCTAGCATTAAACTTGATCCAGATAATCCTGGCAAAGGTTGTGTTTTTACAGGAAAGAGGAAACCTTCTTGCGATAGATAATAGGTAATGAATGATGTACATCTTTATAGGTAAAGGATGATATATATATACATACAATGGGTGAAATTTTGTAAAGTTAAATGAAACTTATTTTAAAGAATGTTGTAAGATCGGTTTGCAATATCGATAGTACGGGGTATCTTATTTTAAACTCTTTTGGCTGTGTTTATATATTTCATTATTGAAGGCTATGTTACATTGGTATGACGGCATACACATTTTTGTTTGGAGAGTAAAAAATGAAAATATAGTCCAATATGACAAGACAAACTAAAATTAAACCTACACATGTGATAATGCAAATACATGTTACGTAGGTTACACTAAATATCAAGAAAGACAATCAAATACCATTAATATTGGTTCTTAAGTTAGTATCTGAATGATCATCCAGATTTAATTGTGTCATTCAATATGCCTTTTTTTTGCTTCTAATGCTTTATAAACGAAAAAATTGATTATAGTAGTACAAAGGACTAAGCGTTTATTTGTTATTTAAAAAAAAACTAAAATAACTACCAATTTGAACTCACTTCTATTTCAGACGAGTATTTTTCTTTTTAACCTATTTTGTGTTCTTTTACAACATCTTTTTGGGGGTAGTATCATGTCTCCTTCGGATAATCAAAGCGATTGTGATTGGTGCATTATTTCTGGGACGCCTTGACCATAGTACACTACCTCGAAGGTTCCAACTTATGGATCCAGGTAAAAATATAATATATGGAATTGAATCTTCTTCGTGTATACTATTTACAGATATATGTAAATGTCTCCAACAAAACGTGTATGTAAACCAAGGTTGTTTAAGTATTCAAAAAATCGAAAACTTGTCTATGTGTCTTATACAATATAATAATCAGATCATCTAATGCTATGTTTTCATCTAACTTTACTTGTCAAGAGTTATCTTTTATCGTATCTTTATGTTTTTGATTAATTCATTTTGTTTCATTTTAGGAAGTTTGCAGTTGATTACATATATAGTCACTGTCTTGGTTAAATCCATGACTACATTTGCATTTTAAAGCGTGCCAAGTTAAGACGCTGATCTATTGTATTAGACTGCAAACTTGTTGAGTTGTTGTCTGATTAAAGTAAGAAGTTGTAAACCATCAAACAGTTATGTAACGAAAAATTTTCTGAATTATCTACATATCGTCCATTTTGACTAAAACTGTCACGACGACTACTAATATGAGTTGTTGCCCTGAAATGTCAACACTTTTCAAGTTTGACGATTATCTTTTAAATAATTATAGATAAAGAAAAACTATACACATCAATGATCTACAGCTCAATAGTTATCAAAGGTACCAGGATTATAATTTAATACGCCAGACGCGCGTTTCGTATACACAAGAAACATCAGTGACGCTCAAATCAAAATAGTTTAAAAGCCGAACAAATACAAAGTTGAAGAGTATTGAACAAATAGGAAAATAAATAAATCCGACATTGACTCCTTATAGGAGTAACTGCCCTTAAAAACAATTTTATTTGCACATTGGTATGGGGGAATTTCGTTAAAACTAAATAGGAAAGAGAGAAAATGTAAATAGCAAATACGATAACGATACAAGATTTAAGTCGTGCATATTATAAAAATTTGAATAACTTTGTCGTTAAGGAAATCTGTACATTGGTTATCAGAATAATTATACTTTTTTTCAGGATTTGATGCCTATGTTGGATTCATGCATATGGAGAATGCTCATTTCAATCCCATTGTGCTTACGTTTCTGTCTCTGTTGAAAAGGAAGACAGCTAGTGACACTAAAACAAGAAGGGCATTGACAATGGTAAGCCTCTACTATAACATGATTTATACAGTTGTTCTGATGTATGTAAAACGAATAGTGTCCAGGTTTGAGTAGAAACAAACATGCTCAATCGAATAGTGTTTAGGTATGAACAAAGAAACAAGCTTAGAATATATTGTCAAGATTTGAAAAGTGAAACATGCTCAAATAAATAGGGTCCAGTTACAAACAGAAAAAAAACATGCCTGAACAAATAGCATCAAGGTTTGAACAGAGAAATATGCCCGAACAAATAGTATTCAGGAATGAACAGAGAAATATGCAACTGTTTGACATCAAGAAAATAAGTATTGAATAAATTCTAACCGGAATGTCACCAAGTACATCGATGAAATAAACATTTTCTATTGGGTGTTTTTTTTTTGGAGGGGGATCGGGGTATTTGGGGGGTGGGAGATTTTAATGGGGAATTAGTATGTTTGATCTGTCAAATTTTAGATTTGTATTGTAGAACTTTATGACTTCAAATACATCATGAAAAGTCAACCTCATAGATTAGCTATTCGAAGATGGCAGCTTGCGTGTATGTTGCATTATAATCCTCAACTACGCATAATGAGGAAACAGTATATATCTAAAATTCGACCTAGCAAGGCTAGTGTTGTTACATCAAAAAATGAGGTCAAAGACAAACGTTCTGTGTCAGTGGTATGTATTGAAATGATTGTTTTGAAATTATAATGAAAATGTAAAAATCTATATAAAACACTTACGAACATCATCAACAAATGACAACTACTGAACATCACATTCCTGACTTAGGACAGGTGCAAACAAATGCTGCGGATTTTAACGTTTTACTAGGTACCAACCTTCTCCCTTATCTGAAACAATAGTATAACATTACAATTAGTGTTGTCAACGGTTAACCGGTTAACCGGTTAATCGGTCGAACGACCGAATACCGAATACCAAAAACGCTAACCGGTTAACCGGACTTTTTTCAATTTTGATAGATTTGATATAAATCTGTATTGAAATCATAAAAAATGTCGTCGTGGTAATTAATTTGACAGATCAATTGTCCAGTATATTGATTGCTAAAAACATAAAATTGATTAGAGTTCGGGCAGGATCTTAAAGAAACATAATTAGTACTAGAACATACCCGTGATATCGCGGGTCTGTGACTGATATATAACTATATGCTTATGCCTTATTTTAGTATTGGTATTGTCATCTGATAAAGTCATGCCGATTATAACCTGTATAAGGTGCACAGTTTTCTTTGCTTTCAAAATCTTTCTGTTTGAACCCGTCGACCTGGAACCTATCAATTATTGGTAGTATTAATAATTTCGAAAACAAAAGGGCCTGGAATGGAGTATTTTTTACTCAACAGTATACAGCAAAATTCTAAATACACTGTTTGGTGGTGCGCCTGTCAGATGCGGAACGTACAGATAAGGTAATAGGTAACAGGTGAATATACTATTGGTATCGGTGTCGGACTCGATCCGGAACTTCTTAATTATTGGCAATATTAATTACGTGGAAAACAAACGGGCCTAGAGTGGTGTAATTTTTAATCAAAACCATTGTACTATATTAGTTATATATAAAGTTGAATTCTTTGATTCATCGTTTTAACGTGATGACGGCTGACAAATTGGACCTCGTAATTTTAGTATTATAGATACATGTTTTTTTAACAGTAACTTTAAATCAGTAATGAGATTAAATTTTACTAATTACTTCATTATTTCGTTTTTGATCTAATATTGTGTAAACCTACATCTAAATGTGCAACCTCCGTAGTGCAAGGGTTAGTCTTACTTCAAATTAAAAAAAATGTGAAATGCAAAGCAATGTGCATATACTCAATTTATGTACGTGTTAGTACGAATAACACGCTTAAAGAAATAAGCAAACACAGTAAAGAAACAGGTCGTACGATGACCTATAGTTGTTAATTTCTGTGTCGTTTTGGTCTCTTGTGAAGAATTGTCATAATTGCAATCATACCACATCCTCTCTTTTTATAATTAATCATTTCAAATTGAAACACACCACATTATTTTCGGAGACAACAAGAGAAAAGGAAAGAATTATAATCAGTTTCAGACATATGACATATTCAATTCTACGAGATTAAAAGATTTTTTTTTCAATCTGAAGCTGGTACAACCGCTATAGTTGATACGGTGTATTTGATTATTAAAAGTAAAATTTCGCCAAGAATCCTCACGGACAAGCCTTATAATGCTAAAGGAAAAACTTCAATTCTAAAAGCGTATTTATGTCTTGGATGAAAGGTTGTCAAATTGACAGGCATTCCACATCTTATATCTATGTGTAGAGTTCTATTGATAAGGCTTTCAAACACCAACTTTAAAAACTACCGGTTAACCGGTTAATCGGTTGAAAGATTATCCGAGTAACCGGTTAGGCAAAAGTGTACGGTTTGACAACACTAATTACAATATAAAGAAGACGCACTATAAAATATCAATTGAAATGGCTAAACATACACTGAACGAATACATTTGATATATGACACAATGTAAATACAAAATAAGGGGTTATATGTTAAACAATTTCGGAAAAACTAAATTCAAAAAATTCCGCCAAATAGAATATATGTTTATGTCAGTACCTGAAAAATATTTGTCTAAGTACGTGGACCTTTGTGTTGAACATATAGACATTTAGCTATTTTATTTACTTTATTTGCAGACAATTCCAGAAAAAGATATGCAAATGAAAGTTTGAACCCAGACAAATGCTTTTTAACAGCAACCTTTTACTGAAACTTGTATAACTTTTGGTGAACATATTGGAATTAAGAAAAAATGTATATAAGTGATAGAAAAAGTATCATAACTAGATAAGGCTCACAAAAAGTCGAACTTGTCTTGAAAACGCAAAAAAAAATCACAGGACTGAACATTGGAACACCGAAAAGTTACACGACTGGACATTGAAATAACGAATGAACACACGAATAACTTTGGAATACCGAAAAATTACACGCTTAACATTAATACCTAAAAACTACACGACCGAACATTGGATAACCGAAACATTACACGACTGAACATTGAACTACCGAAAAATTAGACGACTGAACTTTGGAATTAACAAAAATAACACTGCTGAATATTGGAATAACGAAACATCACACGGCCAAACATTAAAATAACGAAAAATGTCACGGCTGAACATTGGAATAACGAAAAATCACATGACTGAACATTGGCGTTTTACCTATTGTGTCTGTTGGTTTTGTTCGCGCATCGTTGTCAATATAATGGAATGAAAATACGACTATCATACCAGTGAGAGGTTTAACTAGATTTTAAAACCAAGAAAAATACCTATACCAAATCATGAATATGACAGTTGTTATCCATTCGTTCGATGTGTTTGAACTTTTGATTTTGCTATTTGACTACGGACTTTCCGTTTTGGATATTGCTTTGTTTCATACACAAGAATGGTCAATGTAGACACATGAACCTTTACTTAGGGAGTGATGAATCGTGCTTAGTAAAAAGTCTGTCTGATACAAGCAAACACTTTCTGAAACTGACATTATAAAAAGAAGGGCGAAAGATACCAAAGGGACATGCATATTCATATGTAAAAAAACAAAGAGACATCGCTTTGGCTAAAAAAGAAAAAAGACAAATAGACAAACAATAGTATGTACACAAAACAAAACATAAAAAACTAAAGACTGAGCAACACGAATCCCATTGAAAACTTGGGGTGATCTCAGGTGCTTCGGACGGGTAGGCATATCCTGCTCCTCTAGTGGCACCCGTCTTGTTCATCATGATCATGTTATTACAAACCTGGTTATAAATAAAGGCAAGTAGTATATAAACTCATCATAGATACCAGGACTATGTTTAGTATATACGCCAGACGCGCGTTTCGTCTACAAAAGACTCATCAGTTACGCTCGAATCCAAAAAAGTAAAAAAAGGCCAAATACCGCTGTTAGAAATTCATAAACCGATTGAGAAAAAAAATCCGGGATAATCCGGGATACAAAAGAGGAGAACTACGACACAACAGAAACACAACATTAAAATGTAGCACACACAGAAGCGAACTATAGTATAAAAATGGCCATTTTCCTGGCTTGGTACAGGACATTTTAAGAAAACAAAATGGTGGGTTGAACCTGGTTTTGTGGAATGCATAATACAACCCCTAGCATATCGTATCAACTGGGAGATGTGTACTACGTATGCATACGCTGCTGGAATGTTGCTACATGAAAAAAGAAAATCCACAAATGGGAAGTTGAAATCATATCGTTTGTCGTTAAGTTTTGTTTTCAACTAATTGTCGATTTCTAGATGTTATTCAAGATATGAGTCAGACTTAACTCTATCTGTTGTATCCTTTATCTCAATTGCGATAGGTTATATTTGCATCTTTATAGCAGAAATCAAAGTTAAAGGATACAACTTACTTCTGTTCTTTCTTCCTTAGTAGTTTCCCTTTTGAAGTTACTCTCATATAAGTATCTTCACACTTCAACCACGCTGCTACGACCTCAAAAGTTGTGGAAAAACAATTGGAAGTCGTTGAAAGATTGTAGTAAGCCAAGTCTAAATGATCGTGTAGGTTCACCGAAAACATGCTCAAAATATTCGCAGTGCAGACGGGGCCAAAAGAATACGTAGTAGAAGCATAGGTAGGTCGTAGTAAAGATGTAGGGAGGACGTGCCAAGTCTAAGTGATCGTGGAGGTTCACGACCAGCCGAGAACATGCTCAAAACATTCGCAGTGCAGACGGGGCCAAAAGAATACGTAGTAGAAGCATAGGTAGGTCGCAGTAAAGATGTAGTGAGGACGTGCCAAGTCTAAATGATCGTGGAGGTTCACGACCAGCCGAGAACATGCTCAAAACATTCGCAGTGTAGACGGGGCCAAAAGAATAAGTAGTAGAAGCATAGGTAGGTCGTAGTAAAGATGTAGTGAGGACGTGCAAAGTCTAAATGATCGTGGAGGTTAACGACCAACCGAGAACATGCTCAAAACATTCGCAGTGCAGACGGGACCAAAAGAATACGTAGTAGAATCATAGGTAGGTCGTAGTAAAGATGTAGTGAGGACGTGCCAAGTCTAAATGATCGTGGAGGTTCACGACCAGTCGAGAACATGCTCAAAACATTCGTAGTGCAGACGGGGCCAAAAGAATACGTAGTAGAAGCATAGGTAGGTCGTAGTAAAGATGTAGTGAGGACGTAATGGGCAAAGAAGCATCGTATTGGTAACGTTGTGCAATAAAACCGTTGAAAAATATTTCGCTAGACCTCACTTCAATTTTCTTACGTTCAGTCTTGTTAGAATCTCGTTCTTAATTTATTTCTAAAAAATAGAGATTAGTGGAAAATATCAATGAATTTCAAAAATGCCATAATCAAACTTTAATCTGTGAAAAAATTGTGTATTTACAATAAGTTTTCAGAAATTAATTTTTCAAATTTTATTGCCAATCAGGTCTTTTTAGCCAAAATTTGAAGAAAACGGGTGAGGAGTACAATAAAAAATTGAAAACAACACGTTAATAATTTCTTGCGTGCGAAGCGCTTTTCTGGATTTACCTACATCATGAACGCTCAAAGTCAAACATTTAAATTCCGAAGATGTTTAAGTACAGAAACTGTTGAAGAGCTACGTATATGTCAAAAATTCCTAAAATAAATAGCCAAATTCACCTAAAGCCAACTTTGCCTGAGGGAGTTGAAACCTTAGTTTCTGAATAATTTCAAACTAACTCTTAAAGATAAATTATGGAGTTTTGATTTGATTTTTATTAACTTGTAATGTTTCACATTTTTACGAAAAAAAAATGCATATTAATTCAACTTCTTTGTTATAAATGATTTTAAATAATACATACATTTGTATCTAAGAAGTTTGAAAAGACAAAAGTGACATGGAATGTACATGTTTCTGGTCACATTTCTTAGATGAATTTGGCTATCTATTTTAGTTATTTTTGACATATACGTAGCTCTTCAACGGTTTCGGTACTTATACATCTTCAGATTTTAAATAATCTTAGACTCTCTCGTCTTGCGATAGTATTAAAACATTTGATTTCTACACAAGTATTCCCCATTCCAAACTAATAGACAAATTAAAAGAGTTGGTATTACTTTGTTTCTTTAAAAAGAATGGCGAACGTAGATATAAGTTTCTTGTCTTTGGAAAGGATTAATCCTACATTGTACAGAATCACTCTAATTCAAACAAAAAATTCTATGAAACTGACATTATCAAGATGCTTGGTTTATTGATTGACAACATATTTGTTACGTTTGGAGGACGTGTTGTTTAACAGACTGTCAGAATTCCAATGGGAACCAATTATGCCCCTCTTCTTGCCTTATTGTGTCTTTATTATTATGCGGCTGACTTCATACAGGAACATCATAGGCAAAATGATAAGAAGTAAACAATATCCTTTGTTTTACGTATCGCTATATAGATGATGTTCTCTCTCACTAAATAAATTAAAATTTGGTAACTATGTTGAACGAATATATCCCATCGAACTAGAGAAAAAGGATACTACAGATAGAGTCAAGTCTGCCTCATCTCTAGACTTACATCTAGAAATTGACAATGATGGTCGGTTGAAAACAAAACTTTACCACAAAAGAGCTGATTTCAGCTTCCAAATTGTGAACTTTCCATTTTTATGTAGCAACATTCCAGTAGCGTCTGTATACGGAGGATAAAGCTCCCATTTGATACGATATTTCAGGGCTTGTGTTTTCTATCATGATTTCCTTGATAAAAGGATTGCTGCTCACAAGGAAAAATAAACTCATCATAGATACCAGGACAAAATTTTGTATATACGCCAGACGCGCGTTTGGAAGCTATTCAACCAAAATTTCCAAATGGTAAAGTTGAAACCATCCCTTCGTAAAATTTACGGACGCCATCACGAGTTGGTTGACCGTTATAGAATAACCGTTTCACAGATGATATCGGATATGTTCTATATGCCGTAACTACAATACCCTTCCCTTCTCACGAATGGGACCTACCGAATTAGACTATTTAAAGAATTTGTAATAATTTAAGCAACACGATGGGTGCCACATGTGGAGCAGGATCTGCTTACCCTTCCGGAGCACCTGAGATCACCCCCAGTTTTTGGTAGGGTTCGTGTTGCTAAGTTAGTTTTCTATGTTGTGTCTTTTGTATTATTTCTCGTCTGTTTGTGTTTGTGTTTTTTTTATTTTTAGCCTTGGCGTTGTCAGTTTATTTACAATCTATGAGTTGTACTATCCATCTGGTATCTTTCGTCCCTCTCTTAGATAAAATGAGATGGATGAAAATTTGATTAATGAGATAAATGAATGTAATGGTAACGAATTATGTTTTTATAGGGAGTATACACATATTTAAGAAAGTATTTCTTATGTAAATCTAGTTTGTAATAGGCAGCATATACTCATTCTGACGTGTTTTGTCAAAATTTAAATGTGGCTGTTTACCACTGGCAGCTGAGATGGGAAGCTACACACAGACAAAAAATCCTTTAAATGAGCGAACTTGTATATTTATATATATTGTTCAGAGAACTAATTGTGTTGAGGATGACAATCATTTTTGTTAGGGTGCAATTTTTATGCAGGTAGCACAATACAAAGATTTTTTCACTCCCAATCAGACAACTTTAAATTGATGTAATTCATTTCATCCTTCTTTATATTTTATAATGAGGTACCAAAAGAAAGAAGAAAGATTAATCTTTTAAATTGTGATAATTTCATTATGACATTATTATTATATAATTAATTGTTATGTAATTAATTGCTATATTGTGATGTCCACACTTGAATGAATTTAGCGTCTTTGTTCTTCATAGCATCCCAAAATATTTTAAAGATTCTTGTACAACACAGATTGACATCAAAAACCGTGTCTCAGATTTCCAAAAACATCAATAAAACAAATTTTATACCCAATTGAATTTCGTGATCTGTTTTGAATTGATGTTGCAAATTTCATTGCAGATTTATGAGAGAATGAAATACAATAGGGAAAATCTGAGGCACGGTTTTGGAGGTCAAACTGTGTTGTACAAGAATCTATAAAATATTTTGGGATGCTATAAATAACAAAGATTTAAATTCATTCAAGTATGGACATCACAATATAGCAACTAAGTACATACAATTAATTATGTAATAATTATGTCATCATGAAATTATCACAATTTGAAAGATAAAATTTAAAGAAGGATGAGTGGAATTACATCAGTTTAAAGATGTCTGATTGGGGATGAAAAATCTTTGTATTATGCTACCTTAAGGTTTAAATTTATAAAATTTAAAAAAAGGATGAGTGGAATTACATCAGTTTAAAGATGTCTGATTGGGGATGAAAAATCTTTGTATTGTGCTACCTTAAGATATGATTAAATGAAGAAATCTGGTGACATTTGTGACATTTTAAATGAACTTGGTTTACAGAACAAATGTTTTCGTTGTGTCAATTCAATGATGCAATTCAACCATTTTTTGCAAAAAAATTTATGTCACATTATTATTCGATGGAAGGTATAATATGTAATGATATTTTTAGTGCATATGTTTTAATTGTTTTATAATATATGTGGTAATTTTTAAAGTGTCTCATAAGTCAGTAATTTCGCTGGGTAGCATTATTTTAGTTGTAATATCTAATTTTTAAAATATTTAATCAAAAATAATACAAATTTAGTTATGTAATTATTTGATGATGACAAAATCGATATCTGTGCCAATGTAAACAATATTCAAAAGATAATCTTTTTCTTATAATTTTGTTTAAAGGTTCAATGAATTTGCACATATCACATCCGCGCTTTTAGTAAAAACTTTACGTTTACGTTTAGGATTAAAAATACCGCTTTGATAAGTTTGCTGTAGGTACTGCAAAATTTACGAATCAAATATTAGTATATATTAAGGAATTTAGTAAACAATTTCAATAATTTATGGTATCGAAATCCCTGACAGTGGTGCATTGATTACGTTCGTTAAAATAAATGACATCACTACACACAAGGGCATAACGAACGAGTTTGGTTATATGAACACAGTATGAAGGAGGCAAAGGAACATTGCCGTCTAAAAGTTAAAAAAGGGAACATTAAGAAGAGGGAATAAAAATCGTCTCTTTTGTCGTAATAATTAGTATGAAGTTTCCCTTTTGCAATTAAAATGTCCAAGTCTAGAAAAGGACAACTACAGTAACTGTTGTTTATGTTAGATTTATTTAAACTATTTTTTTAGGGTACATTTCAGTACTAAATTTAGAAAACTGGATTATTTAACTAAAAAATATCATCAGGATAACAACAGGTATTGTTGAATGTGTCAACCAAATTTGTTATTGTTTAATATATATATAAACATTGTGTAACTAAAATTAAAGGGACCATAAACTTAAGATCAAGAACTAGAAAATTATATTTCACTAGCATGTATTTAAGTCATTATGCATTATAAACTACGAACATTTAATCCGCATTAACAGTTTAGATTGATGTTAAGTACAATATCCGTCCCTATTTCTACTTACTAATATGTCTTTATGAATAATGGTAAAATTTCCTGTTGGAAACTTCATTCAAATCGAATTTAACATTAATTTAATTTTCAGTTCTATTATGACGTATCTCTGCTGTATATACTGCAAATATGATTCCATATTTACCTAAGTCGCCTGGCTTATAAACATCTTTGTCAGTCTGGATGAAGATGGATGATGCCTTTTCTGTGACTCGGATTTCTATAGCAGTTTTATCAAATTTAATATCTCCAATGACTCTTACTCTTATCTTGTAATCAAATCCTGGAGGGGTCTTTTCTGGTACCTACAATTATTATCATACATTACGCATACCTGCATTCAAAATTTAAGGAAGTATTAATTACTGAAAATATTTCATGTTTCATAACGGCTTTATTGAAATTATTTCACATAGTTTTTAATAAATTTTCAGTTTGTAAAATAATGCGGAGGCATATTAATTATTTTTCAAAGGATATAAAGGCATTGAAAGTGTTACTATGTTAAGTTTAACCACCGCTTAATACCTAAATGTTTTGGTAAACTTGCATATCTTTATAGGATTATCATTACCTTTGCATATTTTCATTTACAGGAACTTGTAATTCAGTTGCTGATATGCTACATGTTTGTTTTCCGTTCATTTTTTGTACATAATTTAGGCCGCTAGTTTTCTCGTTTGAATTAATTTACATTTGTCATTTCGGGGACTTTTATAGCTAACTTTGCGGTATGGGATTTGTTCATTGTTCAAGGCCGAACGGTGACTTATAATTGTTGATTTCTATGTCATTTGGTCTCTTGTGGAGAGTTGTTTCATTGGCAATAATACCACATCTTCTGTTTTATATCTTAAGGGTTATTTTAATCAGCTCTGCATATTTTTTTTGTTCAATTTGAATATTCGACAAGGTTTATTTATCACCTTTATATGGAATATTAATGGTAAACTTGTGTTATTAGGTCATTGTTATTACATCTATGTCTTCATATTCTCAGAAACATTTGGATGTGTTACTATATTTGTGCATTTATATATATTCTTTAATATGTTATCGCATGCGAAATTTTTTAACTTTATGCATTTTTAATGCATTTTTTATTTTTATTTATATTATTTTTTAGCTTCTCTGTCACCTTTGTACTTGCATGGTTTTATGAGAATAAACTATCTATCTATCTGCACCTTCATTTGTCATTTAAACTCCCCAAACATGTTCCTAAATTCAAATGTAATACCACTTACTTTGAGTGTAACAACGGCAGGTCTCTCTAAAACAAATAATACATTCATTGGTATATCAAAAAGTTCCTTAATTATGATTGAACAGAAGTATACTACTGTTGCTTTAATAAAACAAAATTTTTTTTTTTAAATTTTTGACACTGTTATGTCTCTTTGGTCCATTATGATGACATAACATAATTTCGAGTGGATTTGACATAATACATAAACACTTGTAAATTGTTAATACCACATACTGAGTAATATTAGCTGGTTTCTTTTATAATTGGTTTGTTGGCTTGTTGTGCATAATGATAAATTCATTCTAGATACGATGATTATAAAAAAAAATTGTTGACGCCCGTTTCATCTACAAAAAATTCATCAGTGACGGTCGAATCATAAAAATTTAAGAATGCTCGCGACAATTGAATTTTTTATTAACAAAACTTTCACCAACAGTGCCAACACTTTATGCATTAATAATAAACTCGTCATAGATACAAGGACTAAATTTTGTATATACGCCAGACGCGCATTTCGTCTACAAAAGACTCATCAGTGACGCTCGGATCCAAAAAAGTTAAAACGGCCAAAATAACTGAACTTTATAGAACGTCACCAGTATCTAAGTAGATAAACAAGGCCTTTGTTAGAGAATGGTCCTTTTCCATTTCATAGAAAGATACTAAGACCTTGTTGGTCAATATTCCGTTTCAACTTATTAATTTTTTTGTAATATTTTGTTGGCATACTAACAGTCTTATATATATATCCCGCCATTATGTAATTGCGCTGTGGTCATTTTTTGTATTATTGTCTTTTGCTTTTTCTTATGTTCCTTATCTATAGAGTGTTTGCATGTCATATTTTGTTGTTGGTATAGTTATTTTGTTTTTTGTGATGGTTAGGATTATAACACAATGCTAACTGCTGTATCGTCATATCTGACATTTATTACTCGTTATTTCTGTTTATTTTGCTCACTCATAAAATCTATATATAATCTAGTTATTTTGTTTTTTGTGATGGTTAGGATGATAACACAATGCTAATTGCTGTATCGTCATTTCTGACATTTCTTACTCATTATTTCTGTTTATTTTACTCACTCATAAAATCTATATATAGTCTTGTCAGTATCATTGAATTCTATGCAACAAGTGATAGGTTAAGCTAGATATATTCAGGTTTTATCCATCTTTGTCTGCATTAAGAAATGTTTGAACCAAATCAGGAATATGACAGTTGTGTTCCGTTAGTTTTGAAGTGCTTGGTCTGACGATTTTGTCATTTGATAAGGGCTTTCTTTTTTTGTGTTTTCAATTATCCTTGATATTTAACTGCTTTCCTCTTAAAATATCTTCGCTATTTTTGTCGTTGGGTTGATAGACTTGTTGCGTATACACAAATTTCATTTAATTTGTGAAAATTTAAATCTGATGTTTATCAAAGTATAATAGTTTTATTTTAATTCCTTATTATTTTTATTGTAAAAAATGATATTACAATACATTGTAACACGTCTAACACCTCCCTTTAAAGCTGATATACAAAGTTTAGCATCTGATCCTGCTTTTATTTCTTTTGGAACAGTTGCAATATACGTGCTGTAAAAGATCATTAAAGAACAATAGAGTTCATGTTTTTCTAAAGCCTTGTTTATGGAAGTTCGTGATTCAAAATCATTCATTTTAGTACAAACAAAGTTAATCCTAATCAAACCTGAATTGATAATCATATTGATTCAAACGCCATTCAATACCTTCAATGTTAGCTGGCCTAATCTTCGGCTTTTAAATTTTTCGGCTTTGGGAGTTTGTGGTGAGGTTTAATCACAGGGTGTATTGCATCTGCAGTAATAATAACGGGTAATATGATGTGATATTGTAAAAGAATAAGGATAAAACAAACAAAATGAAAGACCATAATGTCTCAACTTAAAAGAAAATACTGACAAATATAAAACATAAACATGATACATTCAGTAATGTATAGGATTTGAGTTTTTAACCAACGAAAAAATTGCAGTAAAAGTAAGTCTATTCGAAATAACTCTGGTGCACACTTTGAAATAACCCGCTTTGCCGGTTATACAGTGTGCACCAAATTTGTTATGTTATTTCTTCATAGACATATAACATATTACAGTCATTCCTTAAAAACGTTTTGTAATACTTTTTTCAAAAATGAACATAGATATTGAAAAAAAATATTTATTACGTTTGAGTTTTGTACTGTTCATATATTTTAAATTGTTATATATCTATTACGGATATTTGGAAAACGCTAAAACAATTGTGTTCAACTTACTTTTTGGCCGTTACGAACCCAATGACAGCAAGCAAAAAACTTAACACAAGTCTCATGGTTAATCCTAGGATATAGTAATCGTAATATGGTATAAGTATACATTACAACAATGCAGTTTTACAAAACACAATACAGATTATAGATTGTATATTCGCTGAATTACTAAAACGTAGTTTTTCTAAACATTAAACCGGCTGTTTTCTCATCATAACTACTAAAACTTTTGGTTTTCAACTGAAAAAAAAGAAGAAAAGAAAACAATGTTGACAAAGAAGATAGTTAAATTCAGGAAGACACTTTGAACCAGAATATCAACCACAACCCGATAAGTTTTTACATTTCTTTTTAAATATTGTGTTTACAGCCGTTTTATATATAAAAAAAATTACAGTGTTTATCCTTTTATAGCTGACTATGCGGTATGGGCTTTGCTCATTGTTGAAGGCCGTACGGTGACCTATAGTTGTTAATGTCTGTGTCATTTTGGTCTTATGTAACCGATTGCAGATATTAAACATTAACTTCAATCGATTTTATTCATAGACGTTATTAATGATATATCATTAAATATCTAATTAATAATTATTTTGGCTACGTAATGTATCTTTTCCCGAATGTGACGTATCGATATAGACTTATTACCGGGTTTGTACTTATGAGCAGAATCTGCTTTTTTTCTAGGAGAATCTGACACCTCACACATATTGTGGTTGGTTTCGGGTTATTAAGTTTTTACTTTTATATGTTCTTTTTCACTCTTTTGCTGTTCGTATTTTTTTTTCTTTCTCTTTTATTAGCCATGGCGTTGTCAGTTCATTTTTAACAAACAAGTTTAAATGTCCTTCTGGTATGTTTCGCCTCTCTTTTACGTTTTTTTTTTTTTTTATCTTATTCTGTATTTCAAATTTAGCGATTATCATGTATTTTGAGTTTTAAATTGATCTTGAACATAAAAAGAAAGATACTTTTTCTCAAAGGGTATATATATAAAGTATATTTCTCAAAGGTTATATATATAAAAAGTAACCAAGGTGTTGAATAATCATCTAAAATGTCAACTAAAGAAACAGGAAGTAATATCTTTTAACAAATATTTACAACTTTAAAGGCCTCGATATAATAAGATGTAAAACAATTCAAATGCGAATTTAAGAATTCATTGATTGTGTTATCTTAGTCCTGTTAAATTTCAAAAGTGTTCATTATTGTGATTTTTCTTACCTTAAGTCGTAATCATAAATTTTGGTGAAATCATACAAGCAGTAAGAACATGTATAGATGCAAATATTTATTGAAAGTGATAAAAGTGACGGTAAATCGTAAAATGTGAATATATGTTTATGTTCACAAAGAACTTACGTATTATTCTGCTTTAAATGTACTTTTCTACAATAATTATATATATATATATATATATATATATATATATATATATATATATATATATATATATATATATATATATATAAACATATGGTAGAGTGTTATCTTCATTCATACACTACTGTATTTATATTAATTATTTTACAATTATATGAAAATATGATTTCATTATAGATTTAGTTTAATATAATTTGTAAGGGGTGTTTATTTTACTCATTCATGTGAGAAACATGTTAAAGGATAAACAATATAATCATAAACCTGTAAATTTGGAGCGCTTGCATAATGCATATTTATATAACATACTTCTATCAGAATCAAGCATTATTAATACCAACAGCATTATTAAATTTAGGTGTAATGCCACCAAATCATACTAGTACGTCGGTTGCATACGGAAATAGGTCGTAAAAAAATATTCCCTTAAATTTTACAGATGTAGGTAATAAATACTACATTTCATTGCAGTAAAACATTTCTGGGTTTTAAACATATATCATAGGTATTTCAAAGTACCATTATTTTTTTATTTTGGGTTTCTATAGAATATTTTGGAAACTTGAGGTAATATAGTTACTAAAGCTTGTACACAGTTGAATAAGAAGTGACAATTTGATTGGTTAATTTGCAATGATTGTTATTTTCTTATATGCAATGGAATTTTATGTTAAATTTTGTCAATAGTACTGGACAGAATAAAACGTTACTAATGTAAAGTATTTTTGGATTTGAAACAAAGATAAATTCTGCACAATTTATTGAACAGTGCAAAATTAACAAAGACTTATAGTGGAAAATTAATGGTGGTATTACACCTAAAGAGGTCTTGAAAATATCAAATAAATGCAACAGTAGTATACAGCTGTTCGAAATTCATAAATCGATAGAGAAAAAACAAATCCGAGTTACAAAGTAAAACTGAGATAAACGCATCAAATATATGAGAACTACGACACAACAGAAACACAACATTAAAATGTAACACACACAAAAACGAACTATAATATAACAATGGCCATTTACCTGACTTGGTACAGGGCATCATACATCAAAAATCATACTCTATTGACTATACAGACTTTCAGAGAGATAAGCATGTAGATATTTGTAATGTCATATTAATGAACAGTAGACACTTAAAAGTTATATAACCAAGACATAATAAAAAACTGAATTGTGGTCGTTTTTAAGCGTAGTTATCTGCAAGACGAATTTCTACAAACAACTACTACTATTGTCTCTGTTTGTAAATCGTACTACTCGGAGGGCTGATAAAGAATGAGGAATACATGAGCACTAATGTCATCGAACACACAAAAACAAATTATTTGACAAGGTTGAAATTTTGGTAAATATAAAAAAGAAGATGTGGTATGATTGCCAATGAGACAACTATCCACAAAAGACTAAAATGACACAGACATTAACAACTATAGGTCACCGTACGGCCTTCAACAATGAGCAAAGCCCATACCGCATAGTCAGCTATAAAAGACCCCGATAAGACAATGTAAAACAATTCAAACGAGAAAACTAACGGCCTTATTTATAAAAAAAATGAACAAAAAACAAATATGTCACACATGTCTATATTACGTCAATGAACATTACATGGGGCAGCTAATCTCAACATTTATCTTCTTTGAATTGGATACCTTAGCTTCATCAAATTCCGTACAAACAACGGTAAATTACTAGTCCAACGCAAATATAGATATGGTCTATTAGATTGATAAAAAAATTACCTTGATGAAAGAGGATCCTCATAAACTGTTCACCCGTGTAGTGTTATAAACCATAAGTAAAGTCTTAAAAACTCCTAACAAATCTTCATAATTCTAAATCTTCGTATATCCTTCTTTAAAAATAGCTTTATCACAACTTTAGATTTTTCAACCCTGTGAAGTCGTATAAAAGAAATGATCCATAATTGATGCTTTTCAATATAAAGATGGTAGCTTACGCTTTAAATGTATTTTGAGATACAAAACAGTATATTTTGTAAAGTAAAAACATAGGTAAAACATGCTTTATGGAGGAAGAAGGGATCAGTATGCTGGAGTTTTGTATTGACAACACATTTGTTGGAATTTGGAGGTAGACTTTTCAACAAATTGTCGGCAGTTCTATCGAAACAAACTAAGCACCTCTCCTATTGCAACAAACACTTTTTCTTGTCGACATCTTCTTTTTTCATATGCGTCGGTGTTCCATCAAACACCTGTCAAAACAAGGAAGATCAAAGAAGACAGATCCTTTAATTTCACATTCATATAAATTGGTAATGTTCTATCTATTAAGAATACAAACTTTTCTGATTGGGATTCATCGAGAATCCTCCAGAACTAGATATTAATGAAACAATAGATTCGACTTTCTCTGTCTCATTTTAAACTGTTTACAGCTGCTAGACTTTTTGAAACATCACCAGTGTCTCATCAGAAATAGGATTAACCAGGATTATCTCAAAAAACGTCTTATCCCTTTTCTGAAAAAAAATCAGCGGAAGACGCCAAGGCCTTGTTTATAAATATTCCATATGAAAAACAATACACGATTGTCTTGAAGTGAAGATTCAATGTACAGACATCATACTAATTACATGTTACAGTGTTCCTTGAGTTGTCTTTGTAAATTAAAATTCTTTACTGTGTATTAAATTTTCGGTAATATCTATTTGGTGTGGCTTAGTACTTATATATGTTATACATCTAGCCAAGGGGTTTTAATCGTATGGTCATTTTTTTGTATCCTTGTCTTTCATGTTTGCTTATGTGCTTTGTCTATTTGTCTTTTTATTTTATTTATTTTTGGTGGACACATTTTGTAAATGATGCTTTTATATTGATTTGATTGATTGATTGATTGTCGTCAATTCTATGAAATTGTTTGTGAATGCTTCATCTAGCTAAAAAAAACACTCACATAAAAAATGCCTGTACCAAATCAGCGATAAAGCAGTTGTTTTCCATTTGTATGGTGTGTTTGAGCTTTTGATTTTACCATTTGATATGAGACATTCTGTTTTAAATATTACTCGAAGATTTTTATTTGAATGGAGAGTTGTCTCATTGGCACTCACACCACATCTTCCAATATCTATTTGGTATTTTTGTTATTTCACTTTTTCTCTCCAGCTTGGCTCATCTAAACTATTACTATTAATTGATTATCCTTGATTATAAGAAATGTATTAAATCCATATTTCAAAATAGTAAAAGGACCAATATGTAAAAAAATGAATTTATGCTAATCATCTGGGGGTTGGTTCATCTGATCAACACGACGTCATTACAAGAAGAATCAAACACAGAAAAACAGACTTAAAATATGGGTAATAATGGTAATTCAAAGTCAATTACAAATTAAATAGAAAGCTTTATACCCAGATCTAAATATCAATCAATACTCATCCAACAGATAACATATCATAAATATTAAAAGAGAAAAAAGACCTTGAACAGTGCTCACATATCCGATATAAGGACCGACCGGACATTTAGTTTCCATAACGGTTTGGCAATTAATAGTGAGTTAGGATTAAATCTCCACAGTAGACCAAATGACACAGGAATCAACACCGTTTATGTCACCGTATGGCATGCAGCAACGAGTAAAACCAATACCGCATATTTAGCTTTACAAGTTCCAAAATGACAAGAAAAAATTAAATCAGGCATTTAAGACAAAAAAAAAAACATCAATCAGAACACAACAATAATCCAATTGATTTAGTAAAAAAAAAAACGTCACAAACAGTCAGTAAAAACATGACCTTGTACAAACTCATAAGTCGTCAGAAAACCGATAGCGCCTTTGAAAAAAAAAGAGAAGGCTTTCAACAGTACATAGAACACAATATATACATTTTAAGACTGAACAAATATTTTTGACATTAAGGTTTATATTTTGCAGAGATTAAAGTATAGGAAGTAACTAGAACACACCCGTGATATCGCGGGTCCGTGACTGAATTAAAGTATATAACTATGCGCAAGCCTTATTTCAGTATTATTATTGTCATCTGATAAAGTCATGCTGATTATAAGATACATAGTTTTCTCTGCTTTCAAATCTTTCTGTTTGAACCCGTCGAACTGGACTGATCAATTATTGGTAATAATAATTATTTGGAAAACAAAAGGTCCTGGAATGGAGTATTTGTTTAATCAACAAGATTGTCCTATATTAGTTATAAATTAAGTTGAATTCTTTGATTCGCTGTATAACGTCATTCCCGCTAACAAATTGAAAACTGTACCTATATGCCTTATTTTTAGTCCAGATTTTTAGTATTCGTATTGACAATGATTGATCGAATTTAGTAGTGTCAACCCTGTGATTAATATTCGTATTGTTATCTTAGAAAGTCTTACTTATTAAAATACTGCAATAGGTAACAATTTGACAATGATTGATGGAATTTAGTAGCGTCAACCCTGTGATTATGACCCGTGTAAATAGCATAATCCTAAATACACCGTTTGGTGGTGCGCCTGTCAGATGCGGAACGTACAGATAAGGTAATAGGTAACAGGTGAATAAACTATTGGTATCGGTATCGGACTCGACACGGAACTTCTTTATTATTGGTAATCTTAATTACTTGGAAAACAAAAGGGCCTGAAGTGGTGTAATTTTTAATCAACATCTTTGTACTATATTAGTTATATATAAAGTTGAATTCTTTGATTCGTCGTTTTTACGTGATGACGGCGGATAAATTGGACCTCGTTATTTTAGTATTATAGAATTCTTTGATTCGCTGTTTTACGTCATGATCCGTCATGCCCGCTAACAAATTAAAAACTGTACCTATACGCCTTATTTATTAGTCAAGATTTTTAGTATTCGTATTGTTATCTTAGAAAGTCTTATTGATTATAAAATACTACAATAGGTAATAATTTGACAATGATTGATCGAATTTAGTAGTGTCAACCCAGTGATTAGTATTCGTATTGTTATCTTAGAAAGTCTTACTGATAAAAATACTACAATAGGTAACAATTTGACAATGATTGATGGAATTTAGTAGTGTCAACCCTGTGATTATGACACGTGTAAATAGCATAATCCTAAATACACCGTTTGGTGGTGCGCCTGTCAGATGCGGAACGTACAGATTAGGTAATAGGTAACAGGTGAATATACTATTGGTATCGGTACCGGACTCGACACGGAACTTCTTAATTATTGGCAATATTAATTACTTGGAAAACAAAAGGGCATAATTTGGTGTAATTTTTAATCTACACCTTTGTACTATATTACTTATATATAAAGTTGAATTCTTTGATTCATCGTTTTTACGTGATGACGGCTGACAAATTGGACCTAGTTATTTTAGTATTATAGATACATCTTATTTTGTAAAGACACTCCGAATGTAACTAACTCATCTTTGTTACTTATATTAGCGAGTTCTTTCTTACAAATTATTTAAGTGGATCTGTTTTGCGTCATATAGTATTTCATTCCATGTCATTTCATTGTAAAGCAATTGTGTCTTTTTTCTGCCTATTTGTTTCTTCATTCATTAGAGGCCGACTCTATACAGGAGCTTGTTGTAAGAAGCTAACATTATCCTTTAACATGATGTTCCGCTATATATATAATGTTTTATCCATAAATGACTATGCTGAATGCTTTTTGTGTCAATGAGATTGAAGAATGAAACATAAGACAGAGTTAAGTCAAGAGTTTCAAAGAGTGCTGTTAAAATCATCCCCTTCGATAATTTTTGGACGCCATTACTATTTGGATGGCCATTATAGAATACTTGTTTCACCTATGATGACTGATATATTCCAATTGTTATAAACATCGGAGATGTACTTTTGTAACACGGCGGCTGACACAAGTGAAGCCAGATCTGCTTAATATTCCGAAGCGCCATGATCTTGCTTTGTCTTTGTTAGACTTAAGATTTGAATTTATGTGTTTTGATTTTGGTGATTGATTAGAGTTAGCATGCTAGGTAAAGCAAGCTATAATACCAGGTTTAGTACACCACTGTCTACATAAGAAAATCTCTATACCATGTCAGACGCATAACAGTACTTTCCGTTTAGAATGTTCCTCGTAGTTCCGTAATTGTGTTATTTTACAACATATCGGTATACAATTTTCTAAGAATGTACAAAAATTGAGGGTACATGTACAAGATTTCACAGTTTTAGACTCAATTGACTGCAAAGGAAGTGTCTGAACAGTACTGAATTTCAAGGAGTCAAACATACTGAACACATATTAAAAATATGGACACGACTATATAAAAAAGTAAATTCACATAAATAATGAACTCCGAGGAAAATTCAAAACGGAAAGTCCATTTTAGTGAATAGCTCAATATTTTCAGATTCTATGAAGATCAAAATGACCATTTAATTCTGAAATCATTTAATAATGTGAACATTCCATTTGGTCCTTTTAACGTTCGACCAGCAGATATACTGATGCTGTGGATGGGTGTATTATGTTTTAATGTGGATACCATTTAATCTCAGCTGCATTAGATCACAATTTGACGTCAATTGCAACGTTTTATGTAACTGTGCGTTTGTTACTTAGTACATTATAAAAACAAAGAAACGTCTAATACTCGTACTTTAATTTTAAACAATTTTAAACAGTTGAGACAATCACAGATCCGCTTTAGGATTTTCAAGTACAAGTTATACATTTTTGAATATAATGCTTGACATAAGATATCTTGTAAAACCCAGTTTTTATTTGTGTATATAAAAAGAATAATAATATCTAAAGATCGTTCGGAAAACTTTTTCCTTTCTCGTATTTCAGGATTATCGTCTCTGCAAAACAAATCATATACATCATAAGACCCTGACCTATTTCATCATTTAACATTTTATAACAATTGAATATGCATTTTTGCGCCTGTCCCAAGTCAGGAGCCTTTGCCCTTAGTTAGTCTTGTATGTTTGGCTTGTTTAATTTCAGTTTATTTGTTTTTGGTTTTAGTGTGACGTTTTTTATTCACTGCACTGGTACACAATTGTTTTTAGGGACCAGCTGATGGTCACATCCGATTGCGGATTTTTATCGGTGCGTTGAAGATCCGTTGGTGGCCTCCGGCTGTTGTTTGCTCTTTGGTTAGGTTTTTGTCTCGTTGACATGTTTCCCATTTCCATTTTAAATTTTATATACAGATAATGAATATGTTAATACTGAGACAATATTGTTACTTATTAAACATAATAGATGATAAAGTAACAAAGCTATTTGAAATATAAACACATTAAATAAATATTAGTACAAGACATACATAATTGATTACTTGTTTGCAAAACATCAATAGCTTGTTCAACACATTTAATAACGAACATTAAATTTTAGTCCTATGTCAGAAAATGTTGTGTTGGTGGGATGTTTGTTTGTTTTTGTTTTGTTTTCATTTCCAGTTAACGATTAAAAGTTAAGAAACAATTTCGTGCTGACAACAACAACGCACATAAATAAACATCAACCAAAACACATGATACATTACTCACCTTCACTTCTTCACAATTGTTCGGACCACATACTTCTATAATGGTAGCATTGGCAAGAGCTTTCGATTGGTAAAACTTGACTACTTCATTACCTAACAACAGATGGACAGCAATTACTATATATTTCACAATTGTTCGGACCACATACTTATATAAGGGTAGCATTGGCAAAAGATTTCGATTGGTAAAACTTAACTACTTCATTACCTAAATACCTATATATAGCAGTTACTAAATGGTTTATGTTTACAACTGATCTAGTGTACATATACATTTATTTCGTGGTTAATGCTATTTTATTTCGCTACATGTCATTTCAACTTCTGAATCTGATTTTTGTTAAAGATGAACATATCAGGATATGTAGTCTTCTCTTTGTTTATACAGCAAAATAATACATTTTTATATTCAAATTGCATATTAAAGAGGTGAGTAAATTATAAACGTTTGAATCTCTCGATACTCAATGATAAACCAACCAGGAGTTCGTTTGTCAAAAAGAATTGTTATGTTGTATGGTACTTACTTGGCTCATAATACTCCCTCAATTTGACCCATACAGGTTTATGACGAGCAACCAGTGCGACTCTCCTTATGTCGACTTCAATACACATTTCCCTTGACAAAATCTATAGAAAAAAGACAAATAATAATTTGACCAAACAGTGTAATAAGAATATCCAAATATCGACTGAAAATGATTTACAAAATTATCGGTCGTATTTAATTTGATATGGTGATATACACACAGCCAATGATTTACAAAACTATCGGTCGTATTTAATTTGATATGGTGATATACACACAGCCAATGATTTACAAAACTATCGGTCGTATTTCATTTGATATGGTGATATACACACAGTCAATGATTTACAAAACTATCGGTCGTATTTAATTTGATATGGTGATATACACACAGTCAATGATTTACAAAACTATCGGTCGTATTTAATTTGATATGGTGATATACACACAGCCAATGATTTACAAAACTATCGGTCGCATTTAATTTGATAAGGTGATATATACAAAGCCAATGATTTACAAAACTATCGGTCGTATTTAATTTGATATGGTGATATACACACAGCCAATGATTTACAAAACTATCGGTCGTATTTAATTTGATATGGTGATATATACAAAGCCAATGATTTACAAAACTATCGGTCGTATTTAATTTGATATGGTGATATATACAAAGCCAATGATTTGTGTCAAACGGTACAGAATATCGACATACAACTAGGTACAAACTTCTAAAAATGTCAGAATATGGAGAACAAAGGTGTGAACATCCTCCCATAGATAAAGGTTAACTATATCGTTTAAAATATTAAAATTAACTGTCTCGAGAGCAGAAATATCGTAATACTTGTTGCAGTGAAGGAATCTTTATTCATTATTTTGTTGACGGTATAGGAAGTTAACCACAATCGAATGATCATGTTTAAACGAACACATATAGCTGTAATGCAATTGAGTGGTGTTCAGAAAACGTGTCAAACTGTTGTATGTATTAGTAGTTTGTTTTGGTAATTTGAAGAGGGGAAAATTTGAAGAAACAGATCATGAATAAATTATTACCACATCAAAATATAAATTGATTTGACGGAAAGCTTTCTCCACTTTTTTGTACTGTCCTCCTGTATTGGTAGTATCGATTGAGTCCAAGTCAGCTTCCATTCCAGATGGTAAAGATATTTCTAGAATTCCCATAGTACTCTGTCCTCCTCTTAACCAACTGTAATATAAGGGATAGTATTATATAACATATTAATATAATATACATGTCCTCCTCTTAACCAACTGTAATATAAGGGATAGTATTATATAACATATGAATATAATATACATGTCCTCCTCTTAACCAACTGTAATATAAGGGATAGTATTATATAACATATGAATATAATATACCTGTCCTCCTCTTAACCAACTGTAATATCTATAATCTTAAGCGAGAAGACTTCATGTTGTGTGTCGCTTCTCTTCCTTCCACAATAACAAAATCATCATGCCTCTGTGTTCAATAGGTACCATGCATCATCGCACTTGTCATCTAATCTTATGATTAGTAAGTTTGGGTTATTTTGGGAGAAAACAAAAATAAAGGCATCCAGATATTGTTTCCGTCATTAGACCAACTTTTAAGTCATACAAGACTTCCGGTTTTAAACTTGCACATAATTTTCATAAGAGTACTCGGAGATAGGCCAATAATTAGCGACTCTCCATATAATATAGCAGTAATCACCATGGAGACAAAAATTTGGAATTGATAGTAAATACACTCTTCATAATATACGTATCTTCATTGTATACAGAAACGCGAAAAAATGGAATTTAACAGAAAACAAAAAAATTGAGGACTTTGGAAAAAAGGGACAGGGCTTAAAAAATTGTCTCCAGGTAACTATGAGTTTTAAACCTTTTCTGAAATTCTTCAGACATACTAAAATATTTTACCAAATTAAAACTTACACCAATCCAGACCCTTTTGTTTTTCATATAATTAATATTGCCAAAAATTAACAAGATCCGGGTCGAATCCGATACCGATACCAAACGCATCTCCACCTATTACCTATTACCTTATTTGAACGTTTCGCATCTGACAGGCGCACCACCAAATGGTGCATTTTGGATTTTGCTATATACACAAGTCATAATCACAGGGTTGACACTACTAAATTCAATCACTGTCACATTGTTCCCTATTGTAGTATTTTAATCAGTATGGCGTATAGGTACAGTTTTCAATTTGTTAGCCGGTATGACGTAAACAGCGAATTAAAGAATTCAACTTTATTTATAACTATTATAGGACAATGCTGTTGATTAAAAAATACTCCATTCTAGGCCCTTTTGTTTTCCAATAAATAATTAATATTACCAATAATTGATAAGTTCCAGGTCGACAGGTTCAACCAGAAAGATTTTGAAAGCAGAGAAAACTGTGCATCTTATAATCGGCATGAATTTATCAGATGACAATACCAAGACTAAAATAAGGCTTACGCATAGTAATATACTTGAATTCAGTCACGGACCCGCGATATCACGGGTGTGTTCTAGTATATATATATGTAGGACTCTAAAGTGCGATGGGGACGCTTAAGTGCGATGGTCACGCTAAAGTGCGATGGTATACGCTAAAGTGCGATGCCGCGGCACGCTAAAGTGTGTTTTTTCCGCGAATGCGTGTTTGTTCGCGAAAGTGTTGACGTTTGCATTATGACGCTTCAAGCCGTTTGGACATAAATTGACATCCCGGTAAACGGGAATATTTGTGGAGATGAAGGCAAGAAAAGAGATACAAATGAAATAAAACACTTTTAGTCGGTGATATAGAATACTTTGTATGCGGAGGAGTTTTTTTCCAACAAAATCAGTACAAAACCTTTGAACTCGCTGTGTCGGCACGAACAAACGTTTTTTCTGTCAGGATAGTGGATAAAGGACTTCTCATCAACATAGAAAACTGACGACAGTAAGGGGAAAGTGCATACCATAAAAGAGAGCGAAAAAGTCAAAATACACCAAGTGTCAAAGTATTTCAATTCGTCCAAATTTGATTTAGAAACTCCTTCTATGTTTTTAATCGAATGTCATTTACTTGCTTGAAATAAAAGCTACTTTTTAACTTTCTAATTGAGTCTAACCTGAATATTTTTGTACAATATGATGTATTGTCATGTCTGAAAGAGATGGATATTCGTCAACAAGTTAGTGACATACCAAGCAGTTGTGTAGTATCAGCATATGATTGCCGATGAGACAAGTCTCGATCTAAGACTGGAACCTATATATAAAAAAGAAGATATGGTATGATTGCCAATGAGACAACTATCCACAAAAGACCAAAATGACACAGACATTAACAACTATAGGTCACCGTACGGCCTTCAACAATGAGCAAAGCCCATACCGCAAAGTCAGCTATAAAAAGCCCCGATAAGACAATGTAAAACAATTCAAACGAGAAAACTAACGGCCTTATTTATGTAAAAAAAATGAACGAAAAACAAATATGTAACACATAAACAAACGACAACCACTGAATTACAGGTTCCTGACTTGGGACAGATAAATAAATCATGTGGCGAGGTTAAACATGTTAGCGGGATCCCAACCCTCCCCCTAACCTGGAACAGTGGTATAACAGTACATCATAAGAACGAACTATAAAAATCAGTTGAAAAAGGCTTAACTCATCCTATGGACAAAAATACAAGCGGACGTGGCCCGGTTCTTATACATCCCGACACAAAAAGACACAATGAACAGATCTGAGAGTACTCATAGTTTTCTGACATCTAGTTCAAAGCAACTAACAATTAATAAAAAAAATCATGCAACTAAGACTAAACTATAGTTTATCGTATGGCTAACCCAGCAGATAGTAGTTTTATGACTAAAGGTTATCATAACGACCATTGCAAATAGTTATCAAAAGTACCAGGATTATAATTTTATACGCCAGACGCGCGTTTCGTCTACATAAGACTCATCAGTGACGCTCATATCAAAATAGTTAAAAAGCCAAACAAATACAAAGTTGAAGAGCATTGAGGACCAAAAATTTCAAAAAGTTGTGCCAAATACGGCTAAGGTAGTAATCTACTCCTGGGGTAAGAAAATCCTTAGTTTTTCGAAAAATTCAAAGTTTTGTAAACAGTAAATTTATAAAAATGACCATATAATTGATATTCATGTCAACACCAAAGTGCTGACTACTGGGCTGGTGATACCCTCGGGGACGAAACGTCCACCAGCAGTGGCATCGACCCAGTGGTGTAAATAGTTATCAAAAGTACCAGGATTATAATTTTATACGCCAGACGCGCGTTTCGTCTACATAAGACTCATCAGTGACGCTCAGATCAAAATAGTTAAAAAGCCAAACAAATACAAAGTTGAAGAGCATTGAGGACCAAAAATTTCAAAAAGTTGTGCCAAATACGGCTAAGGTAGTAATCTACTCCTGGGGTAAGAAAATCCTTAGTTTTTCGAAAAATTCAAAGTTTTGTAAACAGTAAATTTATAAAAATGACCATATAATTGATATGCATGTCAACACCAAAGTGCTGACTACTGGGCTGGTGATACCCTCGGGGACGAAACGTCCACCAGCAGTGGCATCGACCCAGTGGTGTAAATAGTTATCAAAAGTACCAGGATTATAATTTTATACGCCAGACGCGCGTTTCGTCTACATAAGACTCATCAGTGACGCTCAGATCAAAATAGTTAAAAAGCCAAACAAATACAAAGTTGAAGAGCATTGAGGACCAAAAATTTCAAAAAGTTGTGCCAAATACGGCTAAGGTAGTAATCTACTCCTGGGGTAAGAAAATCCTTAGTTTTTCGAAAAATTCAAAGTTTTGTAAACAGTAAATTTATAAAAATGACCATATAATTGATATTCATGTCAACACCAAAGTGCTGACTACTGGGCTGGTGATACCCTCGGGGACGAAACGTCCACCAGCAGTGGCATCGACCCAGTGGTGTAAATAGTTATCAAAAGTACCAGGATTATAATTTTATACGCCAGACGCGCGTTTCGTCTACATAAGACTCATCAGTGACGCTCAGATGAAAATAGTTAAAAAGCCAAACAAATACAAAGTTGAAGAGCATTGAGGACCAAAAATTTCAAAAAGTTGTGCCAAATACGGCTAAGGTAGTAATCTACTCCTGGGGTAAGAAAATCCTTAGTTTTTCGAAAAATTCAAAGTTTTGTAAACAGTAAATTTATAAAAATGACCATATAATTGATATTCATGTCAACACCAAAACAATTGATAGGAGAAAAATAACGGAGTCAATGAAACAATTATTCACTAAACACAAAATGTTGCTGATGTGCGCACTTAATAACTTATGACCTAAGGCGTACAGTATCGGCTCTAGTCGAATAGCTAGTTATCTAAACCACACAATAACTTGTGTACAACAATTTAAAAGAGAAAAACAACGATATGATTTATAAACAATATACAAAAACATATATTAACACAGAAAAAAAACAAAAGACTTTGCCTGAACACAATTCCCGTTACACCATCGCAGTTTAGCGTGTAAACCAACGTTCTTTAGCGTGTCACATACCATCGCACTTTAGCGTGGCATACCATCGCACTTTAGCGTGTCATCTGATCGCCTTTAAAAAACAAACAACCATCGCACTTTAGCGTGACCATCGTACTTTAGAGTACCATCGCACTTTAGAGTCCTACATATATATTTTTATATATATATCGTTAAACGTTTCTAAAATAAAAAAAGAAAATGTGGTATGATTGCCAATCAGACAACTCTCCACAAGAGACCAAATGACACAAATTATTAACTATATGTCACCGTACGGCCTTTGACAATGAGCAAACCCATACCGTACAGTTAGCTATAAAAGGCCCAAAATGACAATGTATAACAATTCAAATGAGAAAAAATAACGGCCGAATTTATCTACAAAACATAAACAAAAGAAAAAATATATGTAACACATAAACAAACGACAACTAATGAAGTACAGACTCCTGATTTAGGACAAACACAGACATATAGTATGTGGTGGGGTTAAACGTGTTTCTTGGATCCCTCCTCTATCCTTGGACAGTGGTGTAACAGTACAACATAAGAACGAACTATAAAAATCAGTTGAAAGAGGCTTAATTCATCAGATTGTTACAAATACAAATTCTACACAGGATGGACGTGTTAGGGTACTTGTATATCCCAACAACAAAACGACGCAAAGTACAGATCTGAGAGTACACTAACAACTTATTAAACAAAGCATGTATCTTAGACTTAAAGGCATACGATACAGTTACAGGGGAGGTAATGACGTTGCTAACGTAAATTGTTATTTTTGTGACGTCAAACCATGACTTATCGGGAAAAGATTCCGTTTTCGACTGATTTTTATCAATCAAACTTATTTAACTTATAAACGAGTTCATGGACCCCTCTTATTTAAAATTTGGTTTGAATACGTGAGAAGATTATGTGTGCCAATTTCATAAAAAAAACGTAAATAGTGCATTTTTTTAAATATGATAAATATACAGCAAAAATTATGTTCTTTTTCTACATTCATGAACATTTGATAAATATGACTTATTTCTGAATGAAAAAAAGTATATTTTTTTAAGATACTTATAAAATACAGAAATTACAAATTATTTATAAAAAGCAATTTGTGTTTATCATTTAAAACAAATAAAAGTTATGTCTTTCTTTCAAAAGGGAAAATGCGGCCACAAATCCGAATTATGAGCAAATATACAAAATTTCGACCTCATTTTACTCGAAAAGTAGCACATGAAGGTATATTTTTTATTACATATTTGATTTTATCAGGTAAAAACAGTCTATATGGAAATTTATATCAAAATGCAAATACGGGTATCGTATGCCCTTAATAATAAATCAGTACACATCCAACATCCAATGGATTTAGTTTAAAGACGTCATACACAGTCAGAGAAAAACATGACATTGTGCAATGCCAAGATATAAGATACAGACTATAGGACCATGAATGTGTAAGCTGTATGTATATAACAATTATAGATTTCATAACAGTGTCATTTTAACACATTTTCATCATTTCGTAAATATTTTTAACATTCTTATATTTACATACCAAATAGTATGTTATGTCATGTGTTGCTATTTCTAGGCACTTATATAACAATTATATTTATAGTTAGCTGTTGATTTACTAACAACAAACCAATAAAACAATATTCAATGATCTAATTACAGTGTTGAATTTTGAATTATTTTATCTAAAGGATCGATAAGAAATTTATCAGGATCGTTTCTAAATTTCCGGGCACTGTAAACAACATTTCCGTAAAAATGAGGAAGTACTATCCCGTTTGAAATACGTTTTCAACTAAACTTTAAAACCAAATATTTAATTTAATGGACGAGTTTAGTTAAGGTTTAAAGCAATTTTTGGTACCGATATCCTAAATAATTAACCAGTAATAATTAGAGTACTATTTTTAAAATCAAAAACGTCACAACGGACACGGCAAAGCGAACGAGTTGCGAAATATAAATACCGTACGAGGTTTCCAAAGGAACATCACAATCCCGAAATTGACAATTACTAATGGGGAACGAAAAATCTTTCCTTTTGTCGTGAATTTTAGTGTGAATCTCCCGTGTAAAACCGAAATATCTAAATCTAAGAAAGCACAGTTATTACCGTTTAAATTTGATTTATTCAAAGGAAGTTCTTTTGGGTAAACTTCGAAGGTATATTGAGAAAATTCTTAACTATTTAGCGAAAAAATATCATTAAGATGACAGTAAGTGATGTCGAATTAATCAATTTAGACGGGTTTTTACTGAGATAGGTGATAACTGTACTTAACCAAATCTGCTATCAAAGGGCGCAATTAGTGCCTATCGGAATACCTATAGTTTGTCTACCTCTTAATATATAAGATTGCCAAACCCTAATTTGATCCATTATTTTGATTTTTCGTTTTAAATTAGACTTCGGAAGGTGTCTCATTGGTATTCACATCACATCTTCTTATTTATACATTATTAACATGGTGTTACTGCACTGACCCTGGTATCCAGTGGCATTTAACTCAGCTAGAAAGCTTACCGATTTATATCAAAATTTATCCAGTCTAATTTTGTTTTCAGTCTATTGAAGCAGCTTCATTATCACTGAACTAGTATATATTTGTTTAGGGGCCAGCTGAAGGACGCCTCCGGGTGCGGGAATTTCTCGCTACATTGAAGACCTGTTGGTGACCTTCTGTTGTTGTGTTTTTTTATTTTGGTCGGGTTGTTGTCTCTTTGACACATTCCCCATTTCCATTCTCAATTTTATGTATTTGTTTACTTGAAACAGCTTGTATTATTTACTTGGAGCTGGCTTATATTTATTCATTTGAATTGTTGTGTATTTTTTTTTTTTATCTGAATCACTTTGTTGTTATTTATCTGAATCATTGGGTATTTACTTACCTGAAGCAAACTTTAAGTCTGAATCCTTTCGTTGAGTCATTGAGTACTGTTGTTGTCAGAGCGAATGCTGGCTCTCGTAAGTCGTTGTTAACATTGAAATAAACTGCAACCTGGATATGATATATATGTAAATCCAATAACTATTCTTCTGTGGTATTTCTTTGTTCGGACCTTATTTTAAAATTTTGTAATTTGACACGATGCAATGTTTAAAACATTTCAAAGATTATCATTGTTTAAAATGTTAATTTGTAGCGACATCTTGATAGAAGCAATGTTACGTCAGATTATTAAAGCAATATAATAGATGTTTATATATAAGAAGATGTCGTATTACCTCCATTAGACACAGTCCTTTTCCATTAGCACTCACCGATACACTTCGTACTGTATTTGGAATCTAAATGACAAAACACATAAATCAATAAAATGTCAAATATTTGTACTTTATTTTGCCTTTTAAACATTTTTATTCGAGCGTTACTGATGAGTCTTTTGTAGACGAAACGAGCATCTAGCGTATATATAAAATTTTAATCCTGGTATTTATGATGAGTTTATTTACGCAATAATGGTTTATATTGAGGCATTTTAAATACTGATATACTCAATGATATATATATATGTTGGACTCTAAAGTGCGATGGGGACGCTAAAGTACGATGGTTACGCTAAAGTGCGATGGTCTACGCTAAAGTCCGATGCCTTCATACGCTAAAGTGCAATGGTCCGCCAAAGTATAGACGTACAAAACGTAGTTGGATTATGACGTTAACAGTCGTTAATACAAACCAAAAATGAACATACCGGAATATGAAATAAATAATGGAAGCGATTAGATGCAAATTTATGTTTACGTTAACATTAAAATATTGGTAAAATAAAGGTTCACTTTTTCAAGCGTAAATCAGAAATTGTCCATTAAAACATCAGTGTGTACATTTTGGTTACGAAAAAGGGGAAAATAAATTTTATTTATTCCGTCCAGTGGCAAACAGTTCATGCATGTTCAGGACGAGGGGCTTATTGGATGTAGCTTGTCGTTTACACGGCCTATTAATGTAAACACATTCCCTTGCCAGTTGCAAATACAAAATTCGTCTTCTTAATCTATAAACAGTCACATAAGACTACCGGTAAAGTTAAAGCCTATCGCATTATATGTTATATCATAGCAGACTAGATTTTGCAAAAAGACTTGTTTTTAACATTAGTTCCCTTGAACCTTTCTCTTTTGTGCCAGCGCACTTTAGCGTGATATACCGTCGCACTTTAGCAAATAAACAACCATCGTTCTTTAGCGTGAGACACCATCGTACTTTAGCGTAGACCATCGCACTTTAGCGTGACCATCGCACTTTAGAGTACCATCGCACTTTAGAGTCCTACATATATATTCCAAATGACCAAAAAAGTGAAAAAGTTTATTTAAACAAAGCGAATTTCACTAACAGGTCGAACAACTGATGTTCTTTAACCCTGCTGACTGTCATTGGCGATTGCCAAATAAAATTGATAACAAGATGTAACAAAATTGATCTTAACATAAATTTAATACTAAACAGAAAAAAAAATTTAACTTGTGGCCACGATGTTATGCCACAGACATACGGTGTCAATATTTTTTTAGTACACCAGATCCGGATTTCGACAATAAATGTCTCTTCGGTGATGTTAGGGATCGAAACGGTATATATATATATACAACTCGTCTAAACATCAACCCAACAATGTTAGATCTGTAAATTTGCATTCAAAATTATTTTGTTCTTCCCTATATAGATTGACCAACAATGTAATTTTAACACACTATTAAATATGTAAATATAAGAATGTTTAAAATATTTACAAAGTGATGAAAATAAACGCAATATTTCGCTAGACTAACTAGTTTTATCAAGCGTGCATCTATCCAGGTGAAATCGGATGTAGATGATAAGAAACTTTTGCAGCTCATTAATATGTTGCACTTGAACTTAGCTGCCTAGAAAATAATACATAATTTGGATGAAGTTTAATATTTTTACAAAATTGGTAGTGGAAGTTAGCAACGTCCATTGGCCAATATTACGGGATAAAAAGGACGATGCTGTGTATTAAATTATTCTTTATCTTTCCTGTATCTTTTCTCGTCTTTTTCGTTCAGAGCATCAGGTTCTAAAGTGTGGAGTTGGTGGAACCAAAAGTTTTCTCTTCGCCTACTAGCCGTGGTGTCCAACTCGGTGTTGACTTCTATGATTTGGAAAGAAACATTATCAAAAGGATGTTTCGTTTAACGACGATGTCTTGTGAGAGGACATTTTTGTTGGTTATTGAGCCGAATATTAAATTTGTCCATTGTTTCTCCCACATACTGAATGCCACTAGAGTCGCATGTTAATAAATAAATAGAGTTCTCCGTTTTACAGTTGGAATTTTAGTAGATGGTATAATTTTGTTTAGTAACGGAGCTGATGAAAGAACTGCTTGTATTGGCAGCTTTACAACACAAAAAATTCCTTCGGCCACATTGCTTGCAGCAACCGGGAAGTTAAGTAGGCTACTTAGCTAATACAGATGTCACTAATTTGTCACGGATGTTTTTCGGTCTTCTGAAGGCCATGACTGGTGGTGATGAAAATACCTTTTTAGATTTGAATCATTTTCTAGAATTTTTCAGTACTTCTGACCAATGGATTCCACATTCTTAAAATCAGGATGGTAAGTGAGTACAAGGGGTGTTCTGTTGGCTGCTTTATTCTTATCTTTGTACTATAGAAGTTCTTGGCGACTAGTTCTGTTTGCTCTTTCGAAATCGCTATCAATGATGTGGTTATTGTATCCCCGAACAACTAGATGTTTACGTAGTTGTACAAGTCTAGCATTTTTAGTATTTTCAGTAGAACATATTCTCTTCGTCTATATATATATATATATATATATATATATATATATATATATATATATATATATATATATATATATATGTTGTGGAATGAATAATTCATATTTTGAAAAATAAAACAATTAAATCTATCTGTTGTTTTGTAACCAAGACAAAATCAAACTAGAGGCTCTCAAGAGCCTGTATCGCTCACCTGATTCTACTGGGGTTTTTGAAATCATATAAAAAAAATATAAAATTTGGCTAAAAGTAACAACACTTGGCCAGCATCTCATAAGGAAAGGAACATTCATGCTATGTTTGATTTCATTCAATTCAGTGGTTCTCTAAAAGAAGACATTTGTATATATTTCCCATAGGGTCCTATGTTAAACTAAGTCCCCCGCTGGCTGCCATCTTGGATGATGGATCTGCTACAAAGTAACAACACTTAGGCAGCCCCTCATAAGAAACATTCATGCCATGTTTGGTTTCATTCCCTTCAGTGGTTCTCTAACAGAAGTCATTTGTATGTATTTCCCATAGGGTCCTATGTTAAACTAAGTCCCCCGCTGGCGGCCATCTTGGATGATGGATCGGCTACAAAGTAACAACATTTGGTCAGCACCTCATAAGGAACATTCATGCCATGTTTGGTTTCATTCCATTCAGTTGTTCTCTTACAGAAGTCATTTGTATGCATTTCCCATAGGGTCCTATGTTAAACTAAGTCACCCGCTGGGGGCCATCTTGGACGATGGATCGGCTACAAAGTAACAACACTTGGTCAGCACCTCATAACGAACATTCATGCCATGTTTGGTTTCATTCCCTTCAGTGATTCTCTAAAAGAAGTCATTTGTATGTATTTCCCATAGGGTCCTATGTTAAACTAAGTCCACCGCTAGCGGCCATCTTGGATGATGGATCGGCAACAAAGTAACAACACTTGGTCAACACCTCATAAGGAACATTCATGCCATGTTTGGTTTTATTCCATTCAGTGGTTCTCTAAAAGAAGTCATTTGTATGCATTTCCCATAGGGTCCTATGTTAAAAGAATTCCAAAGATCTTTTAGAGTACATACAATCTAACTCTCTTTCATCTTGTAACAGTATTAAAACATTTGACTTTTCTACTCTGTACACTAGTATTTCACATTCCAAACTAAAAGACAAATTGAAAGAGTTGGTATTGCTTTGCTTCGTAAAAAAGAATGGCCAACGTAGATACAAGTATCTTGTCTTAGGGAGGGATAAATCCTACTTTGTAAAGGATCACTCTGATTCGAACAAAAAATTCTCTGAAACTGATATTATCAAGATGCTTGATTTCTTGATTGACAACATATTTGTTACGTTCGGAGGACGTGTTTTTCAACAGACTGTCGGAATTCCAATGCGAACAAACTGTTCCACTCTACTTGCCGACTTGTTTCTTTATTATTATGAGGCTGACTTCATGCAGGAACTTCTTAGGAAGAAAGATAAGAAGTTAGCAATATCCTTTAACTCTACTTTTCGCTATATAGATGACGTTCTTTCACTAAATAATTCAAAATTTGGTGACTATGTGGAACGCATCTATCCAATCGAGCTAGAGATAAAGGATACAACAGATACAGCTAAGTCGGCCTCATATCTTGACTTACATCTAGAAATTGACAATGAGGGTCGGTTGAAAACAAAACTTTACGACAAAAGAGATGATTTCAGCTTTCCAATTGTGAACTTTCCATTTCTAAGTAGCAACATTCCAGCAGCACCTGCATACGAGGTATATATCTCCCAATCGATACGATATTCCCGTGCTTGCATTTCCTATCATGATTTTCTTGATAGAGGGTTGCTGCTCACAAGGAAGCTATTAAACCAAGAGTTCCAAATGGTGAAGTTGAAATCATCCCTTCGTAAATTTTACGGACGTCATCACGAGTTGGTTGACCGTTATGGAATAACCGTTTCACAAATGATATCGGATATGTTCCTTACGTCGTAACTACAATCCCCTTCCCTTTCATGAAAGTGACCTACCGAATTAGACTATTTACCTGATTTGTTATCACATAAGCAACACGACGGGTGCCGCATGGTAAGCAGGATCTGCTTACCCTTCCGGAGCACCTGAGATCACCCCTAGTTTTTGGTGGGGTTCGTGTTGTTTATTCTTTAGTTTTCTATGTTGTGTCGTGTGTGCTGTTGTTTGTTTGTCTTTTTCATTTTTAGCCATGGCGTTGTCAGTTTGTATTAGATTTATGAGTTTGACAGTCCCTTTGGTATCTTTCGTCCCTCTTTTAAACTAAGTCCACCGCTAGCGGCCATCTTGGATGGTGGATCGGCTACAAAGTAACAACACTTGGTCAGCACCTCATAAGGAACATTCATGCTATGTTTGGTTTCATTCCATTCAGTGGTTCTCTAAAAGAAGTCATTTGTATGCATTTCCCATAGGGTCCTATGTTAAACTAAGTCCACCGCTGGCGGCCATCTTGGATGATGGATCGGCTACAAAGTAACAACACTTGGTCAGCACCTCATAAGGAACATTCATGCAATGTTTGGTTTCATTCAATTCAGTGGTTCTCTAAAAGAAGTCATTTGTATGCATTTCCCATAGGGTCCTATGTAAAACTAAGTCCCCCGCTGGCGGCCATTTTGGATGATGGATTGGCTACAAAGTAACAACACTTGGTCAGCACCTCATAAGGAACATTCATGCCATGTTTGGTTTCATTCCATTCAGTGGTTCTCTAGAAGAAGTTCAAAATGTAAAAAAATAACGACGACGACGGATGACGACGGACGCCAAGTGATGAGAAAAGCTCAATTGGCCCTTCGGGCCAGCAGGTGAGCTAAACATATCTTTCCAAAATTCAACTACTGTCCTACCTTTTCATGTGCTTGTACTGTATAATCTGACCTTCACACAATCATATATCATTTTGAATGATGGAATCCGACATGATTGCCATAAAGTTCCATGTGCATTTTTTTCTCTGGTCAGTCGGATTTTTCTGTCGTCTTTTTTAAATACCAGTAAAAAGGGCACGTGAAAGACAAGGATACTACGGAGATCCTCATACAAACTAAGATGGCAGTTTTACAATGAACAATAACCTTGGGTGGTGCGAAAGTCAGGATTATACAGTGCAATAAGGTAGGACCGTACTGGTTTCTTCGAAAGAATTTTGATTCCACTTATTGAAAAAGAATGCGGTTGGTAGATTTTAAACCTTCCACCAAAAACATCGTGCCAAATTTCAACTGACGGCGACTATAGCATGTATAGTATCAGGGAATCCCTGTTGATATTTTTAACTTACATCTTCTATTTGAAGCACCAGAGCATTCCTGTTGTTAACATCAAATGTTTTTCCTTGAGGCCACGTGTCACCAACAGTATTTACACTCATTTGAAAATTAGGTACGTAAATCTTTTCTCCCAACCCTGACAGTGCTTGAATTGCTATAACTGTGTCCTAAAAAAGTCATAATTATATTTTACTAGTTCATAGAAATATTATGAATTTGGAATATATAATGTTGCTTTTCCATGGTTGATTTTTCATTAAGAACTATGAGGAAGAATTTCAATGATAGTTCTTTTCAGAATTTTATGCAGTAGAAGAGTTTCGTAGTTCTCTTATATTTGATAAGTTTCCCTCAGTTTTAGTTTGTAACCCGGATTTGTTTTTTTCTGTATCGATTTATGAATTATGAACAGCGGTATACTACTGTTGCCTTTATTTATTCAGCCAACGGCTATCATTTGTTAAAGTTTGATCAATAAAAGTAAACATTTATTAAAATCGCCTACAGTCCCAAGGTAAACGTTTAGTAAAAGAAATACAAAAGTAATTGAATGTGGAATGTGTAATCAACCTTACTAACAGGAGGGACTAAATACTAAGGCTTCCCTACATCAGGAAAAATAACCTTAGCTGTATTTGGCAAAATCTGAAATTTTGTCCTCAATACTTTTCAACTTCGTAGTACACTTTATTTGGCCTTTTTAACATTTTGGGATTAGAGCGTCACTGACGAGTCTTTTGTAGACAAACCGCGCATCTGACGTAAATACAAAATTTAATCCTTGTATCTATGATGAGTTTATCTCTTCAGAGTAAGTGTTATTTAATTATCAGTTAAAATAATTATATAATAAATAAGAGGCCTAAGTTGCTGAATAGTGTAAGTAATTGAAATACTGTTACACAAAACTGTCAATACTGAGGTTGTTGGTTCGAATTCTGCATTTAGCAGATATGCAGCTTGATAGTAATGTAACAGACTTTAATGGTAGGTTTTCTCAACAAATGTCAATGGTTTTTTCCGAGCACGTCGGCTTCCCTACAAATAAAAACTGCCACAAAATAACACCATAGTGCTGATAAATAACTTAAAACACCAATTTATAAACTCAAATAAAATTGAGAATGGAAATGGGGAATGTGTCAAAGAGACAACAACCCGAATGTATCAATCAAGCTATGATCGGGTTTTAACATTGAATACTATGACTAATCACGAAATGTAATTGATAGTTATCTCATTGGTACGCATACTGTAACGTCATTATTTTTATAAAACAAAATCCGTAGTACATATAGTAAGGGTAACATACCTGTGTAGAAATGAACCCCCCTCGTGGGTTTCTCTGTCTACCTAACCATTTCATAATCCGAATGCCGTTGTCTGTATCGTCCTTTAGATTGTATCCTAACAGTATATAAGAGGTCATTTCAACATCTATAGCTCTGACTTTAGTTTGGGGTGGTCTCCAGGTTTTCCAAGGTTGCAGTTTGTCGGCTTCAGTTTCAGGTAAAGTCCAGTATTTTTCACCCCCTGAAAAGTTTAAACAATGTTTTTTTTTAAATAATATCATATCAAATTGTTATTCTTTGATTCTCAGACAATATGGTTTTTTTCACCTCTCAAATAAAAGTTGTTTTTATTCTTTAACTTCTAGCATTATTAGAAGAATTGATTTGAAGACTTTTATATCTTCATAACTAGCTGAAAGTAAACTATAGAAGTTTGCACAGATTTATTCTCATTCTGCTTTGCAAGAAATAAAACAGTCAGATAGCTTAATCCAAAACGATATTAAACATCGCTTATTGAAAACAAATAACAAATAGTTGGGTCGAATACGAATTACTTTACAATATCGTAAGGTTGAAACCCAATAGAACTTCTTATGATTAATTATTCAATAAACAACTCTTTTTACAAAATGTAACCGTATCAATGATATTTCAGTTGTCCGACTTTAAGACTGATTACATCTTCGAATCGGCGGTTGTGTATTTCTAACAACAGCAAAATAAATTATTAATTGCAATACATACCATTGACTTTTGCCTTTTTCTCAAGTTCTGCTAAGATTGCTCCTGTTATCAAATGTTTGGCCAACGATAAGGCATAGAATGATATAGCAAGTTCATATAGATTAGCAATGGATGCAGGTGCACCGTTCGCCACAAATTTAACTGCTTTATTTATAGATTCAGTTACACTCTTCTGTACCTGGAACAAGATATATATTAATCATTTGTTGGTAATGTGTTCTTCTTTATCTTAATTTCAAAAGCAGGCATACTGCATTCACATTACAAAAGTTAAACAATTAATAAGGTTCTTTACGCTTAGCTTTATATGTACTATAACCTAATGCTTACATCGACTTTATTTGTAATCCGGTGCAGTGTTGTCTCATTGGCAGTCATACCATCTCCCAATTGTTCATTATAAACGTTCTGTTTGGACTTCATTTGGACTTGAATTTTGTTTTTGTTTAGATTTGCTGTCGGACTATTTGAATGCTTGTTTATACTAATGAAATGAAAAGAACCGGTCAATTCCACAGTATATCATTATCAGACAGTCAGTAAAACAAATGCAAGGATTTTTTTTCTTTTTAAAATCCCACCGACCGATGCATGTAGTGTAAACCTAGTTTAAACAGGACAGCGACATCGATTCACAACCCCTATATTATGTTTTACTTACTTCCTTGGATACTTGATTATTATCCCGTGCTTCAAGGAGTGCTATGAGGACGAATGCAGTCAGACTCCTTTTACTAGACACTGATCCTCCCTGAAAAACGGGGAATAATCAGTGCAAACTGAGTAACTTACCATTAATTACAATATAGTATATAATTAGGATTTCTTGATGGTATAACAAAGCTGATATTTTGTCCCTTACTTTTGAAACAATGAGGATGGAAGTTCTATGTTAAGAAAACAAATAGCTATGTAGATAACGGCAAATGCATTTATCTGTTAAAGTGCAATTGTCATGCAAATGCAATCTTACATGTGTAAAAGACATTTTCAAACAAAATAATTATTTGTGGTTATTTGTATTGTAGATGTTATGTTGTAGTATGTTGGTCTGCATAGTTAGTTGTTCTTTAATGACCCAAACTCTGAACAGAAGAATGACTCTGTGAGAGTTGGTCTTGGAATCTTTACATGTTGTGGGGAACTAGCTGTGAACATCTTGGTGGGGGAACTAGCTGGGAACAATGCCTAGGATGGTGTATGGCATTGATGCCGCTGTAAAGGCAGGCCGGGCGTAGTTGCCGATGTAGAGGCAGGCCGGGATCGACTGACACCTATAACTTTCAAAATTCAAACTTTGACGTCTCAAAGCTGAATTTCTACTTACATAGCAATCATTTAATTGATGTTATGCCAACGTGGCTTTCTTTGTCACTATTTTATTAGAAATAACCTACTATGGTCCGAAATAAGGTCAAAATGTTGCATAAGTAAATGTGCCATATATAATAGAGAGGTCACTTTGACATTGGTGATAATACATAATCTTTAAATGACCAGAGAACTGTTTGCATTATCCCACGGTATACATATTGATTAATAAAATACCTTTCTTATTTAAATAGAATTTAATTAATATTTGTAACGTCAGCTATGTCCAAAATATATGTCAAATATCTGTCATAATAATAGTAAAAACAGTTTTTTAGACATACAATTTTTTTGTGGAAATAAAATAGAAAAGAAGTTTCTGATGAAAGTAATATGACCGGACGAAAAGCATGCTAATTATTTGGACTATCATCTTTCTGACTTTAATTACTATATCTTTCAATTGTCATTTTTAGCTCAAATATTCCCCCACTTGGTTTAAAATGTATGTTTCCACTAATCCGATAATGGACTTCGTATCTACGTGTCAAAGACAGTTTTTAGCAGATTATCTGAACAATAGACAATAATTGGCTAATACGTTGTTACATGTATTTCTAAATTATTCTGTTTTATATACTTCTTAAAAATAATTTTTATTCAGTTTTGGATAGGTTCTTAACCGTAAACAACGGACTTAATATTGTAACATCGTTTATTTTCTTGTTGGATCGTTTATTAAATTGTTAAACTTTATACCGACTTGAATCTTCATTTTAATACCCAGCCAATAGTCTGGCTATAGTAAATTCGATAAAACGTTTCTGACGAATCAACTTTAAAGCCTGTTGTTTTGATTTGTTTGCTTGATCAGTAGTCAGAACTTTGGTACTGACATTATTAATAACAACAACCTTTCTAAACCAATCCGTTTATAGACTGGATCAGTAGTCAGAACTTCGGTACTGACATTATTAATAAAAACAACCTTTCTAAACCAATCCGTTTATAGACAAATATAAGAAGCCCAGGTTCACCTAATCAAGCGAAATTGACCTTAAGGTGGTACCCACCACCTTCACTAAAATTAATTTTGCTCGTTTAATTTTCACAATCTTTTGACAAAGTATTTACTATGACCCTTTGACAAAAATATAAAAATTTCCAAAAATTTGAACAAACCATTTTATCAGAAAAATTACACTGGTCATATAGCAGTTTGACAAACAATAATTTTGATCATTAAGAATCTTAATATGCCCTTAACATATCATCGTAATTAAAACGTTTAGCTGATTTTACAGAGTTATCTCCCTGTAGTGTTAGGTTCCACCTTAATAAGATTTTGTTCCTTTTTAGTCGTACACGTCTTCAGCTTTTTCAGTTCTTATGTCAGCTCTTGGCTTTCGAATATTTGTGCTGTGGAGCTCCTGGTGAAGGTGAATCCATAGAAGCATATCGGTTATAAACCATGACAATGAAGGATTAGTACTGAAAATTATAAATATAGATGGTAGGAACACATGTTATTATACCTGCATTTCCTTGTGAAGAACAATTCCTGGTTCATTAAAGGCCCCGGATGTTTCTTGTTGCTTTATAATCCATTGAACAGCCTTTGTGATGACGTTGATATCAATATAGGTAAAACTTACAGCTTGTGAAAAGGATTTGATCACAAAAGCAGTCAACCTACAAAAATTGAAAGTCTGTATTATGTTTAAACATTGAATATATTATTATAAAAATAAGAAGATGTAGTATGATTGCCGACCAAAACATTCTCCACCAGTAAACAACTTTTTTTCATACATTCTTTGTTATTTCCTGAGCGTCAACTTTTGATATCATTTGTTTTCAAATGCCACTGGTTTTGTATTGACTTACAGCTTCGTTTATTTCTGAACCACCCCTTTGTCTCATATAAGCGTGCTAGCTTTGAATGAGATAAGTTATTGTCGTGTCAAACCGAATTGGATTTTACTACTCCCTGCTTATCACTCAGCATTTTGAGTAACAGGGGGAAAGTTGACAGCTCCGAATATTGACTAAAAATACACACGTTTCTGCACGTAACATACCCCACTCGTATTTCAAAGAATTAAAAAACAAGAAAAATGTGTCTGACAGATAGGAAAAGAGCACACAAACGACAACTCTTCATCAGTTAACTGCTGACTTAATATAAAGTCAGTCTGATAGTAGTTAGTAGTTTTGAAAAACTGTCTGTAACAACTTTAAGTACTTCGATAAGATTTTATATGATATTATGTTTATTTATAAATTAATTATAGAAAACAGAAATGTATTAAATGGCTATGTATAAAATAAGATAAGTTTTACTGTATATTCTCCCTGTGTATCAGTTAAAATTGTATGTAACAGGGATACTTGATGTAATGCTGTACATTAAGAAATTTGTTAAAACAGCAAAGAGAGCAATAAAGAATTGATGAATGTTAAAAAACAAAAGTAGTTCTGAAAAAAAGTGTGACAAAACGATTGTTTAAAGAACAGATGGACGAACGAATCGACGTATGGTTTGACGTTTATGTTTTTGGCAAAACAAACCCCTATTGTAAGGATATTTTCATACATTTAAACTTGAAAGTTAATTTTTTCCACTCAGTGTGTCGATCAGGCTACGCATTTACATCATATTTATGTTTATAAATTCAACATTAAAATCAACCACTGTCATAGTTGTTGCCTTTATTATTTGCATTTTTTTGGTGCTTGTTTCTGCACTTATACTATTTATAGTAAGAGTATACGATGGCTTCAGAGATTTCAAAATATATTTTCATGCATAAATAGATTAAACCTTACCACGTAGTTCCACTTTTATCGTTATTTCCAAAAGCGCTGAAAGATCCATCATCGTGAACATATGACAGTTCTCTTTGATAACCTATTGAAGAGAACAATGTTGATACAGTGCATACCATTTGTTTAAGAGATCGTTATCTATACTATTAAACGAGAAGACCTCATTTTGTGTGTCGCTTCTCTTCCTTCCACAATAAATCAATCATCATGCATCTGTGTCCTATAGGTAACATGCATAGTCGCATTTGTCATCCATTCTTATGATTATTCAGATTGAGTTATTTTGGGAGAAAAACGACAAAAAAGGAGTCCGGATATGATTCCGTCATCAGACTGACTTTTAGTCATAGTTAAGACTTCCGGTTTGAAACATGCACAAACACAACCAATCGTATGATAGATAACAAAAAAAAATGAAAAATAAAAAAGCCAATCAAATCGTTCTCCATATCATGGTGTTTAGATCGCAAGAACCACAACTATTATACCTCCTTAAAGAGGACAATTATACTACTTTAATATATAAAGACTCTCTGTATTCTCAGTCTACTGTTTTCTTTCAATTGTTTACTATTTAAGGGGTCATACCAGTTGCATATATATTAAAATAAGTAAAACATGTGACACATTTTTAAAAACCAATCGTATGATAGATAACAAGAATGAAAAATATATAAGCCATTCAGAGCGTTCTCCATATCATGGTGTTTAGATAGCAAAAATATCATCTATTATACCTCCTTAGAGAGGACAATTATTTTTCGCGTTTCATTTCATGGTGTAAAGATCGCAAGAACCACAACTATTATACCTCCTTAGAGAGGACAACTATTGTTCGCGTTTATCTACATGTAAACTACGATTATACTACTTTAATATATAGAGACTTTCTGTATTCTGTCAGGGACTTTCTATGTTAGTATAGAAAGTCCCTGATTCTGTCTACTGTTTTCTTTGAAATGTTTACTATTTAAGGGGTCATACCACTGGCATATGTATTAAAATAAGTAAAACATGCTCAACTTCATCTAAAACTACCTCGACCAAAAACTTTACCCTGAAGCGGGACAGACGGACGACCGAACGAACGAACGCGCGGATGAACAGACTAGATGGGGCATAACAATTTATTATTGAAAGTGAAAATAGTGATTTGGCAAAAATGAAAGTAAAGTAGAGATTAGAGGGAGGCAGGACCTTTTTCGGGGCGTCGGGATCGGGTGTTTTGAAGCTCGGGATTTGGGGATTGATCCTTACGGGATTCGGGGATATATTTTTTGATTTTGGGATTTCGGGATATGAATTTCTTTAAATTATGCATCTCGGGATATCGGGATCAGGACCCCTCCGACCAACCCTCAAATTAGCCTTAGTCGGTCTTAGTCATTTATACAAGATTCATATCCTACCATTGGCATGTTAGTAAGGCTCTCAAAAGAAAAGGCACTAATGGATTGTCCTTGAAGCATATTTTATTAGACTTATAATGGTCTATATATAAGCAGATACATTTATTTGATTTTTGAAACGGTGCAAATTTTTAATTTGATTTGACTTTTACCAAAAGAAGCATTGTAGCAAAAGAATAATTGTGGTCTGAGGCCAGAAACACGAAAATAAATGAATGTAACAGAAAGGAAACAAATATCGGACTTTGGAAAAAGGGAGAGGGATTTTGGTACCTTTTATGAAATTTTCCATACATAATATCTTTTACAAAAAATCATCCTACAACAGTTCACAAGATGTATGTGCCCGCGATTTCGCGGGTGTGTTCTAGTAAGTATGAAAATTGGGAACAATGTTGATAACTCTCATGCATTTTTAAGAGATACTCTTAGTCATTCTAAGTAGATCTTGTTTATAGATAATAAAAATATGCATAACATTAAGATTGATAAGTTATTCCGTTAGTTATATAAAATAAAAAATGAGTTAGGAACGCCAATAAAACAACGTATCATCGTTCAAACATTTACGTGTATTCGCTTTTATACACAAGAATAAGATCGAACGTACATTTTATTTGCTAAAACGTTTTGACCTATTGACCATAGACACACATGATTTTTGTTGAAGCATATATATCTTGAACATGCGTTCATTTCGATTAATTATTATTCATAACTTTTTTAATACTGATACCTATACCGTAACTCATTAACGGATACAGTAAATAAACCATCATTATACTTTAAAGCACTAATTTAACATACGTTTAATTGATTATGACTGTAAATAATCGTGAGGTGGTTGATTAAACAGGCCAAGGAGGCGTAAATCCTCTACCCCTTTATAAATAAAGAACGTATCAATTTTCAGCTAAATCAAACGTGCAGTTAGTTTACCCCATTTTGTCTTATAATGCTTGTTTGATATTCTAGCTCTATCAATATATTTGTATTACCTCCCTCTAAAATGCTTTCTACTCTATTTCGTACATCATTTGTAAGTCTGTTTGTTGTTTTCAGGTAAGAGCTGACGTAAACATTTGGAGCGAATCTGATCATGTTCTGTTCTCCACAACCGTATGAAATCTGAAGGAGATCCTCTAGTCCGGCCAATGTTGCCCCTAGCAGGTCACCTGTGGATAACACGTATGGATAATTGATTAACAAATGGTAATACGAGAAACGAATATAATAAAAAAAAATATTCGAAATTACGTTGTATCAAGTGAATGGCGGTTAATTCGTTTACAGGAGGTGATTTTAGGAAGGTTAATTTCTGATTCGTTTTTTTTTCTTGTACCAAAACAGTTACCAAGCCTGGAATATGGCAGTTGTTATCAATTCGTTTGATATGTTTGAGCTTTGGTTTTACATTTGATTATGGTCTTTTGAATAATCCTCGGAGGTTATTTTTTTTTTGTAATTATACTTTTTGTATATATATTTTGCAATATCTTACAGTAATGTGCTACATAACACAATATTTGTACTTCGTTATCTTAAATTTCTTCTTCTAACTCATGTTTTATCTATGATAAATTTTCTGTGTATTAAGTACGTTATAACCGCAATGACACTTTTTTTATATTTTGCCTCCGTTAATCGTATACCAGTAGTTTTCTTGTTACTTTTTATTGCATTAAATCATGACTTGTTAAGAATATCCGATGGCTGTTATGGAATTAAGATAAGGGTTTCTAAATAAATGAATACATGTAGTTCAATACTCACCAATAACTTGAATTTTGATAAATTTTGAATCTTCAACAAGATTTGGCGGGAAAGACAAAGAAATAGTCTCTCTAACCCTTCCCCCTTGTCGGAGGTCAATAAGTAATGGAACGTTGTAGTTTTGTTTGATACCTTCGGCCTAAAATTTTCAATTACATATATCTAATTTTAGGCTTCATCTTATATTTACTCAATTTACGGTGGTTTTAACCGATTATATTTTAGTATACGGAAATATGTTCGCTATCAGATTTGAAGAAAAGTTTATAGTCAATTCAAAAATAAATTCCAAATGTTCATTGACTAAAAGTACATCATTACTTTCTATTTAAATATAAAAATAGAAAGAGATTTCAAATAAAACAAAATTTTCGTCTTTGATGGCATAGTTTTATTCTTTTGAAGTGAACTGTTCCAACATGTTTTTATATCTTAAGGCTTCGTAACAGAAGTAAAGAAAACAAATCTAAGAATTAAGATAAAACAAAAATTAATATGATGCACACCAGTCTTTTATTACAAGTATTCATAGTTCTGCGAGTAGTTAAAATACCTCTATCAGGAATTCACGCTGTACAGCATCAGCTCCAATAGAAGATGTTGCAGTTCCGTCCAAAAGTATTTTACCAAGAGCTGTTGGTTTAAGAGGGAAATACACAGACGCCACACTATCTTCCTTCACTAACACAGACTGTTTAAAAACGATTGAAGTTTAAAGGAAAATATTCTTTATGCCAGTGTCAGAAGGCACGTTAAAGGTTGGGTGCCTATTACTCGTCTATAACTATTACTTAACTAGTTACGGATTTCGTAACCAAATTGATTTTTGTCTCAATTTGTTCTAATGTTGGATTGTTACACCACTGATAAGCGAAGGGGTGGTTAAATTCCTCTCATTATATATATGGGAGTTTATAAGGAACGAACGATATAAAAAAAAATCCAATTGTTTTGAAAAATGAATAGAAAAAACTCAATTGATACAAAGATAAGAAAATATTGTATAATTTTTTATATGACATACACAATGACATAGATGATAACGAATATAGATCACTTACTGTTCACAGCAATGCCTAATGCAACTGGATTCTACAAAAGTGTAGTACTCTATAATAGAAAACTCATACTTGAGTATTTGTATACATATTCTTTGATACTATACTATAAAATCATTATACAGGTACCTTTGTCCAACCGTCTGGGCCTGGATTGAAGTCGTTTCCGTTTGCATCAACAAAGGTAAAGTTAACATTGTTAGCAAGCTTCACAGAAACCTGGAAATAAACTACATATAAGATTTCCATGGATATAGAACTAACCTGAAAGTTCATATAGCGTAGGAATCTTTACGCAATGAATTTTAGGGATATGTATTTTGCTCGTATTTAAACTTGAAAAAGGTAGCTGATTCGTATTTGTAAATAAAATAACATATTTTGAAGACACTTGTACATGACCACAAAGGTAAACATTTCTGTGGAGTTGCAGTTATTGTTCATTAGTTTCATGTGTTTGAGCTTTCGATTTTGCTATTTGATTATTGACTTTCCGTTTAAAATTTCCCTCGGAGTTCAGTATTTATACGATACGATATTCCCGTGCTTGCATTTCCTATCATGATTTTCTTGATAGAGGTTTGCTGCTCACAAGGAAGCTATTAAACCAAGAGTTCCAAATGGTGAAGTTGAAATCATCCCTTCGTAAATTTTACGGACGCCATCACGAGTTGGTTGACCGTTATGGAATAACCGTTTCACAAATGATATCGGATATGTTCCTTACGTCGTAACTACAATCCCCTTCCCTTTCATGAATATGACCTACCGAATTAGACTATTTACCGGATTTGTAATCACTTAAGCAACACGACGGGTGCCACATGTGGAGCAGGATCTGCTTACCCTTCCGGAGCACCTGAGATCACCCCTAGTTTTTGGTGGGGTTCGTGTTGTTTATTCTTTAGTTTTCTATGTTGTGTCGTGTGTACTATTGTTTTTCTGTTTGTCTTTTTTATTTTTAGCCATGGCGTTGTCAGTTTGTTTTAGATTTATGAGTTTGACTATCCCTTTGGTATCTTTCGTCCCTCTTTTGGCACACTTTCGAGTGTATCAATAAAAGAAAAAAACGGGTACTTGTTAAAGAAATGAAATGTTACGTAGACTATCACTAATTCAAAATAAAAATTTGATTGGAAATGAAATATTAGTGGTCTGCATTCATAATATTACTACTCCTCAATGTATATGTATCTAAAAAAGGAGTGTAGTTCAAAACTTAGATTATAAATAACGTTGGATGACATCTTCTTTCTAACTGGCTTTTTCCCAATGCGTCTTTTTTCTCACTCTACACGACACCAATTATACAGTAATACAATACAATTAGCACTAAATTCGCTTGAATAATTAAAAAATGAACACAAAATATTTGCATACTGGGTAATGCACCACTTTGAAACATATCAATGGTATCAGAGTAGATTGAAAATTCTAATGCACTTTATAAGTACTAAAGTTTTTTTATTGGTAATAAGTTTTGTTATTTGTAAAAAAGTGACCATCAAATCTATAGGTTACATGTTACTAAGGAGTGACCAACCATTTTGAATTGATATATGTACAACAAATGTTCAATTACTAAAAAGTAAAATCACAAAAATGTTGAAAATTCAAAACGAAAAGTTCCTAATCAAATGGCAAAATCAAAGGATTAAACACATCAAACAAATTGACAACAACTATCTTATTTCTGACTTGGTACAGGCATTTTCAAATGTCAAAAAGGGGGGTTGAAACTGGTTTTATAGCGCTAAACTTCTCACTTGTACGACAGTTGCATCAATTTCCATTACCTTGAAAATGTTGCGTGAACAAACAGTCACAAATAGGGGTACAAAAACAACACGGACTCACCAAAAACTAGGGTGATTTCATATGCTGTGAAAGGGGAAGCAGATCCATCTCCACATGTGGCATCCGTCGTGTTGCTCATGTTGTTACAAAGCCGGTAAATAGTCTAATTCGGTAGGTCACATTCGTGAAAAGAGAGGGGTTGTAGTTACGACTTAAGGAACATATTCGAAATCATCTGTATTACGAATATTCCAAAACGGTCAACTAATTCGTGATGGCGTCCGTAATATTTACGAAGTAATGATTACCACATCACCATTTGGATCTGTTGGTTTATAAATGAAAAGGTCACAATTGGGAAGCTGGAATCATCTCTTTTGTCGTAAAGTTTTGTTTTCAACCGACCCTCATAGTAAATTCCTAGTGTAAGTAAGTTTTGATGTGACTTTATCCAAATTTGAATCGTAGAGGTAGCGTAATATATTTTTCATTTGTATGACATTACGTTTAGCCTTTGCGCCAAAATCGTTCATGATGTTTCGCGGAATTGTTTTCTTATTTCAAAATTATACATTTTTTCAAGTTCTTACGTATAATTTCTTTTTGTAAACCATTTGAATCAGCATAACAGTTTTTGTGTGACCGTCAAATCGCCAAATGACCGTGGTAACTGTACTGTTATTCCTGGAGTAGGGCATTTAGAAGGGAGTAGTGCGGTGACTTTTTGAGTGACAAGCAATCAAAACGATCTCTAGATATTAAAATTTGTGGTATGCTTACCATTGAGACATATCTCAAACCATTCATTTTCAGCATTTTGGAAATAATTAACTTTTTTAGCATTATAAACACTTTTCATATGAATCATATTTATAAAACAATGTAAATGTAATAAGGTCACAAGGTGGACGATAAAGTGCGTAGGAACTCATTAAATGCACAAGTGACTCTTTTCATAAAAAGGTCCGTGTAACTCCGTAAACAATTGTCTGCGTAACACCCGTTATTGTACTTATTTCTTTTTTTTTTATATAAAATAATATCTTTATTGCACTTTTCTTTGCTGTTGCTACAAATTACTCGACCTACAGCAGTGGGTCGAGTATCCCTGTGAATTAGTCACTGGATAACCAGGGAATTTATGCAGTGAATTCATATTTATAGATAGTTTGTTAGTTTTACAGTTCATGGTTATTACAAACATTTTACAAACTATATTGTTTCATGATTACGGAAAGTGTACAGTTTTGTCCGGTTTTGTTTTTAAAGATTAAAACTTTATCATCATTGACCTTTAACCTTATTGATGAAAACCGTTGAAGCTGGTTGATCAATTGTGCGGATTAATTTATACGTTTTATTGATACTCACGAACAACTTAAACTTAAGTTAAAAATTATATGTGGTAAGTTTCGACATTGTAAATGGAAATTCATTTGATTAAGTGATAAAGTGTGTAATAAATGCGTTTTGAGACAAAATTCTGTACATTTTCACGAAGCTTGCTGTTTTGGTTTATTACCACGTGTTCAGATATATTGTCAACTTTTGCTACACAAATTTTATACATGAAAATATATTAAATCTAGCTATTCATGATCATATGTATCTTTTTACATCATTTAAAAATTTGCTGTTTTTAGCATTAATATATTTGTTAATTTCGTATGTGTTTAAAAATTCATTTCTAAAAACTGCATAAGCGTCTATGCCTTTTTGTTTATAATTTGATATATGAGTACTTTTATGAACTGAATATATTAAGACAGTTAGGAAGAGATTTATATCATTATACATAGGATCATGTATTTTATAGCCCAGTACTAAAGTTTTAAAATTAAAAATATGTGACCCAATTTTGATTTTGCTTACAAGTACATATATTTTCTTCCAAAATTCATGAAAGAATTGACATTTGAGAACAAAGTGTTCGTAATCTTCAGTCAAGTTACACAAGTCACACATACTTGTTTCTTGTATGTGCCATTGTAGTAATAATTGTTTACATCGGAGGATGTAATGGAGTAATTTCCATCTTAACATTTTATATTTGTTATTTATTAAATAGGTAAAAGTAAATTGAAGCACATTATTTATTGGAGTGATTGATTCTAGATTGAAGATGTTTTTCCATTTGGAAAATCCTAGTGGTCTCTCATCCTTTTTGTTATTAAAATGGTTTGGATGACATATTTTCAAATAATTTTGATTTTTTGTTAACAGTCAAGGACAAGTTTAATTTTGTTTTTATAGAAGTTTTCAAAGATTTGTCAGATTTTAATGTACTAACCCATTCTTTTGGAATACAATTTTTCAATTTTAAAAGTTCGGAGATCCAATTAGTTTTTGAGGTTAGTTTCTCCAATATAGCTTTTTGTGATATGTGACCTTTTTGATCAATTATATCGTTAATGAAAATAATACCATCTTTTATCCAATTTAGGTTAACTAAACATTTTCCTTTAAATTTTATGTTTTTATTACCCCACAACATTTGCTGCCTAATATTTCTAAAATTTATGATAGGTGTATTACTTGATAGTGTATTATTTGCTTCGTACCAGCTCTTTAACATGTTCAAGTAAAATGAGGGTAGTATATTACTTAAATTAGGTAATGATTTTATGTTGTCGGGCATCATATGAAATATAAGGTTGTTTTTACCAAATTTATTGAAATAATATGTTGGAATGACTTTCCAATTAGCAAATTCTTCTGCGGTTAATCGTTGAACCCATGAAATTTGTAATGCATTCAAAAAGTAATCAATGTCTTTCATTTTTAGACCTCCATTTGTGTAATCTTTGGTAAGTGTTGAACGTTTTGCCTTTTCTTTTTTATTATTCTATATAAAATTGTATATGAGTTTTTTAAAATCTTTTATGTTCATTTGGGGTATTGAAACAATCGAAGCTAAAAAAGTAAGATTAGGTAAAATAAGCGACTTAACAACTGTTATTCGACCTATCATTGTTAAATTTCTTTTTTCCCAATCAAGTATTAATTGTTTTGACTGTTTCATTGTCTTTTCAATATTTAATTTGTCACATTCACTTTTATTTAATCCAAAGTAAACACCTAGACTTTTAATTGGTTCCTTGCTCCAGTGTATATTTTCAATTTTTTCTTTACAATGTTTAAGTCTACCCAACCATATACCTTCTGTTTTAGATTTATTCAGTTTTAAACCAGAAAGCGTTCCAAATATTTCTATTAGGTTCAATGCTTGGTGAATTTCATTTTTAGAATTCAGAAAGAGGGTTGTATCATCAGCTAATTGGGAAATTTTTAGACTATGTGTTTTTTCATCAAGTTTAATTTGAAATCCTTTAATGTTAGAATCTTGTCTTACTCTACAGGCCAAGATTTCAACTGCTATTACAAAAATAAGAGAACTTAACGGACATCCTTGTTTTATACCACGGTGAAGTCTATAGGTTTCTGAGATCCAGCCGTTATTAGATAGGCATCCTTTAGTATCATTATATAAAGTTTTTACCCATTTTAAGAAGGAAGGTGGTACTCAAATTTTAATAGGGATTCATACATGAAGGGCCATTCTAAAAAATCAAAGGCTTTGGAAAAGTCTATGAACAATAAGATTCCTTCTATATTAATTTTTTCTGAGTAGTCTATTATATCTTGAATCTGGCGAATATTAAAACCTATGTACCGACTTTTAATATATCCATTCTGATCACTATGAATAATTTTGGACAACACTAGCTTTAATCGCTGCGCTAAGGCATAGGCCATAAGCTTAGTATCTACATTTAATAAAGTGATTGGCCTATAGTTGTCTAATGATAATGGATCATTTTTTTTTTATATAATAAGGAAATAACACCCATTTTTTGGAGTGTTGTAATTTCTTCTTTTTCATAGCATGTATTAAATACTTTTACTGCGGATTCTTTTATGTATGACCAAAAGGTACGATAAAATTCTACACTTAAACCATCTAGTCCAGGGGATTTATTTAGTTTCATATTAAATATAGCATTTGTACATTCTTCTACTGTTAGGTTGCCCCCCAATAGTTCACTCTCAGTATTGGATAGTGAGTGGTCTATCTTTGTTTCACTTATACTTTCATATATATTTTGGTAATAGTTTTTCCCAAGAATAAGAATATCGGATGCATCTGTAACAATGTTACCTTGATTATTTTTGAGGGCAGAAATAGTTTTCTTAGTTTGTCTTGATTTTTCAAGACCCAAAAAATATTTTGTGTTTTTTTCCCCTTCTTCTGCCCATTTGACTCGAGATCTGATTTGTGCACCTCTAGTTTCTTTTATATATAAATTTTGTAAATTGTTTTCTACATTACTTATTTCTATTTTAGAATGTTCAGAATTACTTGATTTTTCGTATAAGAATTTTAACTTATTTTCTAAATGTTTAATTTCATTTTTACTTTCAGCAGCCTTTTGTTTGCAGTATGTAATGGTTGCCTCCCTTACTTCAGTTTTCAGAATGTCCCAAGTAACTCGAGGATCGTTATTTTTGGTGAGTATTATTTCTTTATGGGTGTCAATTAATTTAATTATTATTTCTTTGTATTTTGTATCATTCAGTATACTGTTATTTATCTTAAAGAATCCTTTGCCTTTATTTTGAGCTTTAAGTCTTATTTGTAAAGAGATCGCTTGATGATCTGTATGAGATATAAGTGCAGGTCTTATGTCTGCAGATATTATGTGAGGTCTTATATCTGGGCTTATTAGAAAAAAATCTATTCTGCTTGCAACACTTTTATTGTTTTTTCTTCTCCATGTAAACTGGCTGGTGTTTTGATTTAGTTCTCTCCAAATATCAATAAGTTTATATTTTTTTATTAGTTGCTTTAAACTGTTGACAGGTTTATTTTGATTATTAGAGCTAATACTTTTTCTATCATATGAAGTTAAACTTTCATTCATGTCACCACCCATTATTAATATTCCTAAGCGGTTATTATTAATGATATTGTTTACTTTTTTGAAAAATGTGTTTCTAATTCGACGAATGTTCGGAGCATACACATTCAGTAGTTTAAAGATATTACCATCAAGTTCTATATTAATGAGTATTATTCTTCCATCATTATCTCTAATTTCATTTATAGTTTTATGTTTTATGTTCTCTTTGATAAGAATTGATACACCTCTCGATTGTAAATTTCCGAAACTATGGTACAGTTTGCCTTTTATCTCATTGTTTATAACATTTTCGTTTTTTTTTTTAATAAAATGTGATTCTTGTATAAATAGAATATTACAGTTTTGATTTTTGCACCATAGGTTTAATCTTTCTTTTTTTTTCTTTTTGCCCTAAGCCTTGACAGTTTAGGGAACATATATTTAGTTTTTCACTCATAATAGACATAATTCATTTCTATATTACACATGTCCTCAGAATTATACAATAGAGACAATAGGCTGAGCTTAAATAATAGATAAGTTGATGTCATATTGTTAATACACAAACTTATAATTTTTACATACACATATAAATTATACACATATAAATTATACAAATTGGGATATATTTCTAAATAACATAGTATCATGCGTTTAAAACCAACATTAATAACAATCAATAGTATGTTGTATGAGATAGTCATACATGTATACTTTATATTCCAATAAGGCAGAAAATTCAATCTTATTATTGTTACATTTATTTTTATTTTCAGGTTGAGTCTATTGCATAGAAGAGATTTTTGCAACAATTGTAGTTTGTTTTTAAATATCCTGTGAAAAACAAGGAAGAAGAGCTCAAGAAGATGAAATGATTGTGCAATGCATATGTGTGACGTACAATTTTTGGAATTTAACAGACATAATAGTCTTGGATTTGTGATAGTGATTGGATTATGTCTGCGTGAAAATGTGATTCTAGAATTTTTCTGATCTAATCTGAATGTCTTTGCATAAAGAACTGTTGATATATCATAACATTTTTTTGGCATAAGAAAATTGTTACAGATTTCGTTAACAAAACATTTGATAGCTGTGATCCAGTTTTTGATATGACATATAACTGGTGGATGATGTATGGAAATTTGTTTGTCATAAAGTGAATCGTGGATTTTTAAAAAGATAATGCTATTCAGTATCAAAAATAAATTACATTTATATCTATAATTTTGTATTACTCTTTCATGGGAATATGTATAATCTACTATTATACCATATCCGTTTTTTTGTTTATTTTTTATAATATAGATAAAAACAACAAAGGTGACAAAAATGACATATATAAATTTACATACGCACATAATTAATTAAAAGATGTTTGAGTGTTATTTACACAACATAAGGGGGATATAAAAAAACAGTTTATGATTCTTTAATTTAAACTACATGTACACTGCCTGATTTTGTATCGTCATCAATTGAGTTAATGCCCTTTTTGTTTTTGAATAGGGACCGATCGTTCATGTACTTCATCAGTTGGTGTTGTTGCTGGACGCTTTTCATTACGAGAATCTGGTGTACCTGCGCTAAATTGAAACATCGTTGTCTGTATGTTTGACTGTTTACCTTTAGCGTCTCCTGTTTTTTTCCTTTGTTTTGTTGACTTCTTTTTTTTTTTCTTTTTGGGGTTTTCGACTTCCTCCAAAATATCACTGACTTTGTTATCAAAGGAAAAAGTAGATTTGGTTATTTTCTTTGAGGCCTTTCCAAGCACACTTGATACCTCTTGTGTATTGGTATTTGTTGATGTTGATCGGGGAGTTGCTACATTTTTACTTTCTTCTGGTTGATCATCAATTGACTCTGTATTTGATTCAACACTTTCAGTGTCACTTTCGGAAGAGCAGCGGTTTTTTTTATCATTATCGTGAGGCATGCTGTTACACTCCTTGTTTTGCGCATCAAAACTAGGACAGTCTGCCTGCTTATGACCATGAAGCTTGCATTGCTTACAGACCCAATGGTTCTGACAGTCGCGAAATCTGTGACCATTTTGTAAGCATTTGTTACATACTAGAGTGTCATTTAAAGATGGTATTTGGTCTTTGTGAAAGACCATAGCTCTGTATTTTCCTATTTTGATTATTCTTGGTAGGGGGTTTTCTAAAGGATCACAAAAAAGAATGCGATCTCCAGTTTGACAGTTTGTCAGTAACCCGTCTACACGAAGTCGTTCTCTATTTAGTTTATGAACACTACATTTGCCTTCACTTTCGATAGCTCTCAAGATCTGACCGTCGTCAGCAGAGCAAGGTACTTATTTCTATAGCTCTACTGGGGGGGGGGGGGGGGGCAAGGTAATAAAAACAATGTTAGTTATCCAATCAGATTAGAGTAAAGAACAAGCTAAGTGTATTTATGTTATTAAAAAAATTAGTCTCATCTTAATAATGAGAGAACCTTTAAAATCGATCAATATACTTTTACATCAACTTATACATTTATTATTAAAAAAAGTAAAACGTATAAACTTTTACCTGTTGATTTCGGTTTAAGTAATTAAATACTGTGGCTTGAACTATAATAACCTCCCCTCGTATGGCAGAATATGGAAGTTCAAAACGCATGAAAAATCTTTGGAAAGTTGTTAACTGAAATATATTGTGTTATCTTTACTATTGATTTGTGTGTTATAAGTATTGTTCTTGAATGGATAAAATTATACATTTTCTACAATTTGTTTTGCATAGTATAAAATTATTGTGCTGCTTCAAAATTACATGATCACCTACCATAAAGTGATAAATACTGCTAATTGCGTTGAAGATTTTTCTATATGTATTTTTTTCTTTTATAACACCTAGACAAATAACCGACTTATAAACTTATAAACAGACCTTTGTCTTAAAAATCATAATTCCGTTTAATTGTAAACTCATAAGATATATTAAATACATTTGCAGTATTTGTCGCAACTCCGAGACCGGTTCTGGGATTAATAGCAAATGCTGATGCAATCCATTCTGTAATAGTATCCGGAGCTGTAGTTCTTATTGTTGCCGTTCCATCCGAACTGAAATGAAATTAATGCTATCAATTAGATATAATTGAATAGATTCAATAGTATAGACCGAATTTAATTTACATATGCAGCTGTAAATGTTACTACCTAGAAACTTTAGGCACGAACATAAACATCAGGAGATGTGTTATGATTAAAATGAGACAACTATCCACCATAAAACAACTCAAGTTTATGTAAGCAACTATAGGCAAACCTAATGCATTCAACAGATAACAGAAGAAATGTCATATATCCAGGGTTATAAACAATAGAATTCGTATATAAGAATATTTTGAACGGGAAACAAGCATTCTTCTATAACTAACTGTGCGGTTTGAGCTGATTATTTATCTATTTGTTGAAATTCCCGATGTTACGGCGTTCAAACAATGTGCGCTTCTCCTCGTTTGTTAAATCATAATGCATGAGTAATCATTGTCTAACCAAGTCACCTTCATAACAAGACATGAATGAACATGCTATTTAAATTCATCTTACCTTTCAAAACGATTATAGGTGAAACAACTGTAATTTGTATTTCCTACTCCTCATCCTTGTTTCTTATATGTTGTCTGCGATTTAATGGTTTAATAAGGTTATCCAAAATATTTTGTTGAAAATTTGTGGTACTGGAAATTTACTTTTAATATTTCTTACTATTTTTTTTACTAAAAATTATTGTAATATTTAGGTACCAGTATTTAACAGTACTTGATTTGTACTAAAAAAAATTGGTACAGAAATAATACCAATAGAGATCACAATATTTCATGTTTAAAAGTCATAAGGTTAAGAGATTTGAAATAGAGAAACCTTCAAAATGCTGGAAATGTAACGGTGTAACCAAAAATCTGTAGTACTTGAATTTCAAGTTCAAATCAAATGCTGTTAAATACAGGTACCTAAATATTAAGTAATAAAATAGTACTGAATATCAACAGTAGATTCCCAGTACTACAGTTTTGTGGTACAGAAATAGTACCTATGCAAAAAGTAGCTGTGTACAAGAATTTTCATTATTCCTAAATATTCAGAGTAGAAGTCGCTCAGTATAAGATGTACATAATATTTCACTCTAATATACAGAGATACTTTTGTTTGAAATAAATGGCAAGCACTTTTATTAAAGTATATTTACAGGTGCCAACTGCCACGTCATTTTGTCTATGGCAGAAAATTGTGTCATTGACTACCATATCGAAATTTTTGTTTGTTTGTATATTTAGGTATTTTGTAAGGTTCAGGTATCCAATATTTAGATGAAAGACTTTCGTAATCAGTTTAAATCTAGTATTACGGAGAGAAGGGCGATTATTTTTATTTTTTTTTTTTATTCAATGGGTTCGAAAAGGGATAATTTCCATAGGATTACAGAAACTTGAATACCTCGATCATACCTTGTCTTGAGGTGAAATAACAAAAATGTCGAACTGAAAGGAAAATTCAAAACGGAAAATCACCAATCCTATGTCAAAATTGAAAGCTCACAAATATTAAACAAATGGATAACAACTGTCATATTCTTGACTTGGTACATACATTATTTATGTAAAACCTAGATAAAACTTTTACTTATATTACAGTCGCATACAATTCCATTAAATTAACTGCAATGTGTAAACTAAGCAAACAGATATAAAAGGAACAAATGTAAAAATTAAAGGGATGTAGACAACAGTCAACGGTGTAAAATAATCTTTAAAATTAATAATTTAAAAAATAAATTGAAAATTAAATTAAATGTCATACAAGTAAGAGGTTTAGTTAGCTATAAAACCAGATTCAATCCACCATTTTCTACATAAAAAAATGCCTGTACCAATGCAGGAATATGACAGTTGTTATCCATTCGTTTGATGTGTTTGAACTTTTGATTTTGCCATTTGATTTGGGACTTTCCTTTTTTGAATTTTTCTCGGAATTCAGTATTTTTGTGTTTTTTCTTTTTAAACAAGAAAAACAAAATGATGTATAAACAAAGCACATTGACAATACGAAATAAAAGAACAAAACAAAATACCATAGCACAGTAACAAAATGACGAGATGTATAATACCGAGCCATGTCAAATGGACATTATAAAAAATAGACTTAACAATAACAGTTAATAGTTTACAAAGACAAATAAAAAAAAACACTTTAACACGTAGTTAAGATGATAAACAAAACAAAGTCTTTTCCCCAAGATCATTGTGCATAATTTGTGGAGCTGATAAGAAAGCATTAACAACAAACTCTTTGTATTTTTCAATGAACTAGGTTACAGCATGTCTCTATTATTCTATCTGCTTTAATCGTATTGGTTTAGAATGTAGCTGATCAATACAATATCAACAATTTAGCTCTGACACTCTACGATACGTTATTCGTAAAATAACGAAAATACCGAACCAAAGGAAAATACAGGACAGAAAGTACCAAAACAAATGACAAAATCAGAAACCTCAATTAACATTGTCAGTCGCGCGTTTTGTATACAAAGGCAGTGACATAAGACTCAAACCAAACTAAACACATTTATTCAAAAACCAGTTGTTGGCATGACACGGGTTATGTTCTTCTCATATATGTCATGATGGTGATACTAAACACCTCACGGGAAGGAGTGTGCCTGATATTCATATGATAAAATCATAATTTTTCAATCAGTTTAAATGAAGTCTGGAGCTGGCATGTCAGTTAACTGCTAGTAGCCTGTTGTTATTTATGTATTATTGTCATTTTGTTTATTTTCTATGGTTTCATCTTCTGACATCAGACTCGGACTTCTCTTGAGCTGAATTTTAATGTGCGTATTGTTATGCGTTTACTTTTCTACATTGGCTAGAGGTATACGGGGGGGTTGAGATCTCATAAACATGTTTAACGCCGCCGCAGTTTTGCGCCTGTCCCAAGTCAGGAGCCTCTGGCCTTTGTTAGTCTTGTATTATTTTAATTCTAGTTTCTTGTGTACAATTTGGAAATAAGTATGGCGTTCATTATCACTGAACTAGTATATATTTGTTTGGGGGCTAGCTGAAGGATGCCTCCGGGTGCGGGAATTTCTCGCTACATCGAAGACCTGTTGGTGACCTTCTGTTGTTGTTTTTTTTATGGTCGGTCTGTTGTCTCTTTGACACATTCCCCATTTCCATTCTCAATTTTATCATTTTTTTCAAAAAGGTGGAAGTTTATGAATCATTGAGAACCGCCATTTTCATAAGGCTTTGTCATATTCATCTGAGGTAATGTTTGCCTCTCTTAAAAGTATACATAATCAAAAAGCTTGATCTGTTTTTCCAATCTGTACTACTACGATAAGTATTGAGAAAGAAATTTGAATTGCAAAAACCATAGTCCGACGAGCTTTTCTGTAGCGTTTACCTCAATTTGAAAGCTCAAAATTGAAATTTTAAACCGAGGATATATTAGAACAAGAACGTTAATACCCAATGGACAAAAAATGGAGCGTTCGTACCTTTTGTGTGATTGACAAAATTGAAATGAAAGATACATTTCAACTGGTTATTCAGGGGTATCAAATGCAAGTACTTGAATTTTTATATTAAGAAGGTAAGTATTTTGAAATTTTAGATATGACCATAGAATCAAATATTAAAAAGCAGTATTATCCATGAAATTTTCCTGGATTTCGTAAATATTTGTGAACCACGAATTTTAATGTTCAACGCAGCACAAAAATCCTGTCCGCTTGAATGCATATTTTTGAAAAACCACTAAATTAAATATCCACGAAATAATCGATATATTCATTTAAAAAGTAACCACGAAAATAAATGAATCCACAAATTGTTATACGAAATTACTGAATACTTATATCAATATAGAAATAAGAAGTTAAGTAATTTGACAGTGACCCAAATCCACGTTTCCGGAAATTTCTCCCAACAGATGCCAATGGAGCAGATGCTGCTCCTTCTCATCAGATAATACCCCAACGTGCCAATTCAGCTAAAACAGGTAACCTTAGTATTTCCAAAATATAGCAATCGATAAGAATCTCTTGATGAATGAAAAGTGGAAGGAACGATTTTTTTTAATATATAATGCATGCGCATCCAGCTATAGCAAACTTATATGTCCCACATTCAACCTTTGCAAGGCAAAACTTTCACCTTGTTATATTGCCCCTATTGGGTAATAATTTTCTTTAAACTGGAGAAGAAAAGTCAATAATAAACCCTATCATGATCATATTATACATCTATCCCATTGAGCTAGAGATAAAGGATACTACAGATACAGTCGGCCTCACATCTTGACTTACATCTAAAAATTACCAATAACGGTTGGTTGAAAACAAAACTTTACGACAAAAGAGATGATTTCAGCTTTTCAATTGTGAGACTTTCCATTTCTAAGTAGCAACATTCCAGCAGCACCTGCATACGGGGTATATATCTCCCAATTGATAGGATATTCCCGTGCTTGCATTTCCTATAATGATTTTCTTGATAGAGGGTTGCTGCTCACAGAGAAGCTATTTAACCAAGAGTTCCAAATGGTGAAGTTGAAATCATCCCTTCGTAAATTTTACGGACGCCATCACAAGTTGGTGGACCGTTATGGAATAACCGTTTCACAAATGATATCGGATATGTTCCTTTCGTCGTAACTACAACCCCCTTCCCTTTCATGAATGTGACCTACCGAATTAGACTATTAGTTGCATGATTGTTTTATTAGTTGTTAGTTGCTTTGAACTAGCTGTCAGATAACTGCGAGTACTCTCAGATCTGTTCATTGTGTCTTTTTGTGTCGGGATGTATAAGTACCGGGCCACGTTCACTTGTATTTTGTCCTTCTGATGAGTTAAGCCTTTTCAACTGATTTTTATAGGTTGTTCTTATGTTGCACTGTTATACCACTGTCCCAGTTTAGGGGAGGGTTGGGATCCCGCTAACATGTTTAACCCCGCCACATTATTAATTATATACTCCCCAGTCATGGAGCCTGTAATGCACTGGTTGTCATTTGTTTATGTGTTACATATTTGTTTTTCGTTCATTTTTTTTTTGTACATAAAAAAGGCCGTTAGTTTTCTCGTTTGAATTGTTTTACATTGTCTTATCGGGGCCTTTTATAGCTTACAATGCGGTATGGGCTTTGTTCATTGTTGAAGGCCGTACGGTGACCTATAGTTGTTACACGACGGGTGCCACATGTGGAGCAGGATCTGCTTACCCTTCCGGAGCACCTGAGATCAGCCCTAGTTTTTTGGTGGAGTTCGTGTTGTTTATTCTTTAGTTTTCTATGTTGTGTCATGTGTGCTGTTATTTATTTTTCTTTTTTCACTTTTAGCCATAACGTTGTCAGTTTGTTTTAGATTTATGAGTTTGGCTGTCCCTTTGGTATCTTTCGTCCCTATTTTACAGAAATTGATTAATGTTAATTGTAATGTCTCACCCTGTAGTGCTGTTTACCCACAACCATGTTTCTGGAAAGTTCTTCCGTGTTCGGGTGGGAACTGCAAGACTTAAACCTCCTCCTCCTCCAAGGCCCCCAAGGCCCCCTCCAATACCACCATCGGAGGTTATAGATGCTGCAGACAGTCTACGTAGTCCAAGAAAATTTTCGCCTGAAATAAAATCAATTCCTACCTTCAATCAGGATGTATTCATAAATTTGTTTTAAAAAAGATTCTCCTGGTATGAACGCTTTTGCGTTTCCCTCATTATAATTTGTAAATACTTCATTACCTTTTACTACCAAACAGGACGACCACCACCAGTATAATTTACATAAAACTACATGTAAATCCAAATACAAGCTGGCAATGAGATGAAAAGGCATGCTACACACTAGACAATGCTAATAATAAGAAAAAAAAGAAAGCTATATAACACAAAACTTTATTGAAGACGGTATATCAAGTTTTTTTTTAATAAACCCTAACAAAAAATACAAAAAACTAATTTTGGTACCAAATTAATTAAGCACAAGCAGTGGTTGTCGTTTGTTTATGTGTTACATATTTGTTTTTCGTTCATTGTTTGACATAAATAAGGCCGTTAGTTTTCTCGTTTGAATTGTTTTACATTGTCTTATCGAGGCCTTTTATAGCTGACTATGCGGTATGGGTTTTGCTCATTGTTGAAGGCCGTACGGTGACTTATAGTTGTTAATGTCTGTGTCATTTTGGTCTTTTGTGGATAGTTGTCTCATTGGCAATCATACCACATCTTCTTTTTTATATTAATAATCTTTTATACGTTACAAATCTTATAATTTGTTAACGAACTAGAGGCTCTAAAGAGCCTGTGTCGCTGACTTTGGTCTATGTGAATATCAAACAAAGGACACAGATGGATTCATGACAAAATTGTGTTTTGGTAATGGTGATGTGTTTGTAGATCTTACTTTATTGAACATTCTTGCTGCTTACAATTATCTCTATCTATAATGAACTTGGCCCAGTAGTTACAATGGAAAATGTTAGTAAACATTTACAAATTTTATGAAAATTATGAAAAACTGTTTATCTCTGTCTATAATAATATTCAAGATAATAACTAAAAACAGCAAAATTTTATGAAAATTACCAAATTAGGGGCAGCAACCTAACAACGGTTTGTCCGATTCATCTGATTAAATGCAGGGCAGATACATCACTTTGTAGATCTTGACCTGATTAATAATTACCCCATGTCAGATTTGCTCTAAATGCTTTGGTTTTTGAGATATAAGCCAAAAACTGCATTTTATCCCTATGTTCTATTTTTAGCCATGGCAGCCATCTTGGTTGGTATGCCGGGTCACCGGACACATTTTTTAAACTAGATACCCTAATGATGATTATGGCCAAGTTTTGTTTAATTTGGCACAGCAGTTTCAGAGGAGAAGATTTTTGTAAAAGATTACTAAGATTTACGAAAAATGGTTAAAAATTGACTATAAAGGGCAATAACTCCTTAAGGGGTCAACTGATCATTTGGTCAAGTTTGACTTATTTGTAAATCTTACTTTGCTGAACATTATTGCTGCTTACAGTTTTTCTCTATCTGTAATAATATTCCAGATAATAACCAAAAACAGCAAAATTTCGTTAAAATTACCAATTCAGGGGCAGCAACCCAACAACGAGTTGTCCGATTCATCTAAAAATTTCAGGGCAGATAGATCTTGACCTGATAAACAATTTTATCCTGTCAGATTTGCTCTAAATGCTTTGGTTTATGAGTTATAAGCCAAAAACTGCATTTTACGACTATGATCTATTTTTAGCCATGGCGGCCATCTTGGTTAGTATGCAGGGTCACCGGACACATGTTTAAAACAAGATACCCTAATAATGATTGTGGCCAAGTTTGATTTAATTTGGTCCAGCAGTTTCAGAGGAGAAGATTTTTGTAAAAGTTAACGACGACGGACGACGACGACGACGGACGCCGGAGGCCAAGTGATGGGAAAAGCTCACTTGGCCCTTCGGGCCAGGTGAGCTAACAAAACTAAATGCAAATCTGAATTGCATTCAATATTTTTTTTCTAGAAAAAAGGTATGTTTTTAGTACTTTTCACAGGATAAATGTATTTGACTATCAAACAAATGTACGAATGCATGATAACATTATTTAAACGGTGAATACAAAAAGATATATAATTCTAAGTAGATCACGACCTTACTTTGAATGAGAAAATCAATCAAAGTTCTCAAATCAAAAGGTCGAGGTTTTTCATTATGCAACATGTCAAGAATTACACAGACAACAAACGGAAATTGTATTTTATTATTCTTGTATTATAATAATATTTGACTAATGTGGTATAGTCGTAGTTTGTTGCCTCCAGGGATAAATAAACAGCAACAAGAATAATTTAAATGATCCTCTCTTAATTAACCCAACAAGAACTTTTTGAACAGATTAAAATGGCGAAAGCAGATTTATATGTCATAAACTTATTCTAGTAATTAAATGTTAAACAATGCACTCCCAATTATCTGAAAAAGTTGTGTTCAGAGGTGAAGCAAAACAGTGATAGATTATTAACCAATATGAACACAACGAAAGATATTATTCTTGAATATATAAAATGCTTTATTTATCGTTAATTCGTATATACTTTATCATTTTTTACCAACTTTATGAGGGCCCAAACCACGATTAGCTACCTTCGCTGATTATTATCATATAGTACTTTAAGCAAATAACTTGGTCAACTGCCACCTATTATTATCAGATATTTGTTACTGAAACATTGGGTTTTACATATGTTATAACCGCGATAATGGTCCGCCTCGAATTGTTCTCTAGGGAAAACAGTGTTGTGGTTTTTTTTTTTTTTTTTATTGTGCTCCGATTTGAAGGGATTTGACGTAATTGTGCCCGTAACAACCATAGGGAACAATGACGGTGTTTGTACAGAAAACTTTGAGTATTCTGCTACATTTAAAATCAGTGAAAAAGTAAAAATGTCCAACCAATTATTATCAATTAAGTCCCAAATATGCCGAGTTTTCGATTTTGTGTATAACCATAAAATAAATAAAAATGTTAAAATAAATGTGCTATAATATATCATAGAAAAACAGACAATACCGATTCTGACCAAAATCTGCGTCCGCAATCTTGGGATGATGGTCATCAGCTTTACCCCAGTGAATGTTTGCGCAGTAAATTATCAAAGTTAAAAAGGAAAATATGATAAATCTTTTTTATATTTAACCTATTGTGGTTAATGAAATAGTTGTAATTGAACATTCATCTCTTTTCAACAGAACTTAAATATGTTTGATTAATAGAAAATAACATGTCTTTTCCATATTTGCACTGGTATCTTACCTCAAACCATATTGGTTCCTGGCTAAAGCCTTGAGCTGATATTGAAGTCTCGGGATGATACCAGGGCACATAAGACCATGTTATAATCTATAATTAATGCATGCCTTTCCATCAAAACTTCATAATGCATGAACCGACGTTATTAAGTTTGACCCGATTTTAATAACCCAAATATAGATATATTGGTGCAACTAAGAATACCAATTGGTTGTTGTCTGTTGTTATTTTGACATATTCCCATTATCAATTTTACTTAATATTTCTCTCATGCAAAACTCTCATATAAAACCCGTTGAATCGGTTATCTGGTAATCTGTATTTGATATTGTAAAATTTCAGCTGCACTACACAATATGAAGCCTTTTTGAACTCGTTTCCTACGCTCCTTTGACTCGACAAAAAGCTTCATGTCATGACTTGCAACTGATATATAGAGAATATCATATGGTTATTTCAATATCGCATCCGTATCAACCCGAGACACCAATATAATCCACAGAGCTCTGCTCGAGGGATTATATTGGTTGAGGGTTGATATGGTGTGTGATATTAAAAAAGCCATGTCATATAATGTATTTGGTTTTGATGTTATATTTGTTATTCTCGTGGGATTTTGTCTGTTGCTTGGTCCGTTTCTGTGTGTGTTACATTGTAGTGTTGTGTCGTTGTTCTCCTCTTATATTTAATGCGTTTTCCTCAGTTTTAGTTTGTTACCCCGATTTTGTTTTTTGTCCATGGATTTATGAGTTTGAACATCGGTATACTACTGTTGCCTTTATTTATATACACTTTATTATATACATATACCTCAAGTAGATGTTTTTTTTATGTAACATGACGTCATACAGATAAGGAGGTTTGAAATGACGTCATACAGATTATAGGTTTCACATGACGTCATACAGATTAGGGATTTGATAAAGCTTTTGCAACAGTGACTGCAATCGATGACGTGACGTCATACATATTAAATGTTTCTTTTTTTCTATTTTATTGATCTATTGTGTCTTCTTTTATTTTTAACATAGTGACATGTATTCTACTGGTATATTATATTACGGACTTTCGATTTTGTATTTTACTCGGAGTTTTTTTTTTTTTTTATTTTACCTTTCATGTAAGACGAGAACAAACAAAAGAAAGATAAGATACTATTATATATGCTAACATATGCTATTTTTATAAATGACGTCAATGACAAGTTAAGAGTCTCATTTGGGCACCCAGTTCTGAGCAATACACACTGTTTCGACCTGAAGTCTATTGTTTGGGCTGTTATATTGTAATGCTTCCCCATTTGTTAGGGATTAAAATACTTACGACTTCGTGGAGGAATGTACTGATAAAGCAACGCATCTGTCAACACATAAACACCAGCATCCTGTTAACAAAATATACCAGGTTTTAGTGACAAAAAAAACTGAAAACAGTTGGACAATTTTTTAAAAGGTGTCCCTGAAAAAAAAGAATTAAACATATATGAATATATCTGTTTTTGAAATGCAAACCCTTTTTTACAAATGCAATACCTATCTTACCTAAAACACATCTGACAAGGACATTTAAATTTAGTAATTTTTCGTTTTCGCAATGTCCTTGGCAGATTATTATTGACTTATGAGTTTTAATATCCCTTTGCAATCTTTCGCCTCTCTTTGTACCCCCTCCTTTTATTTTATATTTTAAATACTTGAAATTGTTTAGAACTATAGGTTAAATCTATTTTTTTAATTATTTGTACTGTTTTACATGTACTTACATTGAAAATCGAGAATGCATCCCTGCCGTAATCAGGTCTTGGTAACCAGAAATCCCAACTACTTCTTGAAAAGAATCCCAGGTTGCCTAAACTTTGAAGTTCATTCAATACCTATGAATGTTTTAAACTGTTTACTTTTTAAATACAATAAATCAGGAATCAGGAATATGACAGTTGTTGTCCTTTCGTTTGATGTGTTTTGTCATTTGATTAGGGACTTTACCACTGTATTTACCTCGGAGTTCAGTATTTTTGTAATTTTACTTTTTATAGGTCAATAAAAAATATAAACTTCAATGTTCTTGTTGTTTCGTTGTCTTTTTCTAATAGATGATTTTTGTCTCTCGATCAATTGGTGACATTTCAACAGCGGTATACTAGACATAATTTTTCAATCAGTTTAATTGAAGTCCGGAGCTGGCATGTCAGTTAACTCTAGTAGTCTGATGTTATTTATGTATTATTGTCATTTTGTTTATTTTCTTTGGTTACATCTTCTGACATCAGACTCGGACTTCTCTTGAGCTGAATGTTAATGTGCGTATTGTTATGTGTTTACTTTTCTGCATTGGTTAGAGGTATAGGGGGAGGGTTGCGATCGCACAAACATGTTTAACCTCGCCTCAATTTTGCGCCTATCCCAAGTCCGGAGCCTCTGGCCTTTGTTAGTCTTGTATTATTTTAATTTTTAGTTTCTTGTGAACAATTTGGAGTTTAGTATGGTGTTCATTATCACTGAACCAGTATATATTTGTTTAAGGGCCAGCTGAAGGACGGCTCCGGGTGCGAGAATTTCTCGTTGCATTGTAGACCTGTTGGTGACCTTCTGCTGTTGTCTGCTCTATGGTCGGGTTGTTGTCTCTTTGGCACATTCCCATTTCCATTCTCAATTTTACTTTTGCTTTTATAATATCCTATCTTCTTTTTTTTATATCAAGATATTATATCTCAATAAGCCTTTAATTTTGGTCCATTTATATGTTTCATGGTTAAATGTGTCGTTCATTATCGGTGAACTAGTAAATATTATTAATTAGCGTGCCAAAAGAAATCTGCTTCTAGGTGCAATATTTCTCACTTTGTTAAAAGTCCATGGGAGTCATAAATAAACTCATCATAGATACCCAGGACTAAATTTTGTATATACGCCACACGCACGTTCCGTCATGTTTTATATTATGTAATATATGTTGTTAATTTTGCCATAGCATGTCTATGCTTTGCAATAAAGATTCATTCATTCATTCATTCATGCAAAAGACTCATCAGTGACGCTCGAATCCAAAACAGTTAAAAAGGCCAAATATAGTACGAAGTTGAAGAGCATTGAGGACCAAAATTCCTAAAAGTTTTGCCAAATCTAGCTAAGGTAATCTATGCCTGAGGTAGAAAAGCCTTAGTATTTCAAAAATTCTAAATTTTGTGAACAGTTAATTTATAAATATAACCATATCAATGATAATTCATGTCAGCACAAAAAAGTGCTGACTACTTGGCGGGTGATACCCTCGGGAAAATAAATCTCCAGCAGTAGTGGCATCGACCCAGTGGTTGTAAATAAACTAATCATAGATACCCAGGACTAAATTTTGTATATACGCCAGACGCGCGTTTCGTCTACAAAAGACTCATCAATGACGCTCGAATCCAAAAAAGTTAAAAAGGCCAAATACAGTACGAAGTTGAAGAGCATTGAGGACCAAAATTCCTAACATTTTTGCCAAATCCAGCTTAGGTAATATATGCCTGAGGTAGAAAAGCCTTAGTATTTCAAAAATTCTAAATTTTGTGAACAGGTAATTTATAAATATAACCATATCAATGATAATTCATGTCAGCACAAAAAAGTGCTGACTACTGGGCTGGTGATACCCTCGGGGAAATAAATCTCCACCAGCAGTGGCATCGACCCAGTAGTTGTAAATAAACTCATCATAGATACCCAGGACTAAATTTTGTATATACGCCACACCCGCGTTCCGTCATGTTTTATGTTATGTAATATATGTTGTTAATTTTGCCATAGCATGTCTATGCTTTGCAATAAAGATCTATTCATTCATTCATTCAAAAGACTCATCAGTGACTCTCGAATCGAAAAAAGTTAAAAAGGCCAAATATAGTACAAAGTTGAAGAGCATTGAGGACCAAAATTCATAAAAGTTTTGCCAAATCCAGCTAAGGTAATCTATGCCTGAGGTAGAAAAGCCTTAGTATTTTCAAAAATTCTAAATTTTGTGGACAGCTCATTTATAAATTCAACCATATCAATGATAATTCATGTCAGCACAAAAAATGTGCTGACTACAGGGCTGGTGATACCCTCGGGGAAATAAATCTCTACCAGCGGTGGCATCGACCCAGTGGTTGTAAATAAACTCATCATAGATACCCAGGACTAAATTTTGTATATACGCCAGACTCGCGTTTCGTCTACAAAAGACTCAACAGTGACGCTCGAATCCAAAAAAGTTTAAAAGGCAAAATATTGTACGAAGTTGAAAAGCATTGAGGACCAAAATTCCTTAAAGTTTTGTCAAATCCAGCTAAGGTAATCTATGCCTGAGGTAGAAAAGCCTTAGTATTTCAAAAATTCTAAATTTTGTGAACAGTTAATATATAAATATAACCATATGAATGATAATTCATGTCAGCACAAAAAAGTGCTGACTACTGGGCTGGTGATACCCTCGGGAAAATAAATCTCTACCAGCAGTGGCATCGACCCAGTGGTTGTAAATAAACTCTTCATAGATACCCAGGACTAAATTTTGTATATACACCAAACGCGCGTTTCGTCATGTTTTATATTATGTAATATATGTTGTTAATTTTGCCATAGCATGTCTATGCTTTGCAATAAAGATCTATTCATTCATTCATTCAAAAGACTCATCAGTGACTCTCGAATCGAAAAAAGTTAAAACGGCCAAATATAGTACAAAGTTGAAGAGCATTGAGGACCAAAATTCCTAAAAGTTTTGCCAAATCCAGCTAAGGTAATCTATGCCTGAGGTAGAAAAGCCTTAGTATTTTCAAAAATTCTAAATTTTGTGGACAGCTCATTTATAAATTCAACCATATCAATGATAATTCATGTCAGCACAAAAAAAGTGCTGACTACAAGGCTGGTGATACCCTCGGGGAAATAAATCTCTACCAGCGGTGTCATCGACCCAGTGGTTGTAAATAAACTCATCATAGATACCCAGGACTAAATTTTGTATATACGCCAGACGCACGTTTCGTCTACAAAAGACTCATCAGTGACGCTCGAATCCAAAAAAGTTAAAAAGGCCAAATATAATACGAAGTTGAAGAGCATTGAGGACCAAAATTTCTAAACGTTTTGCCAAATCCAGCTTAGGTAATCTATGCCTGAGGTAGAAAAGCCTTAGTATTTCAAAAATTCTTAATTTTGTGAACAGTTATTTTATAAATATAACCATATCAATGATAATTCATGTCAGCACAAAAAAGTGCTGACTACTTGGCTGGTGATACCCTCGGGGAAATAAATCTTTACCAGCGGTGGCATCGACCCAGTGGTTGTAAATAAACTCATCATAGATACCCAGGACTAAATTTTGTATATACACCAGACTCGCGTTTCGTCTACAAAAGACTCAACAGTGACGCTCGAATCCAAAAAAGTTTAAAAGGCAAAATATTGTACGAAGTTGAAAAGCATTGAGGACCAAAATTCCTTAAAGTTTTGTCAAATCCAGCTAAGGTAATCTATGCCTGAGGTAGAAAAGCCTTAGTATTTCAAAAATTCTAAATTTTGTGAACAGTTAATTTATAAATATAACCATATCAATGATAATTCATGTTAGCACAAAAAAGTGCTGACTACTGGGCTGGTGACATCCTTGGGGAAATAAATCTCTACCAGCAGTGGCATCGACCCAGTGGTTGTAAATAAACTGATCATAGATACTCAGGACTAAATTTTGTATATACACCAGACGCGCATTTCGTCTACAAAGGATTCATCAGTGACGCTCGAATCCAAAAAAGTTAAAGAGGCCAAATATAGTACGGAGTTGAAGAGTATTGAGGACCAAAATTCCTAAAAGTTTTGCCAAATCCAGCTAAGATAATCTATGCCTCAGGTAGAAAAGCCTTAGTATTTAAAAATTCTAAATTTTGTGAACAGTTAATATATAAATATAACCATATGAATGATAATTCATGTCAGCACAAAAAAGTGCTGACTACTGGGCTGGTGATACCCTCGGGAAAATAAATCTCTACCAGCAGTGGCATCGACCCAGTGGTTGTAAATAAACTCTTCATAGATACCCAGGTCTAAATTTTGTATATACACCAGACGCGCGTTTCGTCATGTTTTATATTATGTAATATATGTTGTTAATTTTGCCATAGCATGTCTATGCTTTGCAATAAAGATCTATTCATTCATTCATTCAAAAGACTCATCAGTGACTCTCGAATCGAAAAAAGTTAAAAAGGCCAAATATAGTACAAAGTTGAAGAGCATTGAGGACCAAAATTCATAAAAGTTTTGCCAAATCCAGCTAAGGTAATCTATGCCTGAGGTAGAAAAGCCTTAGTATTTTCAAAAATTCTAAATTTTGTGGACAGCTCATTTATAAATTCAACCATATCAATGATAATTCATGTCAGCACAAAAAAAGTGCTGACTACAAGGCTGGTGATACCCTCGGGGAAATAAATCTCTACCAGCGGTGTCATCGACCCAGTGGTTGTAAATAAACTCATCATAGATACCCAGGACTAAATTTTGTATATACGCCAGACGCACGTTTCGTCTACAAAAGACTCATCAGTGACGCTCGAATCCAAAAAAGTTAAAAAGGCCAAATATAATACGAAGTTGAAGAGCATTGAGGACCAAAATTTCTAAAAGTTTTGCCAAATCCAGCTTAAATAATCTATGCCTGAGGTAGAAAAGCCTTAGTATTTCAAAAATTCTAAATTTTGTGAACAGTTATTTTATAAATATAACCATATCAATGATAATTCATGTCAGCACAAAAAAGGGCTGACTACTGGGCTGGTGATACCCTCGGGGAAATAAATCTCCATCAGCAGTGGCATCGACCCAGTGGTTGTAAATAAACTCTTCATAGATACCCAGGACTAAATTTTGTATATACGCCAGACTCGCGTTTCGTCTACAAAAGACTCAACAGTGACGCTCGAATCCAAAAAAGTTTAAAAGGCAAAATATTGTACGAAGTTGGAAAGCATTGAGGACCAAAATTCCTTAAAGTTTTGTCAAATCCAGCTAAGGTAATCTATGCCTGAGGTAGAAAAGCCTTAGTATTTCAAAAATTCTAAATTTTGTGAACAGTTAATTTATAAAAATAACCATATCAATTATAATTCATAGAGCTATTGTTTTCATTTGTCCTTGGGCTCGTGTTGTTGTCTCTTTGGCACATTGTCCGTTTCCATTCTCCGTATTATATGTTTACATATCAGCTCTAAAGGAATCGAATTAATAGATTGTGTTTTCTAAGCTGCTTCAAATCACTTATCTATTAAAGCAGTATGTTGATATTGTATACGTTGATTTTGATTATATCTTTTATGAAGCTAAAATACTGTAGCATCTTGTTCTTTTAGTTAACAAATTGAGTACAGAAACAAATTGAGTACAAAATGTTTTTACAGAAAGAGAGAGAGAGAGAGAGAGAGAGAGAGCTTACATCTTGTGTAGTGATATCATTTCCTGATTTCAGTAATAGAACACTTTTATCGACAGCTAGAACATTGACTAATGAGTTTGGATCCGCTGTCAATTCAACTTCTACGTCATCACCTGGCTTAGCTCGTCTTGTGTTGAAATTAATAGCCACCTACAAAGTACCCAAATAATAGTTATAGTGATCTAACATGCTTATCTCGTCTTGTGTTGAAGTTAATAGCCACCTACAAAGTACCCAAACAATAAGTATAGTGATCTAACATTATAGAAAAACATTTTGTTTTATTAAACATGTATACCTCATTTATACATGTATCATTCAAGAAGGTAAAGTGTGACGTGAAAGAATTCTCCTTCAACGTTAATATATATATATGCTTGAAAAAGGAACAGATGCGTAACGAGTTTATTTCTTTCTGTTGTGATTACGCTATTTTATTTATTACTTTGTTTTTATTTCAAAATCATTTGCCTGCAAATACAGATACCATAAATTGTTCATGTGTTTGAGGATTTTGTATGAAATCTTTTACCAAATAAAAGTATGTAAGACGGCATGTTTAAACCTTATATCAGGAATAACCAATACCATACTGAGATACGTTTTGTATCATCTATAACTAGTATTGTAACTTGGCTATTGTGACTTTTGCTACTTAACATCAATATTTCTAATAACTAATGGTAACACTGCAATCCTGTACCACATAAACAGATAGGACAAACAAATTGACATGGCAATAGACCAATCTCGTACCTCGTTATCAGATTTGACTAATAACCAACGGATATAGAGCAATTCTGTACCACATTATATAATAGGAAAACAACAAATTAACATGAAAATAGAGTAATTCCATAATACTTTTAAAGACAAAACGAATAACTAATAAAACAAAACAATTCCGTACTACATCGTATGATAGGACAAACAAATTAACCTGTAATAAAGCAATAACAAACAAATTAGAATGTATTACTATGGAAATAGGGCAATTCCTAAACTGGTTTTTAAAAGTACTGTATGCAATAAATGATTACTAACCGACAAAAACAAATACTCGCTTTATTATTGAATATGCCCTCTACAATGGGAAATGTTATTCAAATCAGTTTATTTTTATCTTTGAGTTTGAATGCCTTTCTGGTATCTTTCGCCCATCTTCTACAATTTACTTTAATATTAGACATATCTTTAATATCAATTGTTATTGCATCAACTACAACTTACTTTATTTTTGAATATATCCTCAATAGGAAACGTAATGGCATCAGCTACAACTTCGCCGTTTCGTCGTCTTACATAGTAAATCAGTAACTTTGCTTGAGGAATCATTGCAAAATTGATTCTTAGATAATGATCATGCTGCTTTCTGTTTCTCATACTAAATCGTCCATTTTGTACAAGTGATCCTTTTGAAAAAACCTATGGGAATGTTTGTGATTTGAATAAATGATTTTGATAAAAAATATCTTGAAAGAACACGAACATATATTTTGTATAATCTCTTTTAGCAAATATGATGAAAAGCATATCTGATAAACAATATTCATGACAAAATAAAAAGCCCACACGTTATTGGTGACATTTGAATGCCTACTGGTAACCCGTTGAATGCTCTATGAAATTAAACGTGTAATACTAGCCCCGAACGTGCCATTTCATTTACTGCTAGCCCGAATATTTTTGTACTTTTTTTCTCGAAAAATGAGAATATTTTATAGTACTATGTTCCTAACAAATCCCCTGGTGTTAAATTTAAGTTTCATAATATTCATTTTTAAATTTTTATAACGACATAAGGTTACTTTTTTTTATTTTGGTAAAATTCTGCCCCCTTGTTGTTATCATTTAAAATGCCACTGGTATGTACTAGTTTTGCGGATTACAACTTGAAACGTATACACAAATCTACCCTTTATATAAAACCAATAAAACGTAATTATGAATCGATAGAATTATAGTAGTTGACGCATACCCATAACTCCATTTTACTAATATTTCAGATAAATAGGCGTTCGCAATAACATACTTTGTAATTGCAGAAGCGGATCATTTCTGTTACTTTTATAACCAATGGTAATCTCTGACCAGGCTAAATATAAATAAGAATAAATATTTTTACACAAATAAATACAATGTCATTGATACAGAGATAGCATTTTTCCATTGCCTATTGACTTTTTTGCGGTGATCTGTCTAAAGAAAAGTTTCTATTCGAATACAATAGGAATGGTCATTAGGCTACATCAACACTTTAAAGAAATGGTGATGACTTGCTTCTTATAAGTTTTTCTTCAATATTAAAATAAACAGCGAAAATTATTTCGTACCGTGTATTTAGGAATACTAGAGGTTGAATACACCTTCGGTCATCGTATGTTTCTTCCTTTTATGTATGTATTTATGTATGTGTTATATTTGTTATATTTGTTATATTTGTTATATTTGTTATATTTGTTATATTTGTTATATTTGTTATATTTGTTATTCTCATTGGATTTTGTTTGATGCTTAGTCCGTGTCTGTGTGTGTTGCATTTTAATGTTGTGTCGTTGTTCACCTCTTACATTTAACGCGTTTCCCTCAGATTTAGTTTGTTACCCCGATTTTGTTTTTTTGTCCATATATTTACGAGTTTTGAACAGCCTACTGTTGCCTTTATTTGTTTCTTCCTTTTATGTATGTATTGGTTTCTTCATTTCATTTATTCTATTGGATGTTGTTTAGTATTCCGTGACAATTGTGAAGCCTGATATGATGTCTTCGTTTTTAACTCGCAAAGAAATAAAGCATTTGTTGATAATGTGAATAAAAACCCGTAAGTGTAAGTTTATATTGTATAGTGAATATATGAAAAGTATTGCTTCGAATTCTGTTTTAAGGTTCATTTGAATATACAGGATTGATTTGACTATCAATGTCTGCTCCTTTTGTACTGTACCTGAGCTTTGTGGTTATTTTTAACTTCAACTTGTATGTAGTTTCTGCTTGGGGATTCTGCACGGGATAAATATCTGGATGCTCTCGATTTGCGATAAAAAGCCTGTTGATAAAAATAAAAATAGTATACTATGGGATTGTATATTAGTACAGGGACACAAAGAAAATCGATTTGAATAAAGAAAATGTTTCTATAAATAGACTAGGAATGATGATCATTTATTAATCAAATAATATCTGCGTTGATTGATATTTCTTTAAATACCTCTATTCTACCAGACTGTGCCGCTTTGGGGAATTTAGCTGAGAGAACAATTATTCCTGATTCGGGGATCTGTTCCAAACGTGTCCACAATACTTTTCTGTCTGTGTTGATTGGTTGTGGAAAAGGCCGAAAAGGCATAATCTGATTACCATTCGGTCCAGGCGGTCCAGGTTGTGGTTTCTGTTTACCAGGCACTGTATACGTTACCGTGATGTTTACAAAGCCCAATGGTGGGTTTAATGGACTGTCGTCTCTCTGTGTGACTCTTAACTAAAATGTGCCATTGAAAGACAAGATTATAATACAATCACTAAACCATTTAAAAATAAAATACATAAACTTTACAATGAAGACTTCCTATATTGAAATGGACCGGTCCTGCCAAATAATTTGTAAATTCGACAACTGTCTACCAGTGAAAAATTGTGTAGAAGTAAGTATTTATAGAACAGCAGCAAGTCAATTTATATTATCAAGTATTAATATATGTTTTAATTAATGTTTTTAGAATGTATTCCTTGTATCATCAAGCATTCACGACAGCCCTACATTGTACTATTCCAACTATTCAAGAATGACATTTCTGTCGTTTGTGATTATTGGTTTTTCGATCAGTGGTCTGCATGATTTGTTACTTTCCAAGTTTGGCTGCTAAATAAGTTTGTTTAAATATATATAAAAACAAAAAAGATTCCAAATTTTTAATGATAAGGTATTTTTTTCAAAGTACTTTGCTTTCCGAATATTGACAGCTTATAGTGTGATTTCTCATTCGCCTTTATGTTTAAGGGCGAATGCCCGACCACGTTATTTAAATTTAGACATTTTGCTTACATTTATTGTTGCGATTTTGCAATTCCAGAAAATGTGAATTCAGATATATATATATGCTACCAGATTCTGAGTTCTTCTTATTGCAATACTCACCCCATCGCATTATTTGCAAAATGAGAGTCTCGCAATAATTTCTTAATTTAAAAGTAACTTTCTCGCCTAACATCTGAAGAGTCGTTAATCATGTATCGTTACTAAGATTCCTCATAATTGTCATATTAACGATCAATTAACATTTGTACAATGCTGTGAATTTTTGTATGCAATGCAAAACTACAACAAGAGCAAACGTAACAGTTACGAAAAAGAGATACATAGCAAAAAAAGTGACATTAGTGAGGTCGGCGATCTACTCATCATATCGTTCAATGTATTCCTAGTAGTGACCTTAAATCATCTACTCACTATGATCAGATAGTCCAATCCAGGTTTGAAATTGCTTGACATACTTGAGGAAAACGTAAGTTTATCTGGTGTGTCATAGATTTGGACATATCCTGTATCATTTGCTGAGATGCCTGTTATTGATTCTGTTACTTTAGCTATAACTTCTATGTAAGTTCCCAGTTTCGGTACAATTTCACTCATCAAAACTCGGATTGTAGCTTTTCCATTTATCTACATTATGTAATAAAAAATCAACAGTAGAATAACTACGATTAATCATCTTACGAATACTGTCTGTTAGCATCATTTTAGAATTGGCACTCTGAAAAGACTTAAAGGCATGATACTGTCTATTAGCCTCATTATAGAATGGGCACTCTGAAAAGACTTAAAGGCATGATACTGTCTGTTAGCATCATTTTAGAATTGGCTCTCTGAAAAGACTTAAAGGCATGATACTGTCTATTAGCCTCATTATAGAATTGGCACTCTGAAAAGACTTAAAGGCATGAAACTGTCTGTTAGCATCATTTTAGAATTGGCACTCTGAAAAGACTTAAAGGCATGATACTGTCTATTAGCCTCATTATAGAATTGGCACTCTGAAAAGACTTGAAGGCATGATACTGTCTATTAGCCTCATTATAGAATGGGCACTCTGAAGACTTAAAGGCATGATACTGTCTATTAGCCTCATTATAGAATGGGCACTCTGAAAAGACTTAAAGGCATGATACTGTCTGTTAGCCTCATTATAGAATGGGCATTCTGAAAAGACTTAAAGGCATGATACTGTCTAGTGGCCTCATTAGAGAGTGGACATTTTGAAAAGGTTTAAAGGCATGATATGGTAGCTCTAAAATACCTGTTTATGCAAAACAATAAATAAATTATGCAAATCAATTATGCTTGTTATCAAATGTAATTGTAAGATATCTTTTGTATCATTTGTACAGACTATAGGTGTTATTTCCCATAACAGTTTCCATGTTTGAACTTGAACTTTGTATGTGTATGTATTTGACCGCGAAAAGTGTGCACACATTTCATTTGAAGAAAATAATGATGACTCGACATTAACTGTGCTTACAGTACATATGAACATATGTTCATCACCATTACTGTCTGAGAGCAAAAAATAGCAATGCTACTATCATATTATTTCTCATATATACCTTGAATTTCTTTACAATCTGATCTTTAGTATTTCGTCCCCATTGACGTTTGATAGTCAATTCTGCATCACCTTGTACTGGCTTCCCAAAAGTGTACCTGAATATCATTTATATGAGATAGTATTACTGACATATTTCATAAAATTCATACAGTTTTGGAGAAGATTAAGCAATTGGTTTGATATTTTTTTCACAACCAAGGGGTGAAATTGTTGTTACAAAACACATACATTCGTGAAATGATCCTTGTTCGGTCAGCACAGCACAGATATCTGGAATAGTCTTTAACAGTTTCGTTCTTGTAACCAACCATTAATCTTAATGTGTGCTGACACATCCTAAATTGTGTATTTAGAACATTCTACACGTCTTTATACACTCAAGTATGGATTATGACCACACCATTTCTTTATCATATGATTATTACCGACAGTGATAAATGTCAATATCTTGTGGTCTATTATGTGTTTTCAGGATGATTAAACGAAAGATTGCGACGTTCGTCAAATCAATAATGACTTTCAAAGATCACATTTTTCAGGAAAATAAGGTTTGTGAGTTTTCAATGCTATACTAAACACTCAAATTTCTTCGTAAAATACCTGTACAATTTCAGGAATCTGACAGTGTTTTTTCTGATAGTCCTGGTATCTATGATGAATTGTTTTCTATTAATTCCTTTGGTTTATCAAGTGTAATGTTTGATTTGTCAGTTTTAATGGCTTTCTTTTCATTTAATTTACCTAGATATTTTGGTTAAAATGTGTTTTTTTTTAAATATTGCTCCTGAAATGTTTTTTTTTTTTTCGTGAAATTTGATTCCATTTAAATACCTTGTGAACAAGTGATGTAAGCTTGATTATGGGTTTTTTATACAAATATATCATGCTTAGAAGGGGTATTTGCCAAAAATACCGGTTGAGAGGTTCAAATTTCCAGAGCCGTTAGGCGAGGGAAATTTGATTACCTCGAAACCGGTATTTTTGGCAAATACCCCTTGTAAGCACGATATCATTGTTTAATTCCACCGAATGTTCCACCTCAGAAAGTTTATTATAATCAGGTATCATATGAAATTTCAACTTGAATTTTTGTATAAACTGCAACTGTGTTATTTGCGCTGTCAAATTGCATTGACCGTATAATCATTTCTTATTATTTTTTATGTACAGTCACTGTATATATATCTCCCTTTTTATGATAATAAGCTGGTTTTCGGCTGTCTACTACACTTTGTTTATCAGTTTCAGTAAAGCGTAATACAAGTGGATTCCAATTATATGTGACCGGTTGACAATTCGTTTCCGTTGAGTTTTATTTATGACGTCATTCCCGAAATTTTTACGTCATTCTGTCCAAATTCAATAATGATGCTTTCTATATTTCATCTGAACCATATATTTAAAATGACCATGAATTTTTCATATTAGAATAGAAATAATTCATTGAGTTATTTTTAGAACATGGTATTCCCCATCTGACATGGTACTTGCTAGGGTATTTCCCATCTGCCATGGTATTTGCTAGCAAATACCCGGTATATGGAATTCCCTAATGGCAAATACCCCGGTAGAGAAAAGAAAATCTCAATATATAGAAATTGGTTAAAAATACCATGGTTCTCATCCAATCAAAATACAGCATTATTACATAAGTTGGAATTAAACATAATAATCATCATATTTTAAGAGGGGTATTTGGAATAACAATTTAAAGCAAATGAAAATATTTTGCTAAGACGTTTACAGTAACTGAACAAACGTAAACAAATATGCAACTACTATAGATATCAACGTATTATATCAACATGATGTAACCTTGCCTAAGGATCGTTCATTTGTATGGCCCTGCAAAGAAGTTGCAATGTATATACGGAGTTTTTCACAACGCCTTCAGATAGTAAACTGATTTTTTGTATGTAAGTTAACTATGATGTGTTACAGTTAAAGTTTCGTTGCGCTCTGGTAATTTTTGCTGAAATTACTGGCTTTTAACTTTGATTAATTTTTGAAAATCACAGTTATACGGACTTTCTTTCTATACGCTTTCACATTTTGAGCTGACTGTTGATATGTGAGACTACCATCATGATTGTGTTTACATGTATTATTTTAATTGCAGATTTTTCAAATCAATAAATATCCAAAACTCATACGTTATACAGCCGACAATTATCAACCAAAAGAAATCTAGGTATAATTCTATTTAAAAAAAAAAACAGTTGGCTATAGAGTTATCAAGCTTTCAATCGTATTGAGTCAGCATGATGTTGGGAAAATCTAAAACAGAATTTTCTAGTCATTTCGGGAAAGGAGTTGTCTTTACTTTCGATACCATTGAACTGTTGGGAAAAATATCAAAACTCAAAACAAATTCAAAACAGAAAAGTCCATTGTAAACTTGATAAAATGATCAAGTGACTATTGAGATTTACAATGATATGCTTTGTCATCTATAATCTGAAAAATTCAGCATACTCACAGTGCGTTAATAGTAACTTTGAAAAATCTGTCTGTTTTCAGTTCAAATGGAGGCAATACAACGTTCACTTCAAATTTAGGTAGAACTACATAAAAAACATAAGATATCAGTTCTACATTTGTAATAATAACAACATGAATGCAAGTAAAACAAAAAGTTTCAATGTATATATGCTGACAGACAATTAACGAATCGACATTAATTTACATATTCTGTTTTTATCGTCGAATGTTTTATACGTTATACATTCCTTATTAAACTATTTTACCATCTTCCAATAGATAAGGACAATATAACTGATTTCTATCGCACAACAGGTGTTATACGTGATATATCATAATGGAATTATTCAAGGACTATTGATGAATACTAATAAACAGATAGACAGATGGCCTCCCAGGTTAATTAAATACAGAATTTCTATACATTCATAATATTATATGTACCATAGATTGTATTTCAATCGTTTCAGAATGTTTCTAGTATGAACTGATGTCATTTAAACACTAAACAAATATTCACCAACCCGTTCAATAGTTGTACGAACACTTAACAAATATTCACAAACCCTTTCAAAAGAGCTTTATAAATATTTTGATTTGATCGTCACTGGTGAGTCTTATGTAGACGAAACGGGCGTCTGGCGTACTAAATTATAATCCTGGTACCTTTGATAACTATTTACACCACTGGGTCGATGCCACTGCTGGTGGACGTTTCGTCCCCGAGAGTATCACCAGCCCAGTAGTCAACACTTCGGTGTTGACATGAATATTAATTATGTGGTCATTTTTATAAAATTCCTGTTTACAAAACTTTGAAATTTCGAAAAACTAAGGATTTTCGTACCCCAGGCATAGATTATCTTAGCCGTATTTGGCACAACTTTTTGGAATTTAGGATCCTCAATGCTCTTCAACTTTGTACCTGTTTGGCTTTATAAATATTTTGATATGAGCGTCACTGATGAGTCTTATGTAGACGGAACGCGAGTCAAACACTTAACAAATACTTACCAATCCGTTCAATAGTCGTACGAACAAAAAACACATATTCACCAACCCTTTCCAAAGATATTAAAACACTTACCCAACCTGTTCAACTGTTTTACGAACACTTAATAAATACTCACCAAACCGTTCCACATCAAAATACTTAAAGCTTTTTTCTCTCTAAAACAAATTACAAAGCTATTCATAATTCAACACTACTAAAATAAGTAGAAACAGGCTTCAAATATATATATATTGTGACATTATTACGTTACATCAAATATAAAAACTTGTCACTAACGCAATGTTTATGTTCCTCAAAATCCACTTGTGGATACAAGACATGTACAGAATTTACTCATATTTACACCATTATAGGTCGCATTTCTGTTAATATTGACAATGCAATTTCCCATGAGAACTCTTTTTACAGCTAAAACTGTAAAATCACTGTAAAACTCCGAGGAAAATTCAAAAAGGAAAGTCCCTAATCAAATGACAAAATCAAAAGTTCAAACACATCAAACGAATGGATAACAACTGTCATATTCCTGACTTTGTACAGGCATTTTCCTATGTAGAAAATGGTGGATTGAACCTGGTTTTATAGCTAGCTAAACCTCTCACTTGTATGACAGTCGCATCAAATTCCATTATATTGTCAATGATGCGTGAACCAAACAGACGGACACAATAGGTAAAAATGTCAAAAATAGGGGTACAGCAGTCATCATTGTGTCTCATCGAATGTTGTCTAATGCTTAGTCCGTTGCTGTGTGTGTTACATTTTAATGTTGTGTCGTTGTTCTCCTCTAATATTTAATGCGTTTCCCTCAGTTTTAGTTTGTTACCCCGATTTTGTTTTTTGTCCATAGATATATGAGTTTTGAACAGCGGTATACTACTGTTGCCTTTATTTATCATCTTAATCACTATAAAAACAACAAATGTAACAAAGAAGCACAATAAGGCATACATCAAATTTAACATCCTCATTTTGCTTATATTATACGATTTTTTTTGTACCACTTTCACTATGAAAAATCTAATCCTAGAATTGAAAGTTCATATGCACAACAATTTTTTTTCAAAGGTCAAAATTATTTAAACAAACAGTAATTTTCGAATGAAGGGTTACCACAGATTTCAATATAAACAATGAGCACATGTATATACTTGTATGTAATGGATCTGACCCTCCCTTGACACAACACAATACCATTCGTCATTAGGACGTAAAACATTGTTATTAGTCACTACTCCGAGTTCGACATTAACTTGATTGATATCAAACCTTTCTAACATAGTTCGGCTTAAAAATTCCGATTCAAGTCAAACCTCGTGCGCATGAAATCTATAAAATGTCGAAGAGGGACGACAAACGAAACCTTAACCAGTAGTATTTATCCCTCCCTAAGATACTTGTATCTAAGTTGGCCATTCTTTTTTTTTATGAAACAAAGCAGTACCAACTCTTTCAATTTGTCTTTTAGTTTCACAAATACTTTGAAGCCCGGTATTGATTGCTGATAAAATAGATGTTAATAATTTAGAAAGAGGTTTCGTGGAGCACTTTGAAGACCCAGCAATATATCATTGTTTGTCAGGACACTTATGTAATATCTAATTCAGGGGTGACAGATCCAGTTCCTCATCTTTGGTTGAAATTCCAAAGGAACATTGAACAGACATATGATTATCCAGGATTTCCTCTTCTGTAAGTATCGTGAGGGTATATATATATGTTGAGTTTTCAAGTGAATGTCAATACCTTATTCGTTTATCAAGCAGTTAATGTAATGAGCTTTACTCAATTTTTGGGGCTTTATCTGCGAGGAAAACAACATATTTGTCATGGACGTAGGATAAGTGTTTTGCAACATTTGGGATTTGTATCAACGACCTCACAGCCTTATTCCATCCGGAAAGAGTGTCTATTTCTTCCTGGCATAATCCTCGACTGAATCCATCAATATTTTGAAGGCTCACAATATTTCGGACCTTTAGATATCATATTTCGCAAGGGAGTGTTATTGACAATATCGTGGTCACCAGTAATAACGTGGCCAGCAGGATTATATGTAAATTCGGAATTAGCACAAGTGCAATCAGGAGGTTTAGTCTTGAAGCCGTCAATATTAAGATCCTGCAAAGCGTGTTTGTAATTGCAAAATGTTTAGTATAGGTATAAGAGACTTATCTTTAGAATAAGGAGTTATATTCCATTGAACTAATCTATGATGAAGGATATTCCCTAAGTTGACGTCATCGAGACTTTTGTTAGCAAGGGAAATGTTAAGAAAAGATTATTTTCTCTTTTTTATTTTTTCCAATACAGTCTAGTTTGAAAGGTGTGTGACTTGCAATATCCGAAATTATAGCTGTAAGTTTGTACTGGTTTGAATGAGGGTTTGTAACAGTGGCTTCCAAACATAACTTAAACAGAGAATGAAGTTTTGAAAGGGGTGATGACTAAAGTTTCGTGCACATGTGATGAATACCTAACTGCTTTTATAGAAATGACAGCAAGTCATTAATAGAGACATCATGCAGTGTATGTGATGTATAATGACGATGACCTTGAATGCGTCTACATCGAGGAGTAGATTTGAAAATATTCATAACATTCACCGAGCTACTCGAAGGACTAGATAGAATACCTATACCATCAATTTTGTCATTGCAACCATTATCTACGGAGAGGCGTTGCAAGTTGAGGATTGTTAGTGCTGTGGTATATTTTTTTGATAATGCAAACTGCCATAGAAACGATGTAATGATCAGGCTGATTAAAATGCTGGTAAAGAATGTCGTTTGCATTGAGATTAATGTCTGATCTATGACCGCACAAACGTTTTTTTAGCCTTCCTTTGGTTTCATCGACGTATACCAATCCGCCAAGGTTACATTCTAATCCGTAGGAGACATTTATCGATTTACAATTCAGATCATCGTAACTTCTGGTAAAAAATTATTTCTTAGTTAAATTGCTTGTGAATTCAGCATCTGTTATTAAAATTTCACAAGTTTTGCAGCCTTTGGTCTCCCATTTTGAAATGCGACCGTGTTGTTAAGAGTCATCAAAATCCAAAATGTATTTAAGGAGAACTGAACATGGCTGTATATGTGTAATATTGCTGTTGTCACTAGTTTGATGATCTGAATGAGTAATGTTTCAGATATATGTCATGTCTGGTGATGAGGAGATACCTGTCGTATCAGACGACACCATGTCTATTTTTATACTGGGCGACGTCCGAGCCAGTATCTTGTTTGATCTTCGTAATGTCATGAAATCTTGCTACTGGACGGATGATGTCCTCAAGGACAAAATATCCACCAGCAGATACATCGACCCAGTGGTTATAAATCGAAATATCATATTGTATTGTTATTTGTGTATTAAGCTGACCTGAATGTTCCTGCATTTAATTGCACTTTAGTTCTGTGATGTTATCATAGTGATATATGTAACATTGCCATAAAAGTACGAGGTTAAGCTAGCCACAATACCAGGTTTAACCCACCATTTCTTCGTAAAATGTCCTGTACCAAGTACGTTTTAGAATTTTGGATCCGCTATGCTTTTCAACTTTGTACTTGTTTGGCTTTATAAATATTTTGATATGAGCATCACTGATGAGTCTTATGAAAACACCAGTACCTTTGATAACTGGTTATATACCCTCGATATTGATGCTTGTCATTCCTTTGATTTTTTAAAAATGTTTCTTAATACTAACTCTTGAATATTAATATTCGTTTACCTAATAACAGAAATAGTTTCAAGAGTTATTCATCACTTAACCCTTTCAGCAATAATTTGATAAGGTCAAAAACTGTTTATACCCCTCTACCAGTTTACCATGAATTTTGTAGCGTAAAAAGTTTTATATAATAACTTCCCGGTTATAAATCTTTGTTGCGGAAAATTTTATTTTTGGATTTGAAATTCCGCTCCAAAAGCAATACTGATATAAAATGAAGTATTTGTATTTCTTGTATATATTTCTGTTATTCTTTAAAGTCATGATGATATGTATTCCCCTGAATGATGTTAGAATCTAAAGTGTATTATACAAATCTGATATATTTTATAAAAGAAACTGACCTTTTGCTCAACTCTGATTGTCCAGCTTCCCAGATTTGTCAAAGTAGATAATTGGAATGTTCCAGCAAATACACCAAACGCTGGACGAACATTCAGAAATTGTTTTACTCTATTTCTTTTGGGATCCTGAAATAAATATTGTAATTGATATTACGCTTAATGGTCCTAATTTTAAGTTATTGAAGGTTAAGAATGTTTGACTATTCATTGAATAAAAACCAATTGATTTTAAGTAGTTGAAATGTTCTTAAGTCAGATTATAACCGATTGTCTATTTCAACGTGTTGTTTTCATTGTTACAGCACTGGATCAATACCTATGCTGATGGACTATCAGTTTAAGGGGATAACATAAGCCAAGTACTCAGTACTGTGGTACTTTCAGATCTATAATAAACCTTTCCAAAATTGCCCAATTTGGCGAATTTATCATAGATGGATTTGGTAACTTTCTTATTTCCTATTTGGTCATACAGTTCATCAACTGTTTAGATTATTTGAAGAATGATTTGTTATACAATTTTCTAAAATTCCTTATTTAGAAATTAAAATCTTCCAACATTCCTATTCCAACTTTTTGACTGTTGTTGGAATTTGCTTTTCTTATCAGGTGCATATTTGTTATTTAGTTCTCATAATATAAGGTATGTATACATTTGTACATCCTTGACTTTTTGTCATATAGCTCCTCATATTTTGGGTTTTGTCGTTCCTGATTTCAATTCAAATACAGAAAAGCACTTCCTACACACTGAATTAATGAGGCATTGTTTCTTTTTCCCAGAATTCGACTCAAACTTGAACATTATATCGCCATCGTTATTTTTTTTTCTAATACATCTAGGTACATTTTAGTCAGTTATGATTTCAACATCTCCCGTTATCAATTATACTTTTCTGTTCTATCTGTCGGTTTCATATTACGACGTTTTATTTTATAATTCAGCTATGTAATCTTCGGAGTCCTATTAATTTTGCTTATCAAGTGAAATACATCCTGTAAAGAAGGTTATCTTAATGGCATATTCTTAAATAAACTAACCTGTATATAAATTGTCAGGGGAGCTGTGAGAACTTTTAATCTTGTATTAGTACCAAACACTCTAAACTGAACTGTTGGAAGAAGAAATACTGTACAGTAAATGCATTAGACAAAATGGTTCCTATGTTAACATTTCTCTAACAAAAACAAATAGTAATCATGATAAGAATGATTGCAATGTTCTCATTTATCAGCTCTAAATATAAATCCAATCTACGTCACTAAAGTTAACTATAAATCAAATCTACGTCCCTAAAGTTACATCCTACAAAGAACCTACTAAAGAATGTAAATTAATACAGCTTAATTGTTACTATTTGTTTTTAGATATATAAATACATGTTTTATTTATTATAATCCGAATGTGTTCTTGTCAATCGATGTATGACCTTTGAACATGGGTACACTGCTGTTGTATTTAAGAATTGAATGCTTCTTTTTGTATCTTCATTTGGGTATAAAAGCGTTTACCGGAGTACATTTTGTATGAAGTTATCATTTTTTTTATTCTATTCACCTGTGCACTTTATTGTCGGACCTCGTGTTATCGTGAATGATAAGTTTTATTGTGTAATGCAATTGCTTAAGGAATATCACGTGATATGCAGTTATCTAATCAGAATAACGTAGTATAATAAATCATACATCTAATGTTATTATTTATTTACAATAAATGCACATATATAGCATTAAATGCTTCTCAAAGACAGCTAAACAGATTTTAAAAATATTCGCTGTCAAATGGATATTGAAATGCAGATATTTTGGCTTTTTCTTTTGAAGCAGCTGATTTATAAAATTGATTCCTTATATGACATTTAAGACAAATTAATATGTCAATATTTGAATATCTTAATTCATTATTTTTCTATACAGGTGACAATTCTTTTTTACTATGAGATCTGCAACGGATAATGTGTTCCTATTTTTTCTCGCCATAAGTTGACCAACCTTTCTTTTGTAACAGGATATTTAGTATCGAACGAAATTCTGTTATTCAATGTTTATTGTCTCAAATTATAATTTGATAAATAGTCTGTATTATAATTTACTTACTATGCTACTTTAATAACCACAAAAAAAACCACTACATTATATAAATAACACATAGCTGAGAGGGTGATAGAGCAGATTGTTACCCCGAGAAAACATTGTCAACCGCGGCGAAGCCAAGGTTGACAATGCTCTTTCGAGGGGTTCCAATCTGCTCTATCACCCTCTCAGCTATGTGTTATTTAATTTATTATACTGAATGTCCTACCATTATAGTCTTTTAATTTTATTTTAAACGTATTTTCTATGACGTCACGTATTAAAACAATACAACATCAAAAGTTAAGCAAGATGTGTTTTTTTTATTTATTTTGACATTCCAATAATAAAATCTGAGACAAAAACGTAGAACTTTTAAGCATTGTATTTATTGAACTATCAATTTTGATTGGTTTAGACGAGAGGGTAACATTCAAAACAATTGTCACCCTCTCTGCCATGTGATAGAGTAAATTAATACCCTCGTATCAGCCGATCAAAATATGGCATTTTAACGTGAAATATAATAAAATTTTATATCATGCTTTAAATAAAATTGAGAATGGAAATGGGGAATGTGTCAAAGAGACAACACCCGACCATAGAAAAAACAACAGCAGAAGGTCACTAACAGGTCTTCAATGTAGCGAGACATTCCCGCACCTGGAGGCGTCCTTTAAATGTATATTTATGAGCTTTCCGTTTCATTGTAACTGATGTTATTTCTTGAAGTATGACGTCATAAATACCTAGATCTCCTGGTTTGTAAATGGCTTTGTCAGTCTGGATAAAAATGGACGACACTTTGCTTGTAACTTGGACTCTTGTAGCAGTTTGGTCAAATGTAATATCACCGATAACGCGCACTCGGATCTTGAAATCATATCCTGCGGGTGTATTTCCTGGCACCTAAAACGAATATCACACAGATACGTAAATTCAACATTTCAAAAACATATTGAATCCAAAGAATGTCAAATGCGTGGTTTTTTTTAAATTAAATTCCATCACATAAAAACGCTTTGCTATATCTATAATGCGTTTAACGTCTTTATTGTCATTTTTATTTAATATAAATGGTCAGTCGAGTAATATTGGACCTTTTTCAGTGAGCACTATGGTCAATTGTGTATTAGAATAATTTTCATCAGGAACTTTCGATAAGCTGTATTCGGAAATTTATGTCAATATTTATTATATGAACCCCTGTATTATCTATATTGTTCCTACAATGTATTCTTAGTTATTTCCGTTTTTCCCTCGTTTTGTGTTTTTTTGTGGATATTTTTGCAATAATAAAATTTTCCAGTTTATTCAAATAATTATTTGCTATTTTATATTTTTGAAAAGATTATACTCAATTTCTCAATTTTTTTTAATTTTTTTTATTTGTTTAATATATATAACGATTTCATCTATCTTACTATATATCTTTAAAAATGTGTATTTACAAATCCCTATGCGAGTAAATTGTAATGTGTCCAAAGTTATGATTCTTGCCTCAAAATATGTACCATTATTATTTAAATACTTAAACAAGATCGAATTTATCTTTTTTTTCTCAATGCACATGTAACTTATTTTTAGTACATCACGTCATTGTGTGTCTATACAATTTTGATACACTAGTAAGTGTGCAGTTTGTAAATAAGTTTAAGACATCACTTGTGATTGTATATATTATGTTGATATAATTGTATATAAACTCATCATAGATACCAGGACTAAATTTTGTATATACGCCAGACGCACGTTTCGTCTACAAAAGACTCATCAGTGACGCTCGAATCCAAAACAGTTAAAAAGGTCAAATGTGTTACTAAAGGATGGGCGAAAGATACCAGCGGGACAGTCAAACTCATACATCGAAAATAAACTGACAACGACATGGCTAAAAATGAAAAGGACAAACAGACAAACAATAGTACACATGACAATACATAGAAAACTAAAGAATAAACAACACGAACCCCACCAAAAACTAGGGGTGATCTCAGGTGCTCTGGAAGGGTAAGCAGATCCTGCTCCACATGTGGCACCCGTCGTGTTGCTTATGAGATAACAAATTCGGTAGGTCACATTTATGAAAGAGAAGGGGAATTAAGTTACCATGTAAGGAACATATCCGATATCATTTGTGAAACGGTTACTAGTATTCCATAACGGTCCACAAACTCGCGATGGTGTCCGTAAAATTTTCGAAGGGATGATTCAACTTCACCGTTTGGAACTATTGATTTAATAGCTTCCTTGTGAGCAACAACCCTCTATCAAGAAAATCATGATAGGAAATGCAAGCACGGGAATATTGTATCAATTGGGAGATATATATGTTACAGGGAATTTGTAAAATCAGGGATTTTGTAAAATCACTAGACTAATTAGTGATTTTGTAAAATCACTAACAGTTTCAGTGGTTTTGTAAAATCCCTGAAATTGTTAGGGATTTTATAAAATCACTGAAAATAGAGCTAGGGATTTTGTAAAATCCCTGATTACAAGTTTAACTTGCTATTAGAAATATGTTGATCTTAATATAAAAAATAGACTTATGATTTTGAAATGTATTTGTTTAATAAATACTTTGTGCTAAAACTAGTGTATAATTATAATGTCTTAATGGCATATAAACAGATATTTAGACCACAATTTACTTATTTTTGCATGACAAGTTTGGGTGACATCTACTGTTACATAACTGTCCTGCTTTTCTACATGCACACCTATTTTGTTCACATCTATTCTTTCCAGAACATCCACACTTTAAAAATCCTTGTCCATCACAAATGGAAGACAGTTTAACAGCTTGGCGAAAAGATATACAGTTTTCAATTGAAACAGCTGATGGACTCAAAAACAAGGAATCAGTGGGTTCAAACTGGTTTCTTGTGTATGACCCTAACAGAATACCATGCTTTGTAGCAAGACGATAGCCTTTCTCTGACTTTCCATGGACAATAGCCATTATATTTCGGGGATCACCTTTTCCACGATCAACGACTGGGATAGGAATAACAACATTACATCCAATGTCTACTTCTTCTAAAACTCTATTAGACCGACTTAACATACGATTGGCTTGTTTTACCATTGACTCGGAAGCGTTTGCACGTTCTTTTTCAATGACCGTTTCTGTATCACACAGAAAGCAAATTACTTTTGACAGAAAGTCATCTGTTATGATAGATTTTCCACATAAAGCATGTACAGTTTTGTTACAAGAAGAACAAGAAGTTGCATTCAATGCAGTTGCTTCACATACAACACACATGTCAGTTTTTGGTTCAGTAGGTTGTGGCTCAGAAATCTCCATTTGATCATCATCAGTTGTGCATATGTTTTCGTCATCAGTATTTATATTGAGCTCCATGTTTGCTAAATCTGACAAATGTTCTTCGCTGTCAATTTTAGCTATAAGTTCATCAGGGAGTGAGAATGATGTTAGCCCAACTCTTGCGTCTACCCCAAACATAGCTTTGTAGGGAGCTCTGTTTATGCCTGAATGATGACTTCTGTTTTTCTCAAATTGTACAAATTTGACACCGACAGGCCAGTCTTTACAACTGTTATGTCGCATCCATGTGATAACCATATCCTTGACATCAGCATTAGCTCGCTCAACGCTGCCCTGACTCTGTGGGTGTCGAGGTGTACCATGAAAAATTTTGCATTCAGGCCATAAGTTTTTCAGCTCACTAATGATGTTTGCAGTGAATTCGGCACCATTATCACTTTGAAGGATGTTTGGAGCACCAAAAAGAAGGAAGATATCAAGAATTTGCATTGCTACTTCGTAAGCACACTTTGATGTAAGAGGGCGTAAAATTACAAATTTTGTTAAATGATCTTGGTATACCATTAAAAATCTAAAGTCATTGTATTTGAATGATTGCATGTCTATCAAATCAACTTGTCCTCGGGAATTGAACTCTTTGCTTATAATAGGCTTGACAACAATGCCTTTACTAGCAGTTCTACGTTTTTTAAGTTGGCATTCCTCGCAAAGTTCCTTGTAAAGTTCTAAAGCTTCGTATGAAACGTTTGCATACTTTTTATTTGCCTCCTTTACCATTTTGTCCCTACCACCATGACCTATTGATATGTGAATTTTCTGTACTATGCTGTACATGTCTTCAAGACATACATAATATTTTACATCTTCATCTGATGAATTCCGTTTTTTAACGATTTTTTTCACATCTCCACACTGAAGAACTTCATACCTACATTAAACAAAATATTTACTTTACTTTTATTTGGATTAAAACAGATGAGAAAGTTTAGAAATTTGTTTAAAAATTGTATCACTTTGTGATAGAATACATGCATTTGAGATATGACCAACGTTGTCGCGTGTTTTTCGTTATCAATATTTATATTGAGCTCCATGTTTGCTAAAAATCTCTCTTTTTTAATATCATTTTGTGAAAAGAAATGTTTTTTTTTTTTGTAGGCAGCAAATTAATTATACAACTTACACTTATTTGCTTTTTATATATCAATTTTCATGTCACAATAAGATTCTCTAGCCCGATATGCATGACTGTAATATTTGCCACTGGATCAAATAACCAACCACACTCCATTCCTTATCCTTTAAACGTATGTGTTTTTCTTCTCTTATGACAGCAATCAACCTAGTATTCTGTTTTTATATTTGATTATGAAAAATGAAATAATTGGTTTTATTTCAAAGTAATTATAGAAACAACTATTATTGTATCGCAATATAATATTTCCCACAGAAAGTAACCAAAAGTTAGCGTGCAATAAATTCCAATATTGCACTAGTGCAATAAATCTTCAAAATTAATGACGTCATCAACGTCAAAATCTTAGTTTAAACCAATTTTTACTTTCAAATATTATATTGCTATACAATAAAAGGGTTATTGCATGAATATAGGGGAATATTGTCCCTCGTAGAACATATATTGCGCTCGCAAGCTCGTGCAATATAAAATTCTACTCGGGACAATATTCCCCAATATTCATGCAATAACCCTATATTATAACAAACTGTAACTTACTTTCTAACAAGGTAGTAATACGAGCTTGTTTTGTCGGCTTTCTGTGGCTCTGTGACAATAAGTTCCAAAATTTCATCATATTTTTCTGGGTTCCATATGTTGCACTTTAATTTTCCCTCAATTATTTGAAGTAACTTTTGTGTATATGTTTGCTCTTGATTTAAAGACATCTGTGCCTGAGCCATTTTTCTACAGTATGTTAGTTGTTTAGTGCATTAAAACTGCTCACTTGGTATTAAAATAAATAATGCTGTAGGCTTTTTTCACAAAAATTTCCAATCAATAAGAATGATTCTATTTTTACATATTCCCTGAAAACAATCAGTGAATCTGTAAAAAAGATCTTAATTATTTCAGGGATTTTGTAAAATCACTGGTCAAAATCAGGGATTTTATAAAATCACTAATCAGTTCAGTGATTTAACAAATTCCCTGAAATTTCAGTGATTTTAAAACATCCCTGATTTTACAAATTCCCTGTAACATATACACAGTATGCAGGTGCTGCTGGAATGTTGCTACTTAGAAATGAAAAGTTCACAATTGGAAAGCTGAAATTATCTCTTTTGTCGTAAAGTTTTGTTCTCAATCGACCCTCATTGTCAATTTCTAGATGAAAGTCAAGATATGAGGCCGACTTAACTGTATCTGTCGTAACCTTTATCTATAGTTCAATGGGATAGATGCGTTCGACGTAGTCACCAAATTTTGAATTATTTAGTGAAAAAACATCATCTATATAGCAGAAAGTAGAGTTTAAAAGATATTTCTTTAATAATTAGATATAGGAAGATGCTGTATGAGTGTCAATGAGACAACTATCCATCCAAATAACAATATATTAAAGTAAACCATTGTAGGTCAGAGTATGGCCTTCAACACAGACCTTGGCTTACACCGAACTGCAAATTATAAAGGGCCCTTAAATTAACTAGTGTACAATCATTCAAACGGGAAAACCAACGGTCTAATCTATATAAAAACGAGAAACAAGAAACACTCCTGAACTACATAAATAGACGACAACTAATGTACATCGTTTTATTTCATTGCCTTTGTATGACATTGCACATGGAAAGAGGGAATATTTAAAATGGACAATAACCTAACGTTGCTTCGACATACTTTTTGTGCTAAATTTATCCAATTTCATCCTGCATATTCATCTATTGAAAGGTTGTATATCCTCAACTCTCTTCAACTTTGTACTTGTTTGGTTTTATAAATATTTCGATTTGAGCGTCACTGATGAGTCTTATGTAGACAAAACGCGCGTCTGGCGTACTAAATTATAATCCTGGTACTTTTGATAACTATTGTATACTTACTTTTATATGAACAACTCCTTGTCCCTCTTTAAAAGATGAAAAAGTACAATCAATTTTAGAGTAGAGCGATAAGTTCGTCAATGTATGCAATATTGACGGGTAAAGCTAGAATTATCTTAAACGCTTACAATATCTCACATTGTTGTCATCTATGATAATCAAAGATTTATAAGTGATTTTGACCGTATGTTTGGTGTTGACATGAATATCAATAATGTGGTCATTTTTTTTATAAATTTTCTGTTTAAATTTTTCGAAAAAACAAAGGATTTTCTTATCCCAGGCATAGATTAACTTAGCCGTATTTGGCACAACTTATTGAAATTCTTGAATCCTCAATGCTCTTCAAGCTTTGTACTTGTTTGGCTTTATAAATATTTTGATATCAGCGTCACTGATGAGTCTTATGTAGACGAAACGCACGTCTGGCGACTAAATTATGATCCTGGTACCTTTGATAACTATTTGATCGGTTTTTACTTTTGGAATTCATGCGATTTACTCAATTTTCTTATTCTCTTTGCATGTTTTCTATTTTTACAACTTCTACCACAATTCAGTTTAATCAATAAATATCGACTCGATAAGTTCTTATCTGCACATCAGCTACTGTACTCGTAAACAGCAAAACAGATGTTTTTATCCTCATTGTTTTCAACACTTTTAATAACCAAGTTTATAAAGATATGTGATTGACACCTTGTAATGGGTCCTTCACAACTTATAACTGCAGCAAGATGGCTAATTATCAGCATGAGAGAAGCAGGAATGTCGCTGTGACAACCGCACGTATTGTTTGTCATCACCAATCCACTATAAGTCGTTTTGGGATAAAAATCAGGCAATAAACGATGTTAAAGACCTTCCGAGATCAAGAAGACCCCCTATACCATCTGCTAGGGAACATCAAGCATAATAAAGGTTGGTCAGAAGGAAACCCATTGCATACATTGCAATGCTAAAAGGAGGGTGGTGGGCATACAGGAGCCTTTTAACAAGAACTGTTCGAAATCGACTCATCGCTACTGGTTATCGTGCGATAAGACCATTTCGGGGACCTTTGATTACGAACAGACACACAGTTGTCCGTATCCAATATAGTGCAGAGCTCACCAAAGTTGGATATTAGCATCGTGGAGGAAGATCTAATGTTCGAATGGAATTGATGGCCCGATCGTAGCCCGGATTTGAACCATATCGAGCATATATTGGACACTATTGGGCGTAAAGTGCGCGAAAGAACACCCCAGTTCAAACACGTCATGAAATAAACAATGCCCTTCATTAGAAATGGTTGCTGCTACCTTAGCAATAGATTAGTCGATTTATGGCAGGAATCAGAAGACGTTAAGAGGCGGTTATCCGTTTGAATGGAGGCTGCGTACAAAGTACTAATTCTTTGGCGTATAACGATCAACCATGGTGTGAACAATCATCTTAAGATTAATTTTGAAATATCTGACATTGTAAATTTCGACTACAGTAAAAGTTGTGGTTAGATAAATAATTTTTTTTTTCCAAACATTTTTTGTTCGTTTAAATGCCAATGTTATCATATAAACTATGTTTCAATATTATTTTACAAATATTTAATCATATTCCATTCAAAATAAGAGGCTGATTTTTCAAGTTTTAAAAAATCAAGGTGTTGCAATACTTTTTTCCATGTATATATATATATCTAAACTCACGACGTAAAACGCGTTGTGCCTGTGTACTGGCTACTGTTTTGTTTTGTTTGTCTAGTATAGTTGCAAAAATTGTCACTTTTTTATCATTTCTTTTCAAAGCTGATAGACAAATTCTAACGGATGCTCCAGCTCTAATCTGTTTTGGTACAGTTGCAATGTATGTACTGAAACAAAATAACACAATAAATACAAGGTACATTATAAAAGTTGCAGTTTTCCAAAAAAAAAAGCAAAACTACCGAATTCTAAGCAAATGGAAAAGTCAAAAGCTCAGAAACATCAAACGCATGGATTACAACTGTCGTATTCCTGACTTGACTAAGGCATTTTCGTATAATGTTGAAAATGGTGGATTAAACCTAGTTTTATAGATAGCTTAAACTAAACCTATTACAGTTGCATAAAATTCCATTATACTGACAACACGTGTGAAAAAATACAAACAAACACAAGAGGTAAAAATGTAGGAAATAGCGGTACAGCAGTCAACATTGTGTTTTAATCTTTATAACTATAAAAGCAAACAACTATATCAACAAAGAAAATCAAAAAGGCATATTAACAAAGCACTGGTTTTTGGTCTCTTGTGGAGAGTTGTCTCGTCGACAATCATACCACATCTTCTTTTTTATATATACATTAGCATACAAGAAATTAAAGAATTCAAAACTTCACCATAGCACAAAAACATAATGATGGGATGTTTAAGTACCGAGCTACGCCAAATTGTTATTTACAAAAGAAAGACTAAACAGTAAAAGTTATATCTAACAAAGATAGATAAAAGAATACTATAACACGTTATTTAGATGATAAATAACGTAAGTACCTAGAATATATACTTCAAGACCATCGTGTGTTATTTGTGACTTTGATATGGAATATTTATCAATAAGGACTTGGTATCTTTCAATGAACCTTTTTTTAGACAAGACGTTCTTTGACATACCCCCGACTCCTCAACTTTCTGTTCACACACTGTTGATTAGGCTGAGAAGCAGCTGTAAACTGATGTATTAGCTTAACTGTTTAGTCTATTTTTTATGATATCATTTGACGAATCATTTGATGTACTTATAAATCCCGTTATTCGTGCTATGGTAAATTTTTGTATTTGTTTTTGAAAAATTGTCTGAGGGAACATTATAATTTTGATCTTATGAATCCTTCTTTATTTTAATCATGATTTAATCTGAGCATATGAACCCTTTTAATGCAACCAAATGTGATTTCTATAAAAATTAGATCCAAAAGATAGTTTTTTCCATGTACTTGTTAGGTTATTTGGTCTGGTATATCAGTTATTATGAATTTAAGCTGGTACATTTTACTGAATGTTTATCGGCTCAAAAGGGATATAAGTACACAAGTTCCGGTTTCAGAAATTAAATTAATACTCCAATAAATATTTTTCAATTCATATCATCTAATCATTTTTAGTTGAGTGGATTGCATATTGATCACAGAATTTCACATTTAAGCATGTAAGAAGAACAGATACTTGGGTGGTTATTGATAGTGGTTAATCGTCTGTAAATACGCAGGGAAAAAGCTTTGCTGTTCATTAAGTTTTTTTTCATAAATAATGGCAAACATAAAACCAAAATCTGTGTTTATTCACACACCATTTCATACCAAACGTCCAAATAAACGAACTATTTTTTTTAAAAACGTTCAAGAAAAGATTATGTTGAATAAATCTATTGGTCCCGATTTAAAAAATTCATGTATGTGCATCATAGATTAACTTATGTCTGCTTCATATTTTAACCAACACTCATGCTAGAAATTCCATATGGGTCGGTTGAAAATAAACTTTTGAAAAAGTTCGAATTTAATTTTAAATTGTAAACCTTTTTTTATGTAGCAACCCTTTCATATGTAGTTTCTGAGTTGTTATTATACGAAAATGGTGTTATTAAATCGTGTTGATATATATATCTGGAATATCTGTATTGAAGATGTCGAAGAATATGTTTTATTTGTCGTTGGACTTTTTCTGTCATGCTTCCGGCGTTTATTATGTCAACAAATGTAATACCAACCGATTGTCTTTTCGCGTCATTGATAAAACGGCGGATTCCATAAGCGACGCAGAAAACGCATAATCCGCTTTTACAAACGTTATTGTTATAATCGTTTCATACTATTTACTTTCTTTTAAGAATATTTAAATGGCAAATAATAAGCATGTTAAATTAAATGGGAAAAATGATTAACGAAATCTCCGAATTTCAAGGTAATTCCAAAAGAGGGGTAAATCCATTTAACCCTACACAATTAACCAACGAAACACCTCTTACATTCCTGACATGGAACGGGTACTTTCTGATGAAAGCGGCGAGCTTAACTGTTTAATAGTTCACTTAACTACTTCCATTCCAAACCACTGGTTCCTATATTGGCTAGTGTATTGCAAAAGTATGCAGTACTAGTTTGTGTACAAGGACACCAAACACAAACTTGGTATTGTATAGGTACAAGTGCTGGTTAGGGTTTAAGAGGATGAACAAATGTTATTAACTTACTTTTTGGCCACTACGAGCCCAACATAAGCCAATAGCAGACTTAAAACAAGTCGCATGGTTACTCCTTGTGTATCTGTGAAACATAACATAAAGAATTTAGTACTCTTTTAATTATAAATAATAGCTAGATTGGTGTGTGCTGAAATGTTAAACAGTTTCTGTATTTCTTGCCAATGTTATAGTTGTCCTACTTGTAAGTAAAGGGTTATATAAAATACAGAATTTCTGTGAAAAAAGGGTAAAGAACAACGGAATAAAAAACTCCTAAACCAGAATATCACTATCCAATAAAGCTTACCTTGTTAACTGTTATGGTATATTGTTTAAATGCCGTCTGCTGAAGAAGAGAAACAGTTTTATTTAATCAACAAACTGTGTGGAAAACATATCTATGTATACATGATATCTAAACCTTTGACACTGGTTGCATATGTTAAGCTTTCTCTTCAATCAAAGGTCTTCTTAATCGTTAGTAAATATTATTTATTAAACAATCTAGAAAATGATTATATTAGCAACATATTGTATTTAATATATCTTTTCACCTAATTTTATATTCAAATTCAGTAATTATAATGTATTTTGGCAACATGTTTTATATATCGTAAGGAAAAAAAACGCTTTCGTCCAGGAAAAAAGTAATCATTTATAAAACGCAAAACATTCCCGTAAAATAAGCAATGCCGGAAACACATCACTGTATACGTGACTAAAGTGCATCCTGTAATGCGATTAGGTTGTAAAAGTATTTATGGTAAGAATGCAATTGCGTGGTGCAATGCTGTATAACTAATCTCTTTGTGCTTGTATTCACAAGCTATATAGTCTTTTGATAATAATATCAAGTGAATATAATTGTTTTGTATATGGTAATAATACAGCTTTATTAAAAGAAAGTTTGACTTGATTTAAACAGATTTACTAGAAAACGAATGCATTATGATTCACACAGAAATAGTTGTTCATAAATGTCTAACTGTATTATTCTTGATAAAAGTTTAATATGACAGAACTTATCACTTTACTTAAATCATGAACTGGTATACAGTACAATAAATTAATCATTTGTTTTTAGGACATTTACAATTTACATAAAAAGTAATAAAACTATCCACAAATATAGATTATTTACTCATTTTCCACAGCTATAGGTCACCGACAATGGGCATACCGCATAGTCAGCAAAAAGGCCCTGAAATAACAAATGTTAAACAATTCAAATTAGAAAACTAACAGCCATATCAATGTTAAAAAAAATATAAACGAAAGTAAATATCTAACACAGCAAAAAACGACAACCACTGAAATACATGCTCCTGACTTGGGACAGACACATACATACAGAATGTGGCTTGGTTAAACATGTTAGCGGGATCAAAACTTCCTCTAACCTGGGACGAGGTGTACTACATAAGAACGAAGTATTAAAATCAGTTGAAAAAGGCTTAATTAAGTTCATTAGTTCATAAGTTGTCGTTTGTTGGTGTGTCTTATACGTGTTTCTCGTTTCTCGTCTTTTATATAGTTTAAACCGTTAGTTTTCCCCGTCTTTTTATGCCCTTAATAGCTTAATGTTGTTCAGTGTGAGGCAAGGTTCCGTGTTGAATACCGTACTTTGACCTATAATGATTGACTTTTATAAATTGTGACTTAGATGAGAGAATTGTCTCATTGGCACTCATACCACATCTTCTTAAATCAATAAACTCATCCAATGAATACAAATAAAAATACATGTAACACAAGATAGAGTGGACGTGGCAGTGTACTTGAACATCCCAACAACAAAAGTACACTAAGTACAGAATTGGGATTACTCGCACTTACTAACAGGGGATTTTTTTGTAATAAAAATAAGTGTTTTATTTTATTTTTTTTGTAGTACATGATACAAATATTTGGATTATGATTTGACTAAGTAAGATACTGTAAAATTGATGAAGGATCAGGATTTTACAGAAACTACTCTTATCTCGCTTCTCAAGTTACATATAAAAAATTTAAATAAATATCAAGGCGCATAACTATTCGGATTTGCCTACATGATTATCATTATGGGTTATTTGTCTCTTAACTGCGAAAATATTTCGGTATTTACAATTATGTATCATACATGTTTTGAAGAATACCCAAATCATTAGTTATATTCACAAAAAATTATGTGTTTAAATATTATCATCCAAAAAATGAGAAATAAGTAATTTAACAGTACTTAAGAAATTCATCTACAGATCTTTTAAATTTTACCAAGCTTATTTTGTAATTTTTCAGTTTTAAAAGACACTGTATAAGTTTAAAGATTTCGAATTGCTTTTCTGGATTTATTTATAACGGAGTTGTGAAACAATTGTAGCAAAAATATATTTTCGACAATAGCATTTAGTTCCTATCTAAATATTAATGACAAATTCGTAAAATAAGACGGTTGTGGCAGATTTTGGCGTTGTTTTCAGTTTAACACCAATTCAAGAAGTTTGAAACCCTAATTCAAAATATGTTCGACAAGATTCAAATTATAAATACTGATGTCTTAAAGACTTATGTGTCATGAAAGTCTGAGAAATGTTGCGGTATAGATTGGAAATACATTTCATGAGATATAATACTCCAGTAATGGAAACTGTAACATGTTAAAACGAATAATCCTTTCAAGTCCAATACATTTTAAGACGAATCATGTGCGTTTTCTATTATCCGTCCGTTCAGAAGTTATCAGTCAATGATATGTAAAACAAATGTTAATATAGGTAAAGCATGTCAGCATTGTTGCATGTTTTGTCCTTCAGAATTATGATTGATTTTAATTTATGTTGTATTCGTCACGATTGATACACATTTGTTGTATTTCAATGTAATTTTCCATAAAAGTGTTATATAAACATATGGGACATTATTTTTGTATCTGCTCTGTTATATTTGTAATCTATTTATCAATTCGTATTAAAAATTAAATTATGATCGCATCAGAGAATTAAAGTAATGATACATTTTAAAGTATTTATTTTAATCATTCATGTGCACCAATCTTTAACAGGATAATCAGAAAATAATTAATCTGCAAATAAAGAATTAAATGGACATGCATGAATATAAAAATAAGGAATGGTATGATGCATATTTTTGTGACAGACCTCAATTACGGTTAACGTTAACTTATTCCCACAACTTTAAAAAGACCCTAAAAACAAACATTATTAGTATAGGACTACACACTTGAGAAAGATTAAAATATTAATTCAACCTTCATATTCATGAATTAACTAAAAATACACTTACGATCAAAGAGCAAAATAAACAAATTACTAATGTTTAGCTGTAGCAGTTAATAAATATAAGGTCTGCATATAAATTAGAAATTGTATGATGGCCAATGAGAAAGCTTTCAACACTAGACCAATTGGCGTTTGTGTTAGACGCCAAAGATCACAGTACGGGGGCATTACAAGGATCCACCATGACAAAATACATTTAAAACTAGAAAATGAACGTCCTAATTTGTGTGAAAAATTAAAACAACTGTAACAAAACAGCAACGACAACCACTGAAACACATGCTCATAACTTTGAGCAGGCACATACAACAATTGGCTTTTTAAGCATTCGCACAAGTGATACGTCCCCCGATCAATGACAGAGATATAATACTACAACACCAGGTTAAATTGGTATCATCAGTCAGACAAGTGATACATTCCCCGATCAGTGATAGAGTTATAATACCACAACACCAGGTTAAATTCAATTTGGTATCATCAGTCAGACAAGTGATACATTCCCCGATCATTGACAGAGTTATAATACTACAACACCAGGTTAAATTGATATCATCAGTCAGACAAGTGATACATCCCTCGATCAGTGATAGAGTTATAATACCACAACACCAGGTTAAATTGGTATCATCAGTCAGACAAGTGATACATTCCCCGATTAGTGACAGAGTTATAATACTACAACACCAGGTTAAATTGATATTATCAGTCAGACAAGTGATACATCCCCCGATCAGTGACAGAGTTATAATACTTCAACACCAGGTTAAATTGGTATCATCAGTCAGACAAGTGATACATCCGCCGATGAGTGACAGAGTTATAATACTACAACACCAGATTAAATTGGTATCATCAGTCAGACAAGTGATACATCCCCCTATTAGTGACATAGTTATAATACTACAACACCAGATTACATTGGTATCATCAGTCAGATAAGTGGTTCATTCCCCGATTATTGACAGAGTTACAATATCACAACACCAGATTACATTGGTATCATCAGTTAGATAAGGCCAGACTTTTTTTATTATCTGTTTAACGAGATCCGCCGACTCCACCTTTCCCGATTTTAGAATAAAGATAAAAGTAGTGCTTCTTACTTTTATTATTATTTTTCCCGCCGACTGTTACGCACTGTGCTGTTACGAAATCCTCAGAAAAAAATAAAATGTGTTGTTCACGATACTCGCTTTCAGTCAATTTCTTTATCGGTAATATTTAATTTTTACCAAGTCAATGAAACAGCAATTTTCATTTAAAAGTAAAGAAATTCAAGGCATAAACGATATATTTTCTTCTAAAAGATTTTTAAGCTGGTGGCATGCTTTTCATACTTGTTACACGAGAGCGTACATCAAATCATTCTAACGTTCGGCAAAATCAGTTATTACTTCATCAGAACTTGATGAAATTAGCCTAAAGTAAACTTGTCATCCATGTATTGCATTAGAAACGTCATATTCCTTTCCAAATAGCGTATCAAACATCGTTTATTTTTGTAAATTTTTCTTCGTCCTACATTTAAATTTGTAGAACTACGGATCGGAATCGGGATTTCATCGGAAACGGACCCGCTATGACCGAAATCCGGATTCTTGCGATAATGACAACAGACGCATGAATGGCACTGCTGACAGACAAAAATTGATCCCAAAAGGGAAAATTACGCATTCCACACGCATTAACATACTTTTGGTTAGATCTTCTTGATTAATGTATATATTTCCATGTATAAGCATTGTTTCAATTTATAGGTTAAAGTTGCTTAACTCTGGGACTATTACACCAGAGACATACATATGTCTCTGCATACACTATAGCTAAGAGGTTCCTGACTGGGTGACTGGTATATACATATATAGTGTATATGCAGCTAGGTTGATATATTTGAGTAGTGCCATGGATCTATATTAGTGGAAATACAGAATCAAAACATAGTTTTTATGTTTATATTAATAGAAGGGTTAACCAGAGACATATATAAACTATATGTATTTATATTTCTCTGGGTTAATATACTGGTCTGTTCTCATTTCATTGTTCTTGTATTTTGATAAATTCTAAAAAAAAAAAAAAAAAGTCACTTATAATGGTTTTATTTTTATTTTTAGTGTCGACTGGACCAATTTTGCACTTTTATTTTTTTTTTTTTTTTCGCCCCCTCGACCCTAATTTTTTACAAATTTTCTCGTTAAACAGATAAAATAAAAAGTCTGGCATAAATGGTACATTCCCCGTTCATTGACAGAGTTACAATACGACAACACCAGATTAGATCGGTATCATCAGTCAGACAAGTGATACATCCCCCGATCAGTGACAGAGTTATAATACTACAACACCAGGTTAAATTGGCATCATCAGTCAGACAAGTGATACATCCCCCGATCACTGACAGAGTTATAATACTACAACACTAGGTTAAATTGGTATCATCAGTCAGACAAGTGATACATCCTCGATCAGTGACAGAGTTATGATACTACAACACCAGGTTAAATTGGTATCATCAGTCAGACAAGTGATACATCCCCCGATCAGTAACAGAGTTATAATACTACAACACTAGGTTAAATTGGTATCATCAGTCAGACAAGTGATACATCCCCCGATCAGTAACAGAGTTATGATACTACAACACCAGGTTAAATTGGTATCATTAGTCAGACAAGTGATACATCCCACGTTCCTTGACAGAGTTACTGTAACAATACCACAACACCAGGTTAAATTGGTATCATCAGTCAGACAAGTGGTACATTCCACGATCTTTGACAGAGTTACATTACTATAACACCAGGTTAAATCGGTATCATCAGTCAGACAAGTGATACATCCCCCGATCAGTAACAGAGTTAAAATACAACAACACTAGGTTAAATTGGTATCATCAGTCAGACAAGTAATATTTCCTCCGTTCCATGACAGAGTAAAAATACCACAACACCAGATTAAATTGGTATCATTAGTCAGACAAGTGATACATCCCCCGTTCCTTGACAGAGTTACTGTAACAATATCACAACACCAGGTTAAATTGGTATCATCAGTCAAACAAGTGGTACATTCCACGATCTTTGACAGAGTTACACTACTACAACACCAGATTGAATTGGTTTCACCAGTCAGATAAGTGATGCATCGCCCGTTCCGTGACAGAGTTACAATACCACAACAACAGATTATATTGGTTTCATCAGTCAGGTAAGTGATACATCCCCCGATCCGTGACAGAGTTGCAATACCACAACACCAGATTGAATCGGTATCATAAGTCAGACAAGTGATACATCCCCCGTTCCTTGACAGAGCTACTGTAACAATACCACAACACCAGGTTAAATTGGTATCATCAGTCAGACAAGTGGTACATTCCACGATCTTTGACAGAGTTATAATACCACAATGAAATTAGCCTTAAGTAAACTTGTCATCCATGTATTGCATTAGAAACGTCATATTCCTTTCCAAATAGCGTATCAAACATCGTTTATTTTTGTAAATTTTTCTTCGTCCTACATTTAAATTTGTAGAACTACGGATCGGAATCGGGATTTCATCGGAAACGGACCCGCTATGACCGAAATCCGGATTCTTGCGATAATGACAACAGACGCATGAATGGCACTGCTGACAGACAAAAATTGATCTCAAAAGGGAAAATTACGCATTCCACACGCATTAACATACTTTTGGTTAGATCTTCTTGATTAATGTATATATTTCCATGTATAAGCATTGTTTCAATTTATAGGTTAAAGTTGCTTAACTCTGGAACTATTACACCAGAGACATACATATGTCTCTGCATACACTATAGCTAAGAGGTTCCTGACTGGGTGACTGGTATATACATATATAGTGTATATGCAGCTAGGTTGATATATTTGAGTGGTGCCATGGATCTATATTAGTGGAAATACAGAATCAAAACATAGTTTTTATGTTTATATTAATAGAAGGGTTAACCAGAGACATATATAAACTATATGTATTTATATTTCTCTGGGTTAATATACTGGTCTGTTCTCATTTCATTGTTCTTGTATTTTGATAAATTCTAAAAAAAAAAAAAAAAAAAGTCACTTATAATGGTTTTATTTTTATTTTTAGTGTCGACTGGACCAATTTTGCACTTTTATTTTTTTTTTTTTTTTTTCGCCCCCTCGACCCTAATTTTTTACAAATTTTCTCGTTAAACAGATAAAATAAAAAGTCTGGCATAAATGGTACATTCCCCGTTCATTGACAGAGTCAGGAGCCTGTAAATCAGTGGTTGTCGTTTGTTTATGTGTTACATATTTGTTTTTTCATGTAATTTCTCTATATAAATAAGGACGTTAGTTTTCTCGTTTGAACAGTTTTTACATTGTTATTTCTGGGCCTTTTATAGCTGACTATGCGCTATGGGCTTTGGTCATTGTTGAATGCCGTATGGTTACCTATAATTGTTAATTTCTGTGTCATTTTGGTCTTTTGTGGAGGGTTTTCTCATTGGCAATCATACCACATCTTCTTTTTTATATTTATCCGTTTCAGATCCGTTTTATCCGTTATACGTCCGGTAGAAGTCCATTTCACATTCGTTCAACATCCGTTTTATCCGTTAAATATCCGGTAGAAGTCCGTTGGTAAATTTACCTGCGAGACCTCCAACGGATGTTTAACGGACACATAACGGATACAAAACGGAAACGAAAGGGACGACTACCGTACAAAGCGGACGCCTACCGGACGTTCAACGGACATTTCATCCGTTAGACGTCCTTTTAAAGATTTGAAAGATGCTCAAAATTTTCCACCGGACAGAACAGACTTCGACGGATAACACCTTTGGTAGCAAAAAACAGTTAGGCAAAAATACTAAAATTTGCGCTTATGAATTTTACCATCCCCTTTTCATTGCTTTCTTGAATATCAAGCTTACTGTTTGTGTCATATATGGGCATATGTATGTAATCAGAATCTTCCATAGATTTTATATCCAGTATATAAAATGGTAAAATATAATTTCTTTTTGGTGTATCCATGGCAACAATCTGCATTTATTTGTTATAAAATATTGCAAAAGGGAGGGGGGAAGATGTCACATATTCCCCCAAAATTTGGCTAAAAGTAGAATTTCAATCGCTTGAAGTTTTACCTTTTCTGAAACTGTGTACATATATCATTCAGCAAATTCAATGAAAATCATATGTCTTTCGTCTCATTTTTTTGTAAAATTGCGTCAAAAACTTCGTGTAGAAAAAGAATGTTTGTAAACAGTGCAATAATTTCTGGACCGAAGGACGGTTTAGCTATGAAAATACGGATTGTCAAACAGAAAACAGCCCATAAAACATGTAAAAAAATCTTGATGCACTTATAAACCATCTTTGAAGGCTAAATTAGCACTCATCTGTCTAAAAATGAATTTTATTACACAATAACTTTCCTATTTGAAAAATCCACAGGGGCCAAAATGCGAAACTAAACTCTTAACTGTGTATTGCTACCTTTACTAAACGGACGTGCAACGGATATGGACGGACGTCTAACGGACACGAACGAATTGAAAAAAAGTTAGCCGTTAGCCGTCCGTTCGAGCTATCCGGTAAGATGTGACCGAGGCTTAATGTGTAAATGTCTATGACGTGTAGCTGCCTATGGTATGTAGTTGTCTATGGTATGTAGTTGTCTATGACGTGTAAATGTCTATGACGTGTAAATGTCTTTGACGTAAAGACGTCTATGACGTGTATATGTCTATGACGTGTTTATGTCTATGACGTGTACATGTCTGTGACGTGTAGTTGTCTATGACGTGAAGATGTCTATGACGTGTAAATGTCTATGACGTGTAAATGTCTATGACTTGTAAATGTCTATGACGAGTAGATGTCTATGATGTCTATGACGATTTTATATCTGCCAGTAAATGTACAATACTTCTATAATACTATTAATAAATAGTTCATATATATTTCATACACAAGCGACAACAAAATTTCATAGAATTACATGACTTTTCTGAAATTATACTTTTTCCAAGTGGCTTTACTCCTTTTATACAGTTCATTGGCACTGATGTTTACTTTGTCCGAGTCCTTACTGATTTTAACCTTTGATATATATAAAAAAAAAAGTAAAATCACAAAAATACTGAACTCCGAGGAAAATTTAAAACGGAGAGTCCTCAATTAAATGTCAAAATCAAATGATAAAACACATCAAACGAGCGGACAACAACTGTAATATTTCTGACTTGGTACAGGACTTTTCAAATTGATTTGGCTTTATAGCGCTAAACATCTCACTTGTACGACAGCTGCATCCAAGTGCATTATATTGACAACAATGTGTGAACAAAATGCCACAAATAGGGGTACAACAACAACACGAAATCCACTTAAAACTGGGGTGACTTCGGGTTCTACGGAAGGGCAGGTAGATCTTGCTCCACAAGTGGCATCCGTCGTGTTGCTCAAGTTGTTACAAAGCCGGTAAATAGTTTTAATTCGGAAGGTCACATTCGTGACGAAATCTGATAAGAATTGAATGTGCGCTAACAAGAGTGGATGGACATCCGGTATTTCTATGCCATCTCCGACTTTAAAAATAAAAAAAAAACTGTCTGTGTTTCACCTTATAAAAAAACCGGTAAAACATACAAAATATGATTAACAGGCTCATGTTTAGAATAAAATCTTCAGTCTATACATTATATACTTACATGTACTAACTGTTTTGAATACAACTATGCTACTACAGTCAAATGTGACAATACATATATCAATTACAATTAATTATAACACTGGGATACGTGTATTCTTCAAACATCAATTTCCAGGTTGGTCAAAACATGTCAATTAGAGTCAACTTAATAGATGTTCATCCCTGTATCTTTTGATTTAAGACTATAATGGTCAAATTAATAGAAACCTTGACACTGTTTATATTCTGTATATATACTTATATATTTTACTGTATAGAGGAGACCGTCCGTTATGGACAATGGTCCAGACCGGCTTTAATAAACTACTGTTCCAAATAACCATGTGTTGTGTTACATGTGGTTATTTTTGGTGCCGTGACCAGGATATTAAGGTAAAGTGACTTTTTATTTGATACTCTTTATTTAATTTCTCAAAATGGCTGATAAAGAATTTAATTTTAGGTCTGTTTTTCAAAATTTAGAAACACAAGTTCAAAGTTTCACTCAAAAGGTATATAAAAAAGGCATTAATTCGATTGAAAGCTTTCATGGTTCAAAATCAGACAAATTAGGAATAGGTGCATCAGATGTGAGCACAATTGTTCATGATCAAGATGCTGATTAACTCATTTAAAAAAAATGTTTTATAAGATAATGTTTTTATTAAGCGAAAATGTAGATATTTTTTTTTATATATATATAAATCAATAGTGAAGGTTTAATTTTTTATTGATATTTTTTTTATGTAATCATTATCATCAGGGTGAAGGTACTTATAATAGGTATTTGATTGTTTTAGTCAATATAAAAAACTGGCAACTTTGTTAGGTATTTGATAGTATAAGTCAATATATAAGATTTGCGTACATATTGTAATGATATAATGAGAAGTTTTTGTATGCTGTTTTTTTTTAAAGACAGAATAGATATTTAAATAAAAAAAAACAACACTTGAATATTAATATTTTAAAAGAATTAAATAACAATAGGTAAAAATATTTTAAAGATGTTGGTTATATTTTATAAAGTATTTAACTGCATGAATAATGATAATATTAAAACATTTAATATATTTTGATTTTGAATATAATAATTTAATTTTTTATTCATATTTTGAGCTGTTTTCTGAAGAGACAATCTGTAATTCTAGAATATACGCGCCTATATACATTGGTATAAGAAAGTTTCATAAGAACACTTTTGGCGGCGGATTTAAGGGTATTTCTGCGATGTTATTATCATATAATTGTTTAAATATGGTTGACGCAGTTGGGTAAGTGCGTAAGCACATTTGTTTAGAGAAACAAAATATTCTATGGTATTTAGAATCCAAACCTTTATTTTCGCACAGTTATTGTGGTATTTTTAAAGAATGGCAGACCTATCTTCAGAAGATAGCACACGAATGATAAAAAAATTGATATAATTGTTTAAGTCCACTCTTGGGGAAATGTAAGGTTTTATAAGAGTATTGACAGTATTTAGCGATAGATGAAATATAGGAATATTTATAGAGTACATAAATCTATACTAAAGGTTAAAAATGAAAATGATTTCATAAGAAAACAATTTAGGATTTAAAATATGGAAATAAGTATCATATGATTAATCGTTATAAACAATGACGCGATACACCTTCCGCAAATATTTTAGTGTGATGCTGATTGAATTAAAAGAAAATTAGCAAACCAAGAAAAAAACGAGATAAAGGGTCATAAGGTCATCTATAACTTCCGGTTAAAATGAGATGACAAATGATTTTAGTTCTGAGAGATAAAGTGTAGAAAGTAGTCAAAATATATATGTTGATGAAATTATAACACCAAAGAAATCATAAGTCTGAAAGAATAACAAATTAATGTTAAACTTTCTCTCAAACATTTCTAGTTATCTTAATAAAATGCACGACTAACACGTAGGCTTCGTGATGATTGTTTTTAAATAAATATCTGTGTATATAAAATAATATTGTTTTGATTAATCATTCTAATTCTCGCTTCAGATGGATCGCTTAAAAATTGTTGATTGTTTAGAAATCCTATAAATATCAGTAATCTCTGAATCACAGCTTTGTTTATGAAAAAGGAAGGAAAGTGTTGGTTGAATGTCAAACCTTAATTAAACAATTTTTCAATCCTAATACTAGAGACAAGTTTATATTATCAGTTTATTTTTTTATTTGGGTTTATTTTTTTTTTGTTCTTATTTTTGATAGATAACATATCGATAATTTATTTTTTTAAATTTAATGCGTTAGAATTGAGTATGACTTTGAACTGTCGAATTTAGTAAATGCATTAATTCATTTTGTTGCTATATTTATAGGTATTTTGTTATTAATATATTCTTAAGTTTAAGAATAGGTGTTTAGCCAAGAGAATTTAGTAATAGAGAGGTTCAAATAGTCAAACGATACCTTGGTGGCGATCAAATGGTGTCAACTAATGTTGAGGGCGATGGTACTGCCTCCAGAGATGTTAAAATAGCTTCTGCACCATTACTAGAACCAAGAACCATTATCCAGTATTGGATATTGGCTTTGATCATTGGACACAACGCAGACGTTTAGATGTACATAAAACTATACGATCACATAACTTTATATTGGTAGAGGGAATCGTTCTACAGCATCACAGGTAGATTTGCCTGTAATGTTTCAGCCGGTGATAACTGAGCAACCTAGTCAGGGACTCTGAATTAACAGAGTAGGTAAGCTAGGTCAGTTAGGAGTAAATCAACGACAGATGGTGGATCACATGCAGGTTGGAATTTTCAACGATGGATGGTGGATCACATGCAGTTTGGAGTTTTCAACGACGGATGTTGGATCACATGCAGGTCGGAGTTTTCAACGACGGGTGGTGGATCACATGCAGGTTGGAGTTTTCAACGACGGATGGTGGATCACATGCAGGTCGGAGTTTTCAACGACGGATGGTGGATCACATGCAGGTTGGAGTTTTCAACGACGGATGGTGGATCACATGCAGGTTGGAGTTTTCAACGACGGATGGTGGATCACATTCAGGTCGGAGTAATTGCAGTACTTCTAAATGACGGGAATTGGCGTTGCAGATAAACAAATGGATTGTTGGAGTTGACAACGACGATCAGAGGAGCAGTTCACTGGAGTCGGGGTTATGAAGACGGTCCGCAGTTGATGGTTGCGCCTTTTTCTAAAAATAAGAAGTTCTGATATTTGATGCTACGAACTTAGTAACACAAGAATTGTATGAACTATACATTGCTGAACATTTAGATGTTGTTGAACTTTTGAAATGATTTTGTTTATGAATATTTTTTGTTGTTTTTAGGGAAATTTGTAAGCATTCATATTGTCACCGATTTTAACTAAAATATAAAAATATATTTTTTAAGAAAGGGAGGAATGTGACAATATGATGGGCTTAAAATATAGATATAGATATATATTATATATATTTATATTTATATTTATGATTATATATTCTCAAAATGTTTATTAAATTGAATAAAATAAATACAGGGGAATATCTATTAAGAAAACCATGACCTTGTAAAAGGTTGTTCAATTGACCTCTGGATTGCATATAACATGTTTACATGCAGACCAGGAGGTGACATATAGCAATTACAATTAATTATAACACTGGAATACGTGTATTCTTCAAACATCAATTTCCAGGTTGGTCAAAACATGTCAATTAGAGTCAACTTAATAGATGTTCATCCCTGCATCTTTTGATTTAAGACTATAATGGTCAAATTAATAGAAACCTTGACACTGTTTATATTCTGTATATATACTTATATATTTTACTGTATAGAGGAGACCGTCCGTTATGGACAATGGTCCAGACCGGCTTTAATAAACTACTGTTCCAAATAACCATGTGTTGTGTTACACAAATTTAAGTTTAGAAGTAATATTAGACAGTGGTCCAATTTTAAGAATACAACATATGTTTTGTTTTTATTAAATCTATATATCGGAAAACAACATTAAGTTAGTCACTTAGTCTAAAAAAAAAATAACCAGTGCACTTTTTGGTATGTTAATATGTAGAAATAAAAGCATAAAAGTAAAGTATGATACTTTCGCGTTATAATGTATGTTTTTGTCGTTAAATCTGTTTCAGGTATGCCTTTTATTGTTGCTAAAATACGTACTAAAAGGGGTAAATAGTCAAAGAAGTAGTTCAGCTCGAGTTTCAACCGTTGTGCTTGATAATGAAAGCCGTTTGTACCAAAAAATAATAACACAGTTTCCTTCTAAGTAATAAGCGATTACATTTAAAAAGTGAAATAATTTTTTTTTTGTTTATTTTATCATTCATTTATTATCAGAAAATATGTTGATTGTTAAATTTAATATTTGTGCTTTATGTTTATCTTGTACGATCATTGTCATTATTGTGTACATTGTAATATTATGTGTATACGCTCTTTAAATAGCAAATAATAATTATACAGTTTTGTTTGCATTTCTAGTATGATTAACAAACATTAAAAATTTAAAAATAATTCAATACGAGGTCAGGTATATAAAAGTGTGAGTGACGTTTGATAAAAGGTAGGTCGTTATTTGTTGATTTTTGATTTTTTATATTTATGATGATATTTTTCTCGTTTGATCTAAATATCTTTGATATTTTCGATTATACAATCATTATCTATTGATTTCTATTCATTCTCTGATATTTTCGATTATAAAATCATTATCTATTGATTTTTATTCATTCTCTGATCTTTTCAATTAAGAATAAAAACATAAGTTGACTACCGCTATGTGACACAAACATCACGAGATAAATCGGAGTAGTAAACCTTTATGAGACACACAAATCAACTCTGATTGACGATCATTTCATAGCAATAGTTATTACAGTATGGGTTGTCATCGTGACATACAACAAGAAAAACTTCTAAACGATACTAAGGTATAATGACACAGTTCCTTTGAAGCCATGTGTTTTTGTATGTATCTGAAAAGTGATTCCTACCCGATGATTCCTGTCTCCTGAGCACTGTTAAATAAGCAGCCGGAGTCAAATAATTTGAGCCTGGAGCCCAACAATGAAATTGAAATTGAGCCTAGATCCAATACGCCCTAATATCCCACATTGTATCGTTATCAGTTACATAAATCATTTCTTAATACGTATTTAATTTAAACATATTTTATTTGCAAAAGTAGCAAAAGTGATTGGACACAAGTTATAACAACATTAGTGACGTCCTCGTCCTGTATAAATATAAACACAAAGTACATTAGATAATGACGAAAAAACATAGTAGGAATGCATGTAATACATACTACAAACTAAATAAAAACAAAAATACAATATGATAAGGAATAATACTGAAAAACTGGACTGGAGAGAAGAGGAGGAATGCAGAAATTTGGAAAGTTAATCGATTGTTTTAAATCTTTGAGTTATTCTGATTTATGATTGTACAGACTCAAAATATTATTTGTTTTGTTGAACAGAAAGGTCACCGTCACCAGTCAATAAAAGCTCAATTGGATATAGCTTATCTTTCAAATTTTGAAAACAGTATTTCTCTTGTTTCGTTGTGAATACGCACTCAAAACAATACTGTATACTATCCTCAACAGGGTGGCCACAGCTGCATGCGGGAGTGAATTTAATATTAACACGATGTAAATCTGAATTTAAAGAACTGCACATATTTCTCAAACGTGTATGAATGACATTTAGTTTTCTATTACCACAAATGAAATATACGTGAATGTGAGTTGAAGCAAATCAACTATTGTATTTTATTGCTGTTTCGATAATTTTTTATATGAGAAAGAAGATATGATATGATTGCCAATGAGACGACTCTTTACAAAAAATAACAACTATAGACCACCGTACGACTTTCAACAATAAGCAAAGCCAATACCGCATAGTCAGAAATAAAAGGACCCGAAATGACAAACGTAAATTAATTCAAGCAAGAAAACTAACGGCATAATGTATGTACAAAAAAATGAACGAAAAGCAAATATGTAACACAGCAACAAATGACAACCACAGAACTACAGGGCTCCTGACTTTGATTGTAATGAGAAACTATTATAGAATATGAATTTCTACAAAGAAGACTATAACAGGAGACCGTATAAACATCGTCCATGACTTAGAGTTGAACTCATTCCTAAATATCGCCCCCATTAGTTATTAATTATTGGGTGTCGTAACATCGTCCACGACTCACTCTATAGTCACTGCACGAAATGGATAAAACAGAAAAGCTGACAATAGTTCTTTGATTCTTTTTTTTATTATTATTATTTAATAATGAACATAGTTGATATTTACTATTAACCATTGTAAAGAACATTTTACTCCTAAAACAACCATAATAACCCTATTTCTCGAATCACACATAAGCTTAAGGAACTCGCCATGGAATTGGTTTTAGTCTCGGTAGATAAGTTTACAAGTCAGATTATTATTGTTCGTCGTAAATTTTACATTGATATTCTGCAAAACGAAATCATGAATTCACCGACATTCCAACTGAAAAATTGAGAATGTTCATTTTCTGAAAATGACATTGGTAACAAACATAAACTTTAAGATGCCAGATACAATAAAAGTTTTAACTATGTACTGGCTTCCAAAGCTGCACAAAACACCTTACAAATATCTAATTAAACGGATATTTAAAATGAGAATATATATGTTCAAACTCTTTAGGTCATTATTTAGTAACAAATCTTTCCTAGATAACATTTTTGTTCGCCATAGAGATTCCATATATTTTCAAATTATCGGAATTCCGATGGGAACTAACTGTGCACCACTTATTGCGGACCTGTTCTGTATTGTTATAAGTTACAATTTATTATAAAAATCAAGAAAAAACCATGGAAACAACATCTGGTACAAACATTGAACGAGGCTCGAGAGTACAAAAAATTCAGACAAGATTTTAACATTTTTTTTTTTTTTTTTCATTACACATTTTATTTATTACACTATTAGTTGTTAATAGGGTACAAAAATCAACCAAAAATATCATTCGTTTTGGCCCCAGATGACTTTTAAAATGTGTATATCATTGAAAAAGCTATATTTTTGCATTAAAATTGAAATATCTTTTTTAACTCATCGGTGACCTATATTTTTTAATTGTTTCAAATAGGCAGTACTTAAACTAAGCTATTGTAAAATTTAGCGATTACTGTAATTTAGTTCTTTTTTTATTTCGATATTACTTTTTTTCTCCTATTAGTTCATCAGAAAAAAAGTACCTTAACAAAAATATATGCTTCTTTCGAAGGCGATTGTGAGCTTAAATGAACGGTGACCCAATATTTTTATTATATTTTCTATTAGGTACAGGATAAATTTTATTTATAGAAAAAATAGCGAAATTCTATACTAGAAAAAAAAATGATTTATACCCACGAGCCCCTCAATAACAATTTTATATATTTGGATGATGAATTGGCTCACAGTATAAACACTTAAGATGTTTATACTACTGAACTAATTTAAATAAAGCTAATAGTAGCAATAAACACTGTCCTTTCCTTGATATCTTTATCTTAAACGGACAGCTTGTTATCCAAATTTACAATGGAAGAGATGATTTATTATTTCCAATTGTTATTTATTCATTTTGTGATAGTCACGTTCCCTTGACACCATCTTATACATGTTGTTTATATACCTAAACTTGTTCTATTCGCTCGTGTATGTAACAACGTATTTGATTTTAACGAATAAAATCTCTGAGTACAGGACATTTGAAGACAAAATGGAAAGTTGAACCTGACTTTGTGGCTAGACAAGCCTCGCACCTTTATGGCATTGTTAAATCTACCACCAAAAAGACATCATTACATGACAGCAATGCAGTACACATAAATGCAAGAACATTCAGGACATAGACATACACTAATAAACTATACAAATAAACTCATAATAAATACCAGGATTAAAATTTTATATTTACAAAAAACTCATCAGTGACGTTCGAATCAAAAAATGTGTTAAAGGCCAAATAAAGTACGAAGTTGAAGAGCATTGAAAACCGAACATTCCTAAAAGTTTTGCCAAATACAGCTAAGTTAATCTATTCCTGAGGTAGAAAATAGTACATTTCGACGTGCTAACCATAAATAATAACGAACACTTAAAACAACATAGAACACCACACAAAAACAGCATTACAGAACCAAGAACTGTTCGTCACATGACTGTATCAACGCCACAAAAGTGACGTCTCATACAAATTTCTTAAAATTGGATATAAATCAAGATCAGTTTGTTATTATGTTGTTTGATGTATTTTATAACAATAACAAGAATATAAATATAGAATTGTGCAAGTAACTAGATAATTGATTGTATTATGTCGGTATTTCTTCTTAATCAAACTGTAAAACAAATAAATCGTGTACATGTAGTTGTTTTTTAACTAAATAAAGGCATCAGTAGTATACAGCTGTTCAAAACTCATAAATCTATGGACAAAAAACAAAATCGGGGTAACAAACTAAAACTGAAGGAAACGCATTAAATGTTAGAGGAGAACAACGACACAACATTAAAATGTAACACACACAGCAACGGACTAAGCATTAGACAAAATCCGAACAGAATAACCAATATAACATCAAAACCAAATACATGAATTTGGGATAGAAAAGTACCGTGACACGTCTTTTAGTAATAAGAATTCACACTCAAATATAGGAGAAAACAAACGACACAACGGAAACACAACGTAAAAATGTTACACACACAGAAACGAACTGTATAAATCGTATAAATGACTGGCTGAATAATTATCTTTAATTTTACATACGAATAGAACATAAAATAGAACAAAACTACAATAAGTCATTTAACAATATCCGATCAGAGTTACGAAAACAACATCACAACTAAATACATGAATGTAGGATTAAATGATGGAATGCACATGCTTTTATAGCTAGCTTAAACCTCCCACTTGTATGACCGTCGCATGAAATATTATAAACCACACTACCAACCATCAGTTATTGCATTGATTGTAACTATTATAATGTAATCATTTCCTAGCCTCTTAAATTACGACTTCAGTATCAGAGTTTTACCTGACGGGTTCTACTTGTGAAGGGAAATGAAGACGTGCCCTTCAGTATCAGGTTTATCCCAGACATAGATTACCTTAGCCGTATTTGGCACAACTTTTTTGAATTTTGGATCCTCAATGCTCTTCAACTTTGTACTTGTTTGGCTTTATAAATATTTTGATATGAGCGTCAGTGATGAGTCTTATGTAGAGGAAACGCGCGTCTGACGTACTAAATTATAATCATAGTACCTTTGATAACTATTTACACCACTGGGTCGATGCCACTGCTGATGGACGTTTCGATCCCGAGGGTATCACCAGCCCAGTAGTCAACACTTCGGTGTTGACATGAATATCAATAATGTGGTCATTTTTATAAATTTCCTGTTTACAAAACTTTGAATTTTTCGAAAAACTAAGGATTTTCTTACCCCATGCATAGATTATTTTAGCCGTATTTGGCACAACTTTTTTGGAGTGTTGGATCCTCAATGCTCTTCAACTTTGTACTTGTTAGGCTTTATAAATATTTTGATATGAGCGTCACTGATGAGTCTTGTGTAGACGAAACGCGCGTCTGACGTACTAAATTATAATCATTGTACCTTTGATAACTAATTATCGGATTTTCTTAAAATGTTTACGGTTTTTTTTTTATTATTTTTTTCAAACCTATCGATAGATAACTTTGTTTGACGTTTACATTTGTTAGAGATACATAAAGTTCGAGTACCTTATCCTGGCCTCATTAACTAGTATATAGCATATCAGTGGTAAGTTTAGTATTTGTTAATGCACAATATATATATAATAATTTGGCGATCAAAATTATGTAACTGATTAATATAAAGTATTATAAATTTTAGTTTAAGAAAATGATTAATTTGTTTTTGCAAACAAGCTATGGAAGTTTTCACATTTACCGTCTTTATCTATCAGTGTTTCGTAAAGTTTAAGAAATTCCTTTTTAAAATTTGCAAATACATTCTGTTTAGTTTACTTACATTCTAGTTTGTTCTCCAATTTATTTATATTGTAGTCCTGTGGTGTTGAGTTGTCATTTTAATGTTATATTTCACATGGCTATAAAAGAGGGAGGTTTGGCATGCCACAAAACCAGGTTCAACCCACCATTTTTTTCTTTTTTTAAAAATGTCCTGTACCAAGTCAGGAATATGGCCATTGTTATATTATAGTTCGTTTCTGTGTGTGTTACATTTTAACGTTGCGTCGTTTGTCTTCTCTTATTTTTGAGTGTAAATTCACATTGCGATAAGACGTGTCACGGTACTTGTCCATCCCAAATTCATGTATTTGGTTTTGATGTTATATTTGTTATTCTCGTGGGATTTTTTCTGATACTTTGTTCGTTTCTGTGTGTGTTACATTGTAGTGTTGTGTCGTTGTTCTCCTCTTATATTTAATACGTTTTCCTCAGTTTTAGTTTGTTACCCCGATTTTGTTTTTTGTCCATGGATTTATGAGTTTGAACAGCGGTATACTATTGTTGCCTTTATTTAGCTCCCTCTACATATGAAACATGTGTATTCCTTTAATATCACTGTCTTATCTCTGTTGTAGATGTCCCTTTCAATAATTGAGATCCTTCTAAATTCTGCACAGAATTCATCTTATGATGGAACAAACACGGATTCGAGGTAAGTAGTTTTAAACCGATGTCTCATAATTTATCTTATGATGCAATATTCTTATGATTTATAATACTTAGAATCAGGAACGGATAGGTTGGTGTGGGCAAACCTTGAAATATTTCTATCAGTAGTTGAAGGTTTGGGTTGTCATTCAAACGTTTTAACAACATAGGGTTTAGGTGTCATTCGAACGTTTTAACAACATAGGGTTTAGGTGTCCTACAAACACTGGAAGGAATAAGATATTAGGTATCGTCCAAGGTAAATGGAATATTCCAGTACACAGTAGAATAAGATATTAGGTATCGTCCAAGGTAAATGGAATAGTCCAGTACACAGTATCAATATGATGCACTGTCTAAAAAAGGTTTCTTTATTGATGGTCAACTCGTAAATCAGAAGAAAATGTAATTATTTAATTAATTAGTTTAATAGAATCACAGCACGAATATATCTGTGTATCAGAATTTGGTATAGGAAGTAGTTGGTATATAGTTTGACACTTGGAAAAATTGGTGAATTGTTACAGCGCATAGGCGACCGTAATATATAGTGCACACATAAAACACGATTCAGAGAATGTACTGAACTGATCGCTGCACGACACTTGCTGGCTGTGCAAAAGTCAGGAATACGTCTTCAAATTGATAACGGGAGGCAAAGGCACAATCGACAAGTACACGATAAATATTGAAGAAATAGTGGATCTTCCAATATCCAGGTTAAAGCTCAGCAGTCACTACACCGAGTACGTGACAAATAAGTCCATTGAATTAGTCCAGCACATTTGACTCTCTCTGAATAAAATCCCATTTAAAATGTAAGTGTTGTCAATTTAGAATTCTCACCCTAATCTTCATACAAAAAATGAACGTTACAAGTTAATGCCAGAACTGCAGCTTTTTTTTCAGACTTGTAAAACCCATCGGTGTCTGAGCCAAAAATAAATGAATTAAAGTAATGTCAAAAGACGTATCATCGGAAAGTATGTGTTCTCACCATCTTGTTTCTGTTAATTGTATCCATGTATTTATATTTACCATACTTCAAATTTATCGAGAAAGTGTATACTTTTTAAGGTGTGAACTTTCAACAACAAACACCTTTGTATCTGTCTTTTTGATTTTTACTATTTAAACTTATTTGTTTGCGTATTTGTTAGATTTATTTGTATAGTTGTGGTGATTTTCTGTCATGTTTACACAGTTTAAGCTGCTGGATCCCAGTCATATTATCTTGTTATGTATATTAGGATTGCTCATTCTATTTTTTCATTAACACAGATAAATATAAGCGCTTTTTTATGTTTCTGAATCCTATTTTAGATTTGTATGAGATGTATTTGTTTTATAATGAAATATTGTTTACACTTAATTACCAATCTAAAATTGAGAATGGAAATGGGGAATGTGCCAAAGAGACAACAAGCCGACCATAGAAAAAAACACAACAGCAGAAGGTCACCAACAGGTCTTCAATGTAGCGAGAAATTCCCGCACCCGGAGGCGTCCTTCAACTGGCCCCTAAACATTTTACATTGTAATGTTGTGTTTCTGTTGTGTTGTAGTTAGATTATTTTGATAACTATTGATAAAGGTTTTGAAAACTATTGATAAAGATTTTGATCACTTATAATAGACTTTCCTCTTTATGAGTTTTCGTCGGGGTTCATTGCTTATATTTAATTGTTTCTATATATGTTGCCTGTCGTTTGTGTTTTGTTGCACTTGTTCTGTTGTTTCTTTGTTTTCTTCTTATAGTTAATGTGTTTACTTCAGTTTTAGTTTGTAACCCGGGTTTGTTTTTTTTTTTTCTCAATCGATTTATGAATTTCGAACAGCGGTATACTACTGTTGCCTTCATTTATTTCATTTACAGTACAGGTTGTGCAGCGTATGATGACCTTAGTTCTGATTCAGAGTATTTATTTTATCAGTTAATGGTAATACCATCGGTAAGTACAGCGTACAATGACCTCCGTTCTAATTCAGTGTATTTATTTTATCAGTTAATATTTATACCATCAATAAGTACAGCGAGCAATGACCTTAGTTCAAGTTCAGAGTATCTATTTTATCAGTTATTTGTTATACCATCGGCAAATACAGCGTACGATGACCTTAGTTCTAATTCAGAGTATATATTTTATCAGTTAATGGTAATACCATCGGTAAGTACAGCGTACAATGACATTAGTTCTGATTCAGAGTATATATTTTATCAGTTAATGGTAATACCATCGGTAAGTACAGCGTAGGATGACCTTAGTTCTAATTCAGAGTATTTATTTTATCAGAGATGAATTGGTATTGTTCTCTTATAAATGATAAGTTATTCATATATGAGAAAACGTACTTTATTTTCATAGTTTCTTTGAAATATTATGACAGTCAACATGTAAAAAAACCACAGTATTCTCGACTTATGATATCTAATAAATCTTATTTTGAACAGACAAACGTCAATCGCAAATAACAACATCATCTGCTTAACCTGCATCACCCGTGTCATCATACCTGCATCATACGCTTTTCAAGTGTTAGCCAATAACTATGACAAACAATGAATCATATAAGTGTAGAAAGTTATCAAGTTGTATGGTATGGATTTTGATTTTAAAATCTCCATTCAACATAATCATATACGGTAAATAAAATTATATAGGAGACATTCATAAAAAAAAATCTGTACCTGTTGTTTGCAGGGAACATTTTGAATTTTGACTACGCTGTGACTTTTCTTTACCCGAATCTTTGATGACCGTGAATTGAATTTGATCATGTAAAGCGAAAGATGCAATCTTTTCTTTCAATATTGGAAATTTTTGTCAATCATATTCTTATATCAAATAGTTTCCATTGCATTTACTTGGCATCCCAATCATTTTTGAATGACTGATGTTAATATATATCTTCAGGTTCTAGAGTTCGTTTTCTTGTCCTTCATGATTACAAGACGAACGAAATGGTTAGACAAATGTTGGTCAAGACCTGGTATATTGTAGTAAGTATATCGTAGACAAATGTTAGTCCAGACAAGGTATACTGTAGTAGGTTATATGGTTATATGAATATTGGTCAAAACAGGGTTTACTATAGCAAGTAACATGGTGAGACAAATGATGGTCAAGCCCAGATTAATATGAAAATAAAACAGATGTGATATGATTGCCAATTAAACAACTCTCCACCAAAGACAAATAACACAGACGTTAAAAAATCACCAAACGGCCTTTAACCATGAGTAAAACTCATACCACAAAGGCACAGATAGGACGTTGAAGGGTATTTAAAACATCCCTACTACAAAACAGACCTACATGTACTCACAGGTACTGACAGCTACATGTAGTTCAAAGCCAATAATAACAAATACAAAAATCATGGAACTGGGACTTAAGTATCAATCCACACACATCCACCATCCAATGGATTTAGTGTAAAGGCGTCATCAACGGTCAGAAAGAAAAACACATGACCTTGTGCAATACCAGAATACAGGTATTGACAGATTTTAGAATGTTTATGTATATAATAATAATATTAATTTGGTTTTGATTAACTGATAACAAAATCAATATGTATACAAACAAAATTAATATTTTAAGATATAATTACATTGTTCAATTGTTAACCTTTACGAAGAAGTTTTTTTCAGAAGATAGATTAGTTTACCCGGATCGTTTCTAAATTTCAGGGCTCGGTAAACAGCATCTTTATAAAAACAAGGATGAGCTACCCCGATTGAAATACGTTTTCTTCAGACACAAATCTGCTGTTAAAACGAACGTTGCAAAAGATGTTTGCACTATTTTGAAGGGAAAAAAAATCTTACCCAATATTTTTAATATATCATGCTTTTTCTTCAATAAAATGTCCTGCTACATCTTGTTGTTATGTTCTGTGAAATTTTATTTCTTTTCCATTTCAGCCCAATGGATATATACGAAATGAAGAACAGAATATCTTTTATCGCTGCATTTGGTGCTATTTCCTTTCTGTTCTATGAAGTTATATTGAACAGTAGATATATCTTCCCTTTTACTGGACATTTGGGTGTCCGATGTAAGTTTCATAAATCAATGTATCTTCATTTATATATAATACAACACAAAAAATAAAACAAAAAAGGTAAGAGTACATAAACACATATATCTGTATTCAATAAACATTTCGGATTACAGTTATCCTTCATGAGTTTGAAGGGAAAATTTCTTATGATTTTCTGTTGCTTTCTATTTAGGACGAGGCTCTGTATGTATAAATTCTAAACGAGACACCACATCAAGCCGATGTTGTTAGCACTTGATGTTTTTTAATATCTCGTCTGGTATATTAATGTTCATTAAGGATACGTGGTACCGAAAAGATCAAACCACTTTTTCTTTAAAACGCCTTACCAATCCGGATAGAAACATCGAAAGTGGTTATATTTAACACTGTCTTTGTCCTTGAGGGAATGTGGTATTGATGGCAGATCTTTAATTATGTGTACAAAATGTATGCCTTTAATTCTTTGTAACTATTATATAAAGCTGTTGACGAGTTTTATTGTTAAGTTACAAATCAAAACTGAGAGATAGATGACACCAAAGGGATATCAAAACTGACAGATAGATGACACCAAAGGGTTATCAAAACTGAGAGATAGATGACACCAAAGGGTTATCAAAACTGAGAGATAGGTGACACCAAAGGGATATCAAAACTGAGAGATAGATGACACCAAAGGGTTATCAAAACTGAGAGATAGGTGACACCAAAAGGATATCAAAATGAGAGATAGATGACACCAAAGGGTTATCAAAACTGAGAGATAGATGACACCAAAGGGATATCAAAACTGAGAGATAGATGAAACCAAAGGGTTATCAAAACTGAGAGATAGGTGACACCAAAGGGTTATCAAAACTGAGAGATAGGTGACACCAAAGGGATATCAAAACTGAGAGATAGATGACACCAAAGGGATATCAAAACTGAGAGATAGATGACACCAAAGGGTTATCAAAACTGAGAGATAGATGACACCAAAGGGATATCAAAACTCAAAGGTCAATGACACCTGTCGCGTTGTTGGAATAATACATAACAAATGAACAACACCTAATTAAATGGGCATTTAAAAAGTCAGAATGTGAATATGTATATTCAAACTCTTTTAGGTCATTTTTTAGTAGCAATAAACAAAAAAACTATGTCAATTGGACATGCTTTGATACTATATATGCCCTTGAATTTTTAGTAGATAACATTTTTGTTCGCTTTGGGGATTCCGTATATCGTCAGATTATCGGAATTCCAATGGGGACTAACTGTGCACCACTTATTGCGGACCTGTTTTTGTATTGCTATGAGTTACAATTTATGACAAAAATAAGCAAAGACCCATCGAAACAACATCTGATAAACAAATTTGATAATACTTTTAGATATTTGGATGATATTTTGGTTCTCAATAATGACGACTTCAGTATGTATATTAAAGAAGTTTATCCTGTTGAACTTACTTTAAATAAAGCTAATACTAACAATGACCACTGCCCTTTCCTCGATCTTGATATCTATATCACTAACAGAAAGCTGAATACTAGAATTTATGATAAAAGAGATGATTTTTCATTTCCTATCGTTAATTATCCATTTTTAGATGGTGACGTTCCCTTGTCACCATCTTAATGTGTTTAAATATCTCAACTTGTACGATTCGCTCGTGTATGTAACAATGTTTTAGATTTTAACGAGAATAATTTATGTATTACTGAAAAATTATTACACCTGGGTTTTCGATATCACAAACTAGTCAAAACATTTACTAAATTGTATCATCGGTATAAGGACATCATTCGTAAATATAGCTTAACATGCAGACTTCTTATACGTTCGGGTATTTCACATCCAATTTTTTATGGAAATATTCTTTATAAAGCACAAAGGTGTCAGTATTCACCTCATAAACTAACAAAACCTTTGAACAGACTTATTAAGAAGGGACATAGTTACGATACTGTTGTCAGGTCATTAAAGATTGCATATTTTGGCGTTAATATTGATTCACTTATAGGGTCTTTGCATCGGAACTAAACACATTTATTGAAAAACCAGTTGTTGGCATGACACGGGTTATGTTCTTCTCATATATGTTATGATGGTATGATACTTAACCCCTAACGGGAAGGATTGTGCCTGATGTTCATATGATGAAATCATAATCTTTCAGTCAATTTAATTGAAGTCTGGAGCTGGCATGTCAGTTAACTGCTAGTAGTCTGTTGTTATTTATGTATTATTGTCATTTTGTTTATTTTCTTTGGTTACATCTTCTGACATCAGACTCAGACTTCTCTTGAACTGAATTTTAATGTGCGTATTGTTATGCGTTTACTTTTCTACATTGGCTAGAGGTATAGGGGGAGGGTTGAGATCTCACAAACATGTTTAATCCCGCCTCATTTTTGCGCCTGTCCCAAGTCAGGAGCCTCTGGCCTTTGTTAGTCTTGTATTATTTTAATTTTAGTTTTTTGTGTACAATTTGGAAATTAGTATGGCGGTCATTATCACTGAACTAGTATATATTTGTTTAGGGGCCAGCTGAAGGACGCCTCCGGGTGCGGGAATTTCTCGTTACATTGAAGACCTGTTGGTGACCTTCTGCTGTTGTTTTTTTTTCTATGGTCGGGTTGTTGTCTCTTTGGCACATTCCCCATTTCCATTCTCAATTTTAAGTTCACAATTTGAAAGCTGAAATCATCTCTTTTGTCGTTAAAATTGGTTATCAATGGACCTTTTTTGTCATTTTTTTTTACGCAACTTACGATATGAGAAAGATTTAACTGTATCTGTTGTGTACTTTATTTCAAGTACGGTAAAATAATGCGTTGGAAATGCCAGTTATTGAAGACCGTATGTTGACATTTAGAACTGCAGCGTATATGTGTACTTTTGTATTTGTGTGCGTATTAGTCGTTGGAACCTTTGCCATATAGTATACTCAAAATAAGTGCATGTGTATTTGATATTTTGTGTTTAATGTTTATTAACATTCGTGTATTGATTATTATCGCTCTTTTACGATGCCTGTACCAAGTCATGAATATAACAGTTGTTGTCCATTCGTTTGATGTGTTTTTTCATATGATTTTGCCATGTGATTTGGGACTTTTCGATTGAACTTTCCTCGGAGTTCAGCATTTTAGTGATTTTACTTTTTACGAAATTTTTTGATCTTTCTTTCTTAGCGAAGTCGAATGATATGAAAGTTATCTCTAGAAAATAAGGACACACGTGCCCGTTATCATGAAGTTAACAACGTCGTCATAGTTAAAATAGCAATAAACAGATTATCATTGGTCATCTTAACTCGATTGCCTTTCTCGCTTTCGCCGTATCGGCTCATGCGAGAAAATCAATTTCGTTGAGAAGATGAACGATAATGTATAATTATAATATTGTCAAACAATTAATCCATAAAATATATTATTGTATAACATGTTTTTTTTTTTTTTTTTTTTTTTGTATTTTAGTTTTTGTGATATTATTCTCAGTAGTGTGTTATGGGTTCATCTATTTCCCAATATTTGCGGCATTAACCTTGAAATCCCCGATTGGATACGCCATTGGATCATTACATGTTTGGGTGTTTACATATAAAGCTTATGATGATACATTTGGATGTGCTTCCAAAATAGACAGTGTAAGTATGAAGTGGTATTGTTCAAAGCAAACGAAATGAAATTATAACTGTTATGTTCAATTATAAAATGAAATGCATTGTAATAGACATAAACATATAAAATTTTATCTATGATTCAACATAGCATAACACACAAAGTGTATACAAAACAAATAAAAAAAGAATCATGCACAAATAAACCATGCAATTTAATAAACTTAAACAACAACAATTCAAATTAAAAAGTCAATTGTTCATGAACAATTGAAAGGTCTTTCCTTTTTTTCTTTTATTGATAGCCTTCTTAGTTCAAAAATATATGGTTTGCTAAGGACTTTTATATCTATAACAAATGGCTGTTATGGACAAAAATCATTCCTATGGATAAAAATATTACTTCCAGTATTAAAAATGTCATATGTACTATTCATAGTCTTTCAATTAAAAATAATAAGTGATTGCTAAGGACTTATATGTCGTTGTTAGGGACAAAATTGCATTTCCAGTATTAAAAATTTCATATTTATATTATTCATAGCCTTCTAAGTTCTAAAATAACTGGTTGCTAAGGTGTTTTATGTCTTTGCTAGGGGCCTTGACCTCTGACATTGACCTAATTTTATAGATCTTTAAATGCTGAACATTTTTGCAATTCAAAGTTTTTTTCTATCTCTAACCTCTTTTGAGTTATAAGCGAAAAATCATCATTTCGGACCCGAAAAACAGTTTTTGTGCTCTTGGTCCATAATAGTTGGTCCAATAATTTTGAAACCAAATAACAAATGTAGATCTGGACAAGACACACATTTTCTCCGTTATATTTTATCAGTCATCTCTTACGGTTTTGGGGCAAATCCGATAACAAGCTAAGGTCAAAATGTAGGTCATGACCTTGACCTTTGACCTTAGCTTGTTATCGGATTTGCCCAAAAACCGTAAGAGATGGCTGATAAAATATAACGGAGAAAATGTGTGTCTTGTCCAGATCTACATTTGTTATTTGGTTTCAAAATTATGACCTTGACCTTTGACCTTAGGTCAGTTTTCTTAGTCACGTTAATTGATGATCATTGGTGAAGATCCTAGGTGGCTTCAACTTACGGTTTTTGAGTTTTAGTGGCCAACCGACATCGGTTTATTTTCGAAGAGGCATAACCCTACCAATGAGTCGTTGAATCTTTTCGATCCATTCGTAACGAAGAACCATGGCCTGTTCCTGAACAAATTCCACCCTTTATTTTTTTTCTACCTATTATGGTTACGGAGTTAGAATGATAACAAGGTTTTCAGTGTAAGGGGAGATAACCCCTATAAAGGAAATGTAACGGGGTCGTGCCCTCACCACAAGATAGCTTTTACGGTCAACCGTACTAGATACCTAATATCATTTTAACATGTCGCGTATTTTTTTTGGGAAATGTCGTTAAAGTTTGGCGGAAAGAATAATAATAATAATCAGATGAAATACAGTAAGGTCTTTCCTTATACCATAGGGAAAGACCTTAATTACACTTGATAATTTTTATTTTGACCGTTATTGTATGTCTATTTCTCAACTCTCTATTCCTATATTAACTCTGTCATCTAACATTTACAGCAATAGGGTATTCCTGGATATGACACTTGCATCTGAGTGTAACATTGGATTTATATAACAGGTGATCTACGCAAAGCATTACAAGCTTACTGTTTGCGCACATTATCTCGCTCTATTATGACATTCCGATCAATTTTCTCTGCTGTGTTTGTGTCATTCAATATACTTGTGAATATTTATTAATATTGATACACCGCTGTACATTTGGTTTTGTGTTCGACAACAAAGAACTCACCAACATTTGGACGTCATACTAAACTACAAATTATACACAAGAAACTAAAATTAAAATCAAGCAAAAGACTAACAAAGACCAGAGGCTCCTGAATTGGGACAGGCGCAAAAATACGGCAGGGTTAAACATGTTTATGAGATCTCAACCCTCCCCCTATACATCTAGCCAATGTAGAAAACTATGCATACCATGTTGCAAACTAATTGTTAGGTTTGAAGGGATACTGTTTACATGTACCACACACAAATTTGTAATCTTATTCCTAGTAATAATACGGAATTCATAGGCAAATTTAAAAAGGGGAAGTTCATCAAAAAATGATATGATCAAACGCTAGCAATCAACGGAAATATTGAAAAACAACCGTCATATTCCTGATATATTTATGACTTGGACCAGACATTTTACGACAAAAATAAAAAGGTTAAGCCTTGTTAAAACAACCACTTGTATGACAGTATATAGTTCCCTTCTATTGACAAATTTGGTGCGAAACTAAAACAGACATGTTTTTCTATTCGTTTCAATGGAAATCATACTACATCTTCTTAATTTTATATTGATAGGTTTATGTAACAATAATTGTGACCCATTAACCAAAACGATGTTAACATTCGTCACAGATTTACACACTAAACTGACTACATTGCAAGTGGACCATACGAATTTGAAGGTATCTGACTAGACATCAGATGATCGACGATAGTTGCATTACATCAAGTACTATAGACGAGCAACTAACAAGAGACGAAGTTTGTGGTTATATATAAACAAATGACATCAATTCTTATGCCACAGTGACAAGAAACTACAATTATCGGTCTCATAATAATTTTAATTTAATTTGAAAAATTAATAAATACTATCGCTTTTTCAGTTGGACCAGTTTTTTGTTGTGTTAAGAGACTGGCCTAAACTTTCATATTTAGCAATCGCAATGCCTGTTCGATTTTTAATTTCTGTGAAATTGTTCCCTCACATACCAATGATAAATCCAAGAGAAAACACAGTTGGACCTATGACAGATGAATTGGAGAAAATTCGATGTTCATTTCAAGGCAGACATATTCGTAAAATATTAGATCCACCTGTAGAAATTGCAGAAGAAGAAAAGTAAGTTCGTTTTTGTTTCGAGTATGTCTTTATTATCACACATGGTCGATTTGAGTATAGGAAACAATTTATTGACATACTAGAACATAATCAATAAGTCACGCTGGGTAAATAGTCGTTAGCAGTATGGTATATAACAGAAATGTCCTATGCTATAAAAGTAGATACACTATCTACAATTGTGGCGTTAATAGAAAAGACATTGGATTGAACAAAAATGAGACAACAAATCGAACGAATCAATCAAAGACGGGCTTCAAAGTTATTGTGAAACTGCCTATTCTAGAGGTGGCGCGAAACAGATGTGGATACTTAAAAATTCCAAATATCTTTTAGAGTACATACAATACTTTTATCTTACAATAGTATTAAAACTTTTGACTTTTCTACCCTTTACACAAGTATTCCACATTTCAAAACAAAAGACAAATTGAAAGAGTTGGTATTGCTTTGTTTTATAAAAAAAGAATGGCCAACGATATGAGTATCTTGTCTTTGGGAAGGATAAATCCTACTTTGTAAAGGATCACTCTGATGTTTTAGAGTTATAGATGGCTGTAGAGGAAAGTTCTTTAGTTGCTGTAAAGATCTACTGAAGCCATGGATATACAGAAATAATCCTGGTAAGCAAGATTGAAGAAGTGAGTTGTTATACTTACATTTAGGTAAATATCCAATCAGTCATGGTCTTTTGGATTTAAAAATACTAAATTATAATCAATGCCTTGTCTTGTCCTGTCTCCAATCAGTCAAAGTCGATTAAATATACAGATATCAAATTATAGGCAATGTCTTGTCCTGTCTTGTCCTGTCTTGTCCTGTAATCAATCAGTCAAAGTATATTGAATTTTAATTTAGCAAACTATATACAATGTCTTTTCTTGTCCCGTCGCCAATAAGTTGAAGTCTATTGTTTTTATATATATCAAATTATATGTCAATCATAAATCAATAAAAGAACATATATCAGTCAGAATATCGGGGAGGGACATTTGTTTTTTTAAGAACACAACTTTTTTATTACCAATCGGATGCTGCATTTCAGGATCGACGAATCTCATAAATATAGAAGTTCAAATTTTAAATAAGATAATAGAATGTGTTTATAGATTATCTAGTAAGTTCAACAATTCTATTCTGAAATATTGTGTAAAATAATAGGCAAACATTTTGTAGTTTAATTTTTGCAATCATTCCTTTAGTTTCTGACAAAATTGTTAATAAAAGATGCAGTAGTTCAGCTCACAGAGGGTTATACGAATATAGTAGTACTCTTATGTGTTATAACAATTGTATATCTGTATAGTTCTTGTCCATTCGTTTTTGATGCGTTTTGTATTTAATTTTGCCATGTCATTATGGAATTTCCGAATTAATTTTCCTCTAAGTTTAGTATTTTTGTGATTTTTATTTTTTTTTTATACTGAGAATATGATTATACATAGCGATTAAAAGCAAATACAACATTTAAAGAAAAATTGAGGATACATCGTTTGAATAATGTTGATTAATCTTTTTTTTCAGAATTCAAATACTCTGCAAGAGTATTATCCGTTTATTTTGTATGCTTTATTCTGATTTACAAGGTACGTAACATTGTATATGCGCGAGAAAGGATAATCAAAAAATGGATCAATTAAAAAATATTGTTAGACTCTTTAAATTCAGAATTTTGGAGTTGTGTCTTTTTTATTACAAAATCTCAATTGAAAATTGGGAATATTTGTTGATGCAAATTAAGCCATTGATTGTCTACGTATAATTTGTTTTTATATCCCACACAAATATTTTCATCGAAAAAAGAACATACGGTATGGTAACCTCTGAAAACATATACTTCACAAGTATTGCAAAACAATAAATATTTACTGTACATATCATCACCATTTTGAATAATTCATATTTTACCTTTATTGTAGATATCTGCAGAGTTTCTCTTTTTTCTGGTTCCCCTATTTGATTATTTGTTGTTGTATATAGCAGCAATCATGGAGTATATAGGATGGTACCCCAGTATTTATGACACGCCAGATATAGAATCAGCAAGAACTCTCCTGTATATTATATACTATTCTGTTGACTCTATGAAAAGTACGTCAATGTCAATTTTTAAATAAAACGTATTTCTATATTTTTAGCGCAGTTCGTGGTTTATTTGTTTAATATATTGAGTGTTTATTTGTATAAACTGAATTTGTGTATTTTTAAGAAACAAATCAAATATGATTAAGGGAATTCGGTTGCAAGTTATCAGTAGTTTACAATTTATATTAATTTTTAAACAAATCAGTTATTATTTAAATAATCATCAAAAAAGTGTTTAGCTTACTTTAACTGCTTTTATGTTTTTGCTTTTTTCAGTATGTTTCATTTGTGCCTGTGTCATTGAAGTAATGCTGTCTTGTATGATTATCTTCCACATGATATCTTCTTACAGGTAAAGGGTTTCACATCTACAAATGGGTGCAGTTGTTTGTCTTATTGCTTGTTTGCTTGTTTGTTAAATACCATGGAGTTTTTTTCTGTGCTGCCTGTATGTGTTCAAATTGTCAACCATAATATATCTTAAGGTGTAATAAGGTGATAAATTAAGAATTTAAAGGTGATACTATAAAGTGGAAGAGTATTAGTTAAGTATTAGAATAAGTGAACAATATTAATAGGTCATGGCAATCCTTTTCCAGATGTTTGATTCACAAAATATGGCGATAAAAAGCTGACTTTAAAATTTAACACTTTGGTGTTGACATGAATATCAATTATATAGATATGGAAGATGTGGTGTGAGTGCTAATGAGACAAATCTCCATCCAAATAACAATTTTAAAAAGAGTAAACCATTATAAGTCAATGTTCGGCCTTCAACACGGAACCTTGGCTCACACCGAACCGAAAGCTATAAAGGTCCCCAAAATTACCTGTGTAAAACCATTCAAACGGGAAAACCAATGGTCTAATCTATATAAAATTAAAAAAACGAGAAACGAGAAACGAGAAACACGTATAAATTACATAAACAAACGACAACTACTGTACATCAGATTTCTGACTTAGGACAGGTGCAAACATTTGCAGCGGGATTAAACGTTTAGATGTATCTAAACCTTCTCCCTTTTTCTGAAACAATATCATAACATCACAACATAGAAAAACACACGATAAAATATATATGGTCATTTTTATAAATTTCCTGTTTACAAAACTTTGAATTTTTCAAAAAGCTAAGGATTTTCTTATCCCAGGAGTAGATAACCTTAGCTGTATTTGGCACAACTTTTTGGAATTTTGGTTCCTCCATGCTCTTCACCTTTGTACTTGTTTGGTTCTTCACCTGTTTTGATATGAGCGTCACTGAAGAGTTTATGTAGACGAACCGCGCGTCTGGTGTATTAAATCATAATCCTGGTATCTTTGATAACTGTTTTGGGTCTCAAATGAAAAGAAAGAAAATGAAGAATCCGAATAAATTTTGTCAAATGACCTTTTATCAGCTATTACGTCATACATGTATGTCAAAAGATAAATAGGTGTTATGGTCCAAAATACTTTACCTTGTGTTGTATGGAAAAACACCAAGGAGTCCAAACACCTGACACAAATTCCAAAGTACATCCCTTATTTGAAACAAAACGTATATCTAAGAATAAACATCTACATAGGAATCAATATTCTAAAATGTTATTAATATTTTTAAATTATTTTTTATTAGTTTCAAAATGATAAAGATCTCAATTCCGTTTTGAAGTTTCTGTTTTAGTTATACCGTCATCCAGAGTTTTGTATATACTCTGCTATTGTTTGTGATTTACGCTTGTATATAAGGTTGTAATAGTTTACGAGAAAAACTTAAATAAAATGAGTTGCAACCATTTTTTTAAATCGTGAATGGAGATGTGTGTCAAAAACTATCGAATTATTCTAGGTTCTAGGAAAAGAGGTTTCACCAATTAACTTCATTTTATTGCAATCAGAATTTATCGTTAGGACATTTGAGAGTAAAGAATTCAAAGAAAAGTTGATACATTTCCGTCGAAGAGAAATGTTATTCGATGATATACAGGTACCCTTTCTGTTTTCCATAATGAATTATTTGAATTAATATGTTTTTCTCTTCAGGAAGAATCTTATTGGATTATATAAAGGATCCTCAATACACATACCTTCACGATCAGAGAAAAGTAACCCAAGCATAATGGTAAAATATACGTATATTTAGAAATTAACAAAATGCAAATCGAGGGATTGGCATGAATTTCTATTTTAATTCTCTTTAAAATCTGTGTTTATCATACAGACTTCAACAGTTGATAGGTGTGTACTAGTATTTTAAATAGCTCCTCGGCTACAAAAGCTGTTTCAGTGAATGTGGTTCATTTATATCTATACTACTAACGGAAAAGACAAATTTCATCATTATGCAACACCTCTGAAATCATACAAAGTCTGAAATATTTGTAATATTAAAAAGAAATGTAGTGTTTTGTACTCCCTAAATTTGTCTTTTTCACAGGAAACCCAAATTTTTGGCGAAAATATCCTAGTTCGGAGACCGTTATCGATCTGCGTCTCAAATGCTTTCTTGAATGCTTAGTACTGCACGAGAAATTTAAAACCTAGTTGTTTCAACACTTCTCCAATTATAACGCAATTTCCCATACATCTTCTGGTATACTAGAAAAAAGTGAATCACAATATTACACAACTCAGACGAAAATTCTAAACGGAAATACCCTTAGAAAATTACAAAATCAAAAGCACAAACGAATCAAATGAATGGATAACTTCTGTTATATTCCGGATTTCGTATAGGCATGTTCTTAATGTAGAAAATGTCGGATTAAATTTGGTAGCTAGCTAAGTCTCTCGCTTGTGTAACAGTCGAATTGAACAACATGAACAACAGAAACAGACATAATTATAGGTAAAATGTAAAAAATAGGGGTAAAGGGAGAGACTATAAGATATTGCGATTACTGATACGATGTAACGACAGGTTTTATTCGACTTAGATCATTTTCGTCAGATCCAGTGAAAGTTAAGTTAACCAGGGCGTTAATTCCAATTAGTTACAAAATATTGGAAATAGCTACTTAATTGAAAAGATTTTGGGTGGATTCACACACAAATCAAAATTTGTCATTAAGACATGAACTGATTGGATTAAGAAATGGATTAATTGGTAAAAAAAAAACCAAGTACTTGGCGTATGTGTTACGTTCTATTATCCTTACTAAATGTATGTTTAGGTCTGAGTGGGATTCTAAAGCTACTGATTTCGTATGTAACTTTTGTATTATCTTTTCGGAAAGTCTATAATCACAATAGAGAGCACACAAGCATAGCTACATTTATAAGTATGATTTAAACTAATTTCCTTCTTTGTAATGCTAGTAGTTTTTTTGTTTGCCAATATAAAATATTGAATTTCGAAAAGATAATACAAAAGTTACAGACGAAATCAGTAGCTTTAGAATCCCACTCAGACCTAAACATACATTTAGTAAGGATATTAGAACGTAACACATACGCCAAGTACTTGGTTTTTTTTTACCAATTAATCCATTTCTTAATCCAATCAGTTCATGTCTTAATGACAAATTTTGATTTGTGTGTGAATCCACCCAAAATCTTTTTCCTCTGAGTTCAGTATTTTTGTGATTTTACTTTACACTATATTAAAAAGACAACAGTAGTATACCGCTGTTCGAAATTCATAAACGAATCTTTAGAAAATCATTAGAATCATTCAGATCAACAGTTGATAACATTGATTATAGTTGTCATTTTTATTGTTTTGCTATTCTAGCCTTGTACTTTCGTTTTCGCATAGTATCTGTTGAATTATATTTTCGTTTTACTTAAAAATTTCAAGTTACTGGGTACGTATAAAAAAAAATACACAATGAAATGTTATCCATTCGGATTAACACTAATATCAATTAACTTCAATTTCCTTATTGTTCTTTGCATTGGATGTTTTGTAGGTTGGAACAATGAGGTATACAGGATATCAAGTAGGGTATATATTATGGGGTTAGTACATAAAATATGAAATAGATACTTCCTTAACAGTAAAAATTAAAAAAATTAGATGTGATCGAACTAGTATTTATAAAGAATAACTAATATGAAGAAAGGAGGAGAAGGAACAAACACCAAGTAGACAACAATTATTACATTGTTATGTTATGTTGCATTATACCCATTTTAACAGGAGTGAAAAGTAAAATCACAAAAATACTGAACTTAGAGGAAAATCAATTCGGAAAGTCCATAATCACATAGCAAAATCAAATAACAAAACGCATCAAAAACGAATGGACAAGAACTGTCATATTCCTGGCTTGGTACAGGCATTTTCAAATGTAGAAAATAGTGGATTGAACCTGGTTTTATAGCGCTAACCCTCTCACTTTGATGACAGTCTCATCAAATTCCGTTATATTTACACTGATGCGTTAACTAAAAAGACACAATAAATAAAATTGTCAAAATATGGGTACATCAGTAATCATCGTATAACAATTTTAAAAGGAACAATTTAACAGAACACAAAAACATCTATCTACACACACATTCATTGATTTGTATGTCTGACGTCAGGAAATTTTATACGTCACATAGATTTGTCGTTCAATGTGCATAAAAACAGTTTTAAAATTTACATAGGCAATGTTAGCATATAGGGTTAAAAAATCAAAAGTATGTAAGAATACATTTCAGAAATAGACCGAGATTGAAAATAGTCCAAACGTTATATATAGAATTTATAAGAATCCACAAATAGATAATTCCACTACGCGATTGAAGAATGATTTTGACGTTTATGGTTCAACGTATTTTGTAATTCATAATAGAAATATATCATAATGACATAAATAGAACAATATCATACTGACGGGATCTTTTAAAGTACGGAGGCACGTTATAAGAACCAAAGAAATACAAAAAGTCGCATATACAAAACACGCCACCAAAAAATGAAAGACGATACAAACACATTGACGATATACCAGAAGGAGACACAAACTGAAAAATCGAAAATGAACTGACAACGCCATGGCCAAAAAGAAAAAGACAAATAAACAAACAAAAGTACAAAAACACAACAAGGACAATTAGATATTAAACAACTCATTTTCTTTGTTTTACGATGAACCAAGTATGAAGTATGATAAGAAAGATAGGTTACAATAATGGTCTGGTTCGAGTTAAACCCCACATTTAACAAGATAGGTTACAATAATGGTCTGGTTCGAGTTAAACCCCACATTTAACAAGATAGGTTACAATAATGGTCTGAATTGTTGTTAAACCCCACATTTAACAAGATAGGTTACAATAATGGTCTGAATTGTTCGAGTTAAACCCCACATTTAACAAGATAGGTTACAATAATGGTCTGAATTGTTCGAGTTAAACCCCACATTTAACAAGATAGGTTACAATAATGGTCTGAATTGTTCGAGTTAAACCCCACATTTAACAAGATAGGTTACAATAATGGTCTGGTTCGAGTTAAACCCCACATTTAACAAGATAGGTTACAATAATGGTCTGGTTCGAGTTAAACCCCACATTTAACAAGATAGGTTACAATAATGGTCTGAATTGTTCGAGTTAAACCCCACATTTAACAAGATAGGTTACAATAATGGTCTGGTTCGAGTTAAACCCCACATTTAACAAGATAGGTTACAATAATGGTCTGAATTGTTCGAGTTAAACCCCACATTTAACAAGATAGGTTACAATAATGGTCTGAAGTGTTCGAGTTAAACCCCACATTTAACAAGATAGGTTACAATAATGGTCTGGTTCGAGTTAAACCCCACATTTAACAAGATAGGTTACAATAATGGTCTGAATTGTTGTTAAACCCCACATTTAACAAGATAGGTTACAATAATGGTCTGAATTGTTGTTAAATCCCACATTTAACAAGATAGGTTACAATAATGGTCTGAATTGTTCGAGTTAAACCCCACATTTAACAAGATAGGTTACAATAATGGTCTGAATTGTTCGAGTTAAACCCCACATTTAACAAGATAGGTTACAATAATGGTCTGAATTGTTCGAGTTAAACCCCACATTTAACAAGATAGGTTACAATAATGGTCTGGTTCGAGTTAAACCCCACATTTAACAAGATAGGTTACAATAATGGTCTGAATTGTTCGAGTTAAACCCCACATTTAACAAGATAGGTTACAATAATGGTCTGAATTGTTCGAGTTAAACCCTACATTTAACAAGATAGGTTACAATAATGGTCTGAATTGTTCGAGTTAAACCCCACATTTAACAAGATAGGTTACAATAATAGTCTGGTTCGAGTTAAACCCCACATTTAACAAGATAGGTTACAATAATGGTCTGAATTGTTCGAGTTAAACCCCACATTTAACAAGATAGGTTACAATAATGGTCTGAATTGTTCGAGTTAAGCCCCACATTTAACAAGATAGGTTACAATAATGGTCTGAATTGTTCGAGTTAAACCCCACATTTAACAAGATAGGTTACAAAAATGGTCTGAATTGTTCGAGTTAAACCCCACATTTAACAAGATAGGTTACAATAATGGTCTGAATTGTTCGAGTTAAACCCCACATTTAACAAGATAGGTTACAATAATGGTCTGAATTGTTCGAGTTAAACCCCACATTTAACAAGATAGGTTACAATAATGGTCTGAATTGTTCGAGTTAAACCCCACATTTAACAAGATAGGTTACAATAATGGTCTGAATTGTTCGAGTTAAACCCTACATTTAACAAGATAGGTTACAATAATGGTCTGAATTGTTCGAGTTAAACCCCACATTTAACAAGATAGGTTACAATAATAGTCTGGTTCGAGTTAAACCCCACATTTAACAAGATAGGTTACAATAATGGTCTGAATTGTTCGAGTTAAACCCCATATTTAACAAGATAGGTTACAATAATGGTCTGAATTGTTGTTAAACCCCACATTTAACAAGATAGGTTACAATAATGGTCTGAATTGTTCGAGTTAAACCCCACATTTAACAAGATAGGTTACAATAATGGTCTGAATTGTTCGAGTTAAACCCCACATTTAACAAGATAGGTTACAATAATGGTCTGAATTGTTCGAGTTAAACCCCACATTTAACAAGATAGGTTACAATAATGGTCTGAATTTTTCGAGTTAAACCCCACATTTAACAAGATAGGTTACAATAATGGTCTGAATTGTTCGAGTTAAACCCCACATTTAACAAGATAGGTTACAATAATGGTCTGAATTGTTCGAGTTAAACCCCACATTTAACAAACTTTTCACGACTTCATCATTTTTTAGGACTCGGAGTGCAAAGTGTCACATGAAGACTTCATGTTGATAGATAATATTGAAATGTAATAATAGCATGTACTTACTAAATATTATCGTCCCTTTGAATTGTTTCTTGTGATATCTTATGCAATGGTCAATATTCTTTTTTGTGGTAATGTTATATAATAAATCTTTGAAAGTGGTCAATATTCTTTTTTGTTTTATATTGTAGGATATCTTATACAGTGGTCAATATTCTTTCTGATTTTCAACGTCATCGCCCTTATAATTAATTTATATAGAATTGGAGCTGCAGATTTCATAACTAATCTTATAAAACAGTTATGGTAAGATGGTATAAAGTTGACTATAAAAAATAGTATCACAAAAATGCTGTACTCCGAGGAAAACTCAAAACGGAAAGTCCGTAATCAAATGGCAAAATCAAAAGCCCAAACAATTAAAAACAAGTGGATACAAAAATGTCATATTCCTGACTTGGAACAGGCATTTTCTGATGTAGAAAATGGTGGATAGAACCTGGTTTTATAGCTAGCTAAACCTCATACTTGTATGACAGTCGCATCAAATTGCATTATATTTACAACGATGTGTGAACAAGACAAACAGACGTAATAGGTAAAAATGTCAAAAAAACAGCAGTCAACATTGTGTTAAAATCCAAATCATCAAACACTATGTGTGTGTTTACTAGTAAACTGCTTAATTAAGAAATGAGACTCTTCAAAATAGATAAACTATGACAGATCCTACATTCATTTAGTTTTGATTATATTTTGAGCTACCCCACAACGGACCCTTTTTATTTTCCCATATTTCGTAGATCTTTTGACGATTAATTCAAAAATATAACGAAAACAAGTCAATAGGCTTGTTTTTCGTTCAAAGGAAGCGAAATACCTATTCTCAAAGATGAATTCCACTGAAAAGAAACCCTAAAAACAGGAACAGTTAGAAAATGTGGTATGGTTGCCAATGAGACAATTTTCAAACAAAGTTAAAAAATGAAGCGGATGTAAATCATTATAGGCAACCGTAAGTATATCTTTTGTTTACCATTTGTTTGACGTATTTCAGCTTTTGATTTTGCTATTTGATAAGGGACATTTCGCTTCGAATTGTTTTCGAGTTCGGTAATTTTGTAATTTTACTTTTAACGGGTTAAAATATCTTTAAGAACCTATCCCTCCCCCTATATACTGGATCATTTGAAATACAAAATTTACAGAACGTAAAAGATAAAAATCTGATTACCAAATCAATTACCTCTATAATGCCTATAAAATATTCAAAACTATCCACTGGTATCATGAAAAAATTAGATACAAGACGTGCGATATGTATGTTTTGTCTACAACTTGTACATCAACGGTGCTGGAACCAAGTCAAGTATAGAACGAAATCTCTCACAAGTTAGTACCAAATATGATGCAATAAATGTATAGGAATTGAACACTAAATCATTCAAGTAATTGATGAACATTTATGTCAGTATAAAAAGGTGTAATAGATTCCAAGTTAGATCGCAAAGAAAGGACGTCCATGAAACGTGAAAATACTAAACCCTCGACTGAATAAACTAACAGAACGAATGGAAAACAATAGATAATACCGTGTCAAGCATTTGCTTTGAATATTGAAAGCAATCTAAAAGAACATATGCTGATATTGTAACATAAACAATTATCAGACAAGGATTTGGGTGTACATAAATGAGACACCAGCGCAGCAAATTAAAACATCTGAATTTCAAACGTTAAATAAAGTAAAGGCAATCCTTCGTATCATATGTCAACCTCTTACTCGCCCCAGCTTCGACACGTTTTAAATGTATTTAACACCGACTGCTGAAAATATGCTACCAAATTCCTTAATTTATTTTATCTAGACGAAAACTTCTTCCTTGACACTGTTATATCATCATATCTTTATTTGTAGGCCAGCACCAATAACAGCTCTCGCATTAAACTTGATCCAGATACTCCTTGCAAAGTTTGTTTTTTTACAGGAAAGAGGAAACCTTCTGGCTATAGATAATAGGTAATGAATGATGTACATGTGTATAGGTAAATGATGATATACATGTGCATACAATGAGTGGAATTTTGTAAAGTTAGGTCAAATTTATTTAAAAAGATGTTGTTCTTTCGACAAAGTAAGATTTGTTTATGATATTGGGGTATCTTATTTTAATCTTTTTTGGCTATGTTTACATACTCCATTATTGAAGACTATGATACATTGGTATGACGGCATAAAAATTTTAGTTTGGAAAGTAAAAATTGAATATATAGGACATATAGAGCAATATGATAAAACAAATTAAAATAAAACCTACATATGTGATAATAAAAATACATGATCACAACGTCAAAAGTTACGTAGGTTAGCAATAATGATGAAGAAATACAATCAAATACCATCAATATTGGTTCTTAAGTAACTGAAAGATTATCCAAATTTTACTTTGTCATTCAATATGCATTTCTTTTAGCTTCTAATGATCTATAAACGAAATAATTGATAATAGTAGCACAAAGGACTAAGCGTTCATTTGTTCTTGACATAAAATTCTGAAATAACAAACTTCTCTAACTCACTTCTATTTCAGACGAGGATTTTTCTTTTTAACCTATTTTGTTTTCTTCTACAACACCTTTTTGGGGGTAGTATCATGTCTCCTTCGGATAATCAAAGCGATTGTGATTGGTGCATTATTCCTGGGACGCCTTGATCATAGTACACTACCTCGAAGGTTCCAACTTATGGATCCAGGTAAAAAAAAACTAATATATACAATTGAATCTCCTCACTGAAAACTATTACCAAATATATTTAACTGTTTTAAGCAAAATTTAAACCAAAGTTGTTCAAGTATGTGAAAAATCGAAATCCAGTCTATGTGTCTTAAGCTTATATAATATAAATATATGATGATTTAACGTTATGTTTTTTATCTATCTTTATGATTTTGATTAATTTATTTTGTCTCAGTTTAGAAAATTTGGTGTTGATTACGTATCTAGTCTCGGTAAAATCCGTGACTTCTGTTTAACTTAATGCGTGCGAAAGTCAAAGACGATATATTGTGCCAGACCGCAAACTCGATGAGTTGTTGTCTAATTAATGTACGTCCTGCATCACTTTCTCTGTCTTTCATCGTCCGTCGTCGTCTATTATCTTCTTTAGAAAAGGTATGATGAGTTTATTTACTATGAAATTACTGGGCCGAATTGAACAGAACTCAGTCAACGTCATTTAAGGAGTATCTTGTTTTTTGTATGAAAATCCCGCTTGTTAACGCACAAATCCATCAATGATAAAAAAAGAAATTTAAAAAAAAGATACAAAGGAAGTTTTAAAAAAAATACTAAACTCCGAGGAAAATTCATAACGGAAAGTCCCTTATCGAATGGAAAAATCTGTCATATGCCTGACTTGGTACAGGCATTTACAAATGTAGAAAATGTTGGATTGAAGCTGGTTTTATAGCGCTGAACTTCCCACTTTATGACAGACGAATCAAATTCCGTTATTTTTACAACGATGCGTGGACAAAACAGACATAATCTGTAAAGTTATCAAAATATGTATAGAGCAGCCATCAATGTGTTATAATCTCATGACAAACAAACATATACGAAAAAACACCAAAAACACATCAAAGAAAAAGAATATATAACAAAGTAGAAATGTTCTGAATTATCTACCTATCGTTCATTTTGACATAAACTGTCACGACGACTACTTATATGAGTTATTGCAATATAATGACAATATTTTTCAAGTTTGACGACTATCTTTAAGACTATAATAGATTATGAGAAACCAATTACATCAATGATCAACAGGATAAGCTCTACAAATAAAAATATAAATAAAGCCAAAATTGACTCCATATAGGAGTTACTGCCCTTAAAAAAACAATTTTATTTGCACATTTTTAGGGGGAATGTTGCTAAAACTAAATAATAACATTTCGTCCCCGAGGGTATCACCAGCCCAGTAGTCAACATTTCGGTGTTTACATGAATATCAATAATGTGGTCATTTTTATAAATTTCCTGTTTACAAAACTTTGAATTTTTCGAAAAACTAAGGATTTTCTTATCCCAGGCATAGAATACCTTAGCTGTATTTGGCACAACTTTTTAGAATTTTGGATCCTCAATGCTCTTGAACTTTGTATATGTTTGGCTTTATAAATATTTTGATATGAGCGTCACTGGTGAGTCTTATGTAGACGAAACGCGCGTCTGGCGTACTAAATCATAATCCTGGTACCTTTGATAATTATTTACACCACTGGGTCGATGCCACTGCTGGTGGACGTTTCGTCCCCGAGGGTATCACCAGCCCAGTAGTCAACATTTCGGTGTTGACATGAATATCAATAATGTGGTCATTTTTATAAATTTCCTGTTTACAAAACTTTGAATTTTTCGAAAAACTAAGGATTTTCTTATCTCAGGCATAGATTACCTTAGCTGTATTTGGAACAACTTTTTGGAATTTTAGATCCTCAATGCTCTTGAACTTTGTACTTTGTTTGACTTTATAAATATTTTGATATGAGCATCACTGATGAGTCTTATGTAGACGAAACGCGCGTCTGGCGTACTAAATTATAATCCTGGTACCTTTGATAATTATCGTTACAAAGAAATCTGTACATTGGTTATTAGAATAATTATGTGTTTTTTTCAGGATTTGATGCCTATGTTGGATTTATGCATATGGAGAATGCTCATTTCAATCCCGTTGTGCTCACGTTTTTGTCTCTGTTGAAAAGTAAGACAGCTAGTGACACTAAAAACAAGAAGGGCATTGACAATGGTAAGCCTGCACTATTTATATTCATATATATCATAACTAATACAGTTGTTCTGATGTATATAAAAAAGTGTTGGTTTGAACTGAAACAAACATGCTCAAACCAGTAGTGTCTAGGTAAGAAAAAAGAAACATGCTAAAACGAATAGTGTCCAGGTAGGAACAAAGAAACATGCTAAAATAAATAGTGTCCAGGTATTAACAGACAAACATGCTCAAACAAATAGTGTCCAGGTAAGAACACCGAAACATTCTTAAACGAATAGTGTCCAGGTAGGAACAAAGAAACATGCTAAAACAAATAGAGTCCAGGTATTTACAGACAAACATGCTCAAACAAATACTAGTAGGTTCCAGTTATGAACAAAAAATATGCACTAACAAATAGTATTCAGGTATGAAAAGAAAAATATACTTGAAAAAATATTATCCAGTAATGAACAGAACAATATGTTACTGTCTGTCAAAGGAAATTAGAGGGTTAAACTTTCAAACGTAATGACAACAACATCCTCGATAAATAAACCATTATGACTTATTTGTCCTTTTTTTAAATTTGTATTGTAGAACTTTATGACGTTAAGTACAACATGAAAGGTCACTCTCATAGATTAGCCATCCGTAGATGGCAGCTTGCATGTATGTTGCATTATAATCCTCAACTACGCATAATGAGAAAGAATTATCTATCTAACCTTCGACCTAGTAAGGCTGGTGTTGTTAAGTCAAAAAGTGAAGTCAAAGACAAAACTTCTGTGTCAGTGGTATGTATTAAAATATCTGTTTTGAAATTATAGTGAAAATGTAAAAAATGTAAAATTCTGTATAAAAAACGAGGAGAAACACATATGAACCACATCAAAAAAAGACCACTACTGGACATCAGATTCCTGACTTTGGACAGGTGCAAACAAATGCAGTGGGTTTAAACGTTTTACTAGGTACCAACCTTATCTTAAAAGAATAGTATAACATTACAACATAAAGAAGGCACTATAAAATATCAATTGAAATGACTAAACTCAATCAAGACATATTAACGCAAGTGAACATACACAGAACGAATACATTTGATCTATTATACAATGTAAAAACAAAATCAATCAAATAAAAGGTTATATGTTAAACAATTTTGGAAAAACAAAGTTGAAAAAATGCCGCCAAATAGAATATATGTTTATGTCACTACCTGAACTTTCAAAATATCTGTCTAAGTACGTGTACCTTTGTGTATAACATATAGACAGTTTTCTATTTTATTTACTTTATTTGCAGACAATTCAAGAAAAAGATGTGCACATGAAAGTTTGAACCAAGGCAATTGCAGCCTTTTGACTGAAACTTGTATAACATTTAGTGAACATATCAAAATAAAAAACATGTATATAGGTGATAGAAAAAGAAAACTTGTAAAAGTATCATAATGCTCACAAAAAGTCGTACTATTGAATAACGTCAAATCGCGCGACCGAACATTGGAATACCGAAAAATTACACGACTTGACATTCAAATAACGATTAATCACACGATTGAACATTGGAATACCGTACCAAAACACGGCTTATCATTAGATTGCCGAAAAAATACACGACTGAACATTGGAAAAAAGAACAATTACACGACTGGACTTTGGATATAACGAAAATCACATTGCTGAACATCGGAATAATGAAAAATCACATGGCTTATCATTTGAATAACGAAAAACTACACAACTGAACATCAAAATAACGGAAATTACACTGCTGAACACCTGAATAACGAAAAATCATAACCCGGTAGTATGTCTTATTCGGTAGGTCACGTATAACGGAAAACCAACTCGTGATGGCGTCCGTAAAACATACAAATGAATGACTCAAATTTCACCACTTGAAACTCTTGAGTTTTAAAGCTTTCTTGTATAGGCAGCCACCCTCTATCAGGGAAATCGTTATATGCATAATTCAAGAACATCGTGTCAACTGGGAGATATATACTACGTATGCAGGCGCTGCTGGACTGTTGCTACAAAGAAAAGGAAAGGTCACAAATTGGAAGCTGAAATCATCCTTTTGTCGTAAAGTTCTGTTTTCAACTAACCCTCATTGTCAATTTCTAGATGTTATTCAAGATATGAAGCAGACTTAACTGTATCTGTTGTATCCTTTATCTCAATTTCGATGGGTGAGATTCGCATCTTTATAGTGGACATCAAGGTGAACGGATACTACGTACTTTTTTCTTTCTTCCTTATAAGTTTCCCTTTTGAAGTCATTCTCATATAAGTATCCTCACACTTCAACCACGATCCTGCTACGACCACATCAATTATTAAATAAAACAATTGGAAGTCGTTGAAAGATCGTAGTAGGGACGTGCAAAATCAAAATGATCGTGGAGGTTCACGACCAGCCGAGAACATTATCAAAACATTCGAAGTGAAGACGGGACCAAAAGAATACGTAAGTAAAGGCATATGTGTGTCGTAGTAAAGATGTAGTAAGGACGGGATTGACAAAGAAGCATCGTATTGGTAACGTGGTGCAATAACAGCCAATAGAAAATATTTCGCTAGACCTTACTACAATTTCACTGTGACTATACAGATTTCACTTCCACTACGATATTGATACGATTATACTACGATGAGAATGGCAATAATACGCTGCTACTAAAAGCTTCCAGTCCTTAGTACGACATCACTACGATAATAATACGTCCTAGCCACGACAATTGCACGACATAATTCTGTTCTTCTATACAATAATCCATCGACATCCGATTATAACATAGATTTCGCATACGTAGACTTTTTATAAATTTCAACCAAATTTAAACAAAATATAATTATTTTGAGCAACGAAAATTTCAAAAAAATGAGATTTAAACTATACTGACGGACTTTACAAACGCAAAATTCGATTATTTGTTTAGTTTTTATTTTTTTGATACACATTACGCATGAAATACTTTAGAATGTATTCTTCTGACGTTCAGTCTAGTTGAAATCTCGTTCTGGAATTATTTTCAAAACATATGATACTAGTGGAAAATATCAACTCTGTGTATTTACAATACTGTACTAAGTTTGTGAGTAATAAATTTTTCAAGTATTATGGCCAATTAATTCAGTTTTTTTAGCTCAAATTTGAAGAAAAAAGGTGAGGAATACAAGAAATGATTTTATATCACTTTCGTTTTTTCAAATTTCTTAGATATGTATTTTTTTTCAATCAATTATAACAAAGAAGTTGAAATGATATGCAATTTGTTCCAAAAAATGAGAAAATTTACAAATTTATAAAAATGTCTGCATGGTAAAAGAGGGACGAACGATACCAGAGGGACGGTTTCGACAGTAATCGAAAACAAACTGACAACGTCATGGCTAAAAATGAAAAAAAAAACCAGACAAACAATAGTACACATGACACAACATAGAAAACTAAAGAATAAACAAGACGAACCCCACCAAACACTAGGGGTGATATGAGGTGCCCCAGTCATATAAACCCAAAAAATCAGGTTAAGAAAAAAGGTTTATTATAGAAATGTTTACCTTCTCAGAGGAGTACATCTTTAATTGAATATAAAGTTGATTCATTTCCCCATCGTCTATGGTAAGTTTTAAACTCAAAGTTTGAATTGATTACGTCGCGTCTATATTTTCAGTAATATAGTGTACACTGAAATCATTATAAATAATACTAAAGGGGATAATGAAGCATTTATGCATACAAGAAACATTGCTGATGTAAATCTGCCTTTCCATGACATACAACGGCTTGGTAAAAAAACTGACGTTGTAGCTGTTATAATCTGTTGCAAATGGCGTTGCCTAAATTGATGGAAATGAAATTAACTACAGTTTGACCGGGTCCATAGGTGGTCGCTCACAATTTATGACTACCTGGTCTTAGGTTTTAGGGTCTTCAAAAAACTTGCCCTAGATTATGTCTGTAAAGTTCTAATGACTAAATTTCAATTTTTCATTTCTCAATAGTGACAAAAAGGGTAATCAACAGCTTTATAATTATTAAAACTTGGCATGCCATTTAACCAGGTTCTCCCCACCATTTTGTTTTAAAATGTCCAGTACCAAGTCTGGAATATGACAGTAGTTATCAAATGGTTATTTCCATGTGTGTTAGCGTTTGTTTTATTGCACTTCAGTGTTCCTATTGTTCCTTTGATTCTTCTTATATTTGATGTGTTTCCCTCGGTTTTGGTTGTTGATTTGTTGTTTTCTCAATCGGTTTATCACTTTTGAACACCTGTATACATATGTTGTCTTCATTTATGTGTGTCTCCTCCTTTTAAAATCTGGAGCAATGGTGGCATGTTTGCAGTCTATATGAGTATACCCAGAGTCAAATGATTTTTTAATATAAGCTGCATAATTGGCGCTAGTTCCTTAAGAATCTCTTCTTTTAGCACAACGACATCTTAGTGTTTTTTTTATACTTTTAGTGGCGTGTTTACTCAATGAAACTAGTTCGAACAAATGAAAAGTCAAGATATCTATATGGACGAAGAGCGTAGTGACATCGTAGTGGAATCGGGGTTCGATCGCATAAGACTCGTAATACGATCGTAATGTGAACAAGAATTTTCTACGGACTAGTATTCACTCTCAGTTATATACTGAATTTTCAAATGACCAGCATGCATTCTTAATTTTATGCGATTTTTTAAGAATCGCCAATCAACCTTAGATATTGAGGACCATCGTTCACCCTCAGTTATTGGTTGTGTTTACTGACGATCAGCACTCAACCTCAAGTATTTCGAATGCGTCAAATGTAGCCATTCAGGGTGACATGAGATTTGTATGTACGTTATCAGCAGACATTCTGGAAACTTTTCGTCCTTTTTTTTTTAGAGTGAGCAAAATTTACGGTACGAGACTTACATATAAGGTCCATGTGTGGAGTAAGGATTGTTCTAGGTCATGGGATAAAAACTGAACAATGAAAGCACATATTGAAGGTATTGAAAATGTTGCTTTTTATTACTGATACCTTTTCTATTAAACATAAGATGCAAGAAATCAAATCCAAACTCATTAAAGTATATAAAATGAGTTGGATGACAATTTGTTTAATGAAATACAAAATGTAAACCAATGTTATGGTAATGAATTATGTTTTTATAGGGAGTATACACATATTTTAGAAGGTATTACTTATGTAAAACTATTTCGTAATAGGCAGCATACACTCATTCTGACGTGTTTTGTACAAATTTTGAAGAAGATGTTTACCACTGGCAGCTGAAATGGATAGATACACCCAGCCAACAAAACCTTTTTAATGAGCGAACTTGTATATTTATATATATTGTTCAGAGAATAAATTGTGTTGAGGAGGAAATTTAGTTTTGTTAAGGTTCGATTTTTATGCATATTTAAAACATGATTAAATGAAGAAATCTAGTGATATTTGTGAGATTTTTCATGAACTTGGTTTATAGAACAAATGTTTTCTTATTGTCAAATGATGCAATTCAACCATTTTCGCAAAAACTTAATGTCACATGTTTTTTTAGGATGGTAACGTATGTAATAATATTTTTAGTGAATAAGTTTTAATTGTTTATAATATGTGATATTTTTTAAAGTGTCTCATAAGTCATTAATTTGGCTTGGTGTCATTATTTTATTTGTAATATTTAATTGTAATTGCATATTATGTAATTATGTATTTATTGTGTTTTATATTGATATGTTTTATATTGATATGTGACATGTGACACCATAATAAATGATTCTGATTCTGATTCTTTAATCTTAAGTTATAATAAATTTGTATCATGTCATATACTATAGATAAAGCAATCGATATATAAAAAATAAACGTGGGTGTGTATTTAAACATCCCAAATAAAACATTCAAAAAGAATACAAATTTAGTTATGTTATAATTTGATGATGACAAAATCAATATCTGTGCAAATGAAAACAATATTCAAAGATAATCTTTTTCTTATAATTTTGCTTAAAAGTTCAATGAATTGACACAGATCACATAGTTTTTTTCCGCGCTTTTATAGTGTGTGATAACATTTTGTGAGGGAATTCGATGTTTGCTATACCACTGTTCATTTACGCACTTTATGACGATACCACTTTATCAATATGAATGAGATTTTTTGCAGTGTTTTATTAAATAATTTTACTTTAAAATCACGTACCATTTGTGAACTATTAAATGTTTTACAAGAACGAATTTTCTGTATAAAGTCAATAATTGTGTGAACTTTTGAAGCTCAAACTTTTTATAGCTTTAAATACGCCAATGAAAGGTCCGAAAACTATACCAATACAGAACGATATATTTTTGAAATTGTAACAAAACTTTTGGTGACAAATTTTTATTCGTTATTGCATAAATATCAACTTGAAATATCTGTCATTTTCTCCCTACCCAGTTTACCCCTAATACTTATTATAATGTGGACTGGACATTGTTATTGAATCTTATGCAATTTGATCGGATTAAGTTTTTTTTGGTTACCTTCAAACTGTTCATGCTTTTCGTACGAGTATATTGATTAAATCAGACTGTGCGTGTATGTGTACAGTAAATTAAATGACCTGCATACTGGACACTGGACCAGTCCATATTACGTTTTATCAATGAAACTTAAGGTATGAAAGGTAACAATTGCCACTTTTATATTTTCACATAAATTTTCCGAATTCACATAGATAAAATATTTTTGAAAGCCTGTTTCGGAGAAAAAAGGGAAAGTTTACTGTTTTTACGTTCTTTTCCATTAAAAACGCCATTTTTCGAAGATAAATGCAGAAAAACATTTTACGCACGGCTACGCCAGGTAAAATTGTTGTTTATCCTAACAAAAAAATATTTTTTTCAGTTTCATTCGAATATTATAATAATAATAAATCCCAAATTTATGTAGTCATTAGATAAAGTCCTTATATGTACGATCTGCCTATTTTTTGACATCAAAAGACAATACGATCATTTTAAGGTCAATTTCGTCTACCTCACACAATCTTGTTAGGCACTATAGTAAAAACAATCCGTTAAATTTATGATTAAAAATACCGTTTTTAATAAGTTTGCTGTAGGTACTGCAAAATTTACTAATTAAAGCTTTGCATCTATGAAAGAATTTAGTAAAAGTTTTCAATAATTAATGGTATCGAAATCCCCTAACAGTGATGCATTCCTTACGTTCGTTAAAATATATATGACATAACTACACACAAGGCCATAACGAACGAGTTTGGTTATATAAACACAGTATGAAGGAGGCAAAGGAACATCGCCGTCTAAAAGTTAAACAAAAAGGGGGGAATTAACAAGAGGGAATGACAAATCGTCTCTTTTGTCGTAATACTTAGTATGAAGTTTCCATTTTGCAATGAAAATGTCTAAATCTAGAAAAGCACAACTACACTAACTGTTGTTTGTGTTAGATAAATTTCAGTACTAAACTTAGAAAAGGAGTAGGTTCAGTAAGACCCCTTTTCGGCCCCAAAATAAAGCAGTTTTACAAAATTGTTAAAATGTAAACTTTTACTTTTTAATTGGAAAGTAGAATGCTATTGCTACATAAATATTGGCTGTTTTTTTACAATGCAATGCACATATATCGGGTACTAGCAGCATTAAGTCATGCTAAATTTCTGAAATCTTCACAATTTTAGCATTTTAGATAAGTTTTCGACTGTTTCCGTCTTAAATGAAATTGGCCGCATTCGTGTTCATTCTTAATATTGAAATGAAAGTAGTATTTGATGATAACACATAACATATATAAAGGTTGAGGATGAACACGGATGCGGCCACTTTCATTTTTGACAAAAACCATCTGAAAAGTGACATATTTTGGCATATTTTATTGATTTTACATATTTAAGCTAGTATAACCGGGAGTTTTCCGTGTTATAGTAATTCAAAGACGGAATACCAATACTTTAAACTTTATTAGCAAGGTCCGGACAGTACCAGACCTAAGACCTAAACTGACTACAAAATAACATACAAAAGCATATATAAAACACAGTTACTATAGAAAAGGATTAGTGTCCAAGGGATTAACTTGTCATGGTCAGAGTGATTTCCATCACGACAAACATATATTTAACAATAGAATTAATTAGACACAAAGAAATGTAAAAGGTTTGATAAAAGGATTAATAAATTGTCACTATAGCACTTAAAATATATTGTCTGAACTTGATTTATATCTAAGTCCTAATTGTCCAAATCTTCCTGGTTATATTCGCCACTACTCCACCTAAACTCGGTCTCCGAGTTGGCCGAATGAATTTTGTTATCGTCGTGGGTATCCTCCTCCACGCCGATGATGTTGCTGCGAATTGCCACGCGAGCAAATTGCAAGGGTCGAACGCACACCTCGGTTTGAATGTTTTATATCTAGATGTTGAATCTCGTGTCTACTGTTTACGTTCTCTTCCCTCAGTCTCTGAATTTCGCCTTCCATATCATTTAAGATGCGATTGTAGTGCATGCCAGTATTTTCAAACTCCATTGTTAAGCGTTGTCTGGCGTTGGTTAAATTTAGGTTTTCCTTTTTCAAACGCACTATTTCCTTCTCAAAATTTTCAGTTCTACTTGCATGTTCGGCTAACTCATGTTCGATCTTTTGAATTATCCGGCCATGTTCTAAACGTTCCAAATTTACTTTGTCCAAATTGTTCCTTAATATCACATTATCTTTCACTACGGTATCCAATTTTGAATTTTCACACTTGAGTATACTGATTTCTTTGATGAAGTTTCGGTTAGACTCTTTCAACTTGTTTAGGTGTTGTTTCACGGATTCGTCCTGTACGGAGCACGTAAATGAAGAGATTTCCTTGTCCTCAAGTCCTTGAAACGGAAATTGAGACATTTGCTTCTTCTCAATAAACTTCCTCATTCGTTCACAGTCTCTCTGAATTTTGGATTTCGACTTCTTCTTCGGGTTTTCACATGGCTTAACGTGAAAACTGCACATGCGAGCAAAATGTCAAGGATGTCTGCATTTGTAACAATAAGCATTAACTGCATAACATCGATGGTATGTGAAAACGTCCAATGTCTTACCGCAATATTTGCACATACAGTCCAAACAGGTATCTGCTTTTCTCCTCGGAAACGGATGTCCATTTCTGCAAGGCTGGAAATTCCAGGTTCCTTCCATATTGTTGCTTCTAAAGTTATTTATTTGCTAGTTTGGGGGAACTAGCTCAAGATCGTGCCGCGGGTACCTCAACCGATATATAACCGGGAGTTTTCCGTGTTATAGTGATTCAAAGACGGTATACCAATACTTTAAACTTTATTAGCAAGGTCCGGACAGTACCAGACCTAAGACCTAAAACTGACTACAAAATAACATACAAAAGCATATATAAAAAACAGTTACTATAGAAAAGGATTAGTGTCCAACGGATTAACTTGTCATGGTCAGAGTGATTTCCATCACGACAAACATATATTTAACAATAGAATTAATTAGACACAAAGAAATGTAAAAGGTTTGATAAAAGGATTAATAAATTGTCACTATAGCACTTAAAATATATTGTCTGAACTTGATTTATATCTAAGTCCTAATTGTCCAAATCTTCCTGGTTATACTAGAACCGGAGCGTTTTTAATGAGTAAATCCGTTAAAAGCTTTCACATAAAGTAATTGAATCAACTGAAATAGACACTTAAGTGTTTAAAAAGTGTCTAAAATCTTTCGTCAGGTGAACTTGAAATTTGAGGCCAAAATCGGCCCTTACCGGACCTACTCCTTTAACGAAAAAATATCATCAGGATAACAGTAGGTATTGTTGAATTTGTCAATCAAATTTGTTATTATTTAATGTATATAAACATTGTAGAACTAAAATTAAATTGATCATGAACTTATTATAATAAGATCAAAAACTAGTACATTATATTTCACTAGAATGTTTAAGTCATTATGTGTTATGAAATACGAATATATAATCCGCATTAACAGTTTAGATTGATTTAAAGAATAATATTTGTCCCTATTTCTAATAACTAATACCTCTTTATGAATAATGATTAAATTTCCTTTCTTGTTGGAAACTTAATTGAAACAGAATTTCACATCATTAATTTCGTTTTAAACGATACCATTTCCGTCATCTTGAATATTTGAGGTAAGTCGATATCTAACAAACTGTTATATAATTAAATCTGACGTGTATATACCCGGAGATTGTCCTGGTTGTCAGTATATGTTAAGTAAACAACAAACAACGACACAGCAGAACTTACAGACATTGTCTCCAGATGTCCTTTATCAATACAAGTTGAATTGAATGATTTATTTGAACAGTTTATTTCTTGTCCGTCAATATTTTGATCTGAGCGTCACTGATGAGTCTAGTGTAGACAAAACGCGCGTCTGGCGTATTCAATTATGAGCCTGGTACCTTTGATAACTATGAACACCACTTGGTTAATGCCACTGCTAGTGGGCGTCGCGTCCCCGATGATATCACCAGCCTAGTAGTCAGCACTCCGATGTTGACATGACTATCAATTAAATGGTCATTTTTATAAATTTCCTGTTTATAAAAGTATGACTTTTTCGAAATACTAAGGATTTTCTAATCCCAGGCAACGATTACCTTAGCCATAATAGGCAGAATTTTTTGGAATTTTTGGTTCTCAATGCTCTTCAACTTTGTATTTTTTTGGCCTTATAACTATTTTGTTTTTAAGTGACAATAACTAAAAAAACATTTCAGCGACAGTCAAGATACAATTATTGCTTGTATATTTGTTTAAGATGTATAATATCTATTACAACTAATATTATAAGAAGATACGGTTAGGATGGCTAAGTTTAACCAGACACTAAATGACGAAGACATGTTTTATGTTTGTAGATGTCTCTGTCAATACTCGCCGTACTATTAGAGTCAGCTATAAACTCGACAGAGTACAACACAAGTACTCAAGACAGGTTAGTACATATTTCTGCTTGTAGATGTATCTTTCAATACTCGCCGTACTATTAGAGTCAGCTATAAACTTCACAGAGTACAACACGAGTACACAACAGGTTAGTACATATTTCTGTTTGAAGATGTATCTTTTAATACTCTTTGTATCATTAAATATAGGCTATAAACTTCACAGAGTACAACACGAGTACACAAGACAGGTTAGTACAGATTTCTGTTTGTAGATGTATCTTTCAATACTCTTTGTATTATTAGATATAGCTATAAACTTCACAGAGTACAACACGAGTACACAAGACAGATTAATACATATTTCTGTTTGTAGATGTATCTTCCGACACTCTTTGTATTATTAGATATAGCTATAAACTTCACAGAGTACAACACGAGTACACAAGACAGGTTAGTACAGATTTTTGTTTGTAGATGTATCTTTCAATACTCTTTGTATTATTAGATATAGCTATAAACTTTACAGAGTACAACTCAAATACACAAGACAGGTTTGAACATATTTCTGATTGTAGTTGTCTCTATTAATACTTTCTATACAATTAGATACAGCTATAAACTCGAGACAGTACAACACGAGTACACAAGACAGGTTAGTACATATTTCTGATTGTAGTTGTCTCTATTAATACTTTCTATACAATAAGATACAGCTATAAACTCGAGACAGTACAACACGAGTACACAAGACAGGTTAGTACATATTTCTGATTGTAGTTGTCTCTATTAATACTTTCTATACAATAAGATACAGCTATAAACTCGAGACAGTACAACACGAGTACACAATACAAGTTAGTACATATATCTGATTGTAGTTGTCTCTATTAATACTTTCTATACAATTAGATACAGCTATACACTCGAGACAGTACAACACGAGTACACAAGACAAGTTAAGATACACTTATTTCAGTAGTTTGTAATGGTATATTTGTTCTTGTTTTTACAGTTTATAATTACTCCTGTAGGGATTAATAATGAGTCCATAACGAAAATCATTTTTACTTTTAAGCAACTAATAATATGACATTTTACTATTTATAAACACAGAATGATATCAGCTTTTCAAATCATATTGTCAAAAGATAGTTTGATAGGACCGACTTCTCCAAAAAACGTGGGCTTTTCTCATCACTTGGCGTTCTTCGTCCGTCGTCTCCCGTCGTTGTTAACTTTTCAAAAATCTTCTCCTCTGAAACTAGTGGGCCAAATTTTACTAAACCTGGCCATAATCATCATTGGGTTATCTCGTTTACTAAATGTGTCAGAAGACCCGGCCAACCAAATAAGATGGCCGCCATGACTCAAAACAGAACATAGGTGTAAAATGCAGATTCTGGCTTATATCTCTGAAACAAAGCATCTACATCAAATTTGACATGGGGTGAACAAATTATCAGATGAAGATTTATCTGCCCTGAAATTTTTCAGTTGAATCGGACAACTTGTTGTTGTGTTGCTGCCCTTGCATTGGTAATTTCAAAGAATCGTGCAGATGTTGGTTATTATCCTAAATATTATTATAGATAGAGATAAACTGTCAACAGCAATAATGTTCAGAAAAGTAAGATCAACAAATAAGTCAACACGGCCAAAATGGTCAATTGACTCCATAAAGAGCTTTTAATTTTATTTTTTTTTTTAAGTTTTGAAAATGATTGTCAACTCTGACAAAAGTCTTCTTCTTTGAAACAACTAACACAAATTTTACTATTTTTGACCACAATCATTGATAGGGTTTCTAGTAAAGAAATGTGTCCGTTGACCCTGCCTGACTACCATTAGGTCAGACATAGCTAAAAATAGAACATAGGGGTAAAATGCAGTTTTTGTCTTATATCTCTGAAAATAAAGCAAAGTATAACGGTGGCATTATTTCATGCATCAATTGTGAATAAAAATATCAGGTGGGCGACACAGGCTCAGTGGAGCCTCTAGCTAGTATATGGAGCAGGAACCCAATTATTCCCCTTTGCTCAAATGAAACTTTATCATAAGTTATTTATTTATTCCCTATTTATGACTACCAAATTTCAATTACAGTAACATTGACTGTGATCCAAAAGAGTTGACTCAGGAAGGACAGTACTTATTTTACCAGCTGATGCTAATACCGTCTGTAAGTACAAGATAATTTTTCCATTTTTCACAGAATCTTGACAACTATTCTATTCTCTTAATTAATTTGCAGAATTTCATTTTCTTTGTATATCCAGAATACTGTTTAGTGTCCTAGAATAACAGCGAATCAAATAGAACTTGGTCGAATTTTTTTATACATAGTTTTTTAACTTCTAACTGAATATCTAAATTAATATTAATCTATATTAAAAGTAACTGTGGAACAATTAATAAAAAAACAAATTTCACTGCGTGCGTCTAAGGCGAACAGAAGAAATGAAAAGTCAATAGTCATGTTTAAGCTTCCTGGTTTTATACACGTTTATACCATACAAACAAAAAGTTTAATGCGATATGGAGAATCAAATGTAGCCTTTAAAAAGACTCTAAATCAATTATACAGACGGACAAACCTATTATTATATTTTTACTAATTCTCGTTTTCATTAGGAAATGCCATCTTGAAACCTTGAATGATACCTCTGTCACAAATTGGTTAATTCATATTTAACCGAATGTTACCAGTTATGATGAAACGACATTTTTAATTCAAACAAAGATACACTTCCTAACTATCTTAAATTTTTTTCAGGTTTTAGAATTTGTTTTTTTCTCGTTTATGGTGACAAGAAAAAATAAGTTCCTGGACAAATGTGCATCAAGACCGGGTATTGTTTAGTAAGTATCCGTACAAAAGAGGGACGAAAGATACCAAAGGGACAGTCAAACTCATAAATCGAAAAAAAACTGACAACGCCATGGCCAAAAATGACAAATGTGCATTAAGACCGGGTATAGTTTAGTAAGGTTCAGTACACATGTGAATCATGACCGGTATAGTTTAGTAAATATCAGTACACATGTGTACCAGTAAGTATCAGTACGCATGTGCATCAAGACCGGAAAGTGAGACTGATTATTTGTCATTCTGAAGATTGTTGTTTTAAGCTAATTAACATTAAATTGACTAGCAATAATTGTAGGAATACAATAATAATGTACCCTATCTTAAAACATATTATTCATTTATCCAAATGTTTTAGAAATACTTGTATCAGGAAATAATTATTTGATAAATAGAGAAGTTTGGTATATTGAATCAGGAGTGTATTCTAAGCCTAGATGACAACTAGAAAGTATTTTTTTTTATTATAGTAATCACACATACTTTACTTTTTCTTGCAGCCCAATGAACATCTTCGAAATGAAGAACCGGATGTCGTTCATTGCTGCGTTTGGAGCCATCTCATATCTGTGTTCGGAAGTAATTTTGAATGGTAGATTTATATTTGAGTTCAATGGACATTTTTCTTTAAGAGGTGAGTTTTCACGCATTAAAGTTTGAAAACTTTATAAAATACAGCCTTCATGTTTAAAACAAGAATGTTTCCATATGACATGGATGCCCCACTCACACCTTCATTTCTGCGTTCAGTGAAATTTGGGGTCAAACATAATTTGGTATTGAAATTATGAAGATCATATCATAAGAAACATGTGTACTAATTTCAAATTTGATTGGAATCCAACTTCATCAAAAACAACCTCGACCAAAAACTTTAACCGAAAACTTTAACCTTAAGCGGATGGACGGATAGAAGGACAGACGGACGGACGGTAGGACGGATGAACGGACGCACAAAACTTAAACCATAAGGCCCCTAAGAAAGGGGAAAAGACAGTTGAATCCAGTACATACTAAAGCCAGTGCACATAAATAACAAGTGTGTTCAAGTGTGTCGGTACAGCACACATGAAGGATTTGGGATACTTATGTCAGTAATATGTTATGGATTGACGTTTTATTCTGTCTTCTTTCAGTATTTGTGATACTTATGTCAGTAATATGTTATGGATTGACGTTTTTATTCTGTCTTCTCTCAGTATTTGTGATACTTATGTCAGTAATATGTTATGGGTTGACGTTTTATTCTGTCTTCTTTCAGTATTTGTGATACTTATGTCAGTAATATGTTATGGATTGACGTTTTATTTTGTCTTCTTTCAGTATTTGTGATACTTGTGTCAGTAATATGTTATGGATTGACGTTTTATTCTGTCTTCTTTCAGTATTTGTGATACTAGTGTCAGTCATATGTTATGGCTTGACGTTTTTATTCTGTCTTCTCTCAGTATTTGTGATACTTATGTCAGTAATATGTTATGGGTTGACGTTTTATTCTGTCTTCTTTCAGTATTTGTGATACTTGTGTCAGTAATATGTTATGGATTGACGTTTTATTCTGTCTTCTTTCAGTATTTGTGATACTAGTGTCAGTCATATGTTATGGCTTGACGTTTTATTCTGTCTTCTTTCAGTATTTATGATACTTATGTCAGTAATATGTTATGGATTGACGTTTTATTCTGTCTTCTTTCAGTATTTGTGATACTTGTGTCAGTAATATGTTATGGATTGACGTTTTATTCTGTCTTCTTTCAGTATTTGTGATACTTATGTCAGTAATATGTTATGGATTGACGTTTTATTCTGTCTTCTTTCAGTATTTGTGATACTTGTGTCAGTAATATGTTATGGATTGACGTTTTATTCTGTCTTCTTTCAGTATTTGTGATACTTGTGTCAGTAATATGTTATGGGTTGACGTTTTATTCTGTCTTCTTTCAGTATTTGTGATACTTATGTCAGTAATATGTTATGGTTTGACGTTTTATTCTGTCTTCTTTCAGTATTTGTGATACTTGTGTCAGTAATATGTTATGGGTTGACGTTTTATTCTGTCTTCTTTCAGCATTTGTGATACTTGTGTCAGTAATATGTTATGGTTTGACGTTTTATTCTGTCTTCTTTCAGTATTTGTGATACTTGTGTCAGTCATATGTTATGGATTGACGTTTTATTCTGTCTTCTTTCAGTATTTGTGATACTTGTGTCCGTCATATGTTATGGATTGACGTTTTATTCTGTCTTCTTTCAGTATTTGGGATACTTATGTCAGTAATGTGTTATGGATTGACGTTTTATTCTGTTTTCTTTCAGTATTTGTGATACTTGTGTCAGTAATATGTTATGGGTTGACGTTTTGTTCTGTCTTCTTTCAGTATTTGTGATACTTATGTCAGTAATATGTTATGGATTGACGTTTTATTCTGTCTTCTTTCAGTATTTGTGATACTTATGTCAGTAATGTGTTATGGATTGACGTTTTATTCTGTCTTCTCTCAGTATTTGTGATACTTATGTCAGTAGTATGTTATGGGTTGACGTTTTATTCTGTCTTCTTTCAGTATTTGTGATACTTATGTCAGTAATATGTTATGGATTGACGTTTTATTTTGTCTTCTTTCAGTATTTGTGATACTTGTGTCAGTCATATGTTATGGATTGACGTTTTATTCTGTCTTCTTTCAGTATTTGTGATACTTGTGTCAGTCATATGTTATGGATTGACGTTTTATTCTGTCTTCTTTCAGTATTTGTGATACTTATGTCAGTAATATGTTATGGATTGACGTTTTATTCTGTCTTCTTTCAGTATTTGTGATACTTGTGTCAGTAATATGTTATGGATTGACGTTTTATTCTGTCTTCTTTCAGTATTTGTGATACTTGTGTCAGTAATATGTTATGGATTGACGTTTTATTCTGTCTTCTTTCAGTATTTGTGATACTTGTGTCAGTAATATGTTATGGATTGACGTTTTATTCTGTCTTCTTTCAGTATTTGTGATACTTGTGTCAGTAATATGTTATGGATTGACGTTTTATTTTGTCTTCTTTCAGTATTTGTGATACTTGTGTCAGTCATATGTTATGGCTTGACGTTTTATTCTGTCTTCTTTCAGTATTGATGATACTTGTGTCAGTCATATGTTATGGATTGACGTTTTATTCTGTCTTCTTTCAGTATTTGGGATACTTATGTCAGTCATATGTTGTGTATTGACGTTTTATTCTGTCTTCTTTCAGTATTTGTGATACTTATGTCAGTAATATGTTATGGATTGACGTTTTATTCTGTCTTCTTTCAGTATTTGTGATACTTGTGTCAGTCATATGTTATGGATTGACGTTTTATTCTGTCTTCTTTCAGTATTTGTGATACTTGTGTCAGTCATATGTTATGGATTGACGTTTTATTCTGTCTTCTTTCAGTATTTGTGATACTTATGTCAGTAATATGTTATGGGTTGACGTTTTAGTTTGTCTTCTTTCAGTATTTGTGATACTTGTGTCAGTAATATGTTATGGATTGACGTTTTAGTTTGTCTTCTTTCAGTATTTGTGATACTTATGTCAGTAATATGTTATGGATTGACGTTTTTATTCTGTCTTCTTTCAGTATTTGTGATACTTATGTCAGTAATATGTTATGGATTGACGTTTTATTCTGTCTTCTTTCAGTATTTGTGATACTTATGTCAGTAATATGTTATGGATTGACGTTTTATTCTGTCTTCTCTCAGTATTTGTGATACTTGTGTCAGTAATATGTTATGGGTTGACGTTTTATTCTGTCTTCTTGCAGTATTTGTGATACTTGTGTCAGTAATATATTATGGGTTGACGTTTTATTCTGTCTTCTTTCAGTATTTGTGATACTTATGTCAGTAATATGTTATGGATTGACGTTTTAATCTGTCTTCTTTCAGTATTTGTGATACTTATGTCAGTAATATGTTATGGATTGACGTTTTATTTTGTCTTCTTTCAGTATTTGTGATACTTATGTCAGTAATATGTTATGGATTGACGTTTTATTTTGTCTTCTTTCAGTATTTGTGATACTAGTGTCAGTCATATGTTATGGCTTGATCTTCTTTCCTGTTTTTGGAGCCCTGACTGTGAGGACACCTTTAGGATATATTTTGGGAACTCTCCACGTTTGGGTATTCTTTTTCGAAGCCTCCTTTATCACGTTTGGCTGTTCGGATCTCCTTTCATCGGTAAGTACACTTGTGAAGTGGCTATAAAGTTTAAAATATGAAGTTAAGAATTACTAGTGATGTCTAATATAGTTTAGGTAATTATTTTAACAAAATGTTTACTCTAACATCCCTTGCAGCCAAACAGACGCCCCAATTTGGCAAGGGTTTAACTGCTAGTCGGAGAAGACCAGTAGTGTCTATTTTGTTTTTTTATAACACGCAGGTTAACTTAATTCTGAACACCCAATTCCCCTTGTTCCCTTCATATTTTTGTTTAAACGAACTTCAAGATATCTTCTGAACATGATTTTGTGTTCGGAACAGTCCTTTCATCAAAGCATTTTGCGACGGTTTTTATAATAAACGTATCAGATTCAAACAGATTTTCGTGCGACTATGTTTGATTTTGATCCATAAAAACAACAGATATTTTGTGGGTGACATTTTAAACATATAATCTTATTTTGCCGAGTGTATAAAGAGCAGAACACAAAATTTTGTAAATTTTCATTTTGTTATAAAGGAAGCTACATGCGATCAATTCCTCACCTCCATGTTTGTCACCCGATCAACATTAAATACGAATCGTGTGTAGAGGGTTTTAAATTACGAATCCACTAGAGTTTCAAAACTTTTTACCTTTTATGTTTCAGATGTGGATACTTTCGACAATCAGCCAATAATGATACCCTCCGAATCCAATATTTCTATTCGATCTATCCGAGTTGAAAACCATTTAAAGCGGACCTACTATTATACATTTACCAATTTTTGGTCAAATTTTGATCGTTGTTTTTAGAGGAAACACAATTTTCCATATAGTTTAAAAGGGATATACGCGAAACCAATACCGCCATGATTGAATGAGGATCTTTTAACGATTGTCGCCCGTACATCAATCGCCTAAAGAGGCAAATGAAAACAAAGCAATCTAACTTCTATTCCAAGAAGTTATCTTCCCTCGGTTAATAAAGTGGTTAATTTTCTTTTATTATTTTGACAGGTTGACGATTTTATCAAACTTTTCTTTTGAGAGGCACTTTTACTGGAAAAAAATGTTCATTGTATTCTAATATACATGTATGATAAATGACGAAAAGCTGGTATAAACAGTTATGATAATGTAACATATTGTGTTTCATTGTTGCTTTCATAAACTTGCATATTTTTTTTTTTCAGACGAATCAGTTCTTGTTGGTATTACGGGACTGGCCAAAACTGGCTTCTATGTTTTACCTAGCAGTTATGCTGCCAGCAAGATTTCTGTTCTCGCTGAATATTATACCACACATACCAATCATAAACCCAAAACCGAACACAGTTGGACCACATGCTGATACCATGGACAAAATTAGGAGTTCTTTAGCGGGTAAACACGTTCGCAATACCTTCCAACCTCCAAGGACAATCATTGAAGATCATGGGTAACATTTTGAATTGATTTTAGATTATACAAAACATTTTTCTGTAAGTCCTTTCCAATAGTTCAGACCTATTTGTCAAACAAATTTAACTGTCTCGAAAGAAGAACTATCGTAACACCTTTGTTGCAGTGGTGAAATCTATGTGTGTCTCAAATCACTCACGATCGGTATCTGTAATTTTACCGATTATGTTTTACTCCAGATTGTGCAATTCATTTCCCACTATTTAAAAGACTTTTCCTTTTGTCCCTGGTGGTAGTTACTCCTCCATATCTTTTATTACTTATATATATCAATCATATATAGAGAATGACCTAGCTCTTCCCTTTGAAAACTCATTTTTGCATCAATTTTATTTTAGACAAAACAATCGAAATTAACAGAATTTTAACTATATACATATATATTTACCTATTTTATGACTGGTCTTTAGTGATGGTGAGGGTTGTAAAGACAATATGATAAGCTGTTTTAGTTCCTGTTTGAAGCCATGGTTGTACAGGAATAATCCTAGTATGTATACTTATAAACTATTCATCAGAATGTGTTAATATTGTAACTTTCGACATAAAAATATGTTTGTATCATTGTTTTAAAAAATGTAAACCGTACAAGATTAGTCAATATTTTTCTCTTGGAATCTGTACAAGATAATTTATCTTCTGGAATAGTTTTTTTTTAAATAAAAGGCTACTTTTGTTATACACTTTTGTTTGTATATCTGTATAAAAGAGGGTTGAAAGATACCAAAGGGACAGTCAAACTCATAAATCGAAAATAAACTGATAATACCATGGCTAAAATCGAAAAAGATAAAAGTTCATTTAAACCTTAATTATCAACATTTGAGATGGAAAGATCCTCAATGGTTCTCTGTTAATTGATTTTTAATTTTAGTTCATTATCAATCGATCAGATATTATCATGAAGTTATAAAATGTTTATATAATTTTTTTTAGATTTCAGATACTCAGCTAGAATTCTATCAGTATACTTTGTGTGCTTTGTCCTTATTTACAAGGTGAGATTTCATTGGCCAAGAAAAGCTTCAATCATTAATCAAAACATGAAATATAATTTTCATTATTTCCTTATTTTAAGCCTTACGACATAATTGTTATGTATTAACAACAGCAATAAATAGATAATGAACACGTGAAATGTGTCAAAGAGACAACAACCTGACCAAAGAGAAGAAAAAAGTCCAAGTCCACCAATGTGTTTTCAACACAGCGAGAAAATCCCGCACTCTTGTTTTTTTTAAACTATTAGATTTACCATTCCCGTAAGACAGGTAGGATATACACAAGAGATAATCAGAAACAATAAGTCGTAGAAAATGCGACAACACCATTGGCAATCCACGACAAACAAAAAAAGTACAAACACAGCTAAGAACACGTAACTCTTGAGTACACACACAAAAAAACAAATTAAAATTCCGGCGGAGATTAGGTTATTGTCTCTTTGACACAATTTCCATGTTCATTTTCTATTTATTGCTGTTGTTAATACATAACCACAGAGTATAATATTTAAACAATAGTAGAAATGTAGAACACACATACTCACATATACGCACCGAGTATTGCATTATAGATTTCTTATTTTGCCCAGTTAAATAAATCAAAATCAATTCATTTATCCTGTTTGCTTGTCTGTTTACTTGATTTTTAAACACATTCTTCGCATATTTTAGATATCAGTAGAGTTGATAATATTCTTCTTACCAACCATAAAAGGCTGGGTTGAAACTATATCCTCGGTTGTAGATGTGATTGGCACTGCAGAAGATGTATTTGATTCCGAGGATGTGAAGACAGCCAGGAAAATCGTCTTGTTTTTTTATTATACAATAGAAGGTATTCAGAGTAAGTAAATTATGTAACTTTAGGTTGAAATTTTTAACAGGTAATTTACAAAAAGTTATTGTGTACCCCCAATTTGTTAATCAATTGTTCGAAAAAAATCTCAAAAGTAAAAACAGCTGTCTGAAATGGAAGGTATATCAAATGAAGAAAATGGGGGAAAGGGCTGACTAAGGCAGTTGCCTCCCCTTTCCCGTTGAAGGGTTTATGTGTTGTTGGTTTCTGTTTTACATGTTTCTTCTCAGTATTTTAACTACGACAATTTGGGTGACTGTCGTTCGTGTTCTTTCTAGGCTCCTTGTGAATAAAACAAAGATGTCTATATATGTTTATTTCGAGTCCAACCATACGAGTAAATTAATCAAATACATAAATATGAAATAAAAGAGTTTGACTCTTAAAACGAAATTAAAATAACAGTTATCAAAATACATTATCAATCAATTAAGATAGTTTATCATGATATTTATGGTAACTTTAATAAAGAAAGATTTCTGTTATAAACTGTTACATTAAAAGATTATTAAGGTTACGTTATGTTTTTCATTAAACAAAATTTGAAAGTTTACGAACCTGGTGAATAAAACAAAGATGTCTATATAGGTTTATTTCTAGTCCAACCATACGAGTAAATTAATGTTTGGTTCCTTAGGGTTTCCTATCTAAACCCTAAGAACACGTGCTGGTTGGACTTGTTTTATTCACCTATCAAAATGACTTTAAGAATACTTATTTTTATAAAGAGGGAAATCCGATTATTTGGTTAGATAGAATTCTAGGTGAACAATAGAAAAGAATTAAATATATTTGCTAAAGGAAATACTTCTAAGAGTTTAAGCTGTCAAACCTTATTTATGTCGCTAAGTGTCAAATAAGAAGAATTTCACATCTAATACTTATATATTAAAAATTACATAACATTATAGATCTAATACTTATATATTGAAAGTTACATAACATTATAAATCTAATACTTATATATTAAAAGTTACATAACATTATAGACTTTCTAATTATATCTTTTTATACAAAAAGCTTTATACAAGAATTAGTTATTTTCTACAATTACAAAGAAGATTCACTTAGTTTTATATGAAATATTAAAATTTATTTCTTTAAATATTTTACCTCATTTTACCTTCATTATATATCCCTGTAGTTCAAAGAAATTGCTCCGCAATTTTACATTTGAATTTATTTCTTTTAAAACTTGTTTAAATTTGACCATTTGACACTGATGATCAGTTTATATTAGATGTTTTGGTTTTACAAATTGTTATGACCAAGATGACTTATTGCGTTTTAGATATTCTTATTCTTATTTTTCTTATTAATAAAGCAATTTTATTCTTTAATATTTTACATTTTTCGATCTCTTCATCTTTATAGTAAGAGCGTTGGTGGGTTTTTTTTTTATTACCGTTATTATTATCGTTTCTCTATTTTTATATATGTGTTAAGCCCGCTTTTCTTGGTAGTCTGCTCGAACTCCAAACATACCCGAGTCATTTCCTCTCTGTGGAGTATGCTCATTTCTTAGGTACTTTGCTCCAACTCCAGAACTACCGCAAGTCATACCTTCATTTTCTATTATATTACTTAAGTCGGATTTGTTGTTTGTTTTACAATGGATAGTTTTCTAAAACATTTGATTACAGTTAAGATATTACATTAGGAGTTATGATTTGCTTATGCTAGAATATATTATGTTTGCTATAATCAAGGTTTTACATGATGACTAGCTAGGTCAACACAGTTAGCACTAAATTAGGTCTGATCCTGACATCTAATTCTTATGATTAAACTTGCATTAGATTCTTACATACGGGAACCTTAAAACATATGTTTTACTCAACATTTTATCGTTATCGCTATAGAACCATTAAAAACTTTCACAATCAACCAACATTTATTTATTTTTACACGTGCATTTCTCTTTACATTGCTACTAGTAATTATTTATTTCTCTATATTTGTTCCTTATAGGACACTTTGCATTACCTCCTCGGTATTTTCTTCTATTTTTTTTTAGTCTTTAAACAACCAACCTCTTCTTACATATTTTGTTTTTTTTTTTTTTATGTACTTTTATCTTTTGACGGTTAAAGTTTAAGGCATTATTTTACGATTCTCATATAAACAAGGGTATTTATTTTTATTCTTTTATATTAAATGAATTTGAACCGCCTGATCTGCTTACCCTTCATATATCAATATGATATTTTGTAAAAGACAAATTGAAAGAGTTGGTATTGCTTTGCTTCATAAAAAAGAATGGCCAACGTAGATACAAGTATCTTGTCTTAGGGAGGAATAAATCCTACTTTGTAAAGGATCACTCTGATTCAAACAAAAAATTCTCTGAAACTGATATTATCAAGATGCTTGATTTCTTGATTGACAACATATTTGTTACGTTCGGAGGACGTGTTTTTCAACAGACTGTCGGCGTTCCAAAGGGAACAAACTGTGCCCCTCTACTTGCCGACTTGTTTCTTTATTATTATGTGGCTGACTTCATGCAGGAACTTCTTAGGAAGAAAGATAAGAAGAAGTTAGCAATATCCTTTAACTCTACTTTCCGCTATATAGATGATGTTCTTTCACTAAATAATTCAAAAGTTGGTGACTATGTGGAACGCATCTATCCCATCGAGATGGAGATAAAGGATAATACAGATACAGTTAAGTCGGCCTCATATCTTGACTTACATCTAGAAATTGACAATGAAGGTCGGTTGAAAACAAAACTTTACGACAAAAGAGATGATTTCAGCTTTCCAATTGTGAACTTTCCATTTCTTAGTAGCACCTGCATACGGGATATATATCTCCCAATTAATACGATATTCCCGTGATTGCATTTCCTATCATGATTTTCTTGATAGAGGGTTGCTGCTCACAAGGAAGCTATTAAACCAAGAGTTCCAAATGGTGAATTTGAAATCATCCCTTCGTAAATTTTACGGACGCCATCACGAGTTGGTTGACCGATTTGGAATAACCGTTTCACAAATGATATCGGATATGTTCCTTACGTCGTAACTACAATCCCCTTCCCTTTCATGAATGTGACCTACCGAATTAGACTATTTACCGGATTTGTTATCACATAAACAACACGACGGGTGTATGTGGAGCAGGATCTGCTTACCCTTCCGGAGCACCCGAGATCACCCCTAGTTTTTTGGTTGGGTTCGTGTTGTTTATTCATTAGTGTTCTATGTTGTGTCATATGTGCTGTTGTTTGTTTGTCGTTTTCATTTTTAGCCATGGCGGTGTCAGTTTGTTTTAGATTTATGAGTTTGGCTGTCCCTTTGGTATCTTTCGTCTCTCTTTTTTTTTTGTACCTATTATATAAACTGCACTCAAAATATGCACGTCTAACTTTGAAGAAAGATATCCAGTAAAGGTACTTGTATGATACCATAATTTATTTTATGTCGACAACAATGTGTGAGAAAAATAAACGGATATAATACATGTAGGTAAAAATGTTAAACATTAGGGAACAGCACTCACCATTTTGTTATTATCTAATAAACATAAAACAAACACATAAGCGTCTCATGCTTTGGCTTCATCACCCGACATTCGCCGTGATTATATATACATTTATGTCTCATGCTTTGGATTCATCACCCGACATTCGCCGTGATTATATATACATTTGTGTTCATTATTTTTAGTTTTAAGCTGTCGTAAATAACGTCATTAAACAGAACAGAACATATTTTATTTCCAACATGATTAATGCTAAATTAAATGCAAATAGTTTGTTTCAGTATGTTTCATATTTGCTATAACTGCCGAAGTGATGTTGTCAGCTTTAATCATATTCCACATGATTTCTTCATACAGGTAATTTAAAGTAGTAGTGGTATAAGTTTTCTGTGTGGTACCTTGGAGAAAGTTGTAAGTCTTTCTTACAATTATCAATGTTGTCTGTATTTCTAATTGGTGCTTTTTAAATGCCGCACTTTGTATCATCTCCCTCGTTTTAATTATATAAATAACGTTATTGTGGTCTGATATTTAACAGGTCAGGAACACTACCTTATATGGAAATGCATTAATTAGCATACTTATGGTCTCGCACGTGTAATTGTTTATTTACGTGTGGTGCAATTTATTGTTACCCGGATTTTTGACCAATCCGTGCTACTTACTGAAATACAACACATTTTTTCGTGCAATGCTGGATTTACAAAAAATCGCTAAGTTTTCCATTTTTGGTATCCACATTTATAGTTCGTGATATAAAGTATTCGTTCCATGCTCAGATTAATGAAGAGTTCTTTCTATGCGAAGAAACAAGTGTCTGAATAACCAGATATATAGCCATTAATATGTTTGATGATGACATGCCGATTTTATGTATTCGTCCACCAGACAGCAACGAAACAACAGTGAAAAACACAATTACCCATTAAGACAAACATACAAGTGTAAAGTTAGCCGTCGATAACAGCCGATGCTAATATTCATGAGTGCAGCAACTTTCGTATAGATAGTTAAAGAGAAATGTGTGATCCATGAATTTTGTGTTCATTCAAAAGACGAAGACTTAGAGTTAATCAAGTATCTGATGGGGTCATTTTTTTTTATATTATACCTACTTTTATATTTAAAAAGTAATTTAAATCGAGGAAAAAATGTGTTTATATATTTGTCTTTAAGAAACAACAACGTATAATTATCAATCGGGGCCATTAATAGCCGACTATACGGTATGAGTTTTTCTCATTGTTGGAGGCATTACAGTTGCCTATCATTACTTACATCCACTTCATTTGTGCTTACGTGGATACTTGTCCCATTTGGAAATCATACCCCATCTCCTTATTTTTGTATATAAACATCCCTGAGAAGTTCGGGTTTCCATTATGAAACATACATGACAAGTGTTTACACAATCTATAAGTATTGGTTTTTGACATATTTCAGCATTTGGGACTTTCAAACTGTTTCCTTAACTCTGACGGTAGTGGCAAACAACTATAGTTTCATATTGTTTTTGTCTTTGCTAAGACTTTTTTTCAAATGGAGATATTAGATTTTTTTTTAATTTTTAACGGACTCGGACTCGAACATTTGTCAATCTCAATAAAATCATAAAGGATGTTATCCATGATTATGTTCGACAACGTGGGAACTTTGATATGTTGATATACAAATTTCTATTTTTGTATATAAAATAAGGCCGGGTTTTTTAATGTTTTTTTTTAATGTTGTTTTACACAAATAATGTTTCGTCCCTTTATAGCTTACTTTTCAGCAACGACCCTAATATGATTGCTTACTTTACTAGCTTGTGTCTTGAATGGAAAGATGTTTCATTTGGCACTCATACCTCATCGTCGTATTTCTAACATAATAGATAATATTGCACCCACTATGATCCAGTGGATTTATATAATCGGAGATATTGCATATGCGTCAACAGGACAGCAGCCGAACGATAAAAAACCTCTGACGGACTCTGATGTTGTCTGATCTATGGTCAGGTTGTTGTCTCTTTGACATATTCCCCATTTTCATTCTCAATTTTATTTATCGAGTGATGAAACTATACAAAATATGTTAAGCTATTTGCCGTCCGAGCTTTTATAACACTTATTTTTAGCATACTGAATATTATGATGTTCAGATCCTGAAAAGTTTACACATCCAGTATATATAGAAGTGTTTCTGTGCCAGTTTTCGTGTTTTTCGAGGCAGACATGTTTTTGGAATGACATTATATATCTTTAAAAGAGATTACAAAATTTTCATACTTGACAGAGATCACTTAATCCGAAATTTCACGGTTTTACGGCGTGAAATTATTGCACAGGTACAATGCATAACAATGGAAAAAAACCTGTTTAACTACTTTTACAAGGCGAGAAAGAAAGTCGAACAGTGAAGATCGTAAGCAATACTTTTTCAAACTGAGCTTACAGATTGAAGTGTATGTTTTATATTTTACAATGAAAATGTTCGCAGAACAAAAACATTTATTTTGAGAGTCCCAGACACTACATTAGTTGACAGGTTTTCCACTAATTCCACGTGTTTTTGAGTTGTAGTAAACTCGTAGTAGCCCACAATGCATTGCAGTTCATTGAATCGATTGGTCATTTTTCAAGGCCATTTTGGCCTTTTGTTTTGAAAATTACTATGCAAATTTATTCTGACGTCAGAAAATCTAGAGTTCTCGACCTGTTTAACATCATACTTCATAGTTTGTTTACTATTTCGTCCCGCGTAGTTATAGCTAGTTGTTTACTATTTCGTCCCTCGTAGTTATAGCTAGTTGTTTACTGTTTCGTCCCGCGTAGTTATAGCTAGTTGTTTACTTTTTCGTCCCGCGTAGTTATAGCTAGTTGTTTACTGTTTCGTCCCGCGTAGTTATAGCTAGTTGTTTACTTTTTCGTCCCGCGTAGTTATAGCTAGTTGCAGGTGAAACCTTATTATTATATGCACACCATGTGTTTCTCATGATACAGTCACCAATGCTTATCTGTGTCGCGCAAGAAGCAAGTCAAAACTTGGATACGCCAGATGTGTTTTCCAGCTACACCTCATAAATGGCAATCGAATCAAAACAATAGCTTTATCAAATATAATGTTGAAGTGCATTAAAACAGTAAACAGTAAATTCCGAATAGTTGTGCCAAATACGTCTCAATTAATTGATGCGTAGGGGTGTTCCTAGGTATATTCCGTGGGTTGTATTCATTATCCACCAGTCATTATGTATCATCATATTAACGATATGTATGTTTGATAGGGTTGGCTTTACTGTGATCTCATTTTCATGGTGCATGACCTGCACACACAATAGAAATCTCAGTATGTCAGATTTTGGTATACTTAAAGTATAATTTCTACTTTATTTGATGAAAAGTTTCGTGAATAATTGATCCACATTTATACCTTATATGAAAAATCGATTACATAGACATTCAGCCAATATTATTCATTAAAACAGTTGAGACATTTAAGTCTGATTATTCTTGTGTATTTCTATACCCTCTTTTCCTTATTGTAATTTGTTGAAGTATGAGCACACATTTATTATTAATAGCAGAATCGAGAAAGAGTATATTTTGACTTGAGCCAAGCATGCCAAACAAATGATTTCATACATATATTATCTCTGTTTGTAGGAAAAATCTGCTTTCCCTGTTTAAAGGTTCTACACATCATATTCCTCCCAGATCATCGATGAGCAACGCCAGTCTTATGGTAATCAATGCAATGTACACAACTGTTAGATACATTATTTTGTTATGCGCACAATTTCAAACTATTTCTCTATTTTCAAGACAAAAATCATCTTCAAAATCATTCTAAAAACCTATAAGAAAATCAAAGTATGTAGGTGTAATACCACCAATTCATGTTACGTCACAACCGGTTGTATACGAAAGTAGGTCGAAAAAAATATTCCCTTGAATTTGACAGTTGTAGGTAATTAATCCTACATTTTATTGCAGTAAAACATGTCTGTGTCATAAACATATGTCTTGGGTATTTCAAAACACCATTATCTTTTATTTGAGATTTCTATAGAATATTTTGTAATCTTGTACACTGATAAAACAAGGGGAGAAATTTGATTGGTTAGCTTCCAATTTCTTATATGCAATGAAATGTTCTGTGACAGTTATGTACTGGACAGGATAAAACTTTACTCATGCAAAGTATTTCTTTCTTTGAAACAAAGATAAATTCTGCACATTTTTTGGAAAAGTGCAAATTTAACAAATACTAAAGGGGGGATCAATGGTGGTATTACACCTGTAAACGGATTTGGAAAACAATAATATTATTTTTCTACTTTATTCAAATCATTTTATTTTGAGAAATTCATTACATACAATCTAAATCCTATGTTAATTTTTTTTTTAATTTAGGTTGGTACTATGCGATATACTGGATACCAAATAGGTTATATTTTATGGGGTATGTCGTATATTTTATGGGTGTGTCATATATTCTATGGGATATGTAATATAAGTTCTGAGGTATGTCGTATATTTTATGGGGTATGTCGTTTATTTTCTGAGGTATGTCGTATACTTTCTAGGGTATATAGATAAAGGCAGATGTGGTGTGAGTGCCAATGAGACAACTCTCCATCCAAATAACAATTTAAAAAAGTAAACCATTATAGGTTAATATAGTGATAAATAATGAAAATCAAATAAAAAAGTGGGGCTGTCGAAGTGACATATCTTTAACTTTATTATCAGATGTTGGACATGATTTTTTTTATTTATCTTAGGTTTCAAGAAAAAAACGCAAACGAAAAATTACATCAAAAGAAAATTATCTATTAATTGCGGATATTTTAATAGTGACATGACATTCCTACATTTTAGGGTAAAATATGACGGAGCGTCCTTGCACCCGTATTGCATTCTCGTCACAAAAGAGGGACGAAAGATACCAAAGGGACAGTCAAACTCATCAATCTAAAACAAACTGACAACGCCATGGCTAAAATTGAAAAAAGACAAACAAACAACAGCACACACGACACAACATAGAAAACTAAAGAATAAACAACACGAACCCCACCAAAAAACTAGGGGTGATCTCAGGTGCTCCGGAAGGGTAAGCAGATCCTGCTCCACATGCGGCACCCGTCGTGTTGCTTATGTGATAACAAATCCGGTAAATAGTCTAATTCGGTTCTTAGTAAACACAAAAGATAATCAAAACACACAGATTAACTAGGCCTAACAGCACCACGTGTCACATTAATGTACAATTGTCCCATGATAATTATAATTGTTATCTTGTTGCAAAGGCACTAATAGTTCATATTGCACTTCTTTCCATATCATTTTGTATGATTCCCGATTGATCATAAACCTCTGACAAACGACTTACAAATACATCTCACAAAGACGCCAACAATACAAAATTAGTTCATACAGTAAAAATTATGACATATTCCTTCCTGATAAACTACAAATGCATTCAAACATGATTTCAAGTTTTTAAGGGTATATAAAATCCGAAATCTCGATGTACAAATACCGAGCCACATCCAAAGTCATACAACCACAAGGAACATAATAATACTAAATTGAAAACTGTAGAGAAAAGAAAAGGAAACACAACATCATCACATATATAAGCTATGCATTCTCTGTTCTTAGTAAACAAAAAAGATAGGAAGACCGTAAGCGATAGATACATAATAAATGGTAGAATATATTCCGCATAAATACAATACAGAACACTTGCTGTCAATTAACTGGCCAATGAGTTGTATAAATTTATTTGTCTGTATTGTAGAAACTTTATAATTGTATACTTTCAGCGTACATTGTACAAGCTGCTCTGTTTTTCTTTACATTTTTTGTGGTAGATATCGTAGTTTCCTTATACAGATCCGGTTTAGGTGGCACAATGACAGACCTTATAAGCGAATTTTGGTAAAATAATACTGTTATTGGTGTTAGGCTCTAAAGCATTATTTATAGAAGTTTAGTTTTAAACATATTTATCTATAGTCGATTGGGAAACAAGTTTTGAAACTTATATATATATATTCCTTTCCACTTTGCCGTTGCGAGTGCTGCCTTGTAGCGGCATTAGCCTGCTCTTTTTAGAAATCTACAAGGCTGTTGTTAACGTGCAAGAGATATGACTTTCTCTTAACACGAGTCCCTACAATTTTCATTCCGGAGCGGGAATCGAACCAGGAACCTTGGTGTAAGAAGTCCGATGTACTAACCACTACACCACGGCTCTCGTTATAGAAGTGAAAAAGTAACCATTCTAATCGGATGGAATAAGAAGCTAATAGGAATAAGGATAAACTATATTTGTAACGATAAAATAATACAACCACCTTAAGAATAATTGTGAACAACAAGATCAATAGTAAAAATGAATGTTTACCAAATATTTCTATGGTGGGGACTGGCAAAAGATGAGCGTCACCACTAAGGTATTTGTAATTACACCGCTCCATATCGATTAATTCTTTCAAGCCGTGTTTCCTTTTAGAAATGAAATAAACAGATTGTTAATTAAAAATTACTTTGCAGGTCAATTCCAATAACTGCAATACTGTAAAGGGTATTGCAACTTCTATTGCAGGTCTATTCCAGTAACTGCGATACTGTTAAGTGTATTGCAACTTATATTGGCCAAGTTCTTATTCTTACAAGAAAGTGGTAACGTTTTGGCGATTGAAAACAGGTTTTTATTATTTCATATTATTGCCATTCTAAAATATACTACTTTTATTTTACTTTGAATAACCACTCAAGGCAATGTGTCTTTATATCTTTAAGGTAATTGTGGCCTCTATTTGTTCATTATTATGGTTGTATTAGTTACAAATGAGACTATTTCTGTGTCCATCCATGTGTTGCTGCTATTACTTTATCAGGTATAATCACAACAAATAGTACCATTATAATATGAACATTTTAAATAAATCCTTACTCAAGCTTAGGCGAAATAAGATGAATGAATGCTGAAAGAAAGGCGAGAGAAACAAAAGGGATAATAAAACTTACCCGTGTACATCGAAAACGGACTGACAATATGAATCCCGGTTTAATCCACCATTTTGTAAATGAAAAGTGCCTGTAACAAGTCAGGAATATGACAGTTGCATTCCATTCGTTCGAAGTGTTTGAGGTTCTTATTTTGCAATTTGATAAAGAACTTTCTGTTTTTAATTTTCCTTAGTGTTCGGTATTTTTGCTGTTTTCATATTTTTTAACGGAAAAAAACACCAAAAAATAAACAATAGTATACAACACACAAGATGGAAAACTAAAGACTGAGCAGCCTGAACCCAAACAATAATCTGGGCTTTTCTCGTGTTGTCAGAAAGGTTAGAAAATCCTGCTATCCTCTTGAAATAATAATCCAACAGCATCGGTTGACATTAAAATAAAAACAAAACTATTTTTTATTTTTTTTTATTTAACTAAGAAAATGTGAAAAATACTATTTTCTTCTAATATAAGAAAATAAGTATACAAATGTATATTTGTGTAATAATTATTCCTCTTTGTTATTCTAATTGCAAACTAATTGACTTAAAATGTTTTACAGACGAGGATTCTTTCTGGCAGTTTATTTTGTCTTTTTCTACAACACATTTTTGGGTTTAGTATCGTGTCTGCTGCGAATTATAAAAGCTACAGTCATTGGAATATTATTTCTTGGACGATTAGACCACAGTACTCTTCCAAGAAGATTTCAACTGTTTGATCCAGGTTGGTTTTGTAGAAGAAATTGTCATGCATAGTGATCTGTCATGCATAGTGATCTGTTTATAGAAGTTCAAGAATAATAAGAACAATGTTTAAATTGATTATACCTGTTTAAGAAATAATGGATTTAAAATCTAATGTCGATCATTGTGTAAATATTTTTTGTTATATTCTAACTTATATACAAAAACCGTAAACTACGTCAAATTTATATACCAATAATGTTGCGTCCCCAAATGTTTTCATGCCTTAGATTTTCTGCAAAATAAACTAACGGCATCGTGATGATAATAGTAAGGGGAAATTCCGCAAATAAACTCAACAGAGATAACAGGATTAAAATTGTGTTCACCAGACGTGCGATTCTTATACAAAGACTCATCAGTGACGCTAGAATTAAAATTGTGTTCACCAGACGTGCGATTCTTATACAAAGACTCATCAGTGACGCTAGAATTAAAATTGTGTTCACCAGACGTGCGATTCTTATACAAAAGACTCATCAGTGACGCTAGGATTAAAATTGTGTTCACCAGACGTGCGATTCTTATACAAAAGACTCATCAGTGACGCTAGGATTAAAATTGTGTACACCAGACGTACGATTCTTATACAAAGACTCATCAGTGACGCTAGGATTAAAATTGTGTACACCAGACGTACGATTCTTATACAAAGACTCATCAGTGACGCTAGGATTAAAATTGTGTACACCAGACGTACGATTCTTATACAAAAGACTCATCAGTGACGCTAGGATTAAAATTGTGTACACCAGACGTACGATTCCTATACAAAGACTCATCAGTGACGCTAGGATTAAAATTGTGTACACCAGACGTGCGATTCTTATACAAAGACTCATCAGTGACGCTAGGATTAAAATTGTGTTCACCAGACGTGCGATTCTTATACAAAGACTCATCAGTGACGCTAGAATTAAAATTGTGTACACCAGACGTACGATTCTTATACAAAGACTCATCAGTGACGCTAGAATTAAAATTGTGTACACCAGACGTGCGATTCTTATACAAAGACTCATCAGTGACGCTAGGATTAAAATTGTGTTCACCAGACGTGCGATTCTTATACAAAGACTCATCAGTGACGCTAGGATTAAAATTGTGTTCACCAGACGTGCGATTCTTATACAAAGACTCATCAGTGATGCTAGGATTAAAATTGTGTTCACCAGACGTACGATTCTTATACAAAGACTCATCAGTGACGCTAGAATTAAAATTGTGTTCACCAGACGTGCGATTCTTATACAAAGACTCATCAGTGACGCTAGAATTAAAATTGTGTTCACCAGACGTACGATTCTTATACAAAGACTCATCAGTGACGCTAGAATTAAAAGATTTGAAACTAAAAAGCCAAATTAAGTACGAAGTTGAAGACATTAAAGACCCCAAATTCTGAAAGATTAAAAAATTGAGAAAATGCCATTTGTTATTCATTGTTAAATGTGTATAAAACTATTGTTAAATGACTGCTTGAGCTTCAGCATTAGCAAATACAATATCTGTAACAAATTCAGATCAATTGGAATTTATATATACAATATCTGTTACAAGATCCGATTAATTTGAATTTATAAACGCAAAAGAAACCAAAGAAATCGACTGTATTCCTATCAGATTAACACTGACTAAACGTTAATATATTTTTATTAGGGTTTAATGCTTATGTTGGATTTATGCATATTGAAAATGCACATTACAACCCAGTCATTCTCACATTCCTGTCTCTCATACAAGTTAATCTGGAGACAGACAAAGACAACGACGAAGAGAGAGGTATTTGTCGTCATATGATCATATTTCTTTTACGAAATAGTATTTTAAAACATTATGTATACTTTAACAAATGTGAGTATGCTTATGATTCGCCTTTCTGTGTTTTTTTTTTTTTTTTCTTAAAGGTTTGTTTTGAAATAACTGAGCAATATATGAACTTTGTCTTCATTAAACGCCAATTATCTCCACAGTGTCCGAATCTAAGAAATTTGTAAATACAACAACAAAATTACTTAAAAATCTGCATAATAAAACAAATAGAAACACTAGATTTTATGTACAATAACTTGACTTACACAAGTACATTAACATATTATTTTGACGCGCTTTCATCATGTTTTTATAGCATGGTTTGTTATTCATTATGCAATTATTTGCATCTGCATATACTCACTATGCTTATCATAGCAGATATTAATTGTCTTTATTAACAAACGTGCAGAACTAAAACATGTGAAAGAACAGCAGAGATCAAGACGTCACAGGGTTGCTTCGATTAATTGGTACTTAGCATGCTTACTCCACTATAACCCACACCTCCGAGTATTAAGGAAGGATTATCTGGAAACACTTCGAGCTAAGAGAGAGATAACTGTTAAATCGAAGGATGCTATCAAGATCTACGACATGCCTGACATATCTGTGGTATATATTTTTTTATATATCTGATAAATTTTCATAAACGTAGAATATCAATGAAAGAACTAACAAATAAGTTTCTATCAGCAACTGTCACCAAAGGTTTCATCTTCAAGCATCATTGTTCAAACTTTAACATTCAGTTCGGGCAATCTACAGCTACTGTTTGTTACTTTTTAACGACACATTATTATCCAAGTCTTTCAGCCAATTTGTTTTTTGGATGGTTATGCTTGTTTAAGACATACATAGTTTTAATAGATATCAATTATTTGTCTATGATTAACTTTACAAGCTTTTAGAGCTATGTTGTCCTGGTGAAAATAAATCTTGAAGTCTAGAAATGCACAAGTTGTACTTAAATGAACTCATCATAGATACTAGTATAACGAATGACGCATGTTAAGACTACAAAAGACTCATCAGTGACTATCTAGAACAAAAGTTAAAAGGGCGTTATAAAGTACGAAGTTAAAACGGAGTGAGGACCCAAAATTCCAATACAAACCAAAATAAGTGTTTAGAGCTTTCTTTTTACATCAACACACTATTAATTGATGCCTAATCATTTGAAACAACTTACCAGTGTATTAAATAGGAGTAACACAACAGTTGTCATATTTTGAGCATAACCTTCCAGTGCACTGAGATATCCGCTTGTTTTTGGTGGATTTTATGTTAATTATTCCTTGGTTTTCTTTGCTGTTTTATAAACAGGTGCTTGCCATTTAGTTATATTTAGACAGGTGTTTGCCTTTTAGTTATATTTAGATTTTTCAGGAACGATTGTAGACTGTTACAGAGTGTAAGCACGGCCTCGTCAAAACGTCTTTTGACGTATCGTCTCGTTCTGATGTCTTTTTGGAGGATTTAAAAGCATACCGTTTTCGACCTTATAGATCTGATTAGTTTATATGGCGTAATAAGTTCCTGAAGGTTTTCCACACAAATAATGTCGCTTAACACAGTTCCATCAAATGTCAAACGGAAATCGGAAATATACTTCACCGCCGCATATTATGCTTTAACCCCGCCATATTCTGTATGTATGTGCCTGTCCCAAGTCAGGAGCCTGTAATTTAGTGTTTGGCGTTTGTTTATACGTAACATAATTGTTTTCGTTCTTTTTTTGTACATATATTAGTCCGTTAGTTTTCTCGTTTGAATTATTTTACATTGCTAATTTCACGGCCTTTTGTAGGTGATTATGTGGTATTGGATTTGCTCATTGTTGACGGCCGTATAGTGACCTACAGTTGTTAATATCTGTGTCATTTGGTCTCTTGTGGAGTGTTGTCTCATTGGCAATCATACTACATTTTATTTGTTATATTCAAGTGATGTTGGGTTGCAAAGATAAATACTTATGTTTGTCTTCATTAAGTTTCAACATACTGGCACTCTTAGAATCACAAATATCAGACTAACATTTTTCTAGACTTTTTTACAGATTGGATCGTCGATCGGACCAGTCTCCTTGTGGTCTTCTGATTTGATAAACCTGAGTATCATCTGTGTACGAAAAGTATGACATTACGCGGTTCCTGAAAAAATTAACCTGCTGGTTTTGAAAAAATACAATACAGTTTCGGCCCTAAGACCTTTCCCTGGGGTACACCAAATGTTTATATTTATTTTCTCTTTACAGGGAATTGAAGATCTCAAGAAATCATCACCGAAAGTGTAATTTGATAAAGAGTGTGTTGTTAATTGTAAAAGGAATATACTGATTGGATAAACGTTTCAACATCTATATTAGTATTTATTATATTTGATATATTAGGATATTCTATCGTTTATGTTATACGTGTTGAAATGTTAATGTTTGACAATGGAAGCGTGTTTGATTCATAGTATAAGATTGAATGATGTTCTGTTAATGTTTGACAATAAAACCGTGTATCTACGTATGTAAGATCTGATAAATTATTGTTTTGTCTAACCAAAAAAAAACATTTTGTTAAAGTATATATTTGTTTATTCAATCATTATCATTTAAAAAAATAATCGTAAGTTTTATATTAGTTTGTAATGTGATTGTCCCTGAGAGTATCATCAGCTCAGGAGTCATTACTTCGGCACTGACATGATTAATAACTATCTAAATTTGCCCGTTTATAAATTTTCAAATTACATAGAAACTAAGGTTTCAGCTCATTGGGGCAAAGTTTGACTCAGATAGATTTAGTTATTTTGGGGTATTATTTTGTTTATAACTCTTCGACGTCTTCGGTCATTACACAAACTTGAATTTTAAATATTTTGCCTTGCCTGATAAAGGTAATTCCAGAAAAGACCAAGGATTTCATAACGTGTTTATTCATTTTGTTAGAGGAATGGCAATCGTCTACCTGATATTCTTACTTTGGCTGTATTCTGGTTTGTGGTCGAGTTTTTGGTTGTTTGACACAATCACCGTTTCTTGTCTTACTTCTATTTAACTGTATGTCAGTTTAAATAATTAAATGTTATTCGCTATCTGTATATAAAGATACAAAACCTAGGGTATATTCCATGTATTCGTCCATAGACATCATGAACACATACTGTATATAAAGATACAAAACCTAGGGTATATTCCATGTATTCGTCCATAGACATCATGAACACATACTGTATATAAAGATACAAAACCTAGGGTATATTCCATGTATTCGTCCATAGACATCATGAACACATACTGTATATAAAGATAGAAAACCTAGGGTATATTACATGTATTCGTCAATAGACATCATGAACACATACTGTATATAAAGATACAAAACCTAGGGTATATTCCATGTATTCGTCCATAGACATCATGAACACATACTGTATATAAAGATACAAAACCTAGGGTATATTCCATGTATTCGTCCATAGACATCATGAACACATACTGTATATAAAGATACAAAACCTAGGGTATATTCCATGTATTCGTCCATAGACATCATGAACACATACTGTATATAAAGATACAAAACCTAGGGTATATTCCATGTATTCGTCCATAGACATCATGAACACATACTGTATATAAAGATACAAAACCTAGGGTATATTCCATGTATTCGTCCATAGACATCATGAACACATACTGTATATAAAGATACAAAACCTAGGGTATATTCCATGTATTCGTCCATAGACATCATGAACACATACTGTATATAAAGATACAAAACCTAGGGTATATTCCATGTATTCGTCCATAGACATCATGAACACATACTGTATATAAAGATACAAAACCTAGGGTATATTCCATGTATTCGTCAATAGACATCATGAACACATACTGTATATAAAGATACAAAACCTAGGGTATATTCCATGTATTCGTCCATAGACATCATGAACACATACTGTATATAAAGATACAAAACCTAGGGTATATTCCATGTATTCGTCCATAGACATCATGAACACATACTGTACATAAAGATACAAAACCTAGGGTATATTCCATGTATTCGCTATCTGTATATAAAGATACAAAACCTAGGGTATATTCCATGTATTCGCTATCTGTATATAAAGATACAAAACCTAGGGTATATTCCATGTATTCGTCCATAGACATCATGAACACATACTGTATATAAAGATACAAAACCTAGGGTATATTCCATGTATTCGTCCATAGACATCATGAACACATTCTGTATATAAAGATACAAAACCTAGGGTATATTCCATGTATTCGTCCATAGACATCATGAACACATACTGTATATAAAGATACAAAACCTACGGTATATTCCATGTATTCGTCAATAGACATCATGAACACATACTGTATATAATGATACAAAACCAAGGGTATATTCCATGTATTCGTCCATAGACATCATGAAAAAAAGTAAAATCACAAAAATACTGAACTTAGAGGAAGATCAATTGGGAAAGTCCATAATCACATGGCAAAATCAAATAACAAAACGCATCAAAAACGAATGGACAAGAACTGTCATATTACTGACTTGGTACAGGCATTTTCAAATGAAGAAAATGGTGGATTAAACCTGGTTCTATAGCGCTAACCCTCTCACTTTAATGACAGTCTCATCAATTTCCGATATTTTTACATTGATGCGTTAAATAAACAGACACAATAAATATAATAGTCAAAATATGGGTACATCAGTCATCATCGTTTAACAATTTTAAAAGGAACAATTTAACAGAACACAAACACATCTACTATCTACGAACACATTTATTGATTTGAGTGCCTGACGTCAGAAAATTTTATACGTCACATAAATTTGTCGTTCAATGTACGTACAAACAATTTTAAAATTTTCATGGGAATGTTAGCATACAGGGTTAAAAAATCAAAAGTATGTAAGAATAAATTTAAGAAATAGACCGAGATTTAAACTAGTCCAAAAGTTATATATAGAACACATACTGTATATAAAGATACAAAACCTAGGGTATATTCCATGTATACGTCCATAGACATCATGAACACATACTGTATATAAAGATACAAAACCTAGGGTATATTCCATGTATTCGTCCATAGACATCATGAACACATACTGTATATAAAGATACAAAACCTAGGGTATATTCCATGTCAATAGACATCATGAACACATAGATACTCACTTTTAATTAAGATAAATGGTATTTTACCTTATTTACCTTATTTACCTTATTTACCTTATTTACCTTATTTATCTTATTTACCTTATTTACCTTCTTTGGCAGACACAAACAGATACGCCTGTTTTATTCTATTAGCCCTTTCACAAAAATGATATTCAATTTTAAATTTGTCTACCTTTTATTTAGTATGATTTAATAGTTTAAAAACTTATGCAGTTTTAAGTATCCACGAACGTTAACACCAAAATCTGATAATAAATTGGTATTCAATAACGTACCATTATTTTGAATATGTAGTGTTTATGAAATTGTGTTTAGATTGTTATTGATTTTGTTTTTTACTTGTAAACGTTTTGTTTTAGTTGTCAGTTAATTGTTATGAAAGCAGTCTAGGAAAACATTATGTATTTATTAGTTGTAATTGAACTTTAACTAGCTTTCATTAACTGCGAGTACTCTCCCAACGCCAATGAAAATTTGAAACGGAAAGACCCTAATCAAATTGCAAAATCAAAAACTCAAACACATCAAACGAATGGACAGCAATTGTCATAATCTTGACTTGGTATAGACATTTTCTTATGTAGAGAATGGTGGATAAAACCTGATTTTATAGTTAGCTGAACCTCTCACATAAATGACAGTCGTTTAACATTCCATTGTATTGACCACGATGTTTGATCAAAACATTGAGAAACAATAGGTAACAATGCAAAAATAGCGGTACAGTGGTAAACATTGTTCATAATCTAATTCAATATAAAAACAAACACATATGTATAGAAAGAAACAGAAAATGGCATAGAGACAAAACACAGTAGCAAAAACGAAAGATAAGCAGTCAATGAGTCACATCAAATGGATATACCAAAAAAAGATTAAAGAGTAAAGTTATGGTTATAGAGACGAATAAAAGAATAATTTTACTTTACGTTGTTTTCCTCTTATAGTTGATGTGTTTCCCTCGGTTTTAGTTTGTCACCCCGATCTGTTTTCCCTCAATCGATATATGACTTTTGAACAACAGTATACCACTGTCGTCTTTATTAAGATGATAAACAACATCAGTACCTATAATCTATACTTCAAGTGAGTTTTTGTATAAGGAGTATAACAACTTTCCCCTTTGATAAAGTCCGTATAGTATAAATATAAACGAGCATAAATTGAAATTTTATAAATGCCATACGATGCATGAACACAGATTACTGCCTCGTTAGGGACGACATCAAAAGATCAATGTAAGATAAAAAAACTTAATTCAAATAGTTTGGGGGTGGGGGGTTGAACTGCTGCAAGATTTGGTTATCCGACATTGATTTTTACATATATCCATATGGGTCAATCAATTTTTCCCAAATTAAGTTAATAGGGGGGTAGGGGGGTCAGTGAAAAAACTATTTGAATTAAGTTTTTTATCCTTCATTGAACTTTTGATGTCGTCCCTTAGCATGTCTAAATGTAATATTGTAGTTTTTATTTGTGTATTTGTCTGTCCGGAATGTTCGTGGATTTATTTGTACTGTATTTTAATCATGTAAATGTTGTCAATTTAGTGGCATATTTTGACATTGCCATAAATGCGTGAGGTTTGGCTAGACTAAAAACAGGTTCAACCTACTTTTTTTGTCTAAAATATCCTGTATCAAGTCAAGAAAGTGGCAGTTGGTATCTCATAGTTAGGTTCTGTGTGTGTTGCATTGTCATTTGCTTTTTTTGTTGCACTTCCGCGTTTCTGCTGTATCGTTGTTTTCCTCTTATAGTTGATGCGTTTCCGTCGGTTTTAGTGTGTAACCTGAATTTGTTTTCTCTTAATTTATGATTTAACAGCGGTATACTAATGTTACCTTTATTTGATGCTTTTGTTTATTCTATGCATATATATTTACTTTTTTTATTTCAAAAACAAGAAAAACAGTTTGCTCTTCTTTTCAGCGGTAGCAACAAATGCAAACGCACTGATTCGTTAAATAAAAAAATGACAACCAATCAATTTACAGAATGACATATGAGTTTTACAAATTACAATTTCTCCTTGTGTATTATCTTACTGCTATAATGTTGTTTTGTTTTGGAGGAAATTTATGCCAAACGGCATCATACATGCCTTGAATACGTCTATCTGACACTGAATAAGATACGTATACAATTTTACAATCATAAGATAGCTGATTTTGTTGTATGCTACAATTGTTCTATAGTTTTGTGCAGCCATCATCGGGTCTATTGAGATCATTCTGTATAGTTACGTCTTCGTGATCACGTTCTGGGTGGTTTTCTTGGTCACGCGAAGGAGATGAAAAGCAGTTAAGAGGATCGTTAACAAATGTTGGAGAGAACGGAATATATTGGGTCCATCGCCATGCCCTTATTTTTGACATACCAAACGGAAGGTCGTACGTTCTTAATGAGTAGCTGCCCTTGTCCTCTAGATGTTCGGATGTTAATTCCCGCCATAATACTATTCCACGTTCTTCATCAGTACCTAGTTTTTAGATAACAAAAATAAAAATGTCTTTAAAGTTTAGTCCGTCAGGAGTATTTCACTTTAATTCAAAAGAGACTATGAAATTTGCACTTTTCTCCACCAGAAAACCAGTATGAAAATACAAGCTTGAATTAAATAATGCTTATCTTAATTTTATGGTCATTGCTTATTTATTAAGATGAAGCTGAAATATTTTTGTCTGATTTAATTGATTTATTCCGTTTATCAGGAGACCCCGTTCTGTGTATTGTATGCAAACTTAATTTCCATGTGCCTTGTGTTACAGTGTACATCAAAATCTTTAGTTGTTTTTTGGGTTGTTTTTTTTTTCTTTTCTTTTATAAAGGTACGTTGTAGTGAAATGTTGTTCAGATGTTTTGTTTGTATGCAGTCATGTCTTCGTCGATCCAAGAAGTTAATTTAGCATTTGTGACAATGAAAAAAAGGTTAAATGTAAGCTCCCGTTCATGTATTTTTTCGTAAGTAAAACTTGTTCTTTGCATTGTTTCATATTAATTTTTAGTATATCTAAAACATTTTTTTACCTCTTATGATTGATTAACAGCTTGTTCTTATTCGATGAGAAATAAAAAGTTACATACCTGGCATAACATTGTCATAAAAAGTTACATACCTGGCATACCATTGTCATAAAAAGTTTCATACCTGGCATAACATTGTCATAAAAAGTTACATACCAGGCATAACATTGTCATAAAAAGTTACATACCTGGCATAAAATTGTCATAAAAAGTTACATACCTGGCATAACATTGTCATAAAAAGTTACATACCTGGCATAACATTGTCATAAAAAGTTACATACCTGGCATAACATTGTCCAATATTAATGCTGTGAAACAAGCCATAAACATATTGTTTCCTAGAAGAGCTAACAATACTTGCATCGCATTTTCGTTGCCTAAAATAGATCAAACCTCAATATCAAAGTACAATTTATTGATGGTAATTTTGAACAATTCTATCATACAAAAGTTGTGGTAACTATAGCTAATCAAACCAGCCAACAATAATAGAATCAAAATAGCCATAGCAAATGTGTATAAACTTACAATATTCTGAATATTTCTTCTGTTATGTATGATATGTTATAACCTGGACAAAATGATGTTTATAACTTACCTTCTGCAAAGATTTGTTCATTCTGCTGGGTCCATGGAGGCAATGTCAATCCCATGAACAACGACAGGCCGAACACTATCATGTTTCTTGGTGAATTCAGGTCTACATACTGAAGATTTGATGCCCCTAGAGCTGCTAACACTCCTGATTTGTATACACGAAATTAAATGGTTATAGAATAGAAAAATACAAGAGGTATGGTTGCTTTTGAGACAACTTTCACCAAAGACATACAAGTTTGATGATGTTAACAACTTTAGAAGGGCAGTGTACTGCCTACAGAAATGAGAATACTTTTCGCATTCAACAATGAGCGTTATGTTCAACTTCAACAATGAACATAATTTTTGCTTTCAATGACCCTCTATAGTAATTAGTATTATTTTCGTCTTCAACAATGATTAAAATATCTATATTGAAATTCAAATGCTTAAACGAAAGGTGAAACAGAAAGAACAATGGAATAATTATCTTTACTCAAATGTTCTTTAAAGACACTGTTTACTTTTTTGCAAAGGTAGATTATATATACATAGATGACGTACGATTTGAATAAGCGGTGGACTAAAATACAAACGTTGAATGCATGGTTCAAATAGTAGTACATAAAATAGAAATTACATGTATAGGGTCAAAAGTAAAGTCCTATCTAACTCGTGTTAGCCTGTTGAAATTCCTTGATCATGAACAATATTAAAGTTCAATATAATATAAGATGTGTTAAATACTTTATATGCATTTTAATCAACAGAAATTACTACGAATTAAAAATGTTGCGTTTTTCGTGTTTGGCATTATATATGCTTTCAATATATTTATGCGCGAACTCTATAGCAATCTTCTTTTTTTGGACTTTAACACATTTTTAATCTGTTTCCATTGAACTGAGAACTCACCAAAGAGTACAATGAATGAAGCACCGATGATTGGATCCGGAACCGTAACAACAAACGCACTAAACTTGTTAAAACAACCAAATATTATCATCAGTATACCAGCTACAAGTACAACACGTCTGCTGCCAACCTGTACATGAAGGTTAAAAAATTAAACTTGTTAAAACAACCAAATACTATCATCACTATACCCGCTACAAGTACAACACGTCTGCTGCAAAACCTGTACATAAAGGTAAGAACTAAACTTGTTAAAACAACCAACTATTATCATCAGTATACCCGATACAAGTACAACACGTCTGCTGCCAACCTGTACATAAGATAAGAAACTAAACTTGTTAAAACAACCAAATTCTATACACAACACAGTTTAAGATTTATGTTTTATTATTAAAATATCAAAACATACTAAATCTACACATAATATTAAAATAAACTGTAACATAACAGTACATATCTTTCTACATTGGATGACTAACAATATAATACATTATTGGCTTTCTTGTGGCTACTCATTCACTTAAAAGAATTTGAAATAAATATTTCAAACTATTCAAAATATGAGAAAATAAATTTAAAACTTATCAAAATATGAGAAAATAAATTTAAAATTTATCAAAATATGAGAAAAATAAAAATAAACATAAACGATTAGTAAAAAATGTTCCTGGGGCGATCCCCAGGAATGAACCTATTTCCTGGGGTGATCCCCAGGAATGAACCTAGTTCCTGGGGCGATCCCCAGGAATAAACCTATTTTCCTCGACAGGAATGAACCTAATTCCTGAGGCGATCCCCAGGAATGAACCTAGTTCCTTGGGCGATCCCAAGGAATGAACCTATTTGTTCCTCGACAGGAATGAACCTAATTGCTCCTGGGCGATCCCAGGGTAGTAAAAATACTACTTAAAATACAATTTGTTCCTCGACAGGAATTAACCTATCTGATGTATTATTGAATTAGGGGAGTATGATTCCCCTGGAATTAAAAAGAAAAGGCACATATCAATTTCCATATGAGTAGCCCCTAAAATAAGAGGTAAACAAATATTTATATATTTAAACTAACAAACTAGATATATAGAAGAAAATATAACAATGACATATAGCAATTTTAAATCACTCTTTCTATAACATCAATTTGTAATAGATATATTTTTGACTTCGCTGGAATGCATTGCATGAGAAACACTTCAGTTTGAATAAAAACATAACAAACTAAAACAACTGTATGAATTATTCTAAAACAGAAATATCAAGAACTTCCAGTCAGAAACCACAATATTGCACTGACTGTAACTAAAAATAACACCTTCAAATACTTTGCAAGAATGACCTGTGGCGATCCAGCAGTTGTAGTACGCCCTGTGGCGATCCATCAGGGGTAGTACAATATACAAAAAGAGAATGAATGACCTGTGGCGATCCAGCAGGTGTAGTACAATATACATAAATAGAAAGAATGACTTGTGGCGATCCAGCAGGTGTAGTACAATATACATAAAGAGAATGAATGACCTGTGGCGATCCAGTAGGTGTAGTACGCCCTGTGGCGATCCAGCAGGTGTAGTACAATATACATAAAGAGAATGAATGACCTGTGGCGATCCAGCAGGTGTAGTACTATATACATAAATAGAAAGAATGACCTGTTGCGATCCAGCAGGTGTAGCACAATATACATAAAGAGAATGAATGACCTGTGGCGATCCAGCAGGTGTAGTACAATATACATAAAGAGAATGAATGACCTGTGGCGATCCAGCAGGTGTCGTACAATATACATAAAGAGAATGAATGACCTGTGGCGATCCAGCAGGTGTAGTACAATATACATAAAGAGAATGAATGACCTGTGCCCATCCAGTAGGTGTAGTACAATATACATAAAGAGAATCTATATTTTTAATACATCCATATCATACCTAACATGTAGGCTAAATACACAGTTAATGCACAGGTATAGTTGGGGATGGTGGGTGGGATAGCTGATTGTAATTGCATCCAATACACCGATGCTTTCTCTCAATTCATCAACAATACTCTAACCCCCCTCTAGGGCACTATTCCTACTAAGCTAAAAATAAATGTTATGCAATTGCCTAAGAATAGACTAAGATAACTGCCTGCTGAAACCATTGATAACAGATGCATTGTATTGTGTATAAACTATAATTTAATAAATCAAATTTCCTACTATCATCAGTATACCCGCTACAAGTACAACACGTCTGCTGCCAACCTGTACATATAGGTAAGAACTAAACTTGTTAAAATAACCAAATATTATCATCAGTATACCCGCTACAAGTACAACACATCTGCTGCCAACTTGTATATATAGGTAAGAACTAAACTTGTTAAAACAACCAAATCAGTATACCCGCTACAAGTACAACACGTCTGCTGCCAACCTGTACATATAGGTAAGAACTAAACTTGTTAAAACAACCAAATATTATCATCAGTATACCCGCTACAAGTACAACACATCTGCTGCCAACTTGTATATATAGGTAAGAACTAAACTTGTTAAAACAACCAACTATTATCATCAGTATACCCGCTACAGGTACAACACGTCTGTTCCAAACTGTACATGTAGTAATTAAACTGTCATTACATATTCTATATCATTTCATCGACAGTACGAGTACAAAACACTCCAATAAATAGTTTACTTGTAAAACCGAAATAATATGATGATATTTATAGAATAATAAAGTCCTTCTTTCCCGTATATTTACCACTTCATACCACAACTCGTGCCATTTGATGTACTACACTAGAGCACTTTTTTGATAGGGTGATTGTTGCTTATTCTTAAATTTCTCTGTATTTTTAAGACTTTTTAAAATTGTTTTCAGGTTTTTTTGTTGGCCGTGTTGAGGTGTGGGATTTTTTTATTGTTCCTCTCGCTGGTTTTTTCTCATCATATACTAGTATGTGTTAAGATGCATTTATTGTTTAATAAATCTTGGAGCAAGACAACGATATTAATATTTAGAATTCTTCGTCTAAGAATACCGACTCTAAGATTAAAACCTTTTCTTTTCTAGTCCTTTTAACAATTGCGTTCGTTTAATGTCGAATTTCACTTATTGCTAAAAGAAATGCAAATGTCTATTTTTATAGTGATTAAGATTATAACACAATGTTGACAGCTGTACCCCTATATTTTACATTTTTACCTATAATGTCTGTTTGTTTTGTTCACACATCGTTGTCAATATAATGGAATTTGATGTAACAGCCATAAAAGTGAGAATTTTAGCTAGCTATAAAAATAGGTTTAATCCACCATAAGAAAATGCCTGTAGCTGTCAGGAATATGACAGTTGTTATCCATTTGTTGGATGTGTTTGAGCTTTTGATATTGCCATTTAAATAGGGACTTTCCGTTTGAATTTTCCTCGGAGTACAATATTTTGGTGGTTTTGCTTTGTTTTGATTAAGCATGACAATTCTATACATGGTTCAGTTAAGTTGTTATAACAAACTGCTCATAATTACAATGATGAAAAACAACAGTGTTTTCTTCAGCATAGATATACAGAATTCCTCCATATAAACTTAATGTGAAAACCTGTTTGACGAAAAAAACAAACCAATATCGTATGGAGAAATATTATATCTCACCAAAGGTAATTTTATAACCGTATATATTATTACACTTCAAATACAATGTACCTTTGTCAAACTGATGACACCAATATTCTGACTACATGATGTTACACCAAATCCTAGACCAACAGCTGCTGATAAAATACCATCTATTCCTTCTACTAGTATTCCTAGAAAAAACATAGAATGTGTCAGACATCTGATTTATATAGGTATTTGATGCTGTATGATGCTTATATGACTATATGTATTATTAACTGTTCAGGGAGAAATACACTCATTATTTCCAGTCCTTGACAATTAAAATCTCCAGTCTTTATATTGGATACAAATGTTCAAAATAATACAGATAAGGCGAGGCGTATAGCGGGGATGTCGAGTAATATCTCGCAGTTGATACGACATTTAAGAGCCAGCATTTCCTATTATGATATCTTGATAGATTATTGCTGCTTACAATGAAGCTATTCAACTAAGTGGTCCAAATTTAAATTCATCCCCTCAAAAATTATAAGGACGCCTTTACGAGCTGGTTGACCTTTTTATAACATATGTTTCACAGATGATGACGGGTTTGTTCCAGGAGTGGCGAAAAATAAGCTGAACAAGACAAAAACAAACCAACAACAGTACACAAAACACAACACAGAAAACTAAAGACCGAGCAACACGAATCCAAACAATAATTAGAGGTGATCTGAAGTGCTCCAGAAAGCACCTCAATTGTAACCACAATCCCGTCTTTGAATGGGCTTCATGTTGTAATATTTTCAACGATATTGAAAGACTTCAAACTAGCCATGATAATCATAATGTCCACACGTCTGACGTTTATATTTCTCAACTGATATATAGTTGTGGTAGCAAATAAACTCACAAAGTTTTACATCTGTTCATCGCAGATTGATCGGGGAGAAGATTGAGCTATTTTGGTAAATTAATTTACATATTGTTATCACTGTCTAAAGCAGGTGGTAGTGAAACTACACCCGTTATTCTGGCAAATAATGCTACTGACTCTAAACTCCGTCTTTGACACATTAATGTTTTGTACCAGTCATGCTTTAATAACAAATGAACGTACTGGGCCTTACCTCTGTTTATGGCAGAGGGAGGCGGTGGAACAGCTCCAGCTATTCTGGCACACGTGTAATAATCACCAATAGACTCGATTACAGAAGTTATTACACCTGCTATAAATGCTACAAACAAACCCGAGTTAAATGTTGGCATGCCATATCTACCTGAAAAAGAAATCATATCTAATTGAATTATAAACTCGGGTTAAAAGATAGGCGAATAATACCAAACGAATATTATATCTCATCAGTCGAAAACAAACTGATATAACTGGCATGTGAAATCTACCTGAAAAAGAAATCGGATATAACTGAATTCCGAACTCTAGATAAATCTCTAGATAAATACCTAAAAAGTAATCATAATTTACTGATTTTTTATATCAGTTTAAATGCTCGCATTTCAAATCAGCAGATACCAGAAAAACAAATGCCTTCTTTAAGATCACCTTTACTTATGATAATGATGTATAGTTAAAACTCGTGTACTTATTATCTTATACACCATAATTAACCTCTTCGGTAAATATTTTGGAGACGAATTAGGAATTGACTCGTTGGTTTCTGAGTACTATGCTCGCCAAGTAGCGTAGGTTGTCGTGTCGATCTGCGGGTGATCAATACCAAAGACTAAAACTTGGATTTGAAGTTTATTCATCATGCACGCAGTATTTAGGTGTAAGCACATATATTTGTCGGCTTGAAATTAAGATAGTGTGTCTGTGTGTATGCAGGTAAAAATCGGTCCGTGTATTTCAGCATTTCTCATCAAGATGTCGTTTCCTGGAAATCGTATAGTCGATTATTTGATATTAATAGAAATATGCTCTTTAACTTTATGCTTCCAAAGGAATAACCATATACAAATTTATGGGTCTTAATTCTCTTCAACTTTATGTTATGGCTTTTTTACTATTTTGATCTGATCGTCACTGGTGAGTCTCACGTAGACGAAAAGCGCGTTTGTCGTGCCAAATTATGAGCCTGGTAGCTTTGATAACTATATGTAAGCTTGATCATAATCCTACCAGGATATGGAAATGAGACCCAGGAAGCAGTTTTTAATTCTTCATCCCGTAGATCAGTTCGAGCCTGGTACCCATAGCTTTTCTTGTCGCTTGGAAATGCTCCGGTTGTTGTTAAAATGTAACATAGCAGCCACATTAAACATACGGAAATAATCACCTTATATAAAAAATGAAAGAGAATTATGAAGAAAAATACAGTCACTTTTTGTGGCGTTGATACATTCGTGTGACGGACTGTTAGCACCTCTATTAAGCTGTGTTGGTGTACTATATGTATTCGTTGTAATTCATTTGTTAACATGCCGATATGTACTATTGTATTATGTATTTGTGTATTTTGTATTCTTGAATATTCTTGCATTTATTTGACCTGTATTCCTGTCATGTAATATTGTCATTTGAGTGATATATCTAACATTGCCATAAAACACACTGTTTGGCTAGCCACCATGTTTTTCTTTAAACGTCCTGCATCCAGTCAGAAATATGGCAGTTGTTATTCAATAGTTCGTTTTTATGTATGTTGCATTGACGTTTGTTTTTTTGTTGCACCTCAGTGTTTTGTTGTTTTCCTCTTATAGTTGATGTGTTTCCTTCGGCTTTAGTTTGAAGCACGGATTTGTTTATTCTCAATCGGTTTATGACTTTTAAACAGCTGTATATTACTCTTGCTTTTATTTATGTAAACCTGAAGCAATAATAAAATAATTAAATTAAACACCGATAAAAATTCACTTTCAACGACGGAAACCGCGTTACAGATGGAGCTGCTTACCTTTGCCAAAACCCAACTTCTCAGTTTTATATTTCATATTCAATTGTGTGTTTCATCTTGTAAAGTTTATTTGTTTGTTTACATGTGAAACTGTGTTTTTTATTGTGTCCACAACTTTAGTTTTGTAGGGGTTTTTTTTCTAGCTGTTTCATAAACTTTTAATATAGTCTTGACACATTCCCAATTTCCATTCTCAATTTTATCTGTGACACCGAGGTTTTCATACACTACAAAACTGTTATGCATCAAGAAAGAATTATTAACTCTTGGTAATGAAACAGTTCATTTACAGAGTGCTTTCAATACAAAAATAAGGAGATGCGGCAAGATTGTCATTGTCATAACTGAAGTTATTTTAAAATGTAAAATACCATATAAAAGTAGTATATTTACTTACAGAAAACATCTTGTGGAACACTATTTGGGTTTTCCGTTTATCGTGTCTTACACACCCTTTTTCCTGTCCGGTTAATTTTACAGTGCACGGGACATTAATGTCTAATGTTGGTATACATTCTGACAACAGTATGATAAGACCAATGGTACTACAAATATGGAGTGTTAATATAATAATGCATGTAAATAAACTCATCATAGATATCAGGAATACAATTTAATTTACTATTTACGCCAGACGCGCGTTTCGTAATTTTTTCGTTATACAAAATGTTTTGTAAACAGAATTCCTGACTACTGGGCTGGTGATAACCAGTAGTGGCATCGACCCAGTGATTGTAAATAAACTCATCATAGATACCAGGATTACATTTTGTATTAACGCCGGACTCTCGTTTCGTCTACTAAAGACTCACTAGTGACGCTCGAATCCAAAAATGTTAAAAAGGCCAAATGTCGAAGAGCATTAAAGACCAAATGTACTAAAAGTGTTTCCAAATACAGCTAAGGTAATCTATTCCTGAGGTAGGAAAGTCTAAGTATTTAAAAAAAATCAAATGTTTTGTAAACAGTTAATTTATAAATATAACCATATCAATGATACTTCATGCCAGCACAGAAGTCCAGACTACTGGGCTGGTGATACCCTAGGGGAATTAAAACTCCACCAGTAGCATTATATTATGCAACCACTGGGTCGATGCCACTGCTGGTGGAGATTTATTTCTGCGAGGGTAATCACCAGCCCAGTAGTCAGCACTTCTGTGTTGACTTGAATTATCATTGATATGTTTATAATTATAAATTAACTGTTAACAAAATTTAGAAATTTTGAAAAAACTAAGGCTTTTCTTCCTCAGGAATAGATTACCTTAGCTGTATTTGGCAAAACTTTTCGGAACTTTTGACCCTCAATGCTCTTCAACTTCGTACTTTATTTGACCTTTTATAACATTTTTTATTCGAGCGTCACTGATGAGTCTTTTGTATACGCAACGCGCGTCTGGCGTTAATACAAAAATTAATCCTGGTATCTATGATGAGTTTATTTACAATTGTAACCAATTTAGGAGCAAATAACCTCATCATAGAAACCAGGATTGATTTGATATTTGAGCAAGACGCGCCTTTCATCATATTTGCATTTTGAAATAATTTCAAACGGTAAATAAATTTGAAATCGAAAAATTCAATAATCGTTTACTGTAATTGAGCTCGTATATTTCTTTTTCAAATTTAAGCATCCCTTCTGTAGTTACAGAAAATTGTTGTCCTCCTTAATAATGACAAGAAGAAGTAAGCTTGTTTACCATTGAAATGCAAAATAATAGTTAGTCGTAGATGGCAGTATTGTGGCATAACCTTTAAGGCTGTTCCCAGCACAACATATATCAAATTACCTAAAACCATTGTATTATTGTGATTTTTTTAGCATATAAAAATCGATCACCTAAAATATAAAAAGGCATTATTTCTGACTTTTTAGGATTTTTGAAAATTGTAATTTCTGGTAATTATTGCGCTTTTTGTTGGATTTAGAATTAATGTATCCTGTTTTGTAAGGAACGACTAAATCAAAGGAAAATAGCAGCCAAGAAAGAGGATATTATCAGAAGGAAAACAAATTGATGAAGTTGTCGCTTTTGTCGCTAGTAAAGGTAAAACGTTTCCCGTGTGAATATCTAAAACTAGAAAAAGGACAAATATTAGTGTTTATATTCGATTTATCTAAAGTATTACTTGATAATTCTTGATAAATCGAAGCAAACTACCATTAAGGTTATTATTCTTGATAAATTGAAGCAAAATATCATTAAGGTTATTATCATTAGGTGTGTTTTTTTTTCTTACTTTGAAATTGAAATGTAGATCTTTACTGAGTTTGACAATTGACTACAATTCATAATAATACAGGACATTTTCCTATTTCAAGGGCGCCATTTTTGCTAAAAGAAATACCTGTAGATATATTCATAATATATATGTTCTGAATATAAGGATGTAAAGTAAATTGATCTGCATTTTGTTCTTATCATTCGAATATCACATTATTTTGTTTAGGCAATTGATTTTGTGACTCAATTTGTATTCAAATAACCACATACCACACACATGCAAACATGTATTATATGTTTTATGTGCTTACCCAAAAGCGATTCCCCAATGAGTTCCAGCAAGTTCATATCCAGTCTTAACAACACCGAGTCCCATCATCATTATAGTTGGTGCAACTGTCAGAGGTCCAATGAATCTCAACAACAAAGTCAAGATACCACTGGCTCCCAAAAATATCTCAAATACACTGGCTACCATTATCGATCCCGTTATCTTCATTTAAATAAAATTGTAATTGGTAAAAATTAACCTTCAGCGAAAAAAGTCAGAACTTATTTATCTATCTTCAGTAAATTGGTTTTCTTTAGCGAAATGGATTTTGCAAAGATACCCGAAATTCAAAAGTATTTGATTTTTTGTTTTTGTTTTACTGCTGAATAGATAGTTAATAATAAGTAGACCGTGTATTTGTTTACGAGGTCGAGAATACACAAAAATTCAGTATCATGCATAATTCGAGATTGCGATCTTGTAACTCTATCCAATTAGTTTTCCGGAGTTGAATCTGTCTTTGCTCTTTAGATTGAATAGATTAAGGGTCAGCATACTTTTCTGAGAAATCACTTAATGGACTCTCTTTCAAAGGAGTTATATTAACAAATCCTTTTGCTTTCAAGGTAAATGTTGTCAGCATACTTTTCTGAGACATCACTTAATGGACTCTCTTTCAAAGGAGTTATATTAACAAATCCTTTAGTATGCTTTCAAGGTAAATGTTGTCTAAATATTTCTTTGCTATTTGTTTTTCCGTTTATATGTAGGTTACTTAAATTTCAGTGGTGGTTGGTTTTTTTAATTGTCTCTTGGTATTTTCTAGATTACAGTACGGGGTAATAGTTAAGGTCATTAATTTGTATGTTGGGTTTAATATATTATATTGGCAAAGACAGGACAGATTTTAATTTTTGATACAAACCATGTTTAAACGTGTTTTCCAGTACGGTTCTTCGCCATCGTGGTCTGTTATGTTACCTGAAATGATAGCTATTAATTCGTGGATTTAACAAAAACAAATGGCATGCAAGTGTTTATCGTGATATATTATTAAATGTCCTATTTCAATCTAGTTTTATAGTATTGACAGGGTGGTTTTTATTCGAAAAATTCGAATTCCGAGGAAAATTCAAAAAGGAAAGTTCCTAAACAAATGGCAAAACCAAGAGAACCAACACTTAAAACGAATGGATAGGAACTGGCGTATTTCTGTCTTGTTACAGAATTTTTCTGATGTAGAAAATTGTGGATTGACCCTGGTGTAATAGCTAGCTTAAGTTCTCAATTTGTATGACAGTTGCTTAAAACGCCATTATATTGAAAAGAATGTCTACACAAAATAAACAGAAAATATAGGTAAAAATGTCAAATACAGTGCCACGTCAAATGGATATTACCAAACATAGACTAAACAGTATAAGTAATAATTTACAAAGACAAATATGTGACCAGCCACGACATATCCAGGCTTATGGAGGTAAAACGTCATTGTGAGAAAAACGCCGTTAACTATATGTGACTAGCCACTTCCAGGCTTAGGAGGGTACATTGTCTAAAATTTGCTTTATCTAGAATATTCCGAAACAAAACTCTCTGTCATGTTATTATAGACATATTTGTTGTAATAGCAATGAAACGAGTCATTTCGAATATCGGTATGAAAATGAGACTGTTCTATGACGGCTTTTATTTATTGAAGGCACTAATTTATAAAATTCAAAATTATTGTATTTATTGGCTCTTAGTAATGTTCAATAGCGTATTTGAATAAAATGTCAAAGACTTAAATTCACTACAATACAAACAATTCTTAGCTCTATTTTAGAACATGTAATTCAAACTTGTTGAAATGAAGTTAGTTTAAAATTTGTCAAAGTAAGCTTTAAGAATTCCTTTTTTTTTAAATTCGTCTTTTAATTTAGATTTATCATGCATGTCTCTAAACATAGTATGCGACGCGTAAGTTTATAAGTAGGTGTTCTCATATATGCATTTGATACGGTGCATTTATTAAGGATATATTTCAGACTCCATTTATGAAAGAAAATTTATAAAGCAGAGCATTTTTTTTTTGTAGCTCTATTTTAGAACATGTAATTTACACTTATTGAAATGAAGTTAGTTTAAAATTTGTCAAATAAACTCATCAAATATACCAGGACTAAATTTTGTATATACGCCAGACGCGCGTTTCGTCTACAAAAGACTCATCAGTGACGCTCGAATCCAAAAAAGTTAAAAAGGCCAAATAAAATATGAAGTTGAAGAGCATTGAGAACCAAAATTCCTAAAAGTTTTTCCAAATTCAGCTAAGGTAATATATGCCTGAGGTAGAAAAGCCTTAGTATTTCAAAAATTCAATATTTTGTAAACAGTTAATTTATAAATGTAACCATATCAAATATAATTCATGTCAGCACAAAAAGTAAAGTAAGCTTTAAGAATTCTTTTTTTTTAATTTAGATTTATTATGCATGTCTCTATACTTAGTATGCGACGCGTAACAGTTTATAAGTAGGTGTTCTCTTATATGCATTATATACGGTGCATTTGTTAGGGATATATTTCAGATTTCATTTATGGAAGGAAATCTATAGAGCAGAAATTTGATTTTTTTTTTGTATCAATTTAAAATGTAGATGCAAATATTTTTTACTTCAAACGATAAAGTAAAACTTCTTCAAAACTTATATATGATGTATAGTTCGGCGTCAGCAAAAAAGAAGCCAAGGAAAGTATTTCATTGAATCTCGATATTTATCATGTTTATAATGTTCTAGCAATGACGTTCTACCTCCATAAGCCTGCAAATGTCATGGCGGGTCACATATAAGAACACTACAACACATAATTTAGATGATTAACAACGTCAGTACCCAGAATCTACATTTGAAGACCGAAATATTTATCAACAAGGTCTTGGTATCTTCCGATTAACTTTGTTTTTAAATAGACCAGACGTTCTTCGACATAACCATGGTTCGTCAACTGTTTGCTAAGACGCTATTCACGTTTTAAAAAATCTGAGTAGCTACTGCAAGCTCTTAAACATCAAATGAGCAAATGTATATCCCATATGAAGTTGAATTGCTAATAAGATGATGAAAGATGATAATTTCAAAATGAAACTTTTCTCGTTTTTCATTGATTCTGATACCCAGTAAAAGTATTCTATCCGAACTGATATTGTTGTGATTGACCATGCTTGCAAAATATAACTTTTTAGAAATTATGAGACTTTTTTTGGAGTTTAGTTATGCTCCTTCTTTTACCTTTGTAAAAATACATGACTTTGCTTCAATCTTTTATATCCTATTATCGTAAACAAATTATAATAAGTTAAATACTTACCTAATGTTGAATTCATCATCCGATTTATGATTGTTGTGTTAAATTCTGGACATTTCCACTTCTCAAAGTCTGTCAGGGCCAACATAGGAACTATGTAAGCAAACGCTGGACACTGGACTATTGGTAGTCTGAAATACACATGCCTTATTAATTATTATTACTGTATACTCTACATTAGTCTGATGTTATACAAAAATAAAGCATGGGAAAATGTAAAGTGTGTGTATTTATCATGCAACAGACAGGGAACAATACCATTATTCAATTGTTGGCAGTTATATCCCCCCAATTGACTTAATTTATTAACAGGCCTTGGTCATTTTACACATCACAAAGCCAACCTGATATAAAGAAGATAGATAGCAATTCACGTCTCATGATTAATGATCTTAGTGTCAAATAATTAAGGTTTTAACTTATAGTATATTTAATTATCAATAATTTTGTGTAATTTCAGATTATCCATATATGAGCTGTGTAGGCAAAAAGTTTCAAATTTTACATTGCCTTTTTTCCAAGCAATCATTGTTACCAGAAACAACTCGTGTATCTAGTTTTCAACATTTCAAGTCATATAGGTCTAGAACGGTGGCACCAGGTAATTATTAAACTATGCCGTTATCGATAATTTATTTTTCATCTTATCGAGGCCTTTTTCTATAAGCGAAACATAAAAACACCGTGATTCCCATACAATATGAAATTTTAAAAATGACTTGATTGGCACGAGTCATACCCGTTTAACAGTTGCAGTGACTAACTTCTCGAACTAGGCCTTTTTATGACTAGTTAACATGGTATCATGTTTTATGTACGTCTCTGTATTTTCCTTGTCTCTTGTAATGTACATTATTACCAACATGGCGTTGTCACTTTATTTTCGATTTATGAGGTTGACTGTCCCTCTGGTATCGTTCGTCCCTCTTTTATAGAGTAGTTGATAACTCATGTTACAAATGAGGATAACAATTGATCTTTATATATAAAAAAGAAGATGTGGTATGATTGCCAATGAGACAACTATCCACAAGAGACCAAAATGACACAGACATTAACAATTATAGGTCACCGTACGGCCTTCAACAATGAGCAAAGCCCATACCGCATAGTCAGCTATAAAAGGCCCCGGTATGACAATGTAAAACAATTCAAACGAGAAAACTAATGTCTTAATGAATGAAAACGAATAATCATTCATAAAATGTATAAACTTATCTTTGTTTATCGGAGTGGATGAGCATCCTAACAGTATTCAACAACATAGAGACATTCGCTTGTATTGGGTGGGAAAGAGAAAAGTTGCAGACTAGGATTTTTTTTTTATTAATGTTTCATATAATGTTTACACAGTCTTTCAACTTCAATCTTTTTAAAATAATACAACCCAAGTATGATAAAAGTAATAGTAGTGAATAGTCATACATTGATTTAACTGAAACAAATCCGGGTCACAAACCAACCGAGGGAAACACGTCAAGTGTAAGAGGAAAACAACGGAACTACAGTAACACTAAACTGCAACAAAAACAAACTCCAATATACATAGAAACGGACTATTTGATAGCAACTGCAATATTTCTGAATTGGTACAGGACATTGAAAGAAAATGGTTGGTAGAACCTGGTTTTATGGCTAGCCACCCCTCCCGTCGATATGGCAATGTCAAAAATACCGCTAAAATGACAACTTCAGTAAGCCAACTGTTTGTTTCATTCCTGTAACTTATGAAAGAAATTACATTTCAACTACAGAGAATATAATGATAATGGTAATTGGTTATTGTGTGGTGGATTATAATGGTTTACCTGACTCCTATAAATGTCTGTATAACGGTACATATCCCACAGGCAAACAGCATATTACCCAGAATCATTGATGTCACCTCTACGTCACCTTTGGCACAAATTATAGTTGCCACAAGAACAGGGGTTGCAAGGTTGGAACTCAATAACATCAGGTAATGCTACAAACAGTTTAATATTTAATAATCAAATGGTTCATGAAGTAACGCCGGACCAACGGACAATTTCTATAATGAATAGAATAACAATTAGGAAAACAAATCCGTAGATAAAAAAACGTATAGTAGTATACCGCTGTTCGAAATTCATAAATCGATTGAAAAAAAAAATCCGGGTTACAAACTAAAACTGTGGGAAACACATCAAATATAAGAGGAGAACTACGACACAACAGAAACATAACATTAAAATGTTACACACACAGAAACGAACTATAATATAACAATGGCCATTTTCCTGACTTGGTACACGACATTTAAAACAAAATGGTTGGTTGAACCTGGTTAATTTGTGGCATGCCAAACCTCCCCCGCTTGTATGGCAAAGTTAAATGTAACATTAAAATGACAACATTACATTACAGGACTACAATACAAATAAATGGGACAACATATAGGACAGAGAAACACACGAATAATAGCTAACAAAAGGTACCAGGTTTAAAATTTAATACGCCAGGCACGCGTTTCGTCCACACAAGACCAATCAGTGACGCTCAATGAAAAAAGTATATAAAACCAATTTCATTTTGTAACATGTAGTTGTGTGGAAAAAGAGTTCTTCTTGTTTTATTTTAATCATTTGTTATAGATTCTTTTTATATCAATCAAGAACCTCAAGGTAAATGAATTAATGACACAGAATGCTATAATTACAGTAACAAATCCACGTTGGACAGTCCACATTACCTGTCAGGTTGGGGTACTACAGTTTACATTACCTATACAGCTTGAAGTACTGAAGTGATTCACAGTTGAGAGTCCACATTACCTGTAAAGCTAGTAGTACTGTAGTAATCCGTGGTAGGCAGACCACATAACCTGTAAAGCTAGTAGTACTGTAGTAATCCGTGGTAGGCAGACCATATTACATGTAAAGCTAGTAGTACTGTAGTAATCCGTGGTAGGCAGACCAAATTACCTGTAAAGCTAGTAGTACTGAAGTAATCCGTGGTCGACAGACCATATTACATATACAGCTTGAAGTACTGTAGTAATTCGCGATGGGGTGTCCATATTACATGCAAAGCTTGAACTACTGAAGTGATCCGCGGTGGTGTGTCCATATTACATGCAAAGCTTGAAGTACTGAAGTGATCCGCGGTCGGGTGTTCATATTACATGTATAGCTTGAGGTACTGTAGTAATCCGCGGTGGGGTGTTCATATTACATGTAAAGCTTGAAATACTGTAATAATCCCCGGTGGGGGGCCATATTATATGTAAAGCTTGAAGTACTGTAGTGATCCGCGATGGGGTGTCCATATTACCTGTAAAGCTTGAAGTACTGTAGGAATCCACGATGGGGTGTCCATATTACATGTGAAGCTTGAAGTACTGTAGTGAACCACGATGGGGAGTCCGCATTACCCGTAAAGCTAGAAGTACTGTAGTGATTCACAGTAGATAGTCTGCATGACCTGTAGAACTGGTAGTACTGTAGTTATATACGATGGAGATTCCACATTACCAATAGAACTAGTAGTATGGTAGCTATCCACAGAATGGAGTCAACATTACCTATCAAACTGGTAGTATGGTAGTTATCCATGGTAGGGAGAACACACAACCTTAAGAGCTAGTAGTATTTTAGGTTTACACGATAAAGAGTCAACATTACCTGTACAGCTAGTAGTATAGTAGTTATCCACGGTAAAGAGTCAACATTACCTGTACAGCTAGTAGTATAGTAGTTATCCACGGTGGGTTATCCTCAACCTTATACTGTAAACCACGCAGTACTCGAGATGTTTTCATCTGGAAAAAAACAAATCTTGCAAAGCCAAAAAATATGTTAAAACGTTAATGTAGTACCTTACTAGCGATGTTGACTGTCAAATTCATGTTCACCGATTTCACTCAAACTCTCATATTTGATTTTTTTTTCTCTGATGTGTCGTAGTTCTCATATATTTGATACGTTTCCATCAGTTTTAGATTGTAACCCGGATTTGTTTTCTCTCTATCGATTTATGAATTTTGAACAGCGGTATACTACTGTTGCCTTTATATATCATAGTAAAACGTATATCCGATTAATTAAAAGTATAAAATAAACAATTTACAAAGCATTGGCACGATTAAATGTAGCATAATTTCGTGTGGTTTTTTTTGTTTTTTTTTGTCTAGATGCCATTCAATTAACCATCGAGTTGATTTTCAAAAATTGACGACGGTCATATAAGCGATATAAACATAAATCTATGAATAAAATTTGATTTTTTTTTTCTAGGTCTGTTAAATTTCATATTGTAGGTTAAAAATATATGTTAATCATTGTTTTTACCTGTATTCTAACAAGTTTTGTTGATTAAATCAGTCAATCAAAGGATTTACCTTTGTTTCACTTTCAATGTTGACTTTCTTTACTTTATAATACCTGAATACGCATAATTCGTGCGTAATCCATCTCTAGCAAAAGGTTAAACAGACGGTCACATGGATACGTATTGAATTAGGTCAAATTATTCACTTACAAGTGAAAAAGAATCATCGTTGTTTCTTAGCTTACTTTGATAAAATTGAACCATACTGGCTGCTTTTTAATATATATCTCTCAAAGATTTAGTTAGAAATTACAACTTGACCATGAGGCTAATGAGTATTCAACTATACGTGTATGTTTCAATTGAGTCTGTTATTTTGATTTGATGACCACAATTACGAGGCACTCCAATATAATACAATACAATACACTAATTATTTGTTACCGTCTCACTATTAATAATACAGAATACACATTTCAAATTGTAAAAGTAATTTTTTTTTTAAATATTTAAAAAGCTATCATAAAAAAAAGTTAAATCATAAAACAAATTTCAAATTTACCTCATTATCGGTATGAAAAGCGTCGTCTACGGTCTAAATTAGGATTGCAAGTTTTCAGCACATTTTTGTATCACATTAATATTGTCATTCACCAAAATAACTGAAAATTTCACGGAAAGAGCGCAAAACAAATGCTAACAGAACGCGTGCATACAAATGTAATTATAATTTTTTTATGTAAATGCAATAATAGTTATTTGATATCTAGATATAAGAAGATGTGGTATGAGTGCCAATGAGACAACTCTCCATACAAGTCACAATTTGTAAAAGTAAACCATTCATTTTTTTTTTTACATAAATAAGGCCGTTAGTTTTCTCGTTTGAATTGTTTTACATTGTCTTATCGGGGCCTTTTATAGCTGACTATGCGGTATGGGCTTTGCTCATTGTTGAAGGCCGTACGGTGACCTATAGTCGTTAATGTCTGTGTCATTTTGGTCTTTTGTGGATAGTTGTCTCATTGGCAATCATACCACATCTTCTTTATTATACATTATAGGTCAACATATACACCATTTTTGCTTCTTTGCAGTTATGAGTAAAACAATGGCAACATAATAATAATAATAATAATAATATGCTCTTTTGAGGAGTTTTATTAATATCCGTTATGTTACCCCATATTGTGCAGCAGAAGTCAAATATTAGAATTTTAACATAAAAATAAAATTCGGATATGTGTATGTTAAAATGTGAAACTACAAAACTAAGTAACACCAACCATGAAGCAAATGCAAAATAGTATAGTTATGTTACCTATACCGCTGTTATATACCAGATATGTTACCTATACCGTTGTTATATACCAGATATGTTACCTATACCGCTGTTATATACCAGATATGTTACCTATACCGTTGTTATATACCAGATATGTTACCTATACCGTTGTTATATACCAGATATGTTACCTATACCGTTGTTATACCGTTGTTATATACTAGATATGTTACCTATACCGTTGTTATATACCAGATATGTTACCTATACCGCTGTTATATACCAGATATGTTACCTATACCGTTGTTATATACCAGATATGTTACCTATACCGTTGTTATATACCAGATATGTTACCTACACCTGTTATATACCAGATATGTTACCTACGTACACCGTTGTTATATACCAGATATGTTACCTATACCGTTGTTATATACCAGATATGTTACCTATACCGCTGTTATATACCAGATATGTTACCTATACCGTTGTTATATACCAGATATGTTACCTATACCGTTGTTATATACCAGATATGTTACCTATACCGTTGTTATATACTAGATATGTTACCTATACCGTTGTTATATACCAGATATGTTACCTATACCGCTGTTATATACCAGATATGTTACCTATACCGTTGTTATATACCAGATATGTTACCTATACCGTTGTTATATACCAGATATGTTACCTACACCGTTGTTATATACCAGATATGTTACCTATACCGTTGTTATATACCAGATATGTTACCTATACCGCTGTTATATACCAGATATGTTACCTATACCGTTGTTATATACCAGATATGTTACCTATACCGTTGTTAATATACCAGATATGTTACCTATACCGTTGTTATATACCAGATATGTTACCTATACCGTTGTTATATACCAGATATGTTACCTATACCGTTGTTATATACCATATATGTTACCTATACCGTTGAATACTGAAACCTCCGAATATTTAAGGGATAACACACCGACAGAAATATTCTCTATCACAAGTATATTACACAACTTTTTGACCTTTGCAAACAATCCATTTGTTGAATTGCTTGTTTTATATATTTTATCACCAAAACATTTATATTTCTTAACCATTGATATTTGTCTTTCGTCCTGCTATGTTGCTTTTTTTCCATTCAAATTGTTAAGTTGAAGATTTTTACCTTAAATTGAAATGAGTGACAACGAACTGTTATAAACAAAACATACGATAATAATCAAAAACAGCTATCATATGTTTATAACAGCCCTCTAAGCAACACTTTGGAGAACTTATTTGAAATTATAATCTGCTAACTGCCAAGGGAGGCTTAGAGTTATATCCTTGACAAACATAGCACAATTCATAGTTTAATGTTACACTATAACCTCGGATTTAAATTTGATTTAATTTAATTTAGTGTCATCGGGGATGTATCTTATGACAATTAAGATAAAGGTCATTTCACTAAATTAAGCCATATATATACACGTAAAAATGACATTGATATTTATTTTTCTCATACACACATTTTAAAGTGAAAATTTACGTTTACAATTTATTATTCTATTTTAAATTTGTGTAAGAAAAACTCTTACAACGATTGGTGAATATCTATTGAAATATATAACATGTATAAAGAAGCAACAACATACGTCCTATTGTTACAAAAAGCATATAGATGCAATCAAAAGACAACTTTTTGTCAAATTAAACGGTAAATACCATGATCCTTTAAGAACTTTATATCATGATATCGTTAAGTAAGCGATAAGACGTGCATGAAGCATCTTCTTGATCTTACACAAATGTTAACATTCGTGTTCAAGTTTTAAGATATCACGTTTGAAAGGTAAATATACTTAAAAACATAAGTCATGTTTATCATTTCGATCATGGGATAAAATAAAATCTAGCATCAAAACTAATATTTAAACATTATACATTTTTCCTTTCGACGTCGTTTATTTTGACAAGTAAAATTAAATAAAAGTTACCTTGTTATCTGTTTTGTCCGATAGCGGTTCAAATGAAGTTGAATACACTATACGAACAACGTGTCTCGTTACAAACTCGGTAAAAAGATCTAATTGTATTCGTTGATGTAGACGATCGCTGTTTCTATTATTAGAAAATAAGCAGCTATCAAGTAATTGCATGTGTCCATTGGAGCATTAAAAACTGAAAACTCCTGACAAGTAAGAAAAAATAAGTCGTAATTTTCATTTTTCTTTTCAAGAAGATAAACAAGAATTGTTTCGAGAGAAAAGAAATAAATAAACGAGAATATACATTTTATCGACATTCCTTAAATAAAGACAACAGTAGTATACTGCTGTTCAAAAGTCATAAATCGATTGAGTGAAAACAAATCCGGGTTACAAACTAAAACTGAGGGAAACACATCAAATTTAACAACGAAACAACTGAAACACTAAAGTGCAAGAAAAAACCAAACGACAATGCAACACAAACAGAAACGAATTATAAGATAACAATTGCAAAACGCACCAGCTACATACAATTCCAAATATCTTATCTTAAAGCCAACAACTGATTATATATATTCAATAGGGACTTGTTGAAAGTTATATAAAAAAGGTTGGCTTTAATAACCGACAAATACATATATATATATAAACAATAAAATACATAGTACTGTTATTAAAGTATTAAGGGCATTATACATACAACTTCATGCACAGTTAATCCAGAGTGAACAAAGTTAAAACGTACTGTAATATACCTTCATGAGTATTAAGCTAAATAAAGACAACAGTAGTATACATGTAGCGGTGTTGAAAAGTCAGGAATCGATTGAGAGAAAACAAATCCGGGTTGCAAACCAAAATCAAAGGAAACACATCAACTCTTAAGACGAAAACAAATATCAACTTGAACACCAAAGTGATTTGGTTCATAAGTCGGTTTTTTATATAGATTAGACCGTTGGTTTTCCTGTTTGAATGGTTTCCACTAGTCATTTTGGGGGCTCTTTATAGCTTGTTGTTCGATGTGAGCAAAGGCTACGTGTTGGAGACCGCACAACATGGTTTACTTTTACAAATTGTGACTTGAACGGAGAGTTGTCTCATTAGTACTCATAACACATCTTCGTATATCTTTAAGTATTCACGTATAACAACTCGGATATTGCCAGGTACAGACCGGTTCGCATTGGTATTAATTGAAACAGAGAAAACATAATTGCTTAAACTTTCATTTGCCAACAAAGGTATCGGTGTCATCAACCTCGGCAATATCCTTCGTCATCAATCAGTTTCCGAATATACATTCCTTCTTTAAAGATCAAATGACCTATGATGTATACCCATGCTAAACAAATTGTGAAATTTTTCAATATTAACAACTACGCGTGTTGCAGGATAACTAAATGGTTCTCTGAATACACAAATTACGTTGATCTTTAAGGCTCAAATGCTGTCGATCATATGTCCTACATCTTGACAAATATGTTGTTATTCCCGATGATAAAGCGGAAAACGACATCGGTAGTGTGTGTAAGTATTATTACAGTAACTGCTCGATAAAGATATGATATTCAAATTAACATATTCCACCATATCTCCTATCAAAGAGGAAATCATCCTGATTAATCTTAGGTCAGATATATGTTAAATTGGAATTTGAACTTTAGATGAAACAAGAGTGCACACACTGAAATGTCTCGCCTTCTATACTAATCATTGATATTATGTTGATAGTCCTAAGTATAAAGCTAAGCTTTATTACAACTGTCACATAAACTTAACATTAACCAACATAACTAAACAAAGACCAATGAACCTTGAAAATGAGGTCAAGGTCAGATGAACCAAGGCAGGCAGACATGTACAGCTAACAATGCTTCTATACAACATATATAGTTGAACCATTACTTATAGTTTAAGAAAAATAGGCCAAAACACAAAAACTTAACACTGTGCAATGAACCGTGAAAATGAGGTCACGGTCAAATAAAACCTGCGCAACTGACATAAAGATCATAAAATATTTCCATACACCAAATATAGTTGACCTATGGCATATAGTATTAGATAAAAAGACCGAAACTCAAAAACTTAACTTTGACCACTGAACCATGAAAATGAGGTCAAGGTCACATGACATCTGCCCGCTAGACATGTACACCTTACAATCATTCCATACAACAAATATAGTAGACCTATTGCATATAGTATGAGAAAAATAGACCAAAACACAAAAATTTAACTATAACCACTGAACCATGAAAATGAGGTCAAGGTCAGATGACACCTGCCAGTTGGACATGTACACCTTACAGTCCTTCCATATACCGAATATACTAGACCTATTGCTTATAGTATCTGAGATATGGACTTGACCACCAAAACTTAACCTTGTTCACTGATCCATGAAATTAGGTCGAGGTTAAGTGAAAATTGTCTGACAGACATGAGGACCTTGCAAGGTACGCACATATTAAATATAATTATCCTATTACTTATAATAAGAGAGAATTCAACATTACAAAAAATTTGAACTTTTTTTTCAAGTGGTCACTGAACCATGAAAATGAGGTCAAGGACATTGGACATGTGACTGACGGAAACTTCGTAACATGAAGCATCTATATACAAAGTATGAAGCATGCAGGTCTTCCACCTTCTAAAATATAAAGCTTTTAAGAAGTGAGCTAACACCGCCGCCGCCGCCGTAGCCGCCGCCACCGCCGGATCACTATCCCTATGTCGAGCTTTCTGCAACAAAAGTTGCAGGCTCGACAAAAATGGATCTTCCTTCATTTTATTGGATACCTAAAATACGCAAGCGTCATTATAAACAACGTTATATTGATGTGTGTTCCGAGAGCTCAAGAAATACTATGATTCAATGAAAAAGTTATCCGAAATTGACGTTTTCAAAATTCTTGATACCTTAATTGTGATTTGTAAAGCTTGGGTACGTGTCTTTCAAAAACAATCGGTAACCAAATGTGCTTCTCCTCTAGACTTACATGTAATCTCTTTGTTCATTTTAGACCGACTTCACACATGAACTTTTTATGACGATAGAAAAGGAGCTAGCATAATCCTTCGTTTCCATGTTTCACTATCATTCACCACTTTTTGTACAAATTTCAGAAAATCTCTATAGTTACTATGACCTTGACCACTGAAATGCTGAACTCAATATCAAAAGGGATCTTCCTCTCATTAAATGTGCTTGTATTTCTATGTTGAGTTTCAATCCAATGTAAAGTATTTGATAATTTTAAAATAAGGGACAGACATATACGGTTGCAGTTTGATTCTGAATTAACCGGACATAGAATATAGGTAGATGTCTAATTGCTATCTCAGTATTGCAATTTTCATTGTTATTAAATGTAATATCAGTATTTAGTACAAATATAATATTAAATCAATCCTAATTGTCTCTTATTTTTGACAGATAGTTTTATTCATTCAAATGTGATGTAATTTTTCATTTTTGATGTTCTGTTTTGTTCATTTTTTTGTCATTTTTTACAATTTTTTGACTTATTCAGATGTGTCTATTTTTTGTGTTGCATTTTGTCGGGTTATGTAAAGTATTTCGGTTGTTTCTTGTAATTAGTTAATACTTCAGTTTAATCATGTATATCTTTTCTATAGTCATTTTATAAAATTTACTGTTTGCAAAAGTATAAATTATTCTAAATAATAGGGATGTTCTGGTACCTAACAGAAAACCCTGGCCGTTTTTGGCACAACTTTTTTGAACTTTTGGTCCTCGATGCTGTTCAACTTTGTACTTGTTTCGTCTTTCAAACTTTTGTATCTGGGCGTCACCAGTAAGTCTTGTGTGGACAAAATGCACTACTGGCGAATTAAATTTTAAACCTGTTGCCTTTGTTAGCTATTATTCGCGTGTTTCTTTGTCAATTGTGTTATCCTATTTATTTGTATTGTAGTCCTGTAATGTTGTGTTGTCATTTTAATGTTATACTTCACATGGCCATAAAAGAGGGAGGTTTAGCATGCCACAAAACCAGGTTCAACCCACCATTTTTTTTCTTTCAAAAATGTCCTGTACCAAGTCAGGTCATTGTTATATTATAGTTCGTTTCTGTGTGTGTTACATTTTAACGTTGTGTTTCTTTTGTGTCGTTTGTTTCCTCTTATATTTGAGTGTGAATTCACATTATTATAAGACGTGTCACGGTACTTTTCTATCCCAAATTCATGTATTTAGTTTTGATGTTATATTTGTTATTTGCATAGGATTTTGTCTAATGCTTAGTTTGTTTCTGTGTGTGTTACATTTTAATGTTGTCGTAATTTTTTTTTATTTAATGCGTTTCCCTCGGTTTTGGTGTATGACCCAGATTTGTTTTTGTCTATCGATTTATGAGTTTTGAACATCGGTATACTACTGTTGCCTTTATATATCGAAGCACCAGGTTTTTGGTGGTTTATTTTGCTCAATCTTCCGTTTTCTATGTTGATTTTTGAATACTATTGTTTCTCATTTGGACTTCAAGTTTTTTTCCCATTGTATTGTCAGTTATTTTTTTGACTAACTAGTTTGAAGGTCACATAGGAATCTTTTGCCTCTCACTTTTGTGAACTAGCACTAAAATTTCATTATAAGTTGGTCTTAATGACAGATCTTTGATTGTTTCTGTTAAATTCATTCACATTGACACCTTAAAAAGCTTGGTACATATTGTGTTAACATATGTTTATTGTTAAAGGCTGTATGTTCCACTTTAAATGTCTTTTAATTGTTGTTGTTGGGTTTGTTTTCTTATTGATATACATCCCAAATCTCCTTTTATTCATAGACAGACAGACAGAGTGCTATCTTTAAACTGGAACACCAGGAAATATTTTTGCACAGGGTTATGAAATAAATATACACTAATTTGACAAGTATGAATACCAATAAAAAGTAAGAGAGGCTAATGGTTAGTATGTTACTTTTCATCAGAATGGCTGGCGTGAAAGTCAAAGAAGACTACAACAAGACATGTATGGTCAGTATGTTTATTATCATCAGAAATGGTGTGAAAGACACTGTAATAATCTAATGTAACAAGTGAAGAAATTTAACTTCATTAATGTAACAACTTAATTTGTGCATACATTAAATGGTTACAAATAGTGTTCTGATAGGTTAACTTGTCTAATTAACCATCAGTAATACTTTAACAATTCATGCCCTCATCGACATATAAGTTGACTTAAACGTCAATTGTACATAATGTGTACAGGTTATTTACAATAACCAAACATTTCATTTAACAATAAATGTTAAAACATAACAAGTGCATTAAATGCATTTACATGCTACAAAAAGATTAAACAAATATTCTGACTAAAATATGTCAATCTTTGGACAGAGGTTATAACCTCATTATCTAGGTTTTGATTAATCAACAACCAATTTAACTAATGGTTTCACTAGTTTATCATTGCACATTATTGTATAAAATGTTTCATAAAACTGTAACAATAAGTAAATGTTTTACGACATAATAACACACGGGATAAAGATTTACAAAACTATTATCCACAAATATTTATTGTTCACAACAAAAAACCTTTGCTTTTTTTATGAATTCAAAAATACTGGTAATGACTCCATGCTAAAACTATTCTAAGTAGCATTGGATTTAAAAGTAGACAGAAAATTATCATTACAAATATCGGCATAAAACCCAATTCTTCAAAAATCATTTAAGTTTATTTATTTGGTTTAGCAATAGCACCTCTTAAAATCTCTACATCCATTTTTCTATGAATCAAAAGTTTAATCTGTCTACTAGTCTTACTAAATAGGAATCATAAATCCTTTATACTCACAAAAATATGTGTATTATGCTCAATCCTACAAACAAACAACACAAAATGAGGTAGGAATTACTGTGGTGGTTCTCCATAAATAGGAGTAAATATAACCACATACGATATAATCACTGTTGAGAACAAGTTCCTCAGCAGGTGAATTATAACATTGGCTTAAGACTTTTGTCTAAAAATCAAAACCAATTATTGACTTCAACATAAGAAGTACAATTATCTGAGACTATAGAACTCAGATCTAATAGATGACCATTCTATATATTGACAATGGCACATTCACATGTAATACATATGTTAAAACTATTACAAAGTACAGACACAATAAAGATAGGGAATGACCAAAAATTATTGGAAGTTACAATATGAATAAGTTTTTACAAATGGTTGAAGGTTATTTCATAGAGATAGAAGTCAAGTTGGAGACAAGTTTTGCTTTCAGATAACTTTATCAGTTTATTCAATAAAAAGTGAATTATTGCTACATCATTACTGAAGACCATTTAAATATGAGTAGTGCCATCTTATCCTGCCTAAACAAAAATCAAGTAATGTTACCCTGCCAATAGCAAACATCAAAAGATGTTACCCTGCCTATAGCAAACATCAAAAGATGTTATCTAACACACAAATATTTCTGATGTAGCCGATCTTGTTAGAAATTCAAAGTAAACAACAACAACCCGTAATAAGCTATTTACATTATTAAACATATTGGTTTTGTTGTTTTTCTACTAATTGGACCTTGCACATCCAAAAGCTTAAATCAAAATTATATTCTGTCTACACACTAAGCATGCATGAAAAATCACTGCAATAAACAAAGACAGATAGGTGTTACAAATTCTATAGTAAGCAATTTAAAACCATGATCTAAAGGCTAACATTAAAGATCAAAGGGAAGTAATCCATGTAAAACCATGATCTACAGGCTGACAACACAAAAAATTAAAGGGAAGTAAGCCATGAAAAACCATGATTTACAAGCTGACAACAAAGACAAAGTTCTTGAAAAGTTACCATCCAACTATCTATCATGTAGGCTTTACAAAAATCATTGAAGAGGAGATTAAATGACTAATTTTGGTTTCTAATTTAAGTTCTAAAGACATTAAAAGTAACTTTGCTACCATGAAATAAGTGCTCATATCTTATGCAGACAAAATTCCCCACTCTGTGGAATATCAGTATATATACTGTTTCTTATTATCAACAAATGTAAATTCTCAAGATTTTATTTGTATTGTAGTATTGAAGCTATGTTTATCTTTGTATTTTCGAAATGAAAAGTAAAAAACTGCTAATACTTGCTTTCCTTATAAATTCTAACAAACATATAGAATTTAGCATGTTTGGTCTGAATAAATATTATTACATTTGTCTGAAAAGCATAGAAAGTATTCTACTTTGTTATCTAATCCATTATATAACCCTTCAATAAACCGTTACCATCACTACCAAACAAAAACAATTAATAAGGAAAAGTCATAAAATCAAATGATCTAAATGCACAAAATACTGATTAAGCTTTAGCAAAACATATATGCTATAATCTGATCAAAAAGGAGAATGTATGACTGACCGTCAGATTGGCCATAATATTTCCATCATTTGCTGAACTTATGTTAAATATATATACTTAAATAAAACATGACAATTTTGGTTTCCTTTTCACAAGTTATACGACATCATTACCACAGTAACTGTACATTAGGATGTTATAATTTTCTTATAAAGCATACGACATCATTACGACAGTAACTGTACATTAGGATGTTATATACCACAGTAACTGTACATTAGGATGTTATAATTTTCTTATAAAGCATAAACAACTGAAATGATTATTTGAAACAAAAGCTTTTCAGTGAAAAACCAAGAAAGCATTCATAGTTATAAATATTTTCATTTATCTGAAATATATATGAACATAGCCATAGTATTTCACTTTAAAGAAAATTGTAGGTTACTAAACATGTTGTAACTTGTATGAATTGGTGTAACCCACCATCTGTATTTTTTTAATAATATACTTTTAATAATACAATATGACTTTAAAAAGGTTGTTAAATAAAAGTGAATACAATTTCCTATATATGCCATAAGGATACATATCTACATTATAAAACATTTATAGTATGTACATAATTAAAAGTGAGAACAGATCTTTTAATTTACATATTATCATTTTTTTCTATCAAACAGAAAAGGAACTGCTTATCAAAAATAAATCATCAAATATCATCAAAAACATGAAAATTTATCAAATCATAGACTGTTGAGACAAAATTCTTATCTAAACATTCTTCTGTGTATTACAAAGGTTTTCATTCTCAGAATCTAAAAACTCAAATGTACTAATAAACACAAATTTTGTGTTGTCATGGATACTTGTGAAACAAAATATCAAGCCTCAATTCTCAGGTATCTCCTTGACTGTGTTTTATGATTGTGTTGTTTTATGGTGGTATTATGTCCATGACTGTTGTTCTATAATGTTATATCTGGACTGTTGGTAGTATTAGCTACTGAGAGCTTGATGTAATGTTTGTTGCTGTTCTGCAGACAGAAGGGGGATACACCCCTGGAATACTGCTGGATTTTGCTGCAAAAATAATATTGTACTATTAATGAAAGAACAATTATTTTAATAAACTATTATAGCGGAATTCATCGAGTGTGAAGCCAAAGGTCATATCTTTGGTTAGCTTGCTTGTTAGAGGAACTGTGAAGTCATTGGTAGGTCAGGTAAACTATCCCCCTTTAAGATTAGACAAGTCTGACAGAATACAAATCTATTTGTCTGTAAGACTAGATAACTTCTAAAGGAGGGTAGTACAACTTACCTAATAATGACTTCAAGGTTCAGTTAACAAGCAAGCTAACCAAAGATATTATCTTTGGCAACACTCTCAATGAAATCGGCTCCAACACAAAAATTTGTAATGCCTTTTTTTAAGTCTGATAATGCTAATAATTATATCAACAAACCATGACTGAAGGTAAATGGCTAAACAATTTCCATGAAAATGAGATGTTCTAATGCTAATACATTAGCATACCAAATACCATTGACTTATCATAAGTCGTTCCCTCCAAACATAAACTGTGTAAAAGATTTAAAGTCAATGAACTATGATCAGGTGGTGAGGCTATATTATAACGCTGCCTCCCTGGTGTTAGAGTCGGACACCAGAGATAACAGGTTACAAATAAAAGGGATTTCTTTAACTGGTATGGTTTATATTACTATAAGATGTATGGCCCGACGTCTAATTGGAATACCGTCGAACCAACACACTTTACAGCTTCGTTAACCTAGACTCTAGAGGTCTATCAAATGTTATATAATTATTATTTATAAATAAAAGACAAAGCATATACAAGTTGTGATCATTTATTTAACAATCTTAAAATGGCAGAGAGAAATGGCTGTGAAGGCTCTATAGCTGTTTCTGGTTTGGTTGGGTTCCTGGTATGGTTGGTCTAACTAATTAAATAATATATATACACACACATATATATATAACAATCCAGAGTATAACCACTCTGTAGATTCAGTCGACTAGTTTAAAAACTACCATTAGCATATAGCTCATTCAGGCTTACAGAGGGTCTCAATAAAAGAACACCTATAAAATTATGTAGCCTTAATTCAACAACATCTATTTAAAATAACCATCTGTATATAAATACATGGTTATTATTGTCACCAAGACATATATTTCTTTGATAATTAAAACTATAGGTATAATTTAACCTATACATATATTGTCACCAACTATTACCACCCAAACTGAGTCACCGAGATTTACTCCCAACTTCTCCCAATTTGGTCTCCTTAATTTCCTCCAAAAGTCTCCCTAATTGTCTCCTTAATTTCCTCCAAAAGTCTCCCTAATTGTCTCCTTAATTTCCTCCTAAAGTCTCCCAAATTAGTCTCCTTAATTTACTCCCACAATCTCCCTAATGTATCTCCTTAATTTCCTCCTAAAGTCTCCCCAATTCGTCTCCTAATTTCCTCCTAAATTCTCCGATATTTCAAGTTTGGTGTTTCATAACATTCAATTCCAAACCACAACAATTACTGCTTTCCGTAGTTGATCATTTTAGTTTTATAAGAATGTCAGCCAATCACAGACTCTCTTACATAAGTCGGACCAATCAGCAACCATCTCTCTAATTAGGGAAATTCCCGAAATGGCAATTCAAAATGTAAACACTGGACATTTTATGTAAATAAAGATGTTTTCCAGCTTAAAATCATTAAGAACTAACATATGTATTCATCATGAAGGTTATTACACCAACAGGATAACTTAGGAACACATGAAAAAGGTTAATATCTCAAATATACAACAGAACTAAAGGTACCTGCACTCCGGGAACAAACTTTGTCACCGCGAGTAAATTCCACTCATAAAATCACTTGAAACACAATAGAATTAAATCAATTTTAGTGTAATCAGCGTATCGAATACACTCATATGCAAAGCATATCATCTCATAGACATCTCCGTATTATTATTTGTACTTAATAACACAGCATATTCAAAAAGGGGGGTTGACGGCATTACAATATATCATGTATAATCTCCTTGGAAATGAGATGTTCTAATGCTAGCACATTTGCACACCAAATACCATTGACTTATCATAAGTCGTTCCCTCCAAAACTTAAACAAACATATATTTGTAAACTGTGTAAAAGTTTTAAAGTCAATGAATCAGGGGTGAGGCTATATAATCTCCATGGAAATGAGACTTGCAAATGTCAATAAATTTGCATACCAAATGTCATAAAACATACACAGTATCAAGGGTAGGCACTTACAAAATGAGCTTGGCAATTATAGAATTTCCCTTACATTTCCACTGTACAAAAATGCACTTTGACAATCACATATATTTGAGATTTTCAAAGTGCCTTCTCTGGATTAAATGTACGAAGTCCCTATCCAGTGATCTGGAAGGTTTTTTTCACTATGGGCCCTGGGCCCCTCAAAAATAAATTCAATGAGCCATTTTAAAAAATAATGGGCCATGTTGTCAAATGAGTGGGCAATTTGAATTGACTTCTGTAAAAAAATAAAAAGTATCATTATTTTTTGGCAAAGTGGTGTTGGTACTAACCTTTATAATTTTAAATAATATCATGAATATTGTTCCTGTGATTATGTAATTCCAATGAATATACAATAACTTCTTCCAAAACGGACAATATTAAAGATAATCTTTATTTACAATGTTTAAACTGGTACTGTTGCCTTGGCTTGTTCATTAAATTTGGGTCTTCGTTGATACCATACTTATTCCAGACGTTCCGTATTAGAGGACATTTCATGCACTTCCTCTGCACTTCTTGTATTATTATTATTACTTCATCACGATGACAAGAATAACAGTAAAGAGTACCATTGATTGATAGAACAAAACAAGAATTCGCTGAAGTCTTGTTTACAAAATGTCAAAACAAGCCAAAAACCAAAAAATGACAAGGATAGTTAAGCGCCTTTTATGGAGACAAAACTATATTCATAACTAGAGACTCTCAAGAGCCTATCGCTCACCTGTTACTGTATTTACCGATGTCGGCCATCTTGGTTGGTAGGCGGGGTCATTAGACACTTTTTTAAAATAGATACCCTAGTAATGATTATTAAAGTTTGGTTAAATTTGGCCCATAGTTTTAGAAAAGAAGATTTTTGTACAAGTTACAAAATTGACAAAAAGTTGTTCAATATTGACTACAAAGGGCAATAACTCCTTAAGGGGTCCTCTGCAAATTTTGGTCATTTGACTCACCTCCACTTGTCTGACTATAGTAAGCATTCTTGTGTAAACATTTGACTCACCTCTACTTGTCTGACTATATTAAGCATTCTTGTGTAAACATTTGACTCTGATGGCACTGCCTCCTTTGTAAATGCTTCAGCCACAATACATACAATCTGTGGCAGGTTTACATGGTTCTCTCCCAGTATCAATGGATGATTACTAAAATTATCATATAACAGTAATTCATGAAGTTTAAAAAGTTTTTCTATATAGGTATAGGAAGATGTGGTAGGAGTGCCAATGAGACAACTCTGCATCTAAATAACAATTTATAAAGTAAACCATTATAGGTGATCAAGGAACAGCCTTCAACACAGAGCCTTGGCTCACACCCAACAACAAGCTATAAAGAGCCCAATTCTAAGCTGATCTCTTTCAATTGATGTTTCCTATTTTACCAGAAATGTTTACTGTAACTTACAACAGACTCTGATGAATGGCACCTTAAAATATTTATCAGATTATACAGAGATTTCAAACCACATAAAAAGAAAATGTCTGACCTATCATAAAATAGCATCCAATATTTATATTCTGTATTATGAATCTAACATTTCTATTCAATCTTATATTTGATCATTTCTATCCAATATTATAAATCTTATATTTGATCATTTCTATCCAATATTATAAATCTTATATGTGATCATTTCTATCCAATATTATAAATCTTATATTTGATCATTTCTATCCAGTATTATAAATCTTATATGTGATCATTTCTATCCAATATTATAAATCTTATATGTGATCATTTCTATCCAGTATTATAAATCTTATATGTGATCATTTCTATCCAGTATTATAAATCTTATATGTGATCATTTCTATCATTTCTATCCAATATTATAAATCTTATATTTGATCATTTCTATTCTATACTTTATAACTATTCAACTTACATTTCAATAAGGTCACAGAGATAATTGTATACTGGTTCCGCTTCATCTTCATCTTCCCAGACAGGTAACCAGGAGAGCCACATGGGTAAAACATCATTAACATTAATCTGACTATTGTTATGTTGACAAATCTTAGCTATGGCAGAGATGGCATTTTCTGTTGGGTTGGCATTCTCAATGGACCGTGATTCAGGGTCCTGAATCATCTTCACCAACAGTGGCAAGGCCTCTACAAATACAATTACCTATGTAACTTGACTCAGGTTTATGAGGCAAAAAAATTATACATATAAGGTTACATCATTAAAACAATTATACATATAAGGTCAAGGTTACATCATTCAAAAAATTTGGGTAGGTAGGTTGATGTTTCCATTTGAATTAATTTTTCATTTTTTATTTTGTAACATAATTTGTGTTTGAGTTCTCCATTGGCCAAGTTTTCTTGTATATTTAATTATTTCCTTTGGAGATTGGTTGGGAAAAAATGGTGACGAAGTGGTTATTTCACCACACAAGTCACAAGTTTCTTAAAACAGCGGTCATATTCAAGAGTTCAGTTAATTTTTCAATTTACAACTGTGGTGACTTCAGACTGAAGTTGATTCCAATTAATACTTACACCTATGAGTGTAATTGTTTGAAAATCATGACAGTTGATAAACATACCGACTCTTACTTGCTTAAGAAGGAATTGTAGTAAATGAATTAAAAAAAAGTGTGGGAATCAACTTCGATATATCAATACACATCTTGACCCAATAACTTTTAAAAATTAAAAGTTTATTCAATGACACACCAGCATAAGATGCTAATAAAATACTTTCAAAATTCTTATCGACTAAGTAGATTGATGTATGTTACATTTTCACAATATTTCATATATAGTAAAAGATTACAAATTTTGATTAACAATAGAATATCTAATGTAACAGGGTTGTTTGACCTATCTTTTTTTCATTTAAGGACAAAAAAAAGTCAAAACTTGACAGTTGATGATTAAAATGGTGCATTAAGTTTCTGCAAGTCATAGAAACACATAATTAATTTCATGACAGGACTTCAACTTACAACTTAGAAACTTCCAAAAAAAAAACAGATTGATCGCATAGATCCAGCATGGCTCAACCAAAAACAGTTTTTGGCAAGTGAAATTGTGAAAGGCTAAAACCCAAATTTCAATCAGGTACATCGAAAAAATATTGCCAGCTTGTATAACTTTTAAACACTAGAAATTTTATAGTGCCATAACGAATCCCTGTATTTTACCTGCACATGTTGCAGCATACACTTCTCCTCCAAACTTGGCCATTACACCAATACCATAAGCTGAAGCCTGTCTCAGTTCTGGCTGTTTGTCACTTAGAAAACTCATCATCTGGGCAAGGAAGTACTGGGTGTATTTTACAGAGTGCTGGCAAAACATAAGGAATTAATATAATCAAGTTTTACTAGATTTAAAGATGAGGCCAAATAAAAATATATGTGTGGTTCCAGTAACCCTACCGTCTCAACTTTTTCGGCTTAAAAATAGCCTACCCTAAAGATTTTATTGTCATTTTTACATTAAGCACTGTTAAAGTCAGAATGTTGCTCTCATAGACTCAATGTAAAAAAAAACCATAAAATAAAAAAAAAAACCTACCTACCTACGTATACCCTAACTTTTTTTCAGATGTAACTGGAACCACACATACTTTTTTATTTGGCCTGAGTGAAATTGAAAAAAGTAAAGATATCAAGAAATGGTTAGAATATAAAAAAAACATTGCTTCTTGTATTTATATTTATAATAAGTATATCTTATCAAGATAGAATATATCAAACCCTTAGACTAGTGCAGACCCCCTTTCAACAGGTAAACTCTTCATTTGAAATCAGACCCCTTATTGTCAGTAACAATACATATATAGACCCTCAAATCTGCACATATAGTCATTTTAGGCATGAAAAATGTTTAAGTGAGTGTTTTTCAGTGTGTATTCATGCACAATTACTACTGAGACTGCATTCGGGAAAAAAGTGGTCGTTTTGAGACTAATTTCAAGCCATTTTTTTTCAAATTGGGATTTTTTTCCAGGGGAAAACGCCTTTATTCTCCAGTAATTTAAGGCAAACAATATCTCTGACTAGTCAACAAAGCAAGGAACTTTAGGAACCTGGTGATCAGGGGTTCATATGTAGATGTGGTTCATAAGAGTTATTCGTTTTTTTATGTAGTTTAGGCTGTTGGTTTTTCTGTCACTAGTCATTTTAGACCCTTTATAGATTGCTGTTCTGTGTGAGCCAAGGCTCTGTACTTTCACCTATAATGGTTTTATTTACAAATTGTAAATTGGTGGTCTCTCTGGCACTCATACCACATCTTCTATCTATATAAATGCTGATAAATGATGGCAGTTTAATGTCCGCTGGTGAATAAAATGCATACTCAGCACAAAAACATGTTGATACCATATTAATTTGAATCTACTTTGTAATAAACTGACTTGACAACCATACCACAATTTCTTTTTTATAACCTTCCTCTATAAAGCAAGAAAGCTACAAAGAGACCTCCAAGACAGTGCTTCAAGGCATGCACAAAAAATATTCAACCATAAAATTGGTCTGGATTTTCAGTATCGAATTGGACTAGATGCTATTTCATGGAATGAAAAAGAAGCCTGTATTACTTAATATATATTTTTTTTTAAAGTGGCATCTTTTACAGAAATCAAACTTTCAATAGATCTTAAAACTAATATATCTTACTGGTCCACAATGTTCTATCACATCATCCCATATACACAGTCCCCACTGTTTGTCTGACCACACTTGGTCTGGGCCCTGAAATAAAAATAAATATCTCATCATTTAATTAACACAGCCCCTTTTGTTTAGTTTACAAAAGCTGATCTGTCCAAGACACTGAAATACAATAATTATCTTTCTTAAGATTAATTTATAGCAATTGGATTGGCTTATATAGTCCTTATAAATTTCAGAACAAATTTTCCTAAAGTCAATTCAAATTATCTCCCTTTTCCATTTACAATATAAAATACAGAAGAATTTTTTTAATCGATTCTTTTTTCTTGTGAATGTTTTCTGTAATAAAACTAACAAATGGAAGAATTATTGGTGCTGTGAACCAAAAAACAAAATCAGGATAAATTTGTTACACAGTGTGCAATTGTCCTACTTAAAAAGGGGGAATAACTCTAGAAAGGTGAATGACCCACTGCCCAAATTCTGCATGTTTTGGTTCTTAGCATTGTGTATAAGGTTCATAAAGTTTGCAAGAGGAAAACTTGTGTGTTGAATTGAAAATGGGACTTACAGTCAAGGGTAACACTAATGCCCCTTCACCTAGCAGCAGGGGCATAAAAAGGACTTACAGTCAAGGGTAACACTAATGCCCCTTCACCTAGCAGCAGGGGCATAAAAAGGACTTACAGTCAAGGGTAACACTAATGCCCCTTCACCTAGCAGCAGGGGCATAAAAAGACTAAACCAAATGTGCTTCATCTGAAGTATGTATTCGATTTTAACAAAAGAAATCGGTGTATTACTGAAAAATATTACACCAGGGTTATCTATATCACATACTAGTCAAAATATTTACTAATTTTTATCATCGGTAAAAGAACATCATTCATAAATATAAATCAATTTGCAGACATCTTATTTGTTCAGGTATTTCACATCCAATCTTTTATGGTAATATTTTTCACAAAGCACAAAAATGTCAGCATTCACCCCAAAAGCTAACTCAACCTTTAAACAGACTTATTAAGAAGGGATATAGTTACTATATTGTTGTCTGGTCATTGAAAATGGGATATTTTGGTACTAATATTGATTTACTCATATATAGGGTCTTTGAACCGGAAAAAAAAATGTCTATTCTAAAACCATTTGTTGGCTTGATATAGGTTTAATATGTTTTCATATATTTTATGACTGATTGATTGTTGGTTGCTTATAGCCAGTGGCAAATATTTCATGCATGTTCAGGACGATTTATTCTATGATGGTAATATACTAAAGATGGGTATGATACTAAACCCGTAACAGGAGGGTTTGTGCTTGATTTGCATATGATGACGACATAATCTTTTATCAGTTTAATTGAGGTCTGGATCTAGCAGGTAAGAAGCTGTTTAGGGGATAGCTGAAACACGCCTGTAGGTGTGGGATTTTCTGGCTGTGTTGAAGACCCTTCAGTTGTTATCAATCTATTGTTGGGTTGTTGTCTCTTTTGACACACTTCCCATTTCCATTCTCAATTTCATCATGTCATATTTCCAGAAATTAACAATGATTGAAATCTAACATTTCTAATATATACTTACAATTAACTTAACAAAGAATGGAAGCAGTTGTTCAAACAGGGGCAGGAATTCTTCATGATGAGTACCAAATATAGAATGTAATATATCTGATACTTTACTCAGTATGTAGGTGTCGGCATCATCCTGGCAAAATAAAGTACAGATAAATAATTCTACATTTAAAGAATTCAAAGGCTAACATGTCTCTGCATCAAAAGTAAAATACAACTTAGTGCTAGTACAAAATAATTCTTCTTCAGATATAAATAATATCAATAACAACGGAGAACCCATTAAGCTTAATGAAACAGAGGAAATTTTACTAATTCTTATAAGACTAAATATCTTGCATTCTTATGATTTGTCACCTTGTTGTCTTTCCAACATAATTAAATATACTGTAGTATACACACAATGGTCTCATTAAACATTATCAATATTAAGTGAAAAATCTACGGAAAAGTTACATGCAACATCCACATAAAGTCAACTTTTATAAAGAAAGTCACAGGCATCCTTTATGATTACAAATTGTATTAAAAACATGGATTTGTAAAATTATGGAAAAATAAAACATCATTCATTCATTTTTAATGGTGTGAAGTTCAGCATTCTCATTACTATATAAGGTTGGTTCAAAACCATACTTTTTAATGATCCAGTATGGACTAAAAATGTCATTTTTGAACTACATACAAATTAAGGATACATCTACAAAATAATCACTTATTGGAAACTTTAATCGGTTTCTTAAATAAACAATGGTGAAAAAAATGTCAAAATAAGTACAATTTGGGTACCCATACATCATGAAAAACTCACAAACTTTATTAATAAAACTGCATGCTGAGGCCTACATTAAAATATTGAGTCTTTGATCTCCTCGACTGAACCATGAAAAAATGTTTTCACTCATAACATTTCGTACACATTTAAAATGAGACTTTTGAATTTTGAATCAAATGAGCATGCAAAAATCGTTAACATTTGACACATTCAGGTGGAAATGCATAGAACCAATTTCAGTGAGTATGTAGCTTAAGGTAATATCTTTGGTTAGCTTGCTTGTTTGCTAGCTGAGCTGTGAAGTCATTATTAGGTAAGGTATCCTACCCTCCTTTCAAAGTAGCCTAGTCCTACAGACAGATTGGTTATCTGTTGGACTAGTCTACTCTTAAAGGAGGGTAGTTTACCTAACCTAACAATGACTTCACGGTTCAGCTAGCAAGCAAGCTAACCTAACAATGACTTCACGGTTCAGCTAGCAAGCAAGCTAACCTAACAATGACTTCAAGGTTCAGCTAGCAAGCAAGTTAACCTAACAATGACGTCACAGTTCAGCTAGAAAGCAAGCTAACCAAAGATATTACCTTTAGCTACATACTCAGCTGTAAATGTAGACAGATTATTGTCATATTTCTTTGCTGTGTTTACATACAAAAATACAAATAATTCTGATTGTGAAATTAGACTTGACACCTGACAGTGATCAGGGATAGAACACTGATCTAAGACTTGACACCTGACAGTGATCAGGGATAGAACACTGATCTAAGACTTGACACCTGACAGTGATCAGGGATAGAACACTGATCTAAGACTTGACACCTGACAGTGATCAGGGATAGAACACTGATCTAAGACTTGACACCTGACAGTGATCAGGGATAGAACACTGATATAAGACTTGACACTTGACAGTGATCAGGGATAGAACACTGATCTAAGACTTGACACCTCACAGTGATCAGGGATAGAACACTGATCCTTACTCTGATCACTCAGTTGATGATAGTTACCTCCTCTAATAAGTCTTCCTCTAAATCCTCATCATAATCCTCATCTTTCCTCTTTTCTGAAAACATAAATCACTGGATTAAAGATGGATAATTATCATTAACACCTCTTTCTATTGACATTTATATTTGTAGAATTTATTTACTAAGCAATTTTTCTGTATGATTCTTAACCAATCACTGAAACAAACTATTGATGAACATCAACTACGCCTATTTCGAACTCTCTCAACCAGTAATGGTTTTAAAGATAAATATAACAGCGCTCACCATGTCTTTCTTCCTGCTTTTTGAAATGAGTCTGCAGTTGTTTTTCCAGCAAAGACATAACTAAGTTCATATTCTCTTGGGATAAACACCCTTTTCCCAACTTTTCTATGCACTGAAAAACAAGAATTTACTATTAGTAAACATCCAAGTGTTGCATACCAATGAAGCCAAAGCATGAATCTACATGTGTTTTCTACACTACCTATGATGTGTACAAGAATATATTTGTTTATAAAATGAAAATACTTTATTTGACTTGAAACTGCAATTCACTATTTGTAAAAGTAAAAAAAAAAAAAGAAGAATGCAAGATATTGTTTCCAAGAATATTAAGAAGCAAAATTTAATACTTCTTGATTGTTGTTGGTCACCTCAATAAGATTGATTTTCTCGCTTGAGCTGGTATAGAGAAAAGCAATTGAGTCGAGATGACCAATGATAATCTGTTTATCGCTACCGTTTTTTGGTATGTATAAAGCGCACATTTATAACCTAGGTCATGTTTCTTGTAAGAGGGGTGCGTGTTATACATGACTACAAACAATTTCTTAGTCTTTTTTTCAGGTCCAAATTCCGACAAAGAAATTTCCAGGTGAAGTGAAGAGTACGGAATATTTTTGCTAAAACCTCGATTGTTTTTATGTTTTACATGTTATAATTGTAATATGTATCGTATTGTTCTTGATTTGTCATGTTTTATTCAAATAAAATACATTTTATATCTTTGTTGTTACGTTTATTGTGTAAATTTGTCCATCTGTTTTGCAATCTGGAAATTTGCTAAGTCTTAATAAAGACACAATAAAGCTTTTGCTGTCGATGAAATAAGCCTCTGTGTTCCTTGTTCTCATAACTTACTGTTTTTGTATGTGTTCATCATAGAGAGTTGAAGAAAGTGTATGAAAATTGAATAAACCACGCTCGTTTTGTAAAGATAAACCGCCATTTTTTCTAATGTATTGATCAGGTGATCGCAAGTCATGTGGGTCAGTCATGTGACTTAATATTGTAAAGTGATGATTTACTCTATGATAAATTATTAGAAAAAGTACATTTTTACTTTGTAACTTTTCAACTTTTAAACAACTGTTTAAAAACATTCAAGAAATTATGATTGAAAACATGATAATCCCATAATTGTAACCTGAACGAATTTAATTAGGAATAAGGTCAACCTGTCACTGATTTGTTTTGACATCGATTAGACCTGTTGATTGAGGTGTGATAATCCGGATTAACAGCTAGAATCATCAAACAAAAAAATAAAAACAAGGAGATTTTAACAATTTATTACAGCACTAATGACCTTAATTATAATTATTAGACTGATTCGTAATTATTTTATTGTTTGAATCAGAACAATAATTTGGACATTTAATCTTGTCCTCGATACACAAACCATTTAATTTGGATTAAAATATTTATCTCAATCTAATAAAATTCTTATTCATTTGTTAGAATACTTTCAATTTCATATTTATTACGTATTCTGAACGGAATTCTCCGACATTGGTGTCCATTTAAAAAACTTCCTGTTTACAGATAAACTTCCTGTTTGCCGATTTTGCAGCTGTAACTTTTCCGAAAATGTCTAGGAGTATTATATGACCAATAAACTTTTTTTCTCTTGTTTCTTGGACCACAAAGGGGGTGCGCACTATAAACAAATGCGCACTATACATACCAAAAGACGGTATTCTACCTATGAAAACGTTGTTAATTTCATTGACAATGGCATGTGCGCTCTTAGTTTCTAGTTATAATTTTTCATAACTCTCTAGAGTACTGAGAAGTACCGATTATCAGGTTTTCTACAAATAGCCGCTTGATATAATGTGAAATTTTTTTAGCTCTTTCACTGCACTCACTCGCCCAAAAGGTTCACATTGTGGCTCACAGCGGATATTTTACGATATCTTTTTGAAGAAAATCCGATTATCTGTTTATCTTTCTATTGCTGGTCTTTTCCCCTTTCCTAAGACAGTTTTATCCTTGGCAAAAGCAAGCTTTATTACGTCTCCTCTCGCATTGTGACGTCGCTGATAACTTCTCCTCTCACATTGTGACATCACTGATAATGCGTGGTCTCATTTTGAAGCCTTGATACAAGAATTACGGAGCGACAGAGCAGGGTGATATAGGTATAGTCAGCAAGATCAAAGGAAAATTTTGTAAAAATAGCGTTACAATCTCTTGTCTGGCAAATTCTTACCTTGGATAAAGCATACAAGTGTTCTGGTAGAACTGACTGTTCAGGTTCTATCTCTATTGCCTTTAACAGACTTGGACAGATATAATTCCACATCTCCGCTACATACTGATCTCCTCGAATCTTAGCACAGTCTATTAAGAACGGTAGACTTTCTGAGGCTGCTATTCTAATGTCTTTTTCAAGGTTAAAGAAAATTTTAAGGTCACATTACAGTTGAAACACTGATATATATATACACATAATATTAACTTCAAAACAGATAATTAAAAAAAGAACATTTTAACTATTGATGCAAGACATAAGAAATGATATAGACTTGTGAAGTGATTTAACATGCCAGTATAAGTATATTGTGTATGATGTCTGACCATGTAACTGGCCCAACAACATTGGTCAACCACAATGGCCATGTTAAAACCATGGAAACCTTAAATAATCAGAGAAATGGTCAGATACTATCTAGCAACATAAATAATCAGAGAAATGGTCAGATACTATCTAGCAACATAAATAATCAGAGAAATGGTCAGATACTATCTAGCAACATAAATGATCAGAGAAATGGTCAGATACTATCTAGCAACATAAATGATCAGAGAAATGGTCAGATACTATCTAGCAACATAAATGATCAGAGAAACGGTCAGATACTATCTAGCAACATAAATGATCAGAGAAACGGTCAGATACTATCTAGCAACATAAATGATCAGAGAAACGGTCAGATACTATCTAGCAACATAAATAATCAGAGAAACGGTCAGATACTATCTAGCAACATAAATAATCAGAGAAATGGTCAGATACTATCTAGCAACATAAATAATCAGAGAAATGGTCAGATACTATCTAGCAACATAAATAATCAGAGAGATGGTCAGATACTATCTAGCAACATAGATAATCAGAGAAATGGTCAGATACTATCTAGCAACATAAATAATCAGAGAAATGGTCAGATACTATCTAGCAACATAAATAATTTCATTATTTATCAAAATGTTTGGTATACATCACTCCATTTCCTTCATTCACTACTTCAAGACAATCTCTTATATATTTCCTAAATTTACTTACAACTGTAAGGGATGATACTGGCCAAACAACATTGGTCATCATGTATAATTTCTGACCATGATACTGGTCATCACTGTATAAAGGATACCATCTTCGAAGTAGAACTTTAACAAAGGGACCATTGTCCTGACCACTTCCTCTGCGTACTCAGCAAAACCTTCCTTTAGTTCTCTTGCGTAACACACTAACATCTGACATGCTGTTGTTTTCTCTTCTAAACCAGCTGTTCTAATACCAAAACTTTGCTGTAAAACAATGGAACAATATTTAAGAACCTGACAATTGCCTAACACACTTAAGATTATAAAAATCGGAAGATGTGGTATGATTGCACTAACACAGCTCTCAACTAGAGAAATAATGACAGAAGTTAACATAGATCAGATTAACCCTCATTTGATTTTATTTCGTGCAATTTTATTTATTTCATGATAATTGATTAATGTGTATATTTTTTGCAGTGTTTTCACTACAGTGAGAAAGTCATTAGATGGATTGTGCAAAAAGTTTTACCATGAAACACATGTAGTAGAAAATCCTGTAAAATTTTCGGAGATGTACAGCTATTGAATTATTCTTAACCAGGAAGAAAAATAGAGCAAAATTTCTTTACTTTTCCTGAATCATTTTTATTTAATGTATACACAATGTTTATATCAGTATGTTGCTGATGAAATAAATACTGTACCTGTTCCCCTACATTGACAAACTCCCAATCTGTATCACCTTGCATGTCTCTTATTTCATCACCTGAAAAAAACAAGTATTTAAAATTCTTCATCAGAACACTGTGTCTGCTGCTGTAAGTGTACACAATGGAAACTGCTAAAAAAACTGCGTCTATTTCTCAAAAATTCAATGAAATATATTGAATATATATGTATATATATATATTGAAGTCTGAAAAACTAAGACTGTATCTTAATTTTAAGAACAAGAAAACTAAATATTACTACAAAAAAAATAATAAGTCCATTTCTCCGAAAAATACAAGAGCAGAAAAAAAGAGGAAGCTAAAGTGACACAACCCTAATTCCAACTTGATCTGCATAGTGTGGTATTTAGCTTTATGTATTAGTTTCTTAAAATTTGGTTGAGGCAAAAGTTAAAGAGAAGAGGATCTATTTTTGGATATACATACAGAAAAGGGTAACACTAAATGCTTACTCAAGTTATTGATGTCTTAAAATTGCTGTTTCGGTTTTGCAATTTTGGCTCACCATTTTTTTTCAAATACTTTAGACAAAGACAAGATAAGTGATATAACTTTCGGCCTAGCCAAGATCAGATGTGCATTTTGTGTTTCACATGAAGTCAAAAATGAGTATCACCTCAGGGAAAAACTCTTTTGATATTTTGGTTCAAAAATGGTTTAAATTATGAAAAATTGCTATCGTTAGGCTAACACTGGAAGCATTTATATAATTACATGCAGTTTTTGGAAGAAATATTTAATATTTTTATTAAATAAATGGTGTTTAAAAACTGTATAATTTTCTTTAATGGTTGGCTTCAAGACATAGTCACCAGTGTCAGATTTTTGGTCAATGACAAAGACAACAAAATATGTTTAGAATTATTGAATATCAAACATTTTAATTGAAAAAAAAAATGACAAGAACATGTTTAACTCACAGTTATTTGAAACAACAGTAGCTTTCTTTGATCATTAATCTTATCTGATAAAACTGTATCTAAAATTATCTATAAATAACAAAATTTCCAAAAAAAACCTTTCTTTTGGTGTATAGAACATTAAAATAACTTGATGCATATTCTTACAATAAACAATCAAACTTAGCAATACAATTTATATGTTTTGTCTACGGACAAGACATTGTATTCATATTTAATGAAATGCATTATTAAAACCTAATTTTGATATAGCTGAAAGTGTTCTCTTGAAAAAAAAACCATACATTTTATCAGGTTTATCTATCAAATGATGCTTAACTTCGAGGAAAATGGAAACAAATACATTTTGATAATGTCTACGGACAAGACATTTTATTGATATTCAATTAAATGCTTTCAAAGATGATTGTTAAAGTTAAGATTAAAAGTTACTATTTAAATTTTAAGCTGTGTTTTTTAAATTTTGGAAAATATAAAAATGTACCCATAATTCTTTACATATCTCAATAATTTATTGATTAAACCAAACTGAAGACACATTCTTTTAACTGAAATTCATATATCTGACTGTTTAAAACAATCAAACTATTATTAAAACTCAATTTTGACATAGTTGAATGTGTTCTCTTAAAAGAATAACATACATTTTACCTATCAAATTAGGCTGAAATCAAGGAAATTGGATACAAATATACTGTGGTAATGTCTACGGACAAGGCAATTTCAGTTAAAAAAAATCTGTTAGAATTAATTGTGAAGATATTCATGTTGAAAATACTGAGTTTTAATTTGAATAGATAACTTTCATCACCTATAAATAAGATTTAAGTTCCATAGCAGACAAATAATTGAATTTAATACTTGTTATGTACAAGTGTCTTGTCCGTAGACACTTCCTCATCTGCTGTTAATACTGAAATGCAAAAGATAAAGTTAGAGAGAGAGAAATACTTTTTCTTCATTTGATTTAGTTAATCTTTTAAGGTATGCAGCAACTGGAATAAACAATATTGAAGTAAAATAAGGTATGCTTTTTATGACTGATAATCTGACACTTTTTAAAATCCACTCCTGTAAAGTCATTTTACAAAAATTGAGAACACTTAAATTACCATTTATTTATTAAAAATAAGATATTTCTAAGTTTAAACAACACATAGGACTAATTAAGACCCATAAAGCCAAGCAATATTGATAAAAAGACATGTCTACGGACAAGACATGTGTCTACGGACAAGACATTCTGACATATTTTTGAATTTTTTCCTCTATTAATAGATGGTAGAAAAAAATGTTAGTAGTGTTTTCATATCTACAAAAGAACAGGAACTTAGCAATGCAACATAAATGTAATTATGCTTCCAGTTTACTAGGGAATGCATGTCTACGGACAAGACATTTTTTCACTTTATTTGTATATCCAACTTTGATGGCATATATCTCCAGCTAGGGTACTGCAATTTTGATAAATGAGGTAGTTTCTGATAATGTATATACTAGAAGAGAAAACAAAACACATAATAGCATAAATTTAATTTATTTTTCCCTTTTATCACTACACTGAGCAAGCTAAAAACAAAAGTACAAAATTTCATAACGAGCGCATAGTATTCAACTTTTTATCATAACTTTGTAACCACTGAAGATTTTTTGTTGCAACAACCAGTAAAAGAAAGAAGAATAAATTGTCTATAACAGTGAACCAATAATGTAGTTCAAATTAAGTTCACTTATTAACTATCAATTGATAAAAAAAGGTAAATTTTAAATGAAACAACATAACGTGTAATTTTGCCCATTTTCAGCGTGTATTTTAGTGTTTTTTTTCAAAACGGTAACACCTATACATGATATTTGATATTCATTGTGAAACCCTACATTCTCTTCTTCAGTTCAAAGATGTATTACTTATGTAAAGTTTATCTTCTTGTCTTTACAAGCCTATAACATAGACCCAATATGAAATGCACATCTGATCTTGGCTAGGCCGTTTGTTATTGAGAGATTTTTTGTTACACAAAGGTAAAAATACTAGTCTGTGTCTACCTAACAACAGGCAATCTCAGATGTAGAATATGTTTCTTTAAACAAAATGTTGAGCTAATTATCTATACTTACTGTCAAGTAGTGCCACCTCTGGCTTGAGGGAGGCTGCTTTTAACACGGGTGGCATTACTAATTATCTATACTTACTGTCAAGCAGTGCCACCTCTGGCTTGAGGGAGGCTGCTTTTAACACAGGTGGCATTACTAATTATCTATACTTACTGTCAAGCAGTGCCACCTCTGGCTTGAGGGAGGCTGCTTTTAACGCGGGTGGCATTACTAATTATCTATACTTACTGTCAAGCAGTGCAACCTCTGGCTTGAGGGAGGCTGCTTTTAACGCGGGTGGCATTACTAATTATCTATACTTACTGTCAAGCAGTGCAACCTCTGGCTTGAGGGAGGCTGCTTTTAACGCGGGTGGCATTACTAATTATCTATACTTACTGTCAAGCAGTGCAACCTCTGGCTTGAGGGAGGCTGCTTTTAACGCGGGTGGCATTACTAATTATCTATACTTACTGTCAAGCAGTGCAACCTCTGGCTTGAGGGAGGCTGCTTTTAACGCGGGTGGCATTACTAATTATCTATACTTACTGTCAAGCAGTGCAACCTCTGGCTTGAGGGAGGCTGCTTTTAACGCGGGTGGCATTACTAATTATCTATACTTACTGTCAAGCAGTGCAACCTCTGGCTTGAGGGAGGCTGCTTTTAATACAAGTGGCATTACTAATTATCTATACTTACTGTCAAGCAGTGCCACCTCTGGCTTGAGGGAGGCTGCTTTTAAAACAGGTGGCATTACTAATGGCAAGTATTGCTGGAATTCTTTACCAAGAATCTTACACATTCTAGCCCAGGCTGATATCATGTAGGAAATCTAAAATGAGAGAGTGATTTTTTAACTAGTTAGTCATTTAACTTAATCTTTTGACCATCAACTCAAATTTACTTCCATTGGAAGTCTACTTCTATTACAAGTCAACAATTAAAGGTATAATGGTGAAGACAAAGGTCAGATACTATCTAGCAAAGGTCACTTTCATCAGATATCAAAGTTTGCAGTAATCCATCATTCCAATGTCTTCACCTTACCAATACCTGCCATTTATGCAGGCAAACTATATCAACTTCATCACCAGTACAATGCATTGAAAAAACATATGTACCTGTTGAGTTAATCAGATATTATATAGCTCCGAAGTTTAGGACTTGCTGGGGAATTGGGTGATCAGTACTATTAGATTATATAGATAGCAAGGAAATTAACGGCTGGTATCTGTCTTAAAATTGTTAAAAGATCCATCTTCAAATAGAACTAGAGGCTCTCAAGAGCCTGTGTCGCTCACCTTGGTCTATGTGCATATTAAACAATGGACACAGATAAATTCATGATATAATTGTGTTTTGGTGATGGTGATGTGTTTGTAGATCTTACTTTACTGAACATTCTTGTTGCTACAATTATCTTTATCTATAATGAACTTGGCCCAGTAATTACAGTGGAAAATATTTTCTAAAAATTTACAAAAATTTATGAAAAATGCTAAAAATTAACTATAAACGGCAATAACTCCTTAAGGAGTCAATTGACTATTTTGGTCATGTTGACTTATTTGTAAATCAAACTTTGCTGAACATTATTGCTGTTTACAGTTTATCTCTATCTATAATAATATTCAAGATACCAATTCAGGGGCAGTAACCAAACAACGGGTTGTCGGATTCATCTGAAAATTTGAGGGCAGAAAGATCTTGACCTGATAAACAATTTTACCCCATGTCAGATTTGCTCTAAGTGCTTTGGTTTTTGAGTTATAAGCCAAAAACTGCATTTTACCCCTATATTCTATTTTTAGCCATGGCGGCCATCTTGGTTGGTTGGCCGGGTCACGCCACACATTTTTTAAACTAGATACCCCCATGACAATTGTGGCCAAGTTTGGTTTAATTTGGCCCAGTAGTTTCAGAGGAGAAGATTTTTGTAAAAGATTACTAAGATTTACGAAAAAATGGTTAAAATTTGACTATAAAGGGAAATAACTCCTAAAGAGGTCAGCTGACCATTTCCTTTGCATTGAGGTATTTGTAAATCTTACTTTGCTGAACATTATTGCTGTTTACAGTTTATCTCTATCTATAATAATATTCAACATAATAACCAAAAACAGCAAAATTTCCTTAAAAATACCAATTCAGGGGCAGCAACCCAACAACAGGTTGTCGGATTCATCTGAAAATTTCAGGACAGATAGATCTTGACCTGATAAACACTTTTAACCCGTCAGATTTGCTCTAAATGCTTTGATTTTTGAGTTGTAAGCCAAAAACTGCATTTTACCCCTATGTTCTATTTTGAGCCATGGTGGCCATCTTGGTTACTTGGCCGGGTCACGCCACACATTTTTTAAACTAGATACCCCAAAGATGACTGTGGCCAAGTTTGGATTAATTTGGCACAGTAGTTTCAGAGGAGAAGATTTTTGTAAAAGATTTCTAAGATTTACGAAAAATGGTTAAAAATTGACTATAAAGGTCAATAACTTCTAAAGGGGTCAATTGACCATTTTGGTCATGTTGACTTATTTGTAAATCTAACTTTGCTGAACATTATTGCTGTTTACAGTTTATCTCTATCTATAATAATATTCAAGATAATAACCAAAAACAGCAAAAATTCCCTAAAATTACCAATTCAGGGGCAGCAACCCAACAATGGGTTGTCGGATTCATCTGAAAATTTGAGGGCAGAAAGATCTTGACCTGATAAACAATTTAACCCCATGTCAGATTGCTCTAAATGCTTTGGTTTTTGAGTTATAAGCTAAAAACTGCATTTTACCCCTATGTTCTATTTTTAGCCATGGCGGCCATCTTGGTTGGTTGGCCGGGTCACGCCACACATTTTTTAAACTAGATACCCCAATGATGATTGTGGCCAAGTTTGGATTAATTTGGCCCAGTAGTTTCAGAGGAGAAGATTTTTGTAAAAGTTAACGACGACGGACGACGACGACGATGACGACGACGACGACGACGACGGACGACGGACGACGGACGACGGACGCCAAGTGATGGGAAAAGCTCACTTGGTCCTTCGGGCCAGGTGAGCTAAAAATCATACATTATTTGATTCTTTGTTTATTTACTCCAAGAATGTGTAACTCTTCTTCATAGTGACCCTACTTTGTTTATTTACTTCAACAATGTGTAACTCTTCTTCATAGTGACCCTATTTTGTTTATTTACTCCAACAATGTGTAACTCTTCTTCATAGTGACCCTACTTTGTTTATTTACTCCAAGAATGTGTAACTCTTCTTCATAGTGACCATATTTTGTTTATTTACTCCAACAATGTGTAACTCTTCTTCATAGTGACCCTACTTTGTTTATTTACTCCAAGAATGTGTAACTCTTCTTCATAGTGACCCTATTTTGTTTATTTACTCCAACAATGTGCAACTCTTCTTCATAGTGACCCTATTTTGTTTATTTACTCCAACAATGTGTAACTCTTCTTCATAGTGGCCCTATTTTGTTTATTTACTCCAAGAATGTGTAACTCTTCTTCATAGTGACCCTATTTTGTTTATTTACTCCAAGAATGTGTAACTCTTCTTCATAGTGACCCTATTTTGTTTATTTACTCCAACAATGTGTAACTCTTCTTCATAGTGACCCTACTTTGTTTATTTACTCCAAGAATGTGTAACTCTTCTTCATAGTGACCCTAAAATCAATAGGCACATTCTGCTCCTGTGACCAAAGTCAGCTAAGGTGGCAGTCTGATATAAACTATTTTATGATCCATGGATCAGTGGTCATCTGGAAACCAAGGTGACTAATGGGTCAGTGGTTTCTGATTATTCATATGTGACATGTGATGGCAAAACACCACAATGGCCAAATGTTATAACCATTGAAACCTTAAATAATCAGAGAAATGGTCAGATACTATCTAGCAACATAAATGATCAGAGAAATGGTCAGATACTATCTAGCAACATAAACAATCAGAGAAATGGTCAGATACTATCTAGCAACATAAACGATCAGAGAAATGGTCAGATACTATCTAGCAACATAAACGATCAGAGAAATGGTCAGATACTATCTAGCAACATAAATGATCAGAGAAATGGTCAGATACTATCTAGCAACATAAATGATCAGAGAAATGGTCAGATACTATCTAGCAACATAAATGATCAGAGAAATGGTCAGATACTATCTAGCAACATAAATGATCAGAGAAATGGTCAGATACTATCTAGCAACATAAATAATCAGAGAAATGGTCAGATACTATCTAGCAACATAAATAATCAGAGAAATGGTCATACTATCTAGCAACACAAATAATCAGAGAAATGGTCAGATACTATCTAGCAACACAAATAATCAGAGAAATGGTCAGATACTATCTAGCAACATAAATAATCAGAGAAATGGTCAGATACTATCTAGCAACATAAATAATCAGAGAAATGGTCAGATACTATCTAGCAACATAAATAATCAGAGAAATGGTCAGATACTATCTAGCAACATAAATAATCAGAGAAATGGTCATACTATCTAGCAACATAAATAATCAGAGAAATGGTCAGATACTATCTAGCAACATAAATGATTTCATCATTAATCAAAATGTTAGGTATACATCATTCCATTCACTGCCACTAACTACATCCAGACAATCTCTTATCTATTTCCTAAATGTAAATTAACATGTAACTGACAAAAGGTTTAATTTACTGCTGTACTCATATTTTTTACATTTTCACCTACTATGTTGTGTTTGTTTTGTTATCACACTGTTGTCAATATCATGGAATTTTATATGACTGTCATACAAGTGTAAGGTTAAGCTAGCTTTAAAACCAGTTTTAATCTAAGAATTTTCAAGGACATGTCTGTACCAAGTCTGGATATGACCATTGTTTTCCATGTGGTTGAAGTGTATGAGCTTTTGATTTTGCTATTTGATAAGGGACTTTCCAATTTCCCTCCAAGTTGGGTATTCTGCTATTTGATAAGGGACTTTCCAATTTCCCTCCTAGTTGGGTATTCTGCTATTTGATAAGGGACTTTCCAATTTCCCTCCGAGTTGGGTACTTTGCTATTTGATAATTAAGGGACTTTCCAATTTCCCTCCGAGTTGGGTATTTTGCTATGTGATAAAGGACTTTCCAATTGACCCCCGAGTTCGGTATTTTTATTATTTGACTTTTTAAATACCTGTGGATCATCGTCCTCCATTTCACTCAGATCTGTTTGTGTCTTCAATAACATCTGCATCACGTCACTACAGTCCTGTAAAAACTGGAAAAAAGAAATATAATTGTCAACATGAATACATGCTATAATTACATCACTAGTCCTGGAAAATAAATGTAAACATGATTAAGTCCTATACTAAGTCCAGTCAAAAACAGAGGTAAAGATATAAGGGTGTAGACAAAGGTCAGATACTATCTAGCAAAGGTCATTTTCATCATATATCAAAGTTTGCAGTTATCCATCATTCCAATGTCTTGACCTAAACATATTTCATAACTTCACAGGGAATGCCTTGTATGAGACAAGTTGAACAGACCAAAACACAAAATCTTGACCTTACCCCTGAACCATGAAATAAGGTCAAGGTTAGATATGACACCTGCTAGTTCAACATATACACCTTACAATCATGCCATACACCAAATAAAGTAAACATATTGCTTACAATAACTGAGACATAAATTGACCATGGAAATATAACCTTGTTCACTGATCCATGAAATGAGGTCAAGGTCAAGTGAAAACTGTCGGATGGGCATGAGGAGCTTTCAAGACAAGGACATAATAAACTATAAAACATGATTAAAACCAATAATTAATTTACTGTAGTTCAGTCAAAAACAGAAATAATGATATCATGGTGCAGACAAAGGTCAGATACTATCTAGCAAAGGTCATTTTCATCAGATATCAAAGTTTGCAGTTATCCATCATTTCAATGTCTTCACCTTGTCATCATTCATAACTTGCCAGACAGGGACAGAACTTAAGACTTTGGCAATGGTAACCCACAGCTTAAATTTTGTAGCCCATATATATAGTCCTATACAAGAAAACCAATAATTTAAGTAGCCCACACCAATTTTTAGGGGCCATTGGCCTGTGGGCGCTAATTTCATACCCTGCCAGGGAATACCTTGTATGAGACAAGTAAAACAGACCAAAACACAAGATTTTGTACTTACCCCTGAACCATGAAATAAGGTCAAGGTTAGATGACACCTGCTAGTTCGACATATACACCTTACAATGCAGCCATACACCAAATATAGTATACATATTGCTTACAATAACTGAGATATGGACTTGACCATGGAAATATAACCTTGTTCAATGTGAGGTCAAGGTCAAGTGAAAGCTGTCTGACAGGCACGAGGAGCTTGCTAGATAAGCACATAATAAAACATAGTTGTCCTACTACTCATAATAATAGAGAAATTAAGATTTCTCAATCGTCTACATTCTGAAACATTAAGCTTTTAAGTTTGTTATTGCTGCCGCTGCCTGATCACTACCCCTATGTCAACCTTTCTACAACAGAAGTCACAGGATTGAACAAAAAATATTACATACTATAATCACATCACTGTAGGCCATACAAAATAGAAATACAGAATTAATGGTAAAGACAAAGGTCAGATACTATCTAGCAAAGTTCATTTTCATGAGATATCAAAGTTTGCAGTTATACATCATTCCAGTGTCTTTACCTAAACATATTTCATAACTTCACAAGGGAATGCCTTGTACATGACAAACTTTCTTGTAGAAAAACCATGCAAAGTTACTTGTCTTAACTCCAAAAGATTATAAATTAGAGAACAACCAGTTGCTTCGCAGGGCGCAGCATTATACGACTGCAGATGTAGAACCCTGAACAGATGGGACAAGTATGGACACAACTTTTAAGTTTGATACAGCTATAAATGTGGATTGTGATTAAATAGTTGACACAACATAGGTTTATGTCACATTATGAATTTGGTTTAAGAAATGAAAATTAGAATTTAAAATTTTTAAATTGGATATTAAACTATTATGGTTCAATATCCAAAATATAGATACATGATTATATTCAGGATATTATAGAATTCTAAAAATTAATTTTTTGATGAAATCAAGTAATGTTTAATTTTAAACTTTGTAGGCCTCAATGTGGACCAATTTTATTAGTGAATCAAATATTTAAAACTGATCTCAATTCAAATTTCTAATGAAGTTTGCAACAATAACTGCTCATTTAAATACATCATACAATATTAAAATGTAATAAAAAGTGCTTGTTATCACTGAATGGTAAAGATTGTTTTAATTTATCAGTTGGTAGTAAAAATGAAAATACATTGTATATTGTATAAAACAATGATTAAAGTTGATTCAACTACTATTCTATACAAAGAAAGATAACTCCAATTGAAAATTAATTGCTATTGCACAATATTGTGCAATTAGATATTTCTTGCTATTGTGCAATACTGTGCAATTGAAAATTTCTTGCTATTGCACAATACTTGATATGATAATATTGAATCCTGATTTGGACCAACTTGAAAACTGGGCCCATAATCAAAAATCAAAGTACATGTTTAGATAAAGCATATCAAAGAAGCCCAAGAATTTAATTTTTGTTAAAATCAAACTTAGTTTAATTTTGGACCCTTTGGACCTTAATGTAGACCAATTTGAAAACTGGACCAAAAATTAAGAATCTACATACACAGTTAGATTTGGCATATCAAAGAACCCCATTTATTCAATTTTTGATGAAATCAAACAAAGTTTAATTTTGGACCCCCATTTGGACCAACTTGAAAACTGGGCCAATAATTAAAAATCTAAGTACATTTTTAGATTCAGCATATCAAAGAACCCCAAGGATTCAATTTTTGTTAAAATCAAACTAAGTTTAATTTTGGACCCTTTGGACCTTAATGTAGACCAATTTGAAAACAGGACCAAAAATTAAGAATCTACATACATAGTTAGATTCGGCATATCAATGAACCCCAATTATTCAATTTTTGATGAAATCAAACAAAGTTCAATTTTGGACCCTTTGGGCCCCTTATTCCTAAACTGTTGGGACCAAAACTCCCAAAATCAAACCCAACCTTCCTTTTATGGTCATAAACCTTGTGTTTAAATTTCATAGATTTCTATTTACTTATACTAAAGTTATGATGCGAAAACCAAAAATAATGCTTATTTGGGCCCCTTTTTGGCCCCTAATTCCTAAACTGTTGTGACTTCAACTCCCAAAATCAATCCCAACCTTCCTTTTGTGGTCATAAACCTTGTGTTTAAATTTCATTGATTTCTATTTACTTATACTAAAGTTATTGTGCGAAAACCAAGAATAATGCTTATTTGGGCCCTTTTTTGGCCCTTAATTCCTAAACTGTTGGAACCAAAACTCCCAAAATCAATCCCAACCTTCCTTTTGTGGTCATAAACCTTGTTTCAAAATTTCATAGATTTCTATTCACTTAAACTAAAGTTATGGTGCGAAAACCAAGAAAATGCTTATTTGGGCCCTTTTTGGCCCATAATTCCTAAAATGTTGGGACCAAAACTGCCAAAATCAATCCCAACCTTCCTTTTGTGGTCATAAACCTTGTGTTAAAATTTCATTGATTTCTATTCACTTTTACTAAAGTTAGAGTGCGAAAACTAAAAGTATTCGGACGACAACGACGCCAACGTGATAGCAATATACGACCAAAAAAAATAAAATTTTTGCGGTCGTATAAAAAGTATTTGTGACTAACCCACAAAAGTAGATTACTGTAGACCGTATGCAGATATATCAGCTGGGCCCTAAAAACTATGACCTTTTCTGAAGGTTTTTCTGGGTTGTTCCTGACAGACGTTCCATGTCATGTAACATGTAACTGCATGTACGTCATTGAACATACCTTTTCTTTGCCTACAGCTAGTCCTATAAGACTAATACATTCTATGGTTTTTCCTCGTAAAAGTCTCATTTCTTTAGTTACAGCATTCTGCATGATATATTTGAGACATGGCATGAATCTGTCGTAGTACTGTGTAAATTTCTCCTCGACCGTATCAGCTACTGATGCTAGGGCTGTTACCACTTGTTCCAACACTAACTTGACACCCCTCTCTAATAACTATGGAAGATACATTACAAATATTACCACATGTTCTAACACTAACTTGACATCCCTCTCTAATAACTATGGAAGAAACATTAACAAACATAATGATGAAAAAATTAATTTATGCAACATATAACAAAATGAATGAAATCAATGTGTTCTTTTGTGATGTTCAGGTTTTTTTTGTTTTTTTTTTCAAAAATCCACAGCAAAAAGCTTTAAGATTGAAAATTTGCCAGCTATTTTCTGTCTCTCACTGTTTTTTGTTATTAAAGTTTTTGTGTTTTTTTGCTAAAGATATAATTTCACATATAACATATTTTTTTTAATGTCTTGGTGTTCTCAATTCTCATCATTTGGTGGATGTTTAAAACAACTTCAAAGGTTTTTCTTATCAATAAATTATGTCTTTCAAGCTCAAGAATTTCCACAAGTCTGGATGAATGGCGAATATTGGAAGTAGACAAAGGTCAGATACTATCTAGCAAAGGTCATTTTCATTAGATATCAAAGGACAATAGTTATATACAATGTCTTTACCGTTATGTACAATTATTCATGTTTACAAATTGTATTAGACAACCATATGTCTTGAATGCTAGGATGGTATTGAATTTTGTTATGTACAATTATTCATGTTTACAAATTGTATTAGACAACCATATGTCTTGAATGCTAGGATGGTATTGAATTTTGTTATGTACAATTATTCATGTTTACAAATTGTATTAGACAACCATATGTCTTGAATGCTAGGATGGTATTGAATTTTGTTATGTACAATTATTCATGTTTACAAATTGTATTAGACAACCATATGTCTTGAATGCTAGGGTGGTATTGAATTTTTCTTCCTTATATAAATGAAATGTCAGTAAGTCATATCGTTTACCAGTTCTATTTGTAATTAGTTTACATATTAACAAGAAAATGTGTTCAAAGGACACACTGCCCCACTCACACAATCATATTGCAATGGTCAATTATAATTTAAGTAGTTCTGACACATTAAATATGTGTCGATCACAAGTTGATGGTAAATTACTGTAACCTGAACACTTAACCAAAGAATGCATTGGTTTCACCTATCACATTTTTATGACCAGTGAACTGAAAAATCAGGGTTAAAATTGTAATCCGGCATTCACATGATAATGAAAATGTCAACACACCTTCATATGGTAAACTATCTTAATTAAAAAACTCTGTAAAAAACTTGAAATTTATGGATTTGATAATACTGCTGTTTCTTTTTTTAAATCATATTTGAATGAAAGAACTCAACAAGTACAAATTGGTAATGCTCATTCTGAAAAACTTTATATCAAGTATGGTGTCCCCCAAGGCTCCATATTAGGCCCCCTTCTGTTTATATTATACATAAACGATCTTCCTATTTATATGCAAAATTGTTGCACTGATTTATATGCCGATGATTCAACTTTACATCTTTCTGGTTATTGTTATCAAACTCTACAGTCAAAGGTACAAGAAGATTTACATGGTGTAGAGGAATGGTGCAATGATAACAATATGTTCATCAATAAAAATAAAACAAAATATATGATTATTGGAACGAAGCAAAGAGCAATGCCACATTACAATGAGAGTTGTTTAACTATTAACAATCAAGTGATACAATCTTCCACATGTGAAAGTCTTTTAGGCATTAAAATTGACCCTTCCCTCACATGGACAAACCAAATTGATGTGATCTGCTCAAAAATATCATCTAGACTATATCTACTATTAAAGATTAAAAAATTTCTAAATCTAGACTGCAGAAAATTATTCTATAATGGTTATATCTTGCCACTAATTGATTATTGTTGTATAGTGTGGAGTAGTTGTAGCAGTGAGGGTTTAAAAAGGATATTAAAATTACAAAAGAGGGCTGCTAGATTAATACTAGAAACAGACCCATTCGCTCCTTCTGCACCCTTATTCAAACATTTAAACTGGATGACAGTTGAACAGAGAATAAAATATCATAAGTTAGTGATGACATTTAAGTGCATTAAAAATGATGCCCCATCATATCTTACTAACAAGTTTCATTATGTTTCAGACAGAAATCCATACCCCTTGAGAAATGCTGTTCAAGGAAACCTCATACTCCCTAAACCAAAAACAGAATTGTTCAAAAAATCTTTTATGTATTCTGGACCATTCTTGTGGAATAATTTGCCAATACCGTTAAGAAATATTACAAATGTTAATTCTTTCAAATACAAAATAACAGATCATTTATTGAAATCAACCTAGCTATATCAATAATATTAAAAACTGATCATGTCATCATGTTTATTTTTTTTCATCACATTTTATCAAGTTGTATTAAACATTATTATCATACTTGACTTTTTATACTAATGTATGCAATGTATATGTTTGCATTTTGTTTGATTTCTCATGATGAGGGCCTCAGGGAAGATTAGTTATATAGCTAACTGTGTAACCCTCTTAAAATAAAGTATTGTTGTTGTTGTTGTTGTTGTTGGGAACTAAATATCTCTTTTAAAATAAAGATCAGACATCAAATAGCAATGGTTTAGACAAAGGTCAGATACTATCTAGCAAAGGTCATTTTCATCAGATATCAAAGTTTGCAGTTATCCATCATTCCAATGTCTTGACTGCTATGTTGAATAACTCTCATTTACAATTACAAGAATTGTGAAATAAATCTGGAAAAATCTCATAATCTCCCCCCCCCCCCCCCCCCCTCAAGTCCAATTGTGTTTTCACTACAAATCTGATAAGTATGTACAATAATACTTTTACAATTTCCTATGTTGTGACAACTTTTCATTCTGTTTAGTTTGACCCTGAGGCCTTGTCATTCTTACCTCTTTAAATTTACTACTAAGAACTTGTTCCATTTTATCTAAAATGACATCTAAATATTGAGACAGTACTATTTTTGGACATTCCTCAGCAAAATTTACCAGTGCTGCAGCACCATGTGACTGTACGCGTGGATTAGCATTGTCATCCATAATCTGTAATAATTCTGGAACAACCTGAAATATATGTAAACTTAGCTTAATTTTAGTTCAACCTCATTAAAAGGGAAGTCAACTACTTGTAATAAATCTAGTCCTAAAATACATGTTTGGTTTGTGAAAATTCTGCTATAATTTGGAATGCACATGTTTTAAATAATTCTGATATTATATTCAAACATATCAGTATATGAATTGTTGCAACTTGAAATACTTACTGTTGATTAATCTATTTTCATTGGTACCAATTTTTCATGGATTATAGAAATCATAAATGTTCATGGATCTTTAATTAGTGGTTTTGAAAGTCAGTATACAATACTATTAAAAGTCTTCAGAAAAGGTTGAAACAAATATAATTGTATAGTCTTGAATGAATAACTAACCCTATTATGATACTTCTTTTGAAATAAAGGACCAAAATCTCTACACAGCTGACCAATAGCATTACATCCAGCATATCTCACTCGTGGGTGCTGCAAGTAAAAAAAAAATTTTTAAATTGGCAAAACTTAATTGCACTGTACATTTTGTGTACTTGCTCACTTATTTCCCATCATTAAATTGTCCTTAAGACTCCACCATAAGTGTAGACCAGAATCTTATTTCCTATCATTAAATTGTCCTTAAGACTCCACCATAAGTGTAGACCAGAATCTTATTTCCTATCATTAAATTGTCCTTAAGACTCCACCATAAGTGTAGACCAGAATCTTATTTCCTATCATTAAATTGTCCTTAAGACTCCACCATAAGTGTAGACCAGAATCAAGCATTTCCTTGCAGTAATCCAGGATGTTGTTGTAGTTTCTTGTAATAAAATTATTCTTGTACAAAATTCTAGTTATAACATTTTCAGATAAAAAAAAACAACTGCTATTAAAAATATAATCCTTTTTCTTGAAATGTACCAGTGCTAGAGAGTGTGTTAGACACATATAACTTACTGGATCTTTAAGGAATGGTAAAACAGCATCCAGTATATTATTAAGCATTCCTTCCATCTGCTGGTGACAACCTTCAGCACAGGCAGAAATAGCCATCAACGCAGCATGTCTATATCTCCAGTCACCTGTCAAAAGAAAGTAAATCTACCAGTTTCCAATCACATGTCAAAATTAACAAAAACCTATGTTTCTAGTCCCATGTCAAAATAAAGTTAATAAACATCTGTGGTATGTTTGCCAGGATATTGTTGCTGGGCATCTAAAATGTTGTAAATTACAATTTTTTCAACAACAAAAATATCACAAACAGGCTTTGAAAATTTTGTGAACTTGAACATTTTTGTAAATAGCAGTGAAATAAAAACTTTGACATTTCTGGATTATCCAAGAACTTGAATTATTTTCACAGAAATAAAGAAATGTACAATTATTTTTTTTCCAAAAGCCTTTCTACGACAATTTTCAAGTTTTCATACAACATTTTGGAAGCAAACCATACAAACATCTGACGTAGGCAATTTTGTAATATGTCTTATTTCACACATTTTGATTGGTCTAACTGTATGCTATTTTGTAATACCAAAGATTTCCTCCCGCCCAGACCATTGGTGTCAAAAAGTATTTTTAGCCAAAACAGTCATATACGACATTATAGAAGCCCAGCGACGATATGTGGTAATAACTATTCTGTTACATTTGTGGTATGTTTTCCAAAATATGTGTTTGCCTAGTTTTCCTATTGTGAACTAACCGTTCTGTAACATCTGTGGTATGTTTGCTAGGATATGTGGTAGCATAGTTTTCCCACCTAAGGCACAAGCCAGTCTATCTAGGGCACTTTCAGCTGCTATACTATTGCTACAAACAGAAAACATTTTACTAAAAGGATGGAGACCAACAATAACCACAAAGTTGTAGTACTTATTTATTCAGAATTACACCTTAATAAAAACAAATACCATTTTAACAACATCTTGACCAACTCTGTATGCAATCCACTTCCCCATAGTTGCACATTATTTCAAACTGAACAAATAATTCAAATTTTTTAAATAAGTGGCTTTATTTTACAATGAAACAAATTTATTAATCTTAAAAAAAAAAATCATTCCTGTTATTCAAGTCTTCAAAAATGTACTGCTAATGAATTCACCTACAGCAGTTTCATATACTGTTACCTTAGCCATGACATCTCCCATTAGAAACTCTATATTTACATATATATTGCATATTCATTGCCCTCTAAACCTTCGAGCCCGACCATTCTAAAATACAACTCTATAGTTACAAATATATTACCCTCTTACCTTTCAGTATCTTCTTCTTCTGGTTCATCTTGAATGGACCAGTCTTCTTCCTCCTCTAGATCTACCATCAATGCTAGAACTTGTGGTACTGTAATAAAATACTGTTGTAAGTTTCATCAATACTTAATTCTAAATTGCTTATATTTTACACAATACTAGAGTGAATAGAACAAGACTCTCAAATAGATATGAAAGCAGAGGTTATACTCTACAAAATAACTTTTTAAATCGTTTCTCAAAACATATTCAAAGATGACTGGTATATGTACTTTTTATATGTCCCCTTTACCACAAGAACTGCCCTGGCAGAAGTAAAAATTACTTTTCAGACATCCTTATTTCCATCAGTGTAAAGCTTTAAGGTAGCGCTGCACAATACAAAGATTTTATAACTCCAACTCCCAAGTTTTAACATGCTGTAACTTTCTTAATAATGCTTGAAAATTTATAAAAGTGGTAGTTTTGGATAGCTAACAGATTACTCTTTCAAATAAATACAATGTTAGTATTATGCAACAATTATGTAACCAATTATAATGTTAACTGAGTCTAAAATATTTTTCACCAAATTTCCACTTTCAAATGAAATTAGCTTCTGCATGTGTATCCCTAGAGGGTTGATTTTATTATATGTTGTTCCTATGGCCATTATCTACAAAAGAGTGTCTCAGATTTCAGATAGAATGTATAGAACAAATTTTACACCTAAATAAATATTTTCTTCTTGTATGTGGTTAGGATGTTTACACTAATTAGAGATTTATGAGAGAATGGAACACCATAGAGACAATCTGAGACACCCTTTTGAAGCCCATGAAGTGTTGATTAAGATTTGGTTAAAATTTTCTGTATAGTTAAAGAGATGATAGAGCTAAATTCATTCAAGTGAACCTACCCATATTTTGCCACTAATTACATAATAATTGATTACATAATAATTGCATAATAAAAATATTGCATTCATTTAAAAGATTGATCGTTTATCTATCTATATATACCTCTTTTGTTATTTTCTATGCATTCATAAGAAAGTTACAGCATTTCAAAGGTTAGTGATTGGAAGTAAAAAAATCTTTGTATTGTGCTACCTTAAAGTTCTCAAATGTAAATAAAGTCCTTTACTGCATACATAAATGTATACAGACAATAAAGTAAGCAATAACACTTCACAAACATTCTTCACAAAAACTCAATGTTTGCTTAAAACCTGGGTCAAATTATTTGGCTTTATTTTTTACCTATCAGTGTCATATTTGTTGAATCTAGCCTTATATATTTTTTAACAACTGCCAGATTTAGTTTCATGTGACTTTTTGATTTTTTATATTTAAAGCTTTTTTGTTTGTTTGTTAAGATGAATTAAAGTATAATCACAATCTAGAAATTCAGTTCTTTTTATCTAATGTCCTGATCAAGGACCAACATTTACCTAGAAGAGGTATGTACTTCCCAAACTTTCTAACCAACATTTACCTAGAAGAGGCATGTACTTCCCAAACTTTCTAACCAACATTTACCTAGAAGAGGCATGTACTTCCCAAACTTTCTAACCAACATTTACCTAGAAGAGGCATGTACTTCCCAAACTTTCTAACCAACATTTACCTAGAAGAGGCATGTACTGTACTTCCCAAACTTTCTAACCAACATTTACCTAGAAGAGGCATGTACTTCCCAAACTTTCTAACCAACATTTACCTAGAAGAGGCATGTACTTCCCAAACTTTCTAACCAACATTTACCTAGAAGTGGCATGTACTTCCCAAACTTTCTAACCAACATTTACCTAGAAGTGGCATGTACTTCCCAAACTTTCTAACCAACATTTACCTAGAAGTGGCATGTACTTCCCAAACCTTCCCAAACTTTCTAACCAACATTTACCTAGAAGTGGCATGTACTTCCCAAACTTTCTAACCAACATTTACCTAGAAGTGGCATGTACTTCCCAAACTTTCTAACCAACATTTACCTAGAAGTGGCATGTACTTCCCAAATTTTCTAACCAACGTTTACCTAGAAGAGGCATGTACTTCCCAAACTTTCTAACCAACATTTACCTAGAAGTGGCATGTACTTTCCAAACTTTCTAAAGAACGTTTACCTAGAAGTGGCATGTACTTCCCAAACTTTCTAACCAACATTTACCTAGAAGTGGCATGTACTTCCCAAACTTTCTAACCAACACTTACTTAGAAGTGGCATGTACATTTTTTTTTGTACTTCCCAAACTTTCTAACCAACATTTACCTAGAAGTGGCATGTACTTTCCAAACTTTCTAACCAACGTTTACCTAGAAGTGGCATGTACTTCCCAAACTTTCTAACCAACATTTACCTAGAAGAGGCATGTACTTCCCAAACTTTCTAACCAACATTTACCTAGAAGAGGCATGTACTTCCCAAACTTTCTAACCAACATTTACCTAGAAGTGGCATGTACTTCCCAAACTTTCTAACCATGGCAGGAGCTGTTTCAGATAACGTTACAATAGCCTCCATTCCTAACTGTCTCATACTGTCAGACAAATTGGCATCAGAAATAACCTGTGTAAGTTAACGATATACTTGATTAAACAATAATTTCTCTGATATAACTCATGTTTAAAACAATAATTTCTCTGATATAACTCAATGACACAGTTTAAGGTTAGTTGTAGGGTGGTACGCTCCAAACATTACCCAGCCACTTTCAGTATGCACCTTTCTGTAGGGTTGTGTGCCCCAAACATTACCCAGCCACTTTCAGTATGCACCTTTCAAAAGTCATGAGACAATTTGGTTGTAGTTTGTTGCAGTATAACATATTTGTTTTTGTTTATTGTTTTGAACATATAAGACAATAACATCTAGGAAGGTATGATTTCATATCAGCTAGTGAAGAACTTTTGTACATCATATTTTAATGTTTTTCTTGATTTGGTGTTGATTGTAGAGCGTTTCTAATACATCTATAAATAATACTTCTTGCTTGTTCTATTGTACCCTGTTTTTGTTCATGACCATGTTGACTATAGAGGTCTTCAGTTTTAGATTTGTGTCATGTGTTGCTGTCTAATTCATGTAATTAGCATATATCATATTGATAGTGCTGCCTCTATTGTTGATTGGCAGTCTTCAAAACAGCAGTGTAGGTCATTGTTTGTAATTTAGTTTTTAATGAAAATTTAAGGTCACTATTAAGATTTATAATTTAATTTACCTTCAAACAAAATGGTATTATATTATCCATTTGAGGTCTGAGGAATTTTGGAACATTCTCTGCCAATTCTATCAAACATTTCATCAAACTGTCATCATCCGCTGCCAAACTTTCATTCATACCCTGAAATTATCATTATTAAATTTATGAAAATGTTGATCCTTGTATAATCACCATTACAATTGTCTATATAAATCAGTTGTGAAGGGGTTCACTGCAGGGCACTTTGATTTTGTTCTTGTTCAGAAATATCTGATCCACAACTTCAGATGAAAGTCTGTTTCTAGGTTTTGTTCTTGTTCAGAAATATCTGATCCACAACTTCAGATGAAAGTCTGTTTCTAGGTTTTGTTACAAGTCCTGCACATCAAAAAATTATTTTCAACCACAACACATAGCAGTCTCAGGATAAACGTATTAATTTTGTGAATAGATATCAATTAATACATCGAAGGGGATATGTCAAATGGAATTATGGGAGCTAAAATGTGAGGAGAAATATCTTCAGATTTATAAAAGGGTAGCAAATATTTCAGTACTCAAATTGTACTCAGCCTTCGGAGCAAGTATTTGAGTACATTGTTCTCCTCCCCAGGGCCTTTAAGCATCATGGTAATGTGATGCTATAATCTTAAATGTGATGCTATCTGATGTGGTTTTCTTATAGATTTTGTTATGGATGTGATGCTATAATTTTAGAAACAAGATGGTATTTCAATTTCCCCTGTTTACCAGGATGCTAAATGAAATATCTGGGGAGAACACTGGAGTACTCCTTGTAATCCCTACTTTAAAGGGATGGAAAAGATGATTATTTTTATCCTTAGCTACAAGGAAAGCCATGGTTATCAACTGACCTGTATCATTGGAGGCAATAGATCTTTAAAGTGATGTAATAAATGATTAGCTACAAGGAAGGCCATGGTTATCAACTGACCTGTATCATTGGAGGCAATAGATCTTTAAAGTGATGGAAAAGATGATTATTTTTATCCTTAGCTACAAGGAAGGCCATGGTTATCAACTGACCTGTATCACTAGAGGCAATAGATCTTTAAAGTGATGTATTAAATGATTATTTTTATCGTTAGCTACAAGGAAAGCCATGGTTATCAACTGACCTGTATCATTGGAGGCAATAGATCTTTAAAGTGATGTAATAAATGATTATTTTTATCGTTAGCTACAAGGAAGGCCATGGTTATCAACTGACCTGTATCATTGGAGGCAATAGATCTTTAAAGTGATGTAATAAATGATTATTTTTATCGTTAGCTACAAGGAAGGTCATGGTTATCAACTGACCTGTATCATTGGAGGCATTAGATCTTTAAAGTGATGTAATAAATGATTATTTTTATCATTAGCTACAAGGACGGCTGTGGTTATCAACTGACCTGTATCATTGGAGGTAATAGATCTTTAAAGTGATGTAATAAATGATTATTTTTATTGTTAGCTACAAGGAAGGCTGTGGTTATCAACTGACCTGTATCATAGGAGGCAATAGATCTTTAAAGTGATGTAATAAATGATTATTTTTATCGTTAGCTACAAGGAAGGCTGTGGTTATCAACTGACCTGTATCATAGGAGGCAATAGATCTTTAAAGTGATGTAATAAATGATTATTTTTATCGTTAGCTACAAGGAAGGCCATGGTTATCAACTGACCTGTATCATTGGAGACAATAGATCTTTAAAGTGATGTAATAAATGATTATTTTTATCGTTAGCTACAAGGACGGCTGTGGTTATCAACTGACCTGTATCATTGGAGGCAATAGATCTTTAAAGTGATGTAATAAATGATTATTTTTATCGTTAGCTACAAGGAAGGCTGTGGTTATCAACTGACCTGTATCATAGAAGGCAATAGATCTTTAAAGTGATGTAATAAATGATTATTTTTATCATTGGCTACAAGGAAGGCTGTTGAGGCTTTGATGGCTTCAAACCAAACTTGTGGGTTATCCCTGTCAGCTAAACATCTAGTTAACATCTGTTTAATAACATCCATATAGTGGCTCTGCTGCTTACCAAATATTCCAGGAACATTTCTGTAATATATATTACATGTAATGGAAATAAACATCTTCTATATTAGAGTTCTCTACATAACTAACAGCTAGCTACATTACAATATGTCATTTAAACATTTAACAGGGAAGGTAAATGTTTGAAAATGAATTGCAACATGCTTGTTTGAAAATAGCGGCTGCCTGTTGTTTCAACTTTTGTTATATCAGTTGATTATATATATTGTAAAGTGGATTATAGATGATTACTTTTGTGATATTTCAAAAAACTTCATACAAATAACAATTGCAGATATGTCAATGCCATCTTGTAAACTGTTTGAATTTGAAGCACTAATTCATAAACTTAAATATTAAAATTCATTTATTTATTGCGTATTTGAATTTCAGAATATTTGTAATGAATCGATATTCCATACAAGATTCACCGACAGCCATTTGCATTAAAACAACTCCTAATGTATTACTTCCTATTGTTCTCAATCAAACACATCCGTGGAAACAATGAAGAATCAAACACATCCATGGAAACCATGAAGAATCAAACACATCTATGGAAACCATGAAGAATCAAACACATCTATGGAAACCATGAAGAATCAAACACATCTATGGAAACAATGAAGAATCAAACACATCCATGGAAACAATGAAGAATCAAACACATCTATGGAAACAATGAAGAATCAAACACATCCATGGAAACAATGAAGAATCAAACACATCTATGGAAACAATGAAGAATCAAACACATCTATGGAAACAATGAAGAATCAAACACATCCATGGAAACAATGAAGAATCAAACACATCCATGGAAACCATGAAGAATCAAACACATCCATGGAAACCATGAAGAATCAAACACATCCATGGAAACCATGAAGAATCAAACACATCCATGGAAACAATGAAGAATCAAACACATCTATGGAAACAATGAAGAATCAAACACATCTATGGAAACAATGAAGAATCAAACACATCCATGGAAACAATGAAGAATCAAACACATCCATGGAAACCATGAAGAATCAAACACATCCATGGAAACCATGAAGAATCAAACATATCTATGGAAACCATGAAGAATCAAACACATCTATGGAAACAATGAAGAATCAAACACATCTATGGAAACAATGAAGAATCAAACACATCCGTGGAAACAATGAAGAATCAAACACATCCATGGAAACAATGAAGAATCAAACACATCCATGGAAACAATGAAGAATCAAATACATCCATGGAAACAATGAAAAATCAAACACATCCATGGAAACAATGAAGAATCAAACACATCTATGGAAACAATGAATGAAGAATTAAAACATATCCATGGAAACAATGAAGAATCAACACATCCATGGAAACAATGAAGAATCAAACACATCTATGGAAACAATGAAAATTCAAACACATCCATGGAAACAATGAAGAATCAAACACATCAATGGAAATAATGAAGAATCAAACATGGAAACAATGAAGAATTAAACACACCCATGGAAACAATGAAGAATCAAAAACATCTGTGGAAACCATGAAGAATCAAACACATCCATGGAAACAATGAAGAATTAAACACACCCGTGGAAACAATGAAGAATTAAACACATCCGTGGAAACAATGAAGAATCAAACACATCCGTGGAAACAATGAAGAATCAAACACATCCATGGAAACAATGAAGAATCAAACACATCCATGGAAACAATGAAGAATCAACACATCTATGGAAATAATGAAGAATTAAACACATCCGTGGAAACAATGAAGAATTAAACACACCCATGGAAACAATGAAGAATCAAACACATCTGTGGAAACCATGAAGAATCAAACACATCCATGGAAACAATGAAGAATTAAACACACCCATGGAAACAATGAAGAATTAAACACATCCGTGGAAACAATGAAGAATCAAACACATCCGTGGAAACAATGAAGAATCAAACACATCCATGGAAACAATGAATGAAGAATCAAACACATCTATGGAAACAATGAAGAATCAAACACATCTATGGAAACAATAAATGAAGAATTAAACACATCCATGGAAACAATGAAGAATCAAACACATCTATGGAAACAATGAAGAATCAAACACTTCTATGGAAATAATGAAGAATCAAACACATCCAGGGAAACAATGAATGAAGAATCAAACACATCTATGGAAACAATGAAGAATCAAACACATCTATGGAAACAATGAATGAAGAACTAAACACATCCATGGAAACAATGAAGAATTAAACACATCCATGGAAACAATGAAGAATCAAACACATCTATGGAAACAATGAAGAATCAAACACATCCATGGAAACAGTGAAGAATTAAACACACCCATGGAAACAATGAAGAATTAAACACACCCATGGAAACAATGAAGAATTAAACACACCCATGGAAACAATGAAGAATCAAACATCTATGGAAACAATGAAGAATCAAACACATCTATGGAAACAATGAAGAATCAAACACATCTATGGAAACAATGAAGAATCAAACACATTCGTGGAAACAATGAAGAATCAAACACATCCATGGAAACAATGAAGAATCAAACACATCTATGGAAACAATGAAGAATCAAACACATCTATGGAAACAATGAGGAATCAAACACATCCGTGGAAACATTGAAGAATGAAACACATCCATGGAAACAATGAAGAATCAAACACATCCATGCAAACAATGAAGAATCAAACGCATCTGTGGAAACAATGAAGAATCAAACACATTCGTGGAAACAATGAAGAATCAAACACATCCATGGAAACAATGAAGAATCAAACACTTCTATGGAAACAATGAAGAATCAAACACATCCATGGAAACAATGAAGAATCAAACGCATCTGTGGAAACAATGAAGAATCAAACACATCTATGGAAACAATAAATGAAGAATCAAACACAGCCATGGAAACAATGAAGAATCAAACACATCTATGGAAACAATGAAGAATCAATACATCTATGGAAACAATGAATGAAGAATCAAACACATCCATGGAAACAATGAACAAACACATCTATGGAAACAATGAAGAATCAAACACATCTGTGGAAACAATGAAGAATCAAACACATCCGTGGAAACAATGAAGAATCAAACACACCCATGGAAACAATGAAGAATCAAACACTTCTATGGAAACAATGAAGAATCAAACACATCCATGGAAACAATGAATGAAGAATCAAACACATCTATGGAAACAATGAAGAATCAAACACTTCTATGGAAACAATGAAGAATCAAACACATCTATGGAAACAATGAACAAACACATCTATGGAAACAATGAAGAATCAAACACATCTATGGAAACAATGAAGAATTAAACACATCTATGGAAACAATGAAGAATTAAATACATCCATGGAAACAATGAAGAATTAAACATCATTTGCTAAATCATTTATTCTGCAAAAATATTTGTATTATCCTGTTACCATCAACCAGCACTGGAGTTAAATTTATCTCAGGAATAGAAATAACTTTTCAATGGACACATTTTACCAAGTTTCAAGTCAATGATTTTTCCAGAGTCCCTGCATGTTAAGCCCAAGAAGAAAACTTTTCTCAAGTTTCAAGGGCAAAAAGGGGGATGAGTTCTATGCATGGCTGTAATAAAAAGTAAAATCACAAAAATACTGAACTCAGAGGAAAATCAATTCGGAAAGTCTATAATCACATGGCAAAATCAAATAACAAAACGAATGGACAAGAACTGTCATATTCCTGACTTGGAAAACATATCTTTAGACAGAATATTTTGGCGTTTTTCACTTACTTGAAAATATGAAGAGCACTTTCTCTTAAACCTGAATCTGGAGAACTTGCACTTTCAAACATAAACTTTAGGACTTCTGGCCAGTTCATGTTTTCCTCATCATCTACAAGAGAGATAAAATGATTAAATAACTAATGATTCAAATCAGTCTGTATTTATATTTCTCCCCTTCCTCTCATGCAACTGGTGAAGCCTGACTGATGACAGGACAAAGTTTGGTTATCAGCTGGTGGATCAGATTATTTTTTAAAAAAGAACGAGATTTAATACTCAAAATACCTTCTTCTTTTAGTTGTACTAGAACACACCCGCGAAATTTCGCGGGCATATACAGCTTGTAAGCTGTTGTAGGATGAATTTTTGTAAAAGATATTATGACTGAAGAATTTCATATAAGGTATCAAAAGCCCTCTCCCTTTTTTCCAAAGTCCGTTAGGCCAAAAAAAAATATATGTCTGTTTCCTGCTTCCAAGACAAATATATCAGGGTCGGTAGGTCGGGAATTTGTTGGTTTTTTTTGTTTTTTTTGCACTCCCTGTCAGATTTGCAGTCGGTTAAATGTCATGTTTGGTTAGGGTCCTGTACCCCAAAATGATTTAATCCCTTTTAAGAAGATTTAATTGAATAATCCTCCCAGTGCTGACGTTTTTAAACCTTAATTGTAGCACACTTGTGCTGGAAGCAGCCATTTTGATTGTTTGGGCATATTAAAATACGGATCTGGATCGGACCGGAAACGATTTTTTTCCGGATTTGAATAAAAAGATCTAGGGTCGGGGGGTTTGAGTCAGGGTCGGTCGGGAAACAGGAAACAGACATATATTTTTTTTTGGCCTTACGTGTTTCCTTTCTGTTAAATTCAATTATTTTTCGTGTTTCTGGCCTTATACCACAATTATTCCTCCCCTTTGCTACAATGCATTTTTTGGTAAAAGTCAAATTAAATTAAAAATTTGCACCGCTTCAAACATGAAATAAATGAAACTGCTTATTTACCTTATTATTCTAATAAAATGTGCTTCTAGGACAATCCATCAATCCGAGTAAAGATCAATTCCGTAATCCCGAGCTTAAAAACACCCGATCCCGACGTCCCGAATAAGTCCTGCCTCCCTCTAATCTCTACCCTACTTTCATTTTGGCCAAATCACTACTTTCACTTTCAACAATAAATTTGTATGCCCCATTTATGGGAATTATGTTTTCTAGTCTGTTTGTCCGTTCGTTCGTTCGTCCGTCAGTCTGTCCCGCTTCATGTTAAAGTTTTTGATGAAGTTGAAGTCCAACCAACTCAAAACTAAGTAAATACGTTCCCTATGATATGATCTTTCTAATTGTAATGCCAAATTAGAGATTTTATCCCATTTCACGGTCCACTAAACATAGTAAATGATAGTGCCGATGTGGCATCCGTATACTATGGCACATTCTTGCGGTTTCCACTTATTTCAATTTATATGCAACTGGTATGACCCCTTAGATGGTAAATATTTCAGAAAAAAGTAGACAGAATACAGAGAGTCTCTGTATATTATAGTAGTATAATCGTAGTTTACAAGTGGATAAACGCGAAAACATAACTGTTTTTAAGGAGGTATAATAGTTGTAGTTCTTGCGATCTGATTGGCTTATTTATTTTTCATTTTTGTAATCTATCATACGATTGGTTGTTCTTGTGCATGTTTAAAACAGGAAGTCTTATCGATGCTAAAAGTCAGTCTGATAACGGAAACAATATCCGGACACCTAGTTTGTCGTTTTTCTCCCAAAATAACTCAATTTGAATAATCATAAGAATGGATGACAAATGCGACTATGCATGTTACCTAAAGAACACAGAGGCATGATGATTAATTTATTGTGGAAGGAAGAGAAGCGACACACAAAATGAGGTCTTCTCGTTTAATAGTATAGATTAGCAGACATAATTTAGACATTTTTACATATTTTTTTCTACTCTTGAAACATAATAATCACTAAAATAAAGTTTTGAGGTCAAAAGTCATTTGCTTATCAAATATAATATAGATTAATCATTATTCATTTTTAATTATGGTTTTATGTGGGTTTAGCAATTAATGTATTTCTATAAAAGGAATCATAAATGTGTTTGAACAAAGATTGTAACCTAGTTAGACAGCACTTAACTAAAGCTGTCACTAACTTATTATTCAGACCAGTTGCGCTAAAATTAGACCATGATTGAAAGGGCACATCAGACAATAAATGCATCATTCAATAATATCTAAAATGGTTCCTGTAATTCTTAACAATAGCTGATTTCTATTGAGCCAACCTGATCACAAATTTTAGAACCAAGTAGGATTTGACATGTCAAAATCAAAGCCTTCTCTGTGTTTCTTTGTTACAGCGTAACCTTTACAGTAGAAACTAACCAATCATATTTCTAGCCAATTCTGCTGTTGCATCACACACCTTTCGTCTGACAGGGGGAGTTAACTCCTCTGTTATAGCACACATTAATTTTTCTTTCACAGCTGCTTGGAGCTCTGGTGACAATTTTGGCCATACTTCTTCAAATTCATTTGTAAATAATCTTCTTAATAAAACAGATGACAGTGTTCTTATCTGTAAAAGAATTGATAATTATATATATTCAAAAATTTGTAAGGGTTCCACGGAACCCAGTGTCTCGCCTACTTTTGCTGTTAATTGCAGACTCAACAAAAATGAGGAAAAACATCAATAAAAATTTCCCTCTCGATACTGTCTTTTGATTGAAAGAAGCTTCCAAGTTTGGTAAAAAAATCAAGGATAGTTTATGAATCTAATAAATGTTTTATAAACTTTAACTGCAGACTGTATGTAATGTTAACTGAAAGAAAAACTAAGTCCATTTATAAGTAAAATACAGAAAAAGTGAATTTTTTTTTCACAAAAAATACTTCTGATTAATATCTTATGATCAGAAACAAGCTTTTGTCTAAGTTTGGTAAAAAATCCAGGATAGTTTAAGAACATTATAAAAATTTTAAAAACTTAAACCACAGAGTGAATGTTTTGTTTCTGGCAAAAAAAACTAAGTCCATTTATAAGTAAAATACGGAAAAGTGGAAATTTATTTTTACAAAATTTTCTTCTTGATACTATCTTATGATCATAAACAAGCTTCTGTCCAAGTTTGGTACAAATAAAGGATAGTTTATGAAAGTTATTAAAATTTTAAAAACTTTAACCACAGAGTGAATGTAATGTTTCCTCGCAGAAAAACTAAGTCCATTTATAAGTAACAGAAAAACTAAGTCCATTTATAAGTAAACTACCGAAAAAATGGAATTTTATTTTTACAAAATTTACTTCTGGATACTTTCTTATGATCATAAACAAGCTTCTTTTTAAGTTTGGTAGAAATTCAGTATAGTTTAAGAAAGTTATTAAAATTTCAAAAACTTTAACCACAGAGTGAATATTTGTGGACGCCGCCGCCGCCGCCGCCGACGACGGAATGTAGGATCGCTTAGTCTCGCTTTTTCGACTAAAGTCGAAAGCTCAATAAAAAGGGCAAAGTCAAACCTTATTTTATTTTTTTTCGCATGCTTGTTTATCATGCATGTCAAGTCTGTCTGTTGAGGAAAACTTGTAAATGTGTCTCATAAAATGAAATTTTTTATAATGAGACCTTGTGTTAAATATAATATGTCAATGTGTCTCCCTGAACAAACATCGGTAATTTGGAACAACAGCACAACCCCTTATCACCAATAGATAGGTACAAACCTCTATAGATATATTACTGCAGACTGGACTAACATTGGTAATTAGATAGGGTTTGGTATCTTGTCTTATTTACTTACCTCAATGGATATATTACTATTGGACATAGACTGGACTAACATTGGTAATTTTGTAGGGCCCGGTATCTTGTCATATAATCCCTACAAAACAATAAAACAAATTTAAAATACAATGTGTTGTAAATTAATCTACACTGTTTGTCATTGAGGTGCTATTTGTGTTGTTTCAGATTTTTTATTCTAGCAACTTATATAGTTTCTACAAATTAACATTACTTCCCTAATAAACCTGTTATATCAGACATTAAGAACAATAAATAATTTCAATCTTTAAACTTTGGTTAATGTTTTCTAAATAAAATTGAGAATGGAAATAGGGAATGTGTCAAATAGACAACAACCCAACCATAGAGCAGACAACAGCCGAAGGTCACCAATGGGTCTTCAATTCAGCGAGACCTGATTTCATTGCAACAGATAATTCCAGCTGTCACTTGGTAAATAGAAAAGTAGAAATGGACAATGCCTAATTAGATATCTGAAATCCTTCCATCTGATGACTGCATGCTTAATCAATGTATACACTTGAGTCATCATTTTAGGTTGTACCCATGTTCCTTTTAAATCTCTAATACATCTTTTCACAACACATAATATTACAAAACATTTAAATATAGAATCATTATTGATAACTAAGTTGAAGTCCTCTAGCTGTAGTCTCAACAAAAACTCATACAACCTATTTCAAACCCATTAAACATGTTAAAGTGAAAATCATACAAACTACTGTTGCCAAAACCTGGCTTGGATTAGGCCAAAAATAAAAATACATGTGTTTCTGCCAACATGCTGGGAAAAAATAAAATAAGGTAGATAGACAATATCATTTTATTTTGCAAATATTTTTTAGCTGGTTATTACTTGGGAATCTGTCCGACTTTAACAGAGCTTGTTTAAAATGACATGGCACAAAAAGTGTTAGGGTAAGCGCTAAAAATCAAACACAGGCGCGTAGCTCCCTATACGCTAACAAGCAGTTGGGTGCACATCGATTTGGCATGCAAACAAATAAATGGCAAAATTTAAATTTATAAATTCAATGTTAAAAGGAAACACCTATGTTGTCACTTTATTAATTGATGAAAATCATTAAATAACGACATTTCAAAAAAAATAAGTTTTATTGGAGATTATGACAAATCGGACAGTAACTTGTATCTTTTACAAGATTTGAATTTGTAATACTCCGTCTAAGACATGTAGTTTTGGAGCACATTTTACAGTGTACGTTTCATCAGTTTGAAATGAGATGTACCAATCGGCATTAGAATTATCAGAACCCTTCAATATCATTGAAAATATGCGGAGGTGATGTGGTCGACAGACTACCGGAGCCAATCACCCTGCTAACACGCCAAAACAGTATAGGAAAGTCTAATTTTTTTTGCGTTCATAGACCATATGATAAGGGAACTGGAGAGTGGGGTCGCGTCTAGTATTATCAGAAAACCGCTTCTTTGCGTTGTATCTGCTTTATCGTGTTGTAGGAAATATAACAAACGAACAAATCTCAACATTGTCTGAGACATACGAAACTGACCTGGCATGTAATTTTGACGAATTCAATTGGGAGGTTGCTCAATGCCGAACACGTCTCCTGGTTTGTAACATCTTGCGAGTGCTACCATGGAGATCAATCAGTGTACTCAGTATGTTGAAAACAAATGTACGATCAACAATGAACAACCACAGTTACTAGCATTACTGCATATTCATCGGGATTTCAGTGGGAATATTGACAAAGTAATAGTTTTACATTCATAAATTTTTCTTAAGTCTTATCTACATATAGCTCCTCTTTTAACCGTCCTATAACCAAAAATGAAAAAAAAAACATTTTTCAGCATAAAAGGGTCCCAGAATTTTTTCGCCTGGCTCCGCTCCGCAGTAGTTGCTTGCAAAACGTTTGATTCTAGCTACGCCCCTAAAACAGGTAAGGTTAGCTGACACACAGGTATTTATTTTTGGGACCTTAATCAACAACAAAATGGTCATAATTAGGTATAGATATAGACAAGGACTGTAACGTGACGGTACCCAAATTGCACCTATTTTAGTGTTTCCTACAGGTGGTTTTGGCGTGTAATGGCGCCCTGCCGCGATTTCTCGACGCCCTGCCCTTTTTGGGAAAAAAATTTGGCGCCCTGCCCTAATTTTGTCGAAATTCCTGACGCCATGCCTTTATTGTCGTAATTAACAACCGGTACTGAAAGACATATTTTATGAATACCGCTCGAGTTATTTCCCTTCAAACGTAAACAAAAGTTCACTAGGACGCCATTTTGTAATCGATTTCGTAATCAGCTGATTAGCAAACTGCAATAGATTGAATAGTGAATACAGATACTAATCATGCCATTAACAAATCGGATGAAACGAAAACGTGAAAGAGAAAATGAGAAACAGGCCGCAAAATGCAGAAAGCTTTTATCATTTTTTCAAAGGTTTGTAGATTTTTATTACAAAATGGTTACGCACTTGCAACGGTGCTAGTTCGGGGTAAAAATAAACTTTTGTCATAGGGATAATTTAAGGTTAAAGTTGAGTTAGGCCAAGGATCTCATGAAATCACTTGCATATTAATTACTTTCAATTAATTCATTTTTTCATCAAATTATTTTCTTAAAATTTACTTCTTCAGTTTTTAATTTGAATTAATTTAAGAAAGGAACAATTTATGAAAAAAACTTCCAGATTATTTAAGATATTCTTGTTTTATGTGTAATTTATTTATTTTCAGCACCAAAGAGGCACGGAATGTTTGTGACACAACGCAGAAATAGACTGAATGTGTCAACTGTAAACAATCTTGTTCTAGTGTCAGCAAAATTATACCAAATCAATAGATGATTTGGATATCAGGGAATGTGTCAACCTGTTTTTAGGGGAAAAAAAGGAGGATTTGTCAATGACAATTGATATGACCAAAGCAATATTTTTATATATATTACATAGTTCTTTCTTGTTTTTAATAAAATTGAAAATGGAAATGGGGAATGTGTCAAAGAGACAACAACCCGCCCAAATAAAAAAAACAACAGCAGAGGGTCACCAACAGGTCTTCAATGTAGCGAGAAATTCCCGCACCCGGAGGCGTCCTTCAGCTGGCCCCTAAACAAATATATACTAGTCCAGTGATAATGAACGCCATACTAATTTCCAAATTGTACACAAGAAACTAAAATTAAAATAATACAAGACTAACAAAGGCCAGAGGCTCCTGACTTGGGACAGGCGCAAAAATGCGGCGGGGTTAAACATGTTTGTGAGATCTCAACCCTCCCCCTATACCTCTAGCCAATGTAGTAAAGTAAACGCATAACAATACGCACATTAAAATTCAGTTCAAGAAAAATCCGAGTCTGATGTCAGAAGATGTAACCAAAGAAAATAAACAAAATGACAATAATACATAAATAACAACAGACTACTAGCATGCCAGCTCCAGACTTCAACTAAACTGACTGAAAGATTATGATTTCATCATATGAACATCAGGCACAATCCTTCCCGTTAGGGGTTTAGTATCATACCATCATAACATATATGAGAAGAACATAACCCGTGTCATGCCAACAACTGTTTTTAGAATAAATGTGTTTAGTTCCGATGCAAAGACCTTATCAATGACTCAATATTAACGCCAAAATATGCAATCTTTAATGACTTGACAACAGTATCGTAATTATATCCCTTCTTAATAAGTCTATTCAAAGGTTTTGTAAGTTTCTGAGGTGAATACTGACACCTTTGTGCTTTATAAAGAATATTACCATAAAAAATTGGATGTGAAATACCTGAACGTATTAAAAGTCTGCATGTTGAGCTATATTTACGAATAATGTCTTTATACCGATGATAAAATTTAGTAAATGTTTTGACTAGTTTGTGATATCGAAAACCCTGGTGTAATAATTTTTCAGTAATACATAAATTTCTCTCGTTAAAATCTAAAACATTGTTACATATTTAAACATTTTTAAAGAACTGATTTTGTTTTTAATTGTGTTTATTGTTTTAAATATTTCATATATATGTTTTAAACACTTTTTCTTGTTTAACAATTTGTTTTAATGATTTATTACAGATGTATATGTCCTTTTTATAGCATTAAACTAGTATGTTTTAAATGAATCCATTTTATAGAAATTGCCTGTTTATATTAAGTAAGTGCCCTAAAATTGTTGTCCATCGCGCTTAATGTGCCCTCTGAGCTAACAATTACCCTGCCCTTTTTAAAAGCTGCAGGAAACACTATATTTTGACAGTTTTTTCAACTACGTTTTTTTATGATCAAGACAAAAACTTCAAATTTGTGTTTATTTTGTAGCCGTATCCTTCTTTATTATATAGGTAAACCAATTTGATATTCAATCCATATGGAATCATCTAGAAAAAATGGTCTGAACTTACCTCCAAACCATCAACGATTCTGTAATGAGGAGTACCCAAATTGCATCCATGCTTAAATTCGCATCGTCAAAAGTCGAATAACAGAGCTTTTGTTTATTTTTTTCAAACATTTTGAACAATTGGATATATGTCCATGCTTACTCTTCATTTTTTCAGAAATGGATACTTGAAACATATTGTATTGCTGATTTTTAAAAGATGACGTTTTGATGACGTCGCAAGGTGACGTTTCAGTACATTTTGCTTTTTCAGTAAACACTTCATCTGTTTATAAATACTGTGTATATCTAAATATGTTTACCTATATTGAAAGACGTGCATAGTATCAAATTATAAAAATACAAATTGTTTTAGTCTCTAGGAAATCTTGTAAGATTTCCACTGCTATTTTTGCTAAATAGGTGCAATTTGGGTACTCGGTGCAATTTGGGTACCGTTACGTTAGACACTTTAACCAACTTTTCACTGACACCAAATTGACCAATATGACGGATCAACTTATATTGACAAAGCACATTGATTATTTTCAACACATACCCGTAATGGTTATTATTTGAGACCTCTGACGAATCACATCGAGATTAGCTCGACAATTCACGGTACAAGTGTAACAGATTTGACGATAATTGTAGACGGTTTGACGCGTGACGACTCACGGTCCAGCACTAAACTCTATGGGGGCATTACTAATATATTATTTGAATATACGTAACTTGTAATGATTAGATAAGGTACCCATGACATTTAGGACTTGTCTTTGCATTATTTTATCTTACAGGTTATACTTTAAAATAATTTAGCGCCAAATATTAATCATTACGGTCAATCATCTGTATACCACGTGTGGATGTGGGCATATCGTATCTAAACGATTTAATGTGGTATAAATAATGTGACATCAAGAATTAGGCAGTTACAAAGTACTTTAAAATTAATGATTTACCTCATTCTGTGTTCTTGAATCGTTATTATCACTCATTAAACCCTGCAGAAGGGCTTCGAAACGTGCTTGTTCGTCAGCCATGTTTGGTGTCAGACAGTAAACTTCACCTTTCCATCCCGCCATAATTACCTCCCTTGACAAAAGGAGCCGTTATTTATCGAATGGCCATATCATAACTGCCGTTTGTGGCCAATTTCGACAAAATAAAATGTTAACAGTGGTTAAAAAGTGGCAAGCAGATTTAATCGGCCCTTTGTTTCTTGTTTTTGAAATCACCAATTGTCACACCAATTTCCTGCTTAATTTGTGCTGAGATTACTATATCACATGTGTTATAGTAATCTCAGATTTGTGACTTCAATTTGAGCCAGTTTTAAAGTTTGAAATTTAAGTTCACTTGTATAGTTCTTTCTATCTGATCCTCAAGATTGGATCACATCACTAAGGTTACTTTTCCTGCAAACTGAACTCCATCTGATGAGTTAAGCCTTTTTCAACTGATTTTTATAGTTCGTTCTTATGTTGTACTGTTATCGACCACTGTCCCAGGTTAGGGGGAGGGTTGGGATCCCGCTAACATGTTTAACCCCGCCACATTATTTATGTATGTGCCTGTCCCAAGTCAAGAGCCTGTAATTCAGTGGTTGTCTTTGTTTATGTGTTACATATTTGTTTTTCGTTCAGTTTTTTTTACATAAATAAGACCGTTAGTTTTCTCGTTTGAATTGTTTTACATTGTCTTATCGGGGCCTTTTATAGCTCACTATGCGGTATGGGCTTTGCTCATTGTTGAAGGCCGTACGGTGACCTATAGTTGTTAATGTCTGTGTCATTTAAGTCTTTTGTGGATAGTTGTCTCATTGGCAATCATACCACATCTTCTTTTTTATATTGTCAGAAACAGATGGGAAAAAATAAGCTTAATGTAGCATGTAGAATATTCAGTTTGTAAATAGGAGGCTATTATGGTTGACAGAAACATCACCGAATGCCACATCAGTTTTCTACTTGTGACAATACCTGCAAATGCCACATCAGTTTCGATCCTTGTTTGGGACACCGAATGCCACATACAAAAAGAAAATTAGTATAGTTTTGCTTCAGAATATTATAGCACTGATTATACTGGGTTAGATTACAATCATCTTATTACTTATATATAATTCATTTCAAGACAAGACAAATACTTTATTAAAGTCTCACCACTTGTTACATAAAATATACAGCTTTTTAAAACACAAATTAACAACAAGAGCCACTCTATAAAGAGTTACGAGAGACTATAAAACATTTTTTCTTAAATTATAATACAAATACAACTTAAGTCACTATCATGAATATAAAAAACATTTTCTCTTTATTAAAATTTCATAGCAGATATTTTGGCAGTATAAAATACCATATTTTCATTTGTAAAAGGAAATATAAATTTTTCATTATCAGACATATGTAAAAAAATTCTCATCAATAAAATTGAGAATGGAAATGGGGAATGTGCCAAAGAGACAACAACCCTACCATTGAATGAAACAACAGCAGAAGGTCACCAACAGGTCTTCAATGTAGCGAGAAATTCCCGCACCCAGAGGCGTCCTTCAGCTGGCCCCTAAACAAATATATACTAGTTCAGTGATAATGAACGCCATACTAATTTCCAAATTGTACACAAGAAACTAAAATTAAAAATAATACAAGACTAACAAAGGCCAGAGGCTCCTGACTTGGGACAGGTGCAAAAATGCGGCGGGGTTAAACATGTTTGTGAGATCTCAACCCTCCCCCTATACCTCTAGCCAATGTAGAAAAGTAAACGCATAACAATACGCACATTAAAATTCAGTCCAAGAGAAGTCCGAGTCTGATGTCAGAAGATGTAACCAAAGAAAATAAACAAAATGACAATAATACATAAATAACAACAGACTACTAGCAGTTAACTGACATGCCAGCTCCAGACTTCAATTAAACTGACTGAAAGATTATGATTTCATCATATGAACATCAGGCACAATCCTTCCCGTTAGGGGTTTAGTATCATACCATCATAACATATATGAGAAGAACATAACCCGTGTCATGCCAACAACTGGTTTTTGAATAAATGTGTTTAGTTCCGATGCAAAGACCCCGTATAAGTGAATCAATATTAACGCCAAAATATGCAATCTTTAATGACCTGACAACAGTATCGTAACTATATCCCTTCTTAATAAGTCTATTCAAAGGTTTTGTTAGTTTTTGAGGTGAATACTGACACCTTTGTGCTTTATAAAGAATATTTCCATAAAAAATTGGATGTGAAATACCTGAACGTAAAAGAAGTCTGCATGTTGAGCTATATTTACGAATGATGTCCTTATACCGATGATAAAATTTAGTAAATGTTTTGACTAGTTTGTGATATCGAAAACCCTGGTGTAATAATTTTTCAGTAATACATAAATTTCTCTCGTTAAAATCTAAAACATTGTTACATACACGAGCGAATCGTACAAGTTGAGATATATAAACACCGTAAGATGGTGACAAGGGAACGTCACCATCTAAAAATGGATAATTAACGATAGGAAATGAAAAATCGTCTCTTTTATCATAAATTTTAGTATTCAGCTTTCCGTTAGTGATATAGATATCAAGATCGAGGAAAGGACAGTGGTCATTGTTAGTATTAGCTTTATTTAAAGTAAGTTCAACAATACTAGCATGGTTAAAAATAACATTACGAATATCTGAATATACAGGACATGTAGTTTGACAAAAAATGTTTTTCATCTTCAACGTCATCAGTACAGTTAAAACATAATCTATTTTCAATATCAATATTTTCATAACGACCAGTTTCAATTATGATGGGTGCTACACCACATCTAAATTTTGCTAAAGCACTCTTGTATCTACTTGGTATATTAAAAATTAAATAATTGTCTACGCCATATACATTTTTGAACATTTTATATGTACGCAATTTATTTTTATCATCTGACATAATCTTGTCATACCATTCTTCCATGAATTTTTCAAAACATCTTAATTAAATCCTTGTTCAAAATAGCACCATTGCACAAATATTCCATATCAAGTTCTTTAAACTTATTTTTTACTCTAAAATGCCAATTTTTTTACTTTTTTACATGTGTTACCCCATATAAACACTTTTTTATTTACTCTATCATCATTCATTTTATTAAAACGTGTCAAGTTTCTAAAAACACTAGTCCACTGTTTGATTTTACATGGCATCCAGCCCATGTCACCATACAAAGACATATTAGGCGTGTATTTTCCTACACCCATGAAAAAACGCATGGCTCTATATTTTTAATACTATTTATACATGAAAAATCACGTGTTCCCCATATAGAGGCACCATAATCTATTACAGGCCATACAAGTGTATCAAATAATTTTGTAAATGTACAATATTGAAATCCACCATTAGCCTTTCATTTAGATATCAACAGACCCAACGATCTACTGGCGGCTTTAGCTACTGATTTTGCCATATTATCATAGCTTAAATGCTCAGTAAACAATAAACCTAAACATGTGTATTGGGAAACAATATCAATATTGTTACCATTAAATAAAAATAAAAAATTTGATCTAGATACAGACTGTGTTCTAAAATGTACTATTTTAGATTTTTCTAAATTAACAGTAAGGTCATTAGTACAACACCATATATTCAAAACATCTAATATTTTTTTGTAAATCACTCTCATTCTCAGTGATAAAAACAAGATCATCTGCATATAACAACATGCTAACTTTATCATTTTCAATGTCTATACCTAAGTTCAATTTCTTGACCTCATCAACAAGATCATTAATATAAATATAAAATAACAAAGGCGAAAGGATACACCCTTGTTTTAGACCACAATTTACGTCAAACCAATCTGTTAAGTTACCATTTACTTTTACACAAGACTGTACATTGTTATAAAGAGAACAAAGTGATTTTAACATTTTTGAACTAATACCAAGTGTTTTTAATTTACAAAATAATAATTTCTATTTATCCAATCGTATGCTTTTTTGAAGTCAATGAATGCCATATATGTTAATTGTTTACGAAGTTTTCTAGTTTCTATAATAGTAGACAATGTACTTAAATGGTCAACAGTACTACGACCTTTTTTAAAACCGTTTTGATCGTCACATAGGAAGTCAATATCATCAGGCTTATATGTTAGTCGAGAGTTCAATACTCCACAATACAGTTTGTAGGAAACTGGTGCCAAAATTATACCACGGTACGACTAGGGGTCCCTCGGATCTGATGTTGAGCTTTTTGGAATAGGCGTTATAATCCCTTTTGACAACATTGCTGCAACTATACCAGAGTCAAAACAAATATTAAAAACTCTAGTTAGTGCATTTAACATAGTTTGGTTCTTGTACAATTCAACTGGTATTTCGTCATATCCAGGTGATTTACCTTTTTTTGGAACATTTTAAAACATTAAATACTTCTTCCGCAGATATTTCACAATCTAACATATCATCATATAAAACATCTACATCATTTTCACATATATTTACATCACTATCATCATTTCTATTAAACATATTAGAGAAATCACACTTCCATTTATTTATAACTTCAACTCCATCACTAGACATTTGACCATTATCTAATTTTACTTCCATGGGAATATAATTTTGGCGCTCACTACCTACACCAATTTTTCCAATTTTTCGTCAAAACTCTTTTGGGTTTCCACACGAATTACTCAATTTTTCCTGCATGGAGTGCCAATATTGGTGTTTTGCCTTTTGGACCGCTTTATCAAATAGTTTCCTTTTATTAACAATTACTTGTCGAAAAAACTTTTTCTGATTTTGAATTTTACACTTAAGGATGTACACCACTGAGGAGCCAAAAATTTCTAGAATTAAACTTTTTTTCTTAATTTGATTTTTGGGTTTATAAAACTGTAACAAAATAATTGGTGAAGAAAAAACCATATGGTGGTGCACTTCTGTTTTTGCTATAGCCCTTTGAAAATGCCCAATTTTGATGATTTTCCCATTTTTCATCGATTTTAACCTATTTTTGGGCTATTATCATGAAAAAAATCACAGTTTCACAATTAAACTTTTTCTCATACTTTCTATAAAGATGAAGTGGGCCAAGCTGAATAAATTTTACTTACAAAAACTATAGGTAGGTGTTAATATAAGCCGGAAAGTTTTATCATATTTTGACGCCTTTTTTGTGTAAAATTTATCATGCTGTCAATTTTGTATTTTTGTGGTTTTTCTCAGTTTTAAGAACAAAATGCATATTATTTCAACTTTTTTGTTATAAATGAATGAAAAAAGACATATCTAAGAAATTTGAAAAAACCAAAATGATATGGGATGTACATGATTCTTGTAAAATCATTTTTTGTTTCCCTCACCCATTTTCTCAAAATTTTGGCTAAAATACTGACTTGATTGGTCGTAAAATTTGAAAACTGGATTACGCAAAAAACATTCATTGTAAATACACAATTTTTTCACAGATTTATGTTTGCTTATAATATTTTTAAAATTCATTGATATTTTCCACTCCATGTTTTGGAAATAATTCAAGAACGAGATTTCAACGAGACTGAACGAGACTGAAAAATCAGAAGAATACATCCTTAATCCATATTTTTTCGGATGCACAAACGTCAAAATTATTGACAAAGGCGTGTGTCTTACAATAAACCAATCAACTTGTCATGTAAAATCATTATTTCAGAACAAGACTGTCGCCCTTTTTGTTTGCCTCTGTAAACATGGCAAACTAGTGTATAAGTTTTTGTCTTGACACTGGTTTCGATATCGTAAAACATCTATTATCTCAGTCTCCACGTGACAATCGGAACCCATCCACGAATTTTATTCAGTGTGCATACAGAAAACTGGGTCTCTGCTTTCGATCGTTTTAACGATCCGCAAATATCTCCTTTCACCATGATGACATTTTTCGTCAAGACGAGATTTGTTTTAGCTTATATAAAAAATATAACTGCCGCGGTGAAAGTTGTTGTTTTTTTTTTTTATATATAAAACTAAGTCCCATTGCCTATTTTTTTTAGCTTTTTCGCTGAAAAGCAGGAGTTCTTAAAATCAAATCTAACGTTAAAGAGACTAAAATATATTTTTTTTTTTATAAATTTCCATTACTGTTTTAAAAAAAAAGTGTAATAAAGTTATTTTGAATTTTATCATGAAAAGGTAATTATAAAATGAAAGCACATATACCAAAATGGCTTTCAATATTTATAAAATAGAAGAAACGACTGTATTGGTCAATTAGCCTCATGTTAAAACTCTGATTAAGCCACTTTGAGAAATTTCCATTTTGTAGTTGACAAATATTTGAAAATCCGCTCATGTTTAGAATATCTTGAACAAATTTGATTCATTTGATCCTTTCATTTTTCACACTGTGTTGATAGTATACGTATGCGATCTTGTGAATCAATGACTACAGTTTGTTTTTGTCCGAACATAGCCAAAGTATGTGGTAAATGACCGAAACGACAAATGCCGAATAGGCCCCATGGCCGACACGTCTTGTTTCCCTTATATTGATATTGGAAGAATATATTCTCAAAATCAAAATTCTCCAATGTTGGTCATCAAATGTACAATTATAAAACAAGTGCAATGCAATTTAATGTCATATATACACTTTTTTCAAAACCAATAAGCAATCATACGAGGGATCAGAATAATAGTTGATCCACAGTCGCTTGAATTAAATGATAAATGTATGAAGAAAAAAAATAGTGGTATATATATATATATATAATATTACTGGATGATGATGTATAGGAATTAAAACATCACAGCACTACACCAGAAAGTGCCCCAGTATGTACAGAATTGAGATAGTAGCAGATAACAACAAAACTGGATGATGATGTTAATAAACTGAACAAATGCACATAGCACTTCTTCAGAGAGGGTCCCAGACTATGGATAGACACACGCAGAATGTTGTCCGGATAAGTCTGTTTGTGAGTGACAGTGTTTATCACCTTAAAACTTGAACAATTGGTGTTATAGCACAACAGGAACAAACTATTTCGGGTCCTTTTATTCAGGGCCGTAACTAGGGTTCGAATTCAGGGGAGGCAGGGGTTTGGGGGCCACCGATTGAGGCCCCAAAGAGAGAGGATTGGGAGCGCAGCCCCCGCCGATTTTTTTTCCTCGCAGTTAAATGGCTAAAAATTACCCGTTTTCCTTCGATTTACTTACTTTAAGAAACATCAGTATTGCTTGAACCTGGAAACAATTTTTATGCAAAAACAAACTGAGATTGCTGTTCGGGGTAAGCCAAGGCTCCGTCTTGCAGGCCGTACTTTGACCTATAATTATTAACATTAAATACATTGTGACCGCGAATTTTTTCTCAATATTGCAAAAAATCAAACAATTGTTATCTGTATTTAAAGATATTTTTGTTAGAAATCAAACTGGTAAGTTAAAAAAACATATAAAGCAAGATCATAGAAAGTAAGATATTTTTTTTGTCGAGGACCTGGAATTTCAATATGTGTTGAAAGCTGAACAGACATCACGGTGGGTATGGTTGTCCTGCGAGAGAACGTTCTGTGCTGGTGATTTGGTCCTGTCAGGTGCTGGTGGGTCCTGATTCTGTGCTGGTGGGTTTGTTTACATTGTATCAGAACGGCAATAAAACGACAGTTTTGTTGCTTAATTTTTCTCTGATGCGTCATAAGTACCATGCAAAGTATATTACAACAATATTATATTGCAAAAGTCGTGCAAGTTCGTTAAACGGAATTGTCCTGACGCTGTGCTGGTGATAAGAAAAACGGTCCTGGTTCTGTGCTCCTATGTCCTGGTTCTGTGCCTTTATATTTTAGTTAAAAGTGTCATATATTCAAGATCATTGATGCTGTACTGTTATTGGCTAATTAACTGTTGTCTGCTTTCTTGAAATTGACATTGTTGTGAATCTGTTTACTGTTATTATGAGAGAAAAAATACCCCTATTTTTTTAATTTTTTTTTTAAATTAACTGTAATCTTATTTATTGGCCTGTTAATTGAACCCTTCTTGCCCCCTTTTAAGATAAGAAAATATGTTTACGATTTTCGGGATTACGATCATTTTGCAAGATCACCAAAATACGTTGTAATTTATACAATACTTATATAAAGTAGATGATGTGGTATGTTTGTTGTCAATGGACTTTCCATAAGAAACCAAAGGAAGTATGTGTTAACAATCATACGTCATCGTACGACCTTAAAATAAAAATGTAAAAGGTTTTGCATAAAAATGGAGAGCAAAAATATAGAACAAAAGACTTTCTGAGCGTTTGAATCATATGTCTTTAGCAGCTTAAAACACATTTGTTTGTGAACAATTTAGTGCTGACTATAAGAATGACAATAGTATTGCGGGTTTGTTTGTTTGGTTTTTTTTTGGGGGGGGGGGGGGGGGTGGGGGATAAGTTAGAGCGAGGTTACAGTGAAAGTTTTAAGCTTGGAATAGTTTCCCGTAAGATTTAAAAGTTGTATTTTAAAAGAAAAATGTATCTTATAGCTATTAAGAACCACTTGCTGTATCTGTAAGATTTTTTTATCATAATTTTTTTGTCTGAACGGTTATCAGGTATTTTTTTTTAGAAAGTTCGATAGAACACTAAAAAAAATCACTATTCAATGAAAGGGCAGACTAGAATATGTCAATTTCAAAAATTAAAATCCCTCGTAGCTTCATACTACCAATTGAGTATAAAACAAGTATATAAGATTAAAAAAGAAATACTTAGATTAAACACCTACATTTAACTTTAAAAGGTCATAACAGTTTAAAACAATACAAATCTACACACACACAAAACTGGCTTAATTTCAACTGGTTATCAACCCGAATCGCTATAAGATCATATATAAACTCACCTGTGTCGAGGGGTCGTGTGAGGTTCATGTATTGTCTTGGCGTCCGCAATTACAAAAAGATATAATCTGAAATTACTTGACCAAATGTTACCAAATGATTTTTCAAGAGTGAATCTAGGAAAAACAATATTCATTAACAAACATGACCACTGTCTGTTAAAATGTATTCGAGTTTTTAGTTACAGCCGATTCCATTGAGTATGTAGGCAGGGGTTATATCTTTGGTTAGCTTGCTTGTTAGCTAAACCGTGAAGTCATTGTTAGGTAAGGTATACTACCCTCCTTTCGAAGTAGCCTGGTCCTACAGACAGAAAGATGTGTCATTTGTCGGACTAGTCTACTCTTAAAATAGGGTAGTTTACATAACCTAACAATGTCTTTTCTGTACTGCAAGCAAGATAACCAAGGATATTTCCTTTGTCTACACACTCATTGAAATCGGCTTTAATATTGAAAAAGTTCAACCAATTAGGGCAAAACTTACCGAGTAAAAAAAAATCAAAAGGCCAATGTCTATCTACCTTGCACATTTCAGAAAATTCAGATCAGATAACGAAACTGGGTCCAGCAACATTTATAAGCAATTTAAGATTTTGACCCTCACAGTTTCCATTCACCACAAATATTCTCGTTACAACGAATCATTTTAAATACAAAAATACCAGTTGCAGCCTTTTGTTTATCTATTAATATATGTACACGGATAAAGCTATGAAAGGCAGCAGGGTCACCAGAGTGAGGAGTCCATGTCATCTGAAATAAATGCTAGTAAGCATAGATCTAGAAAGCGACAGATAATCATGACATTAAAAAAACTCTCTTCTTTTCGACTTTTTTCAAACAAATTGACACATAAAATGAATTATATAGTATTGTGGAATTTTTAACTTCTGTTAAATTCATTGGTTACACCTTTTACTAGGATAACAATCCTGTCAAGTATGAGCTGGGTAAAATATTTCAGAAAAGAAGATGGAAATGTGAAAGTTTCAGACTATAGTCATAAAGTAGGACATTAAATGAACAAAAGACAAACCCGGGACACAAAAGTACAAACAATAGACCATCAACTCTGAAAACCAAAAGTAAAATAGAAACATGGATCACAAAAAACATGCAGGGGCGACATCAGCTATTGAAGAGAACTTGCTTCTTGAAAGAGACACTCCGTGAAAACAATTTGATATGAAGACAATCTTTTGTTTCAGTTTTTTTGTTTGTTTGTTTTTTTGAAATTTCCATCATGAGGCATTTGCCTCATTAGCCTCAATGTAGTTACGGCCCTGTTATTGCCAACTATCCGATATGGATTTTACAATTTCTTAAAGGGGCACTGGCTACGAGATATATAAAACTGTTTTTAGTTCATCATTTATGAAAGAGAAATGGTGAAATAATAATTCGCCTTTATCAATCAGTATGGTTCAATATAGTCAAATTGAGCTAATAAACATCGATACTGAATTATTCACTTGCAAATGAATAATTCAGCCTCATTGAATCCGCATTCATGGGACATTCCATTTAACAAAATAACGAAATTAGAAAAAAAATATTTTTGATTTTTCACTATACTGTTAAACCAGACATGAGCCAGAAGCTATTTATCAGCCAGCTGATACTTTTCTGTATATAAAGAAGAAAAATAGAAAAAAAGAACTGCTTAGCTATAAATGGATTACACATGAATTATGCGTGATCAGTTATTAAAAGGAAAAGAATGTCAACATTGAAAGTAAAATCATGGTAAATCATTTGCATGATTGAATGATTCTATCCACAAAACATCATTCCTATACAAGTAAAAATGATGATTAAGGTGGTATGGGTATCTTTCGCCATCTTGGATTGTAAAAAACAGAGAATCTAAGGGCCAGAATTTTTTATCAAGTTAGCAAAATTGGATGCAGGAATGCAGATTTTTAATGTGAATTTTCATGTAAAAGAACCAATTTATAAGAATATAAGTTTACGATTAGTGATATTTCTATAAGTGTAGATTATTTTTTGTTGTTTTTAAATATCTTGAAATCTGCATTTTAAGGGGAGGTAACTCTAAAACAGTACATTTTCTGAAGGAATCTACATGGAATTTTCCTATTTTGTATTTTAGCCGGAAAAAACGTACGGTGACCCTATATTTTCTGTTGATATTCTCAAAGCATTGTATGAAAGCTATCTTTTCCTAATTTATTTTACAATTCTATCATTTTGTTTAGTTTCTAATCACAAAATGGTGTTTTTCCCTTTATAATCCATACGAAATGTGTCATTTTGTCACAACCTGTAGCTTGAAAAAATGCGCGGTGACCTATCATTTTTTATAGAATTTTTGAACGTATATCAGTAGATACTATGTTTTGGCAAAGTATGAACAAATTCTATCATTTTTATTTTAGACTCCCATACCACCTTAACAGATATTTTAAACCTAAAATATGAAATTAATCAGACCTACCAAATCCAATTGCACGAGTTCGCGATCCATTAATATCTGTATTTATGTTTGTATCTCTTTTATGACCGTCGATAGTCTTCGGAACTCAACACAATAATTAATCAGATAGCGGCTAGACTAAAATATATTGTGTCCAGGTATCTTTACTCGTAACGATCTAGCGCTCTCGAAAAAAAAAATTGTCCTTGATTAAATATAGACGTTTATCTGTATGTGACACAAAATAATCAGTCTAAACAGGATACACTGTTAAATTATTCATAGTATTAATAACAGTTAAACATTTTGATATACCTCATTGTTTACCATGCGTACTCTTAACAATGTCGAAAAATACAATAAATCATTTTTGATAAGAGAGAATGATTTCAAGAGATTTTAACAGTTTAAAAAGATTAACAACTTAAAAAACATTAACTTTCTCGTAACTTCCCTAAAGGACAGAATTTCATTAAGGGCATATACGATACAGTTTCGTTCCCACGATGACTAATTTTACGAAAATTTCCATATAAGCAACGGGCACTGTGATTAGTGAATAACATTGTTTGCGTATAAGTAACGGGCACTGTGATTAGTGAATAACATTGTTTGCATATAAGCAACGGGCACTGTGATTAGTGAATAACATTGTTTGTATATAAGTAACGGGCACTGTGATATGTGAATAACATTATTTGTATATAAGCAACGGGCACTGTGATTAGTGAATAACATTGTTTCCATATAAGTAACGGGCACTGTGATTAGTGAATAACATTATTTGTATTTGTTTTAATATGATTTCATTGCAGCCAAATACATACAATATTAGTACTCGTGTCTCTGTTGCAACAAATGGATGCTCAATATTTTTTTTCTTGTTATAAATTCTAATTTCCACTTTGAGTCTATGACTAATAAATGTTTTAAACGTTTTTATGTGTCTCAGCTATTTTCTTATTCAAATACTGGTATATCTTCTTCTTCTTTTAGATAATTTTTAAAAATGCGTAGTTATTTATAAAATATTAAAAAAAATGTTAGGTTTATATATGTAACTTAGTTTTATTAAAACAAAAATAATAAGGATAAAAGGTAAAAAACTTGTATTACACTGTATCAGTAATTCATGATTTGATTCGTTTATGTTGACAGTGCACATTTTCATAGAACTTTACAAAGTAAGTAAGTAAGTAAGTAAAACTTTATTTGGATTCGGCATATTGACAAACAATACAAACATAAGCTCTAATGAGCTTTTCACCGAATATAAAAACATATGCAATAACAAATAAAACAAGGCATGCAGCATGCAATAAATAATAAAAAGCAGCACCAAAAATTAACTCTAAGCAAATAGCATATACATGTACCTTGCAAAATACCAAAACATATATATGAAGCACTAAAATTCTTAAAAATTTTCTGTTAAAAATTATTTTTTAAATAATTTATGATTTATAAAGTAAAAATTTCAAATCTTTCAAATTTTAAATATTAAAAAACAAAAATTTCAGTTGCAAAGCAAGCTGTTAATGCAGCATAAAAAGCATAAATATTGTAACACATTAGTTATCGACAGGCAGAGCAAAAACATTCTGTTCCACTCCAGGACTGAACAAGACTCTTAAAATGTGAGAAGCTGTTAACAGTCCTGAAGTGGTCTGGTAAGCTATTCCATAAAGAAGCAGCAGCAAAACTAAAAGATTTTTTTTTCCATATGAGGTAGTTCTTACCTGTGGTATATCCAAAATATTACTGTATCTAAAAGAATATTTAGTGTGTTTAATTTTGAGTAAATTTTGTAAGCATACAGGAGCCAAATTATTTAAAATTTTATTATACTCAAGTGCCATTGTCCTGATGCGTCTTACTTGTAGGGTTGGAACCTTTGCGTTCTCAAGAAGAGTTTCAGAGGATGATAAGTAGTCGTCATATATAAATCTTAATGCTCTCTCTTGTATTTTTTCAAGTTTTTTAGAATTTTTCTCTGTACAAAAATGCCAAGCCAAAGGGCAAAAATTAAAATTACTCAAAATAAAAGTATGAAAAATTGTAAGTTTATTTAATCTGTTTAAAAATGATCCAATTCTCTTGAGAACATTCAGATGTTGTGATGCCTTTCTACACAAGTTACTTATATGTGCATCAAATTTTAGTTGGTAATCAATATCAATTCCAAGTAACTTTACTGTTTCTTCACATGATAAAATATTTTGCTGAATTTGTATAGATGGATTTTTTGCAAAGGTTCTTTTCCCTACAGCAATAACTTGAAATTTATCAGGATTTGCCTGCATCTTATTTTCTTTAAACCAATCAATAAGCACTTGAGACTCAGATTCTAATATATAAAAATTTAAATTTCTCTTTTGACAAAGAACCGACAAAATAACAAGTTATCTTTTTTGCCGTTTTTCTGCCGGTAAAATAACCACGAAATGTACTATTTTGCCGGATTGAAACTAGATGTCGGCAAAATAGCCGCTGCCAAAAATAAATGATTGCTCCCTTATAAAAATGAAACGGACTATAACGAAGATCGGCATTAAGGGGTAGACAACTCTAATGTTTTAATTGGAAACAGAAAACAGAAGAGGTAACAGTGATATGAGTGGTGTTCGTGGTTTATGATTAATTACACTAATTTTAGATGGAAAGTACAGATGAAAATCACTGGAAATACTGTCCTCATTTAACTATCTCTTTGACACAGTAGACCTTTCATGTTTAAAATGGATTATAGTTAGGATCTGAAATTACTTTCAACTTTTTAGAGTAAGAGACAAATTCTTGAATTATGGCGTCTGCAAAAGTTGCCAAAGTGAAACGTTCTACTGCACCTAAAGAGCCACAAGAGCAGAAATGCAAGGATTACGATGTGTTGACAACCTTAGGTAAGATTTAATTATGTTTCCCTTTTTTACACCGGTTATGCTTGTTTATACTTTTAGTTTGAACCCGAATAATGTACTAATAATCATGATAGTGCAGGTCGTTTCATTGATATTTAATTAAACTTAAATTGAATTTAATGCTTGTTATTTTCAGGAGGCTAGGGTATAGTATTGGTAGTCTTGTTATTTTCAGGAGGTTAGGGTATACTATCGGTGGTGCTTGTTATTATCAGGAGGTTATAGGATGTATGGTATGGGTGGTGCTTGTTATTATTAGGAGGTTAGGATATAGTATCGGTTGTCTTGTTATCAGGAGGTAAGGATGTATAGTACTGGTGGAGCTTGTTATAATTATGAGGTTAGGATATAGTATCGGTGGTGCTTGTTATCAGGAGGTAAGGATGTATAGTATTGGTGGAGCTTGTTATTTTTAGGAGGTTAGGATATAGTATCGGTGGTACTTGTTATTATCAGGAGGTAAGGATGTATAGTATCAGTAGTGCTTGTTATTATTCGGAGGTTAGGATATAGTATCGTTGGAGCTTGTTATTTTCAGGAGGTAAGGATGTATAGTATAGGTGGAGCTTGTTATTATTCGGAGGTTATGATATAGTATCGGTGGTGCTTGTTATTTTCAGGAGGTAAGGATGTATAGTATTGATGGAGCCTATTATTATTAGGAGGTAAGGATATAGTATCGGTGGTGCTTGTTATTATGAGGAGGTAAGGATGTATATTATTGGTGGTGCTTGTTATTATCAGGAGGTTAGGATATAGTATCGGTTGTCTTGTTATCAGGAGGTAAGGATGTATAGTACTGGTGGAGCTTGTTATAATTATGAGGTTAGGATATAGTATCGGTGGTGCTTGTTATCAGGAGGTAAGGATGTATAGTATCGGTGGAGCTTGTTATTTTTAGGAGGTTAGGATATAGTATCGGTGGTACTTGTTATTATCAGGAGGTAAGGATGTATAGTATCAGTAGTGCTTGTTATTATTCGGAGGTTAGGATATAGTATCGTTGGAGCTTGTTATTTTCAGGAGGTAAGGATGTATAGTATAGGTGGAGCTTGTTATTATTCGGAGGTTATGATATAGTATCGGTGGTGCTTGTTATTTTCAGGAGGTAAGGATGTATAGTATTGATGGAGCCTATTATTATTAGGAGGTAAGGATATAGTATCGGTGGTGCTTGTTATTATGAGGAGGTAAGGATGTATATTATTGGTGGTGCTTGTTATTATCAGGAGGTTAGGATATATAGTATCGGTGGAGCTTGTTATTATTAGGAGGATAGGATATAGTATCAGTGGTGCTTGTTATTATCAGGAGGTAAAAATGTATAGTATCGGTGGTACTTGTTATTATCAGGAGGTAAGGATGTATAGTATCGGTGGTACTTGTTATTACATGTATCAGGAGGTGAGGATGTATAGTATCGGTGGTACTTGTTATTACATGTATCAGGAGGTAAGGATGTATAGTATCGGTGGTACTTGTTATTACATGTATCAGGAGGTAAGGATGTATAGTATCGGTGGTACTTGTTATTACATGTATCAGGAGGTAAGGATATATAGTATCGGTGGAGCCTGTTATTATCAGGAGGTTAGGATATAGTATCGGTGGTGCTTGTTATTATCAGGAGGTAAGGATATAGTATCAGTGGTGCTTGTTATTATCAGGAGGTAAGGATATAGTATCAGTGGTGCTTGTTATTATCAGGAGGTAAGGATGTATAGTATCGGTGGAGCTTGTTATAATTAGGAGTTTAGGATATAGTATCGGTGGTGCTTGGTATTATTAGGAGGTTAGGATATGATATCAGTTGTACTTGTTATGATGAGGAGGTTAAGGTATATATATATAGTATTGTTGTTGTAGTTTGCACATCTCTTGTCATTTTGAAGGTGGGGGGAGAGGGGGGGGGGCATGAAAGTAGACTGAGTTGTTGGAAAGTTTATAGGTTTTTTTTTATTTTAAACAGAAAATCAAAAACAAATGACTGTGACATCTGTTGTATTGATACTATAGTAACCTTTGTAGTAATAAGAAAAAAACAATCACGAAAATGCCATAAAATGTATCATGATGAGTCCCCATCAAAGTATATACACTAATGCTTCTTGAATAGACAGACACAATTTTATGCATGTCTATAATATAAGGAACAACTTTTTTTTAACTTTTATATCTCTTTAATAGCTATGTCAATATACTGTAATAATGTGTGCTATTTAAAGTGTTGCAAGTATTGTCATGATTTAGTGCTTGTATTGTTTTATTGTTATTTTTGTTTTATGTCAGTTTAACAGTTCATTAGAGCTGATAATTATGTTATTTGTATATATTTTAATTTTTCTTACTGTAAAATTTGTTGACTGACTTGACTTCAACTACATTCAGCATTTTTACAATAAAGTTGGTTTTGTACTTGTAAGGTTGATTCATACCTACATTATACATGCATGTACTTTGAAATTAAGTTCATGTATTTGCAAACAATTATTGTTAGTGAGACATTGTCAATGATTGTATCCTCCACTTACATGTAACTAAAATGACATGCTAAGATGCTTTCTTTTTCAAAATCATAGATTGTACAAGTTTCGTACATATATAATAATAATGGTACTTAAAGGCTCAAAACCATGCATTTATGGTTTTATAAAAGTAAGCACCCTGTTTATGTTGTACATGTAGCATTAGTTGCTTTATGACAGACCTCAATTAGTCAACTAGTAAATTTCTCCTTTTTCCTCAGTCTACCCACCTCCTTACAATTGAGGATGACGATATATGATTAAAATATTATCTATACATATATGCGTTTATTATCACTGAACTAGTATATATATTTGTTTAGGTGCCAGCTGAAGGACGCCTCCAGGTGCGGGAATTTCTCTCTGCATTGAAGACCTGTTGGTGACCTTCTGCTGTTGTCTGTTTCTATGGTGGGGTTGTTGTCTCTTTGACACATTCCCCATTTCCATTCTCAATTTTATTGTCATGAAAATATTACCGCTATATGACCAACTGCAATACAAATAAAACCAGGTAATATAGCATAAAAACGGATTTGTTAATTTGGTTAACCAGTTTTTTTTACAAAATTTTCATTATATACATGATATATGTACAATGCACATAAATATTCATTGTAATATTTCTATGTACATTTCTGTAAATACAACACATTTAATATATAAGGAAATCAATTACAAACTCATTACATCAATGGGGACTGATTTATTTCATCTCAAAACACATTAAAGGTGAAAAGTAAAAGTTGATCATTCATTGCATATGAAATAAAAAGTTTTATTGATATTTGACAAGGACATATTTACTAATGTTAGAACTAGTTGCTTTGAACTAATTGTCTGAGGGGCTTGTAAAGATTTTGTAAAGAGAAGGAAATAGTACAAATAAACACAAAGAATTTAAAGTTTGACGTTTTAAGTACAGGAGATTTTAGCATGGTTATGGTACAGTACTCATTTACAATAAAATATTATTCTAATTCTGTTGAGTAATTGGCATGTGGTCAAGACACAGTACAATATTCATAGCCAGACTGTTCCTGCATGTAATCAAGACACAATATAAAGCTCACCATCTCACAGTGACACTACATGTACATGTGAAAGAGACATAGTACACTATTCACTAGCAGACAGTCACTTCATGTGGTCATGACACTATACAACATTCACAGCCAGACTCTCCATGAATGTGGTCAAGAAACAGTACACTAATCACTAACAGACTCTTCCTGCATGTAATCAAGACACATTATAAAGCTCACAACCTAACAGTCATTGCATGTGTCAGGTCATGACACAGTACAATATTCACAGCCAGACAGTCACTGCATGTAATCAAGACACTTTATAATACTTAAATCTAAACAGTCACTGCATGTAGTCCAGACACAGTACAATATTCACAGCCAGACTGTCCCTGCATGTTATCAAGACACTTTATAATACTTAAATCCAAACAGTCACTACATGTGGTCAAGACACAGCACAACATTCACAGCCAGACAGTCTCTGCATGTGGTCAAGACACATTATAATAATCACAGCCAGACTTGCCCTGCATGTGGTCAAGACACAGTACAATATTCACAGACAGACTCTCCTGCATGTGGTCAAGACACATTATAATGCTTAAAACCAAACAGTCGCTACATGTGGTAAGGACAACATACAACATTCACAGCCAGACAGTCCCTGCATGTGGTCAAGACACATGATATTCACAGCCAGACTCTCCCTGCATGTGGTCAAGGCACAGTACAATATTCACAGCCAGGCTGTCCCTGAATGTGGTCAAGACACATTATAATATTCACAGCCAGACTGTCCCTGCATGTGGTCAAGACACATTATAATACTTAAATCCAAACAGTAACTACATGTGGTCAAGACACAGTACAATATTCACAGACAGACTCTCCTGCATGTGGTCAAGACACATTATAATGCTTAAAACCAAACAGTCGCTACATGTGGTAAGGACAACATACAACATTCACAGCCAGACAGTCCCTGCATGTGGTCAAGACACATGATATTCACAGCCAGACTCTCCCTGCATGTGGTCAAGGCACAGTACAATATTCACAGCCAAGCTGTCCCTGAAAGTGGTCAAGACACATTATAATATTCACAGCCAGACTGTCCCTGCATGTGGTCAAGACACATTATAATACTTAAATCCAAACAGTAACTACATGTGGTCAAGACACAATACAATATTCACAATCAGACAAAACACAGTACGCTGTTAGCAATCAGATGGTCACTACATGTGGTCAAGACACATGCCTATATTCACTAAAAGACAGTCACTGCATGTGGTCAAGGCACAGTACAATACAATGAATACATATATTCATAAACAAACAGTCACTACATGTACATGTTATTATAAAATTAAGACAAAACACAGTACACTGTTTGCAATCAGATGGTCACTACATGTGGTCAAGTCACATACCTACATTTATATATTCACTAAAAGACAGTCACTGCATGTGGTCAAGCCACAGTACAATACATATTCATAAACAAACAGTCATTTCATGCACATGTTATTATATAATTAAGACACAACACAATATTGACAATTAAACAGTCAGGACATGTTGTTTAGACACAGTACAATATCTAGTTTAGGTTGGAGTTGTAATTTCCTGCAATGTGACTGGTTCAAACTGACAACCTCATGTTTACAGGCTACTGATACAGTATTTAAAACTATGTTAACCATTTACCCAAGGCCAGAGTCACCAAAACACATCCCATATAGAAAGCTATACCCCTGTATGACAAGATACATGTAAAACTATTTTAACCTTTAAGCCACTGCCAGAGTCACCAAAACACATCCCATATAGAAAGCTATACCCCTGTATGACAAGATACATGTAAAACTATTTTAACCTTTAAGCCACTGCCAGAGTCACCAAAACACATCCCATATAGAAAGCTATACCCCTGTATGACAAGATACATGTAAAACTATTTTAACCTTTAAGCCACTGCCAGAGTCACCAAAACACATCCCATATAGAAAGCTATACCCCTGTATGACAAGATACATTAAAAACTATTTTAACCTTTAAGCCACTGCCAGAGTCACTAAAACACATCCCATATAGAAAGCTATATCCATGTATGACAAGATACATGTAAAACTATTTTAACCTTTAAGCCACTGCCAGAGTCACCAAAACACATTCATATAGAAAGCTATAAAAGTCCCCTGTATGACAAGATACATTAAAAACTATTTTAACCTTTAAGCCACTGCCAGAGTCACCAAAACACATTCCATATAGAAAGCTATACCCCTGTATGACAAGATACATGTAAAACTATTTTTAACCTTTAAGCCACTGCCAGAGTCACCAAAACACATCCCATATAGAAAGCTATACCCCTGTATGACAAGATACATGTAAAACTATTTTAACCTTTAAGCCACTGCCAGAGTCACCAAAACACATCCCATATAGAAAGCTATACCCCTGTATGACAAGTTACATGTAAAACTATTTTTAACCTTTAAGCCACTGCCAGAGTCACCAAAACACACCCCTGTATGACAAGTATAGAAAGCTATAAAAGTCCCCTGTATGACAATGTATGACAAAACAGAAATATATAAGGTTGTCATACATGTTTGTACTACATGTATGTTCCTTTTGTATACCTCTCCTACATGTATGTACCTTTTGTATACCTCTCCTACATGTAGGTACCTTTTGTATACCTCTCCTACATGTAGGTACCTTTTGTATACCTCTCCTACATGTAGGTACCTTTTGTAGACCTCTTCTACATGTATGTACCTTTTGTAGACCTCTCCTACATGTATGTACCTTTTGTCGACCTCTTCTACATGTAGGTACCTTTTGTAGACCTCTTCTACATGTATGTACCTTTTGTATACCTCTTCTACATGTAGGTACCTTTTGTAGACCTCTTCTACATGTAGGTACCTTTTGTAGACCTCTTCTACATGTAGGTACCTTTTGTAGACCTCTTCTACATGTATGTACCTTTTGTAGACCTCTTCTACATGTATGTACCTTTTGTATACCTCTTCTACATGTAGGTACCTTTTGTAGACCTCTTCTACATGTGGGGACCTTTTGTAGACCTCTCCTACATGTATGTACCTTTTGTAGACCTCTTCTACATGTAGGCACCTTTTGTAGACCTCTTCTACATGTATGTACCTTTTGTAGACCTCTTCTACATGTAGGCACCTTTTGTAGACCTCTTCTACATGTAGGCACCTTTTGTAGACCTCTTCTACATGTAGGCGCCTTTTGTAGACCTCTTCTACATGTGGGGACCTTTTGTAGACCTCTTCTAAATGTATGTACCTTTTGTAGACCTCTTCTACATGTAGGTACCTTTTGTAGACCTCTTCTACATGTATGTTCCTTTTGTATACCTCTCCTACATGTATGTACCTTTTGTCGACCTCTTCTACATGTATGTACCTTTTGTAGACCTCTCCTACATGTAGGTACCTTTTGTAGACCTCTTCTACATGTATGTACCTTTTGTAGACCTCTCCTACATGTATGTACCTTTTGTAGACCTCTCCTACATGTATGTACCTTTTGTAGACCTCTTCTACATGTAGGTACCTTTTGTAGACCTCTCCTACATGTATGTACCTTTTGTAGACCTCTTCTACATGTAGGGACCTTTTGTAGACCTCTTCTACATGTAGGCACCTTTTGTAGACCTCTTCTACATGTAGGGACCTTTTGTAGACCTCTTCTACATGTAGGGACCTTTTGTAGACCTCTTCTACATGTAGGCACCTTTTGTAGACCTCTTCTACATGTAGGCACCTTTTGTAGACCTCTTCTACATGTAGGCACCTTTTGTAGACCTCTTCTACATGTAGGGACCTTTTGTACTCTTCTACACCTCTTCTACATGTAGGGACCTTTTGTAGACCTCTTCTACATGTAGGGACCTTTTGTAGACCTCTTCTACATGTAGGGACCTTTTGTAGACCTCTTCTACATGTATGTACCTTTTGTATACCTCTTCTACATGTATGTACCTCGTGTATACCTCTTCTACATGTATGTACCTCGTGTATACCTCTTCTACATGTATGTACCTTTTGTATACCTTTTCTACATGTATGCACCTTTTGTATACCTCTTCTACATGTATGTACCTTTTGTAGACCTCTCCTACATGTATGTACCTTTTGTAGACCTCTTCTACATGTAGGCACCTTTTGTAGACCTCTTCTACATGTAGGCACCTTTTGTAGACCTCTCCTACATGTATGTACCTTTTGTAGACCTCTTCTACATGTAGGTACCTTTTGTAGACCTCTTCTACATGTATGTACCTTTTGTAGACCTCTCCTACATGTATGTACCTTTTGTAGACCTCTTCTACATGTAGGCACCTTTTGTAGACCTCTTCTACATGTAGGCACCTTTTGTAGACCTCTTCTACATGTAGGGACCTTTTGTAGACCTCTTCTACATGTGGGTACCTTTTGTAGACCTCTTCTACATGTAGGCACCTTTTGTAGACCTCTTCTACATGTAGGCACCTTTTGTAGACCTCTTCTACATGTAGGCACCTTTTGTAGACCTCTTCTACATGTAGGGACCTTTTGTACTCTTCTACACCTCTTCTACATGTAGGGACCTTTTGTAGACCTCTTCTACATGTAGGGACCTTTTGTAGACCTCTTCTACATGTAGGGACCTTTTGTAGACCTCTTCTACATGTATGTACCTTTTGTATACCTCTTCTACATGTATGTACCTCGTGTATACCTCTTCTACATGTATGTACCTCGTGTATACCTCTTCTACATGTATGTACCTTTTGTATACCTTTTCTACATGTATGCACCTTTTGTATACCTCTTCTACATGTATACACTTTATATTTACATGAAAGAAAATGATTTTATTGTGTATAAACTAAAGAAAAATGACTAAAAGTAAAGGGTTTGATTATTATTGGACAATTAAGTTTCACTTTCATTTAATTGTCAGTTTTTACAGGAATCTTTTGTCATACATGTTTACTTCTTAAGAAAAACATTCAAATAGCTAAATTCATTTAAAGAAATTGATTTATTGAATATATTAAAAGAAAAGTTTATGTACAGTAAATGTTGTACCCAAAATAAACATAAAGAAAGGAAAGTCAGTCATAAAACAGTTGACTTATGACAGTATTATTAGATGTGGCAGTATTATTAGCTATAGTCTATCTAAAGTAGACCTGAATGACAAAGACAGTTACTAACCATGAATTCTTTCCTATTATTTTCTATTTATTTAAATGTCTTTTATATAATTACAGTGTTACAAAAGACTTTAAATCTGATTACATTGATTACATTGTATGTCCTAGTCATATTTAAATTACATTGTACCTTCTACAGTCACCCTGACACAGTTTAAATTCTGAGGAACTCATGATCTGAAGGTTAACATGTTGTGTGTGGATTTGACTATGATGTACATGATACGAGTACATGCAAGACTAGAGTAACATCTAGGATCTGCCACTGGACTAGAGTAACATCTAGGATCTGCCACTGGACTAGAGTAACATCTAGGATCTGCCACTGGACTAGAGTAACATCTAGGATCTGCCACTGGACTAGAGTAACATCTAGGATCTGCCACTGGACTAGAGTAACATCTAGGATCTGCCACTGGACTAGAGTAACATCTAGGATCTGCCACTGGACTAGAGTAACATCTAGGATCTGCCACTGGACTAGAGTAACATCTAGGATCTGCCACTGGACTAGAGTAACATCTAGGATCTGCCACTGGACTAGAGTAACATCTAGGATCTGCCACTGGACTAGAGTAACATCTAGGATCTGCCACTGGACTAGAGTAACATCTAGGATCTGCCACTGGACTAGAGTAATATCTAGGATCAAGAGTTTTGTATGAGCTGGACACACATTAATATAAAAACAATCTGTTACAAGTTATCCCCATACAAATAAACTACATTTTTTGCACTAAATTTTGCCAATGATGATTGAAAATACATAATTGAATTGGCACAAAAAATGTATAATAAACATTGATTCTAGATGAATAAGAAGATGATTAAAAGAACTTATTTTAGGTTGCTTCTTATTTCTTCTTAGATTCTAGCTATGAGTATATAGTTTGATCAATCACTTTCCATGTTTTCTGTTCTTTTTTTACATATATATATAATTAAGTTCTGTGAAAACATTATTTTCCTTCAACTTGACTTTTAATACAACTAGTATGATGGTGTTACATATGAGGGGGGATAGGACCTTTATCGAGACTCTGGGATCGGGTGTTTTTAAGCTCAGGATTTCGGGATTGACCCTTTCGGGATCTGGGAATTCTCATTCTCATTTCGCGATGTTGGGAAATCATCGCAAAATGAGAATTGATTTAGCCCCCCCCCCCTCGTTACACACACACATATAGGTCATAGGGTAAGTCCAAATTTGCCTTGGGAAAGATACATATCTTATATAGATTGTTTTTGAAAGTCACATTTTTAATATCAAAATAATATGAAAATCAGCTTTTGTTTCTGGAGGTGTTACCTTAGTTAAAGGAGAAGAGTAGGCATCTGTGCAATGCTAGGCAGGCCAGGGTTGCCATAGAAGTGAAAATCAAATGAGTACAAAATGTGACAAAATCTTCTCAGGTCTCTAGATCCTTAATAATGAAACCAGTTATATAAATATTGAAATGTTTACTTTTTGATTTGTATGGATATGTTATAAGAATTGAGTAAGTGGTTAAACAGCTTGCTAGTTTCTATCTAGATCATTGCCCTGGTGAAGTGATGCATTATAAGATACTTCTAATAATAAAGTTGTCTGTTGTTAATTGGGAGAAAATGACCCTGTAGTAGGTCTGTTGGAAAGATCACTGAATTATAAATAAATTCAAACACAAATGACCGCCAATGAGTCATACGCTTCTGTAAAGGTTCTGTAGAGGTAGAGAGTTGTATGACCGCCAATGAGTCATAGGCTTCTGTAAAGGTTCTGTAGAGGTAGAGAGTTGTATGACCGCCAATGAGTCATAGGCTTCTGTAAAGGTTCTGTAGAGGTAGAGAGTTGTATGACCGCCAATGAGTCATAGGCTTCTGTAAAGGTTCTGTAGAGGTAGAGAGGAGTCATACGCTTCTGTAAAGGTTCTGTAGAGGTAGAGAGTTGTATGTATGTATGATAAAAGGAGACCTGGGATAAACTTAAATAATTAGAGTCTACTCAACAACACAAAAACCCAAGAAGTAGAAGTCAAGTTAGTCGACATGTGTATAGACAATTAACATAATGATATTAATGATTGTCTCAGTTTGTCCTTAGTTGGGATTCTTTGCAGTGGGTACCTTATAGTCAAATTGTTTTTTATGTAATTTCTTTACTTATTGCATTGGCAGATATTTTATAGTATGGATACAATTATTCTCAATTTTCTCAACTCTGATCTAGTAAGAGCATGACATTATTTGCATTTGGGAGCTAATTAGTGATTGACATATATTCAATACACACTGTCTATTTTGACAAATGATATCCCCTTCTTGATATCTTTCTTTATTAGGTTGCTGTCCAGTTGACTTTTAACCCACATCTTTTTTTATTCATACCTGTCCACACATGTGCAACCCAATTTTCCTTTACATGTATACATGAGAAGACATTTCTAGTTACATCAACATTTAATTAATAATAATTTATCTAGTATTAAATATTAATTTCAGTTACTACACATGGCATGTTCAACTCCATTAGTTGCATTACCATAATGTGTACTTTATTCTATTTCACTACTGTAGTTCTTATTTTCATTGTTTTATCTTTTATACTAATTGTAATCAATTTGCCCAAAGCTCTGCCCTCTATGAAAATAGCTGTGTTTTATCTTTGAGTGGCCATCTATAATTAATATTAATCAGAGGTGGCATGGAGGGGAGTGTAGTTGGATAAATGTTTAATGAATTATATATAGACCATCAGCTGTGATTAATTGATGATAGCCAGAGGCTACATTGAGGGGAACTTGTTTTAAGTAACCATAATATATAACTTCCAATGAACGACCATCTAAATGGTAAAGGGTATGCATGTTTATAGAATACAATTAAAATCTCAACTCTTACCTTTACTTTTCAGGGACTGGTACGTTTGGGCGAGTAGTGCTGGCTAGGCATAAAGAAAACAAGGATTACTTTGCTTTAAAAATGATGCGAATCACAGAAGTTATACGATTAAAACAGATTGAACATGTAAAAAACGAAAAAGAAATTCTTGCTCAAATAGCCCATCCATTTATTGTTAATATGTAAGTACTAACTCTATCTGACACAATGTTGATAGACTTAAAATATATATTAAATTACGTTTTATAATTTACATATTAGTAAGCAGAAATATGTTTAGATTAATATTTAGCCACTATCAATTTTCCTATTGAAAAATGGCAAACTTTTTGTATGAATTTACCCCTTTTCAACACTCTCTTGACCTGTAAAGATGCTTGTCTTTGTATGTTAAATCTTAACTGCTTTCAATGGCTAGTATTGTTAGGTTGATTGCACCTCATCTTTAAATCATGTCATTTCTTTCTATATTTAAAGGATTGATAGAGTAATTAGTTATAGCTTTCATTAATGACTAAGACCTATATCATGTATATACATTGTAGCATTTTCATACTAAGTTAACATGATTCGGTATATGAAGTCACTGCATGGTCTCCTGTTTAACAATGTTTTTATATCCAAAATCTGTAAATGTTGCTTTGTTTATGAAGGAAGAGTTTATTGCCAAGTATAATATCATTTCAAGGTTACTTCTGTTTGACAGATTTATTTTTAGTAGATATTGCCTATATATATTTGTTCATCTCAGGCCCTGGATTATTGGGTATTAGGTATTTTATTTGATTTTTTAAACCAATTTTGACATTGTATTGGATCTATGTCTCCCAAAGTGAAAACCAGTCCAAAGTTTATACACATTATTTTAAATTTAAAAGAATTTCATTCTACCTTTCTGTTTATTTGTGATCATTTGTTTTGAAATTTAAATATTGAAATTTCACCTTTTCTTTCCATAGTTGATGGGAGTAAAACACATGTCAGACATTCATCTATTGTTCCCATGTGAAGTAAACTTCTTCAACAGCTCTCTAACATGATCTATAGCAAATGTATAGAAAACTTGTAGACCTGTCTTTGTCCCTTTTGTCTATGTAGAATCCAATAGTGGCACATTTACAAATTACAAAACAAATATACTTGTATCAAGACAAAAAAGACAAACATTTTCATTATTTTGAGTTTAGTTTTTAGTCATTTCTGTAATCATTGTTCTCTTAAAATACAAATCTAGAAATGTGTTATGATGTAGGAGTCTCAAAATCTACTAACAACATCTTATAATGAAGAATTATATACAGAATAACCTTTTTAACCAAGAATGGAAATTGCTTTGGGTTAAATTTGGAGAATGGACTGTAAGTTTGGATCAATATTCATCATACTCAAACAAGTCATCTTTTGTACTGGAAAATACATCCTACACACCTAATTATCTCAACAGCATCATTTAATCTATTTTTATGAACTTCTTCATAATATACTTAAGATGGATAGTATTGTAATGATTTTTTATTTCAAATGGTCTTGTATTTGTATGGTGTTTTATAATCTCTTTCATAACACAAAGCAAACAAGTACAACGTAGTTATTGTTTAGGAGCTTCAGAATATCTGACATCTATAACTGTTTACATTTTAAGAATGGTATTTTTACAGACAGATGGTACCCTCTATCTACATGCATGGCACTGTTAAAGTTTGATTTAAGGTTTATACAGATAATCAGGACCATCCTGAATTAAATCATTTACACTAAGGGATTCCAATATATGTGTTGGGGACCAAATAAAGTTTAAAAACAAACAAGGATAATTTTTGATTGGGACATTTCTATTTCTTTACTATCCTTGGCATAAAAGTTTATATTTTAAGGTTTAGCAAAATATTTTGATTGAAGCTACCATTCTTTTACAAGAACATAAATTGTCATAGCTGATGGTATAAATAAAAGATTTTGGTGTATTTGAAATATCAAAACTGGATTCATTTTGAGATTTGACTTAAAATGTTTCCATTTTTGGTTTTAATTGAAGGAAAAAATATGGTCTACATTTTGTTATGCATAATGTAAGTGCAGTTTCTAATTTCAAATTTTTAACATTTCTTTAGTTACATGCATGTACAGGTTTCTTTATTTAAACTTGATACGAAACACATCATATTTCATTTTATTCAATCATTGCTAAAAGGAAGGATAACATTGAACCATTTATTGTGCATTTATATGATGAAACCATCCTCTAAGTATGTAAAATAGTAATATTTGAATAGTATAACAAGAGCATAAGATATTTAGCATTAGAAGATGTTCCCTTCACCATCACCTGTGTTTTGTAAACATTGATCAGGTGTTAGTGTTTGTTTGATCTTACTGAGTTATCACCTGTTACTATAAATAGATCTGTAGAAACAGATGTTGACCCTCTGAAGGAATCAGTACCATGTTACAAATTTCCTTGGTTACATAACATCTGATAATATTTTATTACAGACAGATTTAAGATTGTAATTTTACTAAACATCTGTTCAATAGCAATAAAATACCCTTGGTTAGCAATAGTTAGGAGAAATAAATTGTCTGCTGAAACAACTGGGTCAATCTATTTGCAAGTTGGCTTCTTTTACAATTTTTCCACAAATTTAGTTTGAATATTCACTAAATAACTTCTAACTCAAGTTAGGGGCTTAGTGTTCAATAAGGTACAAACAAGTGCTTACCCTTTTAATTATCAAGTCTTCTACAGTGCATCCTCGTGACAGCACAGAGAAACTAGGGATTACTTCATGAGCGAAATCTGTAGAGGTTCTCAAGACAGACACCTAACAATACAACATCAATATAAACTAAATACAAATAGTATGTTCTACTGAACCAACAGAAAACCAAAGGTAGAAATTTGGTTTGGAAACTTGTAAATTGTTGTTTTTCCTGTTGTGTTTATATATATTTATAAATTATTTTCTAGGCTGTGGGCATATCATGATAACACATATCTATACATGCTCTTGGAGTTTGTGCCAGGAGGCGAGTTATTCTCATATCTCAGGAACTATGGACGTTTTAATAATTCATGGTCGAACTTTTATGCCTGTGAAATTGTGTCAGCTTTAGACTATTTACATACAAAGAACATTGTGTATAGGGATTTGAAACCAGAAAATTTATTATTGGATAGAGAAGGACATTTAAAGATTACAGATTTTGGTTTTGCAAAGAAACTAGAAGATAGGTGAGTTGTATAAGAATTAGAGAAGGGAGCAACAAAAGCTGAGGTATCCTTTCAAAGATTAAACACTTCCCTTGATACAAGAGGACAACAAACGGTTAGATACCCTCAAACAATCTAATTTCCATTTGTATGAGATGACAGGTTAGATATCCTTCCAAAATCTAACTTCTATTTATACAACAGGACAAAAAATGGTATGATGTCCTCCTAAAATCTGCTCTAGGGCAAGATTGTCTGTCTTAAGACCAAATTTAAAGCAACGACTGAAATATATTTTTTGATTGGTTTAGAACATCTATTGACTTCTGATGGTAGTTTATGAGGAATTGGAACCTTTTAGGATAATACTTAGAGCTCAAGGTACAAGGAGTTACACATGGCATAAGTTGTCCAGGGCGAGTTACCCTATAAAGATTGTACACCTGGTTAAATACTTCAGTATGTTACTACTTAGTTAACCTAATATAACATAGTCAATTGACCATTTGGATTACCTCCAGAATTTTAAACTTCTTGTCCTAATCAGATTTTCTTATACAATAGTCTTTCACATGAATGTTTTAATTGTTAAGTATTTTAGATGCTAATTAGAACTAGTATATGTAGATTAATATATACAAAACATAAAAGAAGAATGTTATATCCCCATTATTCCCTGCTCCAAAGGAGGGCATATATACTGGTTTGTATTTCTCTGTCTGCCTGTGATTCTGTCGACCACATTTTATAACTAGAAGTCTAAGATCCAAAAAGTATAAGGTTGTTAAAGAATGAAATTATTTGTAATCCTTCAAATACTGAAATGGCCAATTAAATATTAAATGCACATAACTTTAAGCCAATGTACCCAACTTTCAGTTATGTCGTTGGTCAAATAGGAATTAATGGGGCACTCTAAAATTGTCAGATTTAAGACTCATTGTTTTCTGGATTGAAATCAGTGTTCACCGTGACATCCTTATTCTATTTATACTTTCCGAAACAAGTTTATTATTTTTTTAATTATCTTAGTATGATTTAATTTCAGTTCTTCATTTATTAAAATTCAATTTTGTCGAGCATGTCATGTTAAGTGACCTTTTTTCATTATTTGGCATAAATGCTTCATAGTGGTCTGTCGTAAACATTTATTGTTCAAAAACTCTTTCCTGAAACTAAAGGAATTATTTTACCTGAATTTGACAGCAATCTTCATTGGGGTAATTGCATGTTGTTAAAAAATGTGTCTGATAATCTGTCCAGATTAGTTACCAACATGGCCAACATAATAATGGCTAAAAATAGAACACTAAGAGTAAAATGTATTGGCATAACTTTTTTGGGAATTTTTGTTCCTAAATGCTCTTCGAATTTGTACTTGTTTGCCTTTATAACTTTTTTGATCTGAGCATCACCGATGAATCTTATGTAGAGGAAACACACATCTGGTGTATTAACTTATAATCCTGGTACCTTTGATAACTATTTTAACTAAAATTGAATGACTATTTTGCAAATGTACATGTAGTTCGTTTTCACCTATTATCTAGAACAATAAAAGATAACAAGAAACTTTGAAGCAAAAACTATCATCAAAACTATACATGTATCTACAAATGAGTCAACTTGATAGAAATCTGCAGTCAACTCCTTCAAGGAGTAATTGTCCCTAATTTACAATGTTTACCAACTATTTGTGTTTTTATGTTTTTGTTTATCCAATCCAGGACAAAAAATGTTAATGGATATGAATTTCATATAAACCTTGCTATTACATTTGACTGACATGCAGAGTTGTAATTAAAATGTGCTTGCTAAAAAGTCTGCTTTTAAACATGTCACCCTACCTAGACAGATTATTCTAACATGTCACCCTACCTAGACAGATTATTCTAACATGTCACCCTACCTAGACAGATTATTCTAACATGTCACCCTACCTAGACAGATTATTCTAATTTTGAGCAACTGTCTTACTCGTTGCTCTAATGCCTGAATGACGAATGCTAAATCAGAGAAGCAGCAAATACCAATTTTCAAATCCTTAGTTTAGCCAGCATGATACCATGAGACGAAGCAGTTCCTACGGTAGAAATTAGAATTCCAAATTTGAATAAGATGTTTGTGTATCCTACTAGATTCCATTTAAATACCCCACAAATGTACAAAAACTCAACTGATTTAATAACAACAGTAACAAGCATCCTAGAAAAGTTTCAATAGAAACAAAAACAATATATTTATCATAGTTGTATAGTTTGTTAAGGGGGCTCAAAATTTTTTATTCAATGTAGGATTCTCTCTATTTTTCTATAAATGAACTTTATCTTTTACTTAATAGAAAAATGAAATAAACCAATGGGGTCACCGATCATTTATGCTCACAATCTGCCTTCGAAAGAAGCATACATTTTTGTTAATGTCCTTTTTTTCTGTTGAACTAATAGGAGAAATAGCGGTAATATCGAAATAAAAAAAAACTAAATTACAGAAATTGCTTAAATTTTACAATTATTAAGTTTATGTACAGCTTATTCAAAAACAACAATAAAAAAATATAGGTCACCGATGAGTTAAAAAAGATATTTCAATTTGAATGCCAAAAAATGGCATTTTTGAACCAAAGGGAGATAATTTGGAGCTTTTGCAATGATATATACATTTCAAAAGTCACCTGGGGCCAACAGGAATAAAATTTTTGGAATGAATTTTGTAACATATGATAAAGTAACAACTACTTATGTAATAAATAAAGTTTGTAATGAAAAATTAATGTTTAATTTTTTTCTGAAAATTTTATACCAACGAGCCTCCTGAAACGCGTGTGTGTGTATAAAATTATAATTCTGGTACCTTTGATACCTATTGTTGGTAGATAAAGTATCATTATTCAGTTTGACAAGTAAACCAAACCAAAAAAATAAACATCAGCAAAAATATACATATCTAGTGTTATGTCAATCCTATAGTGCTTTCAATTGATAGAAATCTAAACATGATATAACCTATTATAATTATGACCAATGATTTATCAGACGAGGGGAATGTTTTCAAATCAGAATCAAAATATACATGTGCAGTATCTGTATATATCCCTTGATTATATGATGTTTCACTTGATGTCATCACAAATGATTTTTACAGTCCCAATAATGATTAAATGTTAGAATGATAATACTAGGATATCAGCCAAACCTACGTACATCTATGTATTACATTCATTTTATAGCTATGCTTCACATCCCACAGTTCAAATGTTTAGAACTGATTTGTTATGTGGAGTGCAGCAATTACATATACTTCCTTACACATTGTTACAGAACCAGTGTTCCATCTTAAGAATCAGTTATATAACCCAAAGGTTACATGTACTTGTAAAGACTTGTCTGTCGTCATAGGCTACTTAATATTACCCTCTTTCATTCTTTAAGTTATAAGTGTGTCAATGTTAAAAAGAAGTAAACTCAGTTTGTGACAGTAAAACCCACTTTTAACTTAGGCCAAGCTTCAAATACATTAAAGTTATCTCTAAAATGACTTAAATTTGTTTATATGTTAAAGCTTGTGATTAGGTGAGTTTTATGGGAACCACTATAAATGGTTAGAGAATGATATTAAAATTAACACATCTCCAGGTTATTATATCACCCCGGTTCCTCAGTCAGGGTTCATTGTCCCCTGGGAGAGGTTATTATATCACCCCGGTTCCTCAGTCAGGTTCATTGTCCCCTGGGAGAGGTTATTATATCACCCCGGTTCCTCAGTTAGGGTTCATTGTCCCCTGGGAGAGGTTATTATATCACCCCTGTTCCACAGTCGGGATTCATTGTCCCATGGGAGAGGTTATTATATCACCCCAGTTCCTCAGTCAGGGTTCATTGTCCCCTGGGAGAGGTTATTATATCACCCCTGTTCCACAGTCAGGGTTCATTGTCCCCTGGGAGAGGTTATTATATCACCCCAGTTCCTCAGTCAGGGTTCATTGTCCCCTGGGAGAGGTTATTATATCACCCCAGTTCCTCAGTCAGGGTTCATTGTCCCCTGGGAGAGGTTATTATATCACCCCGGTTCCTCAGTCAGGGTTCATTGTCCCCTGGGAGAGGTTATTATATCACCCCGGTTCCTCAGTCAGGTTCATTGTCCCATGGGAGAGGTTATTATATCACCCCAGTTCCTCAGTCAGGGTTCATTGTCCCCTGGGAGAGGTTATTATATCACCCCTGTTCCACAGTCAGGGTTCATTGTCCCCTGGGAGAGGTTATTATATCACCCCAGTTCCTCAGTCAGGGTTCATTGTCCCCTGGGAGAGGTTATTATATCACCCCGGTTCCTCAGTCAGGGTTCATTGTCCCCTGGGAGAGGTTATTATATCACCCCGGTTCCTCAGTCAGGGTTCATTGTCCCCTGGGAGAGGTTATTATATCACCCCTGTTCCTCAGTCAGGGTTCATTGTCCCCTGGGAGAGGTTATATCACCCCGGTTCCTCAGTCAGGGTTCATTGTCCCCTGGGAGAGGTTATTATATCACCCCGGTTCCTCAGTCAGGGTTCATTGTCCCCTGGGAGAGGTTATTATATCACCCCAGTTCCTCAGTCAGGGTTCATTGTCCCCTGGGAGAGGTTATTATTTCACCCCTGTTCCTCAGGCAGGGTTCATTGTCCCCTGGGAGAGGTTATTATATCACCCCAGTTCCTCAGTCAGAGTTCATTGTCCCCTGGGAGAGGTTATTATATCACCCCAGTTCCTCAGTCAGGGTTCATTGTCCCCTGGGAGAGGTTATTATATCACCCCAGTTCCTCAGTCAGGGTTCATTGTCCCCTGGGAGAGGTTATTATTTCACCCCTGTTCCTCAGGCAGGGTTCATTGTCCCCTGGGAGAGGTTATTATATCACCCCAGTTCCTCAGTCAGAGTTCATTGTCCCCTGGGAGAGGTTATTATATCACCCCGGTTCCTCAGTCAGGGTTCATTGTCCCCTGGGAGAGGTTATTATATCACCCCGGTTCCTCAGGCAGGGTTCATTGTCCCCTGGGAGAGGTTATTATATCACCCCAGTTCCTCAGGCAGGGTTCATTGTCCCCTGGGAGAGGTTATTATATCACCCCAGTTCCTCAGTCAGGGTTCATTGTCCCCTGGGAGAGGTTATTATATCACCCCAGTTCCTCAGTCAGGGTTCATTGTCCCCTGGGAGAGGTTATTATATCACCCCGGTTCCTCAGGCAGGGTTCATTGTCCCATGGGAGAGGTTATTATATCACCCCAGTTCCTCAGGCAGGGTTCATTGTCCCCTGGGAGAGGTTATTATATCACCCCAGTTCCTCAGGCAGGGTTCATTGTCCCCTGGGAGAGGTTATTATATCACCCCAGTTCCTCAGTCAGGGTTCATTGTCCCCTGGGAGAGGTTATTATATCACCCCGGTTCCTCAGTCAGGGTTCATTGTCCCCTGGGAGAGGTTATTATATCACCCCGGTTCCTCAGGCAGGGTTCATTGTCCCCTGGGAGAGGTTATTATATCACCCCGGTTCCTCAGGCAGGGTTCATTGTCCCATGGGAGAGGTTATTATATCACCCCTGTTCCTCAGTCAGGGTTCATTGTCCCCTGGGAGAGGTTATTATATCACCCTGGTTCCTCAGGCAGGGTTCATTGTCCCATGGGAGAGGTTATTATATCACCCCAGTTCCTCAGGCAGGGTTCATTGTCCCCTGGGAGAGGTTATTATATCACCCTGGTTCCTCAAACAGGGTTCATTGTCCCCTGGGAGAGGTTATTATATCACCCCAGTTCCTCAGTCAGGGTTCATTGTCCCCTGGGAGAGGTTATTATATCACTCCTGTTCCTCAGTCAGGGTTCATTGTCCCCTGGGAGAGGTTATTATATCACCCCAGTTCCTCAGTCAGGGTTCATTGTCCCCTGGGAGAGGTTATTATATCACCCCTGTTCCTCAGTCAGGGTTCATTGTCCCCTGGGAGAGGTTATTATATCACCCCAGTTCCTCAGTCAGGGTTCATTGTCCCCTGGGAGTGGTTATTATATCACCCCTGTTCCACAGTCGGGGTTCATTGTCCCCTGGGAGAGGTTATTATATCACCCCAGTTCCTCAGTCAGGGTTCATTGTCCCCTGGGAGAGGTTATTATATCACCCCTGTTCCTCAGTCAGGGTTCATTGTCCCCTGGGAGAGGTTAATATATCACCCTTGTTCCTCAGTCAGGGTTCATTGTCCCCTGGGAGAGGTTATTATATCACCCCTGTTCCTCAGTTAGGGTTCATTAATGTCCCCTGGGAGAGGTTATTATATCACCCCGGTTCCTCAGTTAGGGTTCATTAATGTCCCCTGGGAGAGGTTATTATATCACCCCGGTTCCTCAGGCAGGGTTCATTGTCCCCTGGGAGAGGTTGTTATATCACCCCTGTTCCTCAGTTAGGGTTCATTAATGTCCCCTGGGAGAGGTTATTATATCACCCCGGTTCCTCAGGCAGGGTTCATTGTCCCCTGGGAGAGGTTGTTATATCACCCCTGTTCCTCAGTTAGGGTTCATTAATGTCCCCTGGGAGAGGTTATTATATCACCCCGGTTCCTCAGGCAGGGTTCATTGTCCCCTGGGAGAGGTTATTATATCAACCCAGTTCCTCAGTTAGGGTTCATTAATGTCCCCTGGGAGAGGTTATTATATCACCCCGGTTCCTCAGGCAGGGTTCATTGTCCCCTGGGAGATGTGTTGCAGAGGACATTAGAATACTAGTATTCCAGTCACCTGTTTGTCCATCCATCTGTTCATTAGAATACTAGTATTCCAGTCACCTGTGTGTCCATCCATCTGTTCAAGTGTCCAATGATTCGGTCCTGCAAGCACTCTCGCATGTACAACTTTTGCTAGATTTCTCATACAAATTGGAAAATTAATGTTGATCAAATAGTTTTAAAAGAGTTATGCTCCTTTGAAATATATATTGGAAATTGAATTGATGTGCTCTCACTTGGACAATTAATTGACTTTGAAACTTGTGCAAATGTTAACATGAAGAAGTTTGTGGTGAGGTCAGTTTTAGGGGAACCACTCATGATATGTGAATCATATTTAATATTTTAGTGCTTTAAGCATTTGCATGTTGGTTCATTAAATCTGAATACTTTTTATAGCTTACATGCTAAAGTATTGGCATATTATTACAAAAATTACATACTGTTGAGATATATCTCCGTGTCAACATTGTATGTCATTATTGAATGTACTAAATAGATAGAATGAACAGGATCATTTAAGTACAAACCAACAAATTCAACATTTCTTACTGATCAAGTCAGTAAGCATCGGCTTACTTTAAATTTAGGATTACTTCGACCTTAAAAAAAGAAATGGATTAACATGACAAAATATTGTTATATATATTTTTCTTTTGACCTGAAAATCCTTTTAAATTGTGTTTAAATGTATACCCGATGTATACACTTGAATTATTGAATACAAACTGCTCCTTATAATAACTATAAAAGATTTAAATGATTTGGAAATGATCGGCTTGTGATGTTTCCATGATAGAGACCATATTAAACACCTTTGTCATTGAGGAATTTTGCTGATAAACTAATGTTTATAAAGAACACAAGACACTGTATTGGTTATAATCTTTAAACAGTTTACAATGAAACAAGGAAGATTTCCAAAGGGTTGGACTTATTGATTTAAATTTTATGCTGAATATACATGTATAGTATTAGTCTGGGTATTGTTCCTTTCCCCCACACACACACATACATGCACACTTCTCATTACACACATTATAAAATAAAATTCTTTAAGATAGACAATAATAAATTGAAACTTCCATTTCCATAATTCTAATGAAATGTGACAATCTTCCATTTCCATAATTCTAATGAAATGTGACAATCTTCCATTTTCATAATCCTAATTATTTAATGTGACAAGTCAAGCTAACCAGTAGACATAAGAGTTTATAGAGAACAGATAAGTTAATTAGGGATACAGTACTTGTTGACCTGACAACACATTAATGATGATTGTACTCATGCCAACATGTCTAATGTATTTAACAGTAGATTTTACCAGATATTACTCACAATCTGACTTCGTGTACTCAATACCAACTCTATTATTCATTGACACAGAGTTACCATCCTGTCAAGTCACCTTTCTCAGGATTTTACTGAGTGGTTCTGATAATAATTTTGCCCATAGATTGATTGAAGACTCAATTCATAAAATAGTAATATTTTAATGAAAACCAACCCACAATAATCCAAAAATCACAAAGGAAGTAGGCTAAACATATGTATTTTATTGGACACAACCATGTCCAATAATTCCATCCATACACTTTTCATTCTCTTCAAATATTTCAACAGAAAAACTTATTTAAAAAAATCCACAAATTGTTTTACCAGGCAAACTTAGAGCAACTTCCCTGATGATTTGTAGTTAACTTGAAGCTACTTCCCTGATATTATGATAGCTCATTTGTAGCAAACTTTGATTTGAGCAACTTCACTGTTAATGAGACAGCGCGTAGCTCATTCGAAGCAAACAGTGAGCAGTTTCCCTGTTAATGAGATAGCTCATTTGTTGCAAACTTGAAGCAACTTCCCCGATAAAATTGATAGACTTGAAGCTACTTCTCTGATAAAATTGATAGCTCATTTGTAGCAAACTTGAAGCTACTAGCTTCCCTGATAAAATTGATAGCTCATTTGTAGCAAACATGAAGCTACTTCCCTTATAAAATTGATAGCTCATTTGTAGCAAACATGAAGCTACTTCCCTGATAAAATTGATAGCTCATTTGTAGCAAACTTGCAGCCACTTCCCTGAAAGTGTGATAAGTCATCATTTGTAGCAAACTAAGGGCAACTTCCCTGATAAAATTGATAGCTCATTTGTAGCAAACTTGAAGCAACTTCCCTGATAAATTGGTAGCTCATTTGTAGCAAACTTGGAGCGACTTCCCTGATAAAATTGATAGCTCATTTGTAGCAAACTTGGAGCGACTTCCCTGATAAAATTGATAGCTCATTTGTAGCAAACTTGGAGCGACTTCCCTGATAAATTGGTAGCTCATTTGTAGCAAACTAAGGGCAACTTCCCTGATAAATTGGTAGCTCATTTGTAGCAAACTAAGGGCAACTTCCCTGATAAAATTGATAGCTCATTTGTAGCAAACTTGAAGCAAATTCCCTGATAAATTGGTAGCTCATTTGTAGCAAACTTGGAGCGACTTCCCTGATAAAATTGATAGCTCATTTGTAGCAAACTTGGAGCGACTTCCCTGATAAATTGGTAGCTTATTTGTAGCAAACTTGAAGCAACTTCCCTGATAAATTGGTAGCTCATTTGTAGCAAACTTGGAGCGACTTCCCTGATAAAATTGATAACTCATTTGTAGCAAACTTGAAGCAACTTTTTTGATAAATTGGTAGCTCATTTGTAGCAAACTTGGAGCGACTTCCCTGATAAAATTGATAGCTCATTTGTAGCAAACTTGGAGCGACTTCCCTGATAAATTGGTAGCTCATTTGTAGCAAACTTGGAGCGACTTCCCTGATAAAATTGATAGCTCATTTGTAGCAAACTTGAAGCAACTTCCCTGATAAAATTGATAGCTCATTTGTAGCAAACTTTGAGCGACTTCCCTGATAAAATTGATAGCTCATTTGTAGCAAACTTGGAGCGACTTCCCTGATAAATTGGTAGCTCATTTGTAGCAAACTAAGGGCAACTTCCCTGATAAAATTGATAGCTCATTTGTAGCAAACTTGAAGCAACTTCCCTGATAAATTGGTAGCTCATTTGTAGCAAACTTGGAGCGACTTCCCTGATAAAATTGATAGCTCATTTGTAGCAAACTTTGAGCGACTTCCCTGATAAATTGGTAGCTCATTTGTAGCAAACTTGGAGCGACTTCCCTGATAAAATTGATAGCTCATTTGTAGCAAACTTGCAGCCACTTCCCTGAAAGTGTGATAAGTCATCATTTGTGGCAAACTAAGGGCAACTTCCCTGATAAAATTGATAGCTCATTTGTAGCAAACTTGAAGCAACTTCCCTGATAAATTGGTAGCTCATTTGTAGCAAACTTGGAGCGACTTCCCTGATAAAATTGATAGCTCATTTGTAGCAAACTTGGAGCGACTTCCCTGATAAAATTGATAGCTCATTTGTAGCAAACTTGGAGCGACTTCCCTGATAAATTGGTAGCTCATTTGTAGCAAACTTGAAGCAACTTCCCTGATAAATTGGTAGCTCATTTGTAGCAAACTTGGAGCGACTTCCCTGATAAAATTGATAGCTCATTTGTAGCAAACTTGGAGCGACTTCCCTGATAAATTGGTAGCTCATTTGTAGCAAACTAAGGGCAACTTCCCTGATAAATTGGTAGCTCATTTGTAGCAAACTAAGGGCAACTTCCCTGATAAAATTGATAGCTCATTTGTAGCAAACTTTGAGCGACTTCCCTGATAAATTGGTAGCTCATTTGTAGCAAACTTGGAGCGACTTCCCTGATAAAATTGATAGCTCATTTGTAGCAAACTTGGAGCGACTTCCCTGATAAAATTGATAGCTCATTTGTAGCAAACTTGGAGCGACTTCCCTGAAAAATTGGTAGCTCATTTGTAGCAAACTTGGAGCGACTTCCCTGATAAAATTGATAGCTCATTTGTAGCAAACTTGAAGCAACTTCCCTGATAAATTGGTAGCTCATTTGTAGCAAACTTGGAGCGACTTCCCTGATAAAATTGATAGCTCATTTGTAGCAAACTTGAAGCAACTTCCCTGATAAATTGGTAGCTCATTTGTAGCAAACTTGGAGCGACTTCCCTGATAAAATTGATAGCTCATTTGTAGCAAACTTGGAACGACTTCCCTGATAAAATTGATAGCTCATTTGTAGCAAACTTGGAGCGACTTCCCTGATAAATTGGTAGCTCATTTGTAGCAAACTTGAAGCAACTTCCCTGATAAATTGGTAGCTCATTTGTAGCAAACTTGGAGCGACTTCCCTGATAAAATTGATAGCTCATTTGTAGCAAACTAAGGGCAACTTCCCTGATAAAATTGATAGCTCATTTGTAGCAAACTTGAAGCAAATTCCCTGATAAATTGGTAGCTCATTTGTAGCAAACTTGGAGCGACTTCCCTGATAAAATTGATAGCTCATTTGTAGCAAACTTGGAGCGACTTCCCTGATAAATTGGTAGCTCATTTGTAGCAAACTTGGAGCGACTTCCCTGATAAAATTGATAGCTCATTTGTAGCAAACTTTGAGCGACTTCCCTGATAAATTGGTAGCTCATTTGTAGCAAACTTTGAGCGACTTCCCTGATAAATTGGTAGCTCATTTGTAGCAAACTTGGAGCAAATTCCCTAAAAAATTAATAGCTCATTTGTAGCAAACTTGGAGCTACAATGTACTTTCCTGATAAATTTTTAGCTCGTTTGTAGCAAACTTGGAGCTACAATGTACTTTCCTGATAAATTTTTAGCTCATTTGTAGCAAACTTATTGTTAGAGATTTTGGTGTGTAAATTACTTCAGAAAATGAACAGATAACCTGAAATATATGAAAATTTCTTTAGAAGGATAGGATAAAGGTCTGCAGAAAGCCTTGTTAGATTTCAAAGATGATCCTGTCTCATACTATTAGTAATAAAGATTACATCCCAGCTCCTTTGTTCTAACAGGGGTGATCTGAGCCGCATCGCCCCTACCAGATCACCCCAGTTTGAGTTTCTTTGTTATGCATGCTTTCCTTTGTTCTATAACATTTTGGCGGGAATGTCAAATCCACTATAAAACTTAAAATTAGTTATACGGAAAAGATTATCAAAATGTACGTAGAAAAAATCCAGTGATGCTGGGATTCGAACTCAGACCTTTAGCATATCAAGCCACGACACACATCACTACACCAGGACGACTGGATACTAACTAACAGTAATTTAACATACTTAAAGGAAGCAAGATCTTTTTATAAGTGGGGAGAGTTGGCAGACCTTTAATCAGTGTGGTTTAAACCTTCCTCGTTAATAAGTGAGTTGTCAGACTGATTGTTAAATTTGATTTTACACTTTTTCAAAAGTGGGGCGAGTCGGTAAACAAGAGTGGGGCGATTTTTTTATAAAGTGGCGATATAGTGTGGGGCGAGTTGACATTGTTTGCTATCTTAACTCATCGTGTTCGAGGGTCATAAAGAGTATTCATCATATAGTAATATATAAAGTATATTATAATGGTTTTGTGGCATTCTAAACTAGATTTTAAGAATTGTAAATGGTTTTTTGTCTAATCTTAAACAGCTGGGATGTAAAATAGTTATCCCACAAGGACGTGGTGTGTCAGTGTTAGTGATCTTACGTCCTTGTGGGATAACTATTAAGGATTGTTCACATTTGCACATCAGACTATTGACATACTACTGGTATCTCAGACTATTTACATTCTATGAGGATGAAAGAAGAATGTCATTGTTGTGTCATCTCTGCCTTGATTAATGTTTAAGTAATGTCTGTTTACTATCTTTAGCTTTTGTACCTGTAAGTAAGAAATAACTTTGCCAACTACTAATTACAACCAGCAGGTAAATAGTGTATCTGATTGACTAAATAAAAACACTATACATGTTACAATCTGCTGAGTTAGGAGTTATTATGATGGATGGTTGTTTATGTAACTAGAGGGGGATAAATTGAATGCATATTGACGACAATGATAGTTGTTTATGTAACGTGGAGGGGGAAACATTGTATGCATATTTGACGACAATGATTAAGTGATGTTCTATCTTCACAAAATAATTTGTCCTATGACATCCCCCATACTTAAGGGATAATAGGAAATTTTTAAAATAACCCATTGAATGCAAGTTTGTTAGATATGAGTGCATTTTCACAGAACAGTTTATGACAAGGATTAATGAAGACAAAAGACTATTTAGTGCTATAACAAACATTCTGTATTTAATCTACTGATTTATTCTAAATTTTTTACATTAAAACTAATTTGAAAAATAGATATTATTTTACAGGAAGATCAAACATATTTCCACACATTTTTTAACATTATCAATAAAATATAAGGACATCTAAGCTCTTTAAAAATTCATAGATTAAAAACCCAATCAATAAAAATGTTTTGTCCCTGAACAGCAATCTTTTAGTACTTTGAGATCAAATGAAAAATGTCATATTATTTGCAGCTACAGATAATTGGAGATATATATTAATCATGGTTATCCATGAATTTATTTTGTTTTAAAACAAAACTTTTGTCTTGTGACATGATTTCATGGTTTTGTTTTTGTACTATTGAAAGTAAATAAACCAATGTTTTAATAAATTTATATTTATAAGATAACAATAAACATTCTGTGATCTTATTTTCCAGAACGTGGACATTGTGTGGTACACCTGAATATCTTGCTCCTGAAATCATACAGTCAAGGGGACATAACAAGGCTGTCGACTGGTGGTCTTTAGGAATATTAATATATGAAATGCTTGTAGGGTTGGTATATATATCTATAGTACTTATATTTCAGTGTAGGTTATAAACCTCATTGATTTATCCTTAATATGTAAGAGAGTTTTGATAAAGGAACATTAGTTGCCTAATGCTCTTACATTTGCTTACCAACATATTAAAATGTATATAAATGAAATTCTAATGCAATTATTTTGTATCAATGGTTCTGTTTGGGTGACATTTAGCGTAAAATTCTCTATGTCCTTGTCTGTAACTAAGGAAGCCGACATTTTGATTACTAAATGTATTGACATGTAATTTCTACAATAATAAGCCAAAAAACTCACATGCTGCACCTACAATTCTTGTTTTTATCAATTATTATTAACCAACTTACTACAATATGTATAGAAATGCCCATGCTTTATAAAAGGAAAATTTCAACATCTGGTCATTATGAACGGAAAAATTGCTACAGCCAGTCATTACGAAATCTCAGTCATGCATTACGAAATATCAGTCATGCATTACGAAATCACACCCGTGCATTACGAAATCACAGTCATGCATTATGAACAGATGAAACGGGACATCGATTAAATCAAAATGTCGTTTATTTCTTTAAATAAGTGTGACATTTTTTTATTTTTTTTAAAACTTAATATCATAAAAACAAGTTTAAATGATGTTCATTCACATTGTTTTGTAACGACTTGAAACGGAAATATTTCACAGCCTTTTTCGAGTACGACTTTCGATTATTATCACTGTTTCATTTCCGTTGTTCAATCCTCAGATTGCAGACTAAAGAATAGTTAAACTGTCTGATTTATTCTTCCCAGCTACTTTTTATTTGCTAGATGAAATGAATTTTAATAGCATAAAATTAAGTACTTGGATGAGAAATCAGAAATTACATCTGACAGTCACAATGTTGACCAAAATTCCATGCGAAATTGAATGCGAAAAGACAAGTAGAAGTTCAGCTATGAAAAAAATTTCCTGTATCTTCTTCACGGTAAGTTTCCTACTCTTTGTTTAATCGAAGAATTAAAACAATTTAATAAAAATGTTATGAAACGGGCTTTTCTGTATTGGTCCTGTTGTAGTTTGTGGATAGCTGTATAATATTTTGGATCCGAGACTCTAAGACTGTTCTTGAATGAAGATATGCCTTTATAGTTGGTTAATAAAAGTATCAATATATGGACTTTTTCATATTGGCCCTGTAACATGCCCTTGATATTAATAATGGCCTCGGACAGTTGTAATGGCCCTCGGCGTTGCCTCAGGGCCATTACAACCATCCTTGGCCATTATTAACACCTCGGGCATGTTACAGGGCCAATATGAAAAAGTCCATACATTAATACTATAATATTACATTCTGAAGCGGCACAGAAGCCAGAAAATGCCCGGTGTTTATGTTTGGCGCAGGAAGCATACATATGACGTCACCTAGTGTAGGGGCCAAAGAAGATAACATCTTTTCAGGGAATTTTCTTTAATGAAGATTTTACACTGAAATAATGATTGAAATTTAATTAAGAACTTGTTTTGCATTAGAATAGTGATAACTGTATTTTATTTGAAGCTTTGCAGACGTCCATCGGTAGTTTTACTGTCGCAAATACCCCTTTCCCTGTCTCTGCTACACGTCGCCAGGTAAACTAAATTTGCGACAGTAAAACTACTGATGGACGTCCTTAAAGCTTCAAATACAATACAGTTATCTCTTAAATTAGAAAGTTCGGAAACAATACACAATGTATGGAATTGTTATAAAGTATCAATATTTCATTCTTATTTGTTACCGGATACAATCTTTTCAATAACATGGTCAAAGACAGAGATTGCTATTAAATGGACATGTGACTTTGATATGTAAGTTTATTGTCCTAAGATGTAGCCGAGGGCAATAGTTGTATCCAAGGGACAATAAACTTACTATTCCACGAATATCCAGTCAGTAAGTGTTTTATTATATCAGAAAAGACAACAGACAATAAATGGCGATGATACTAGTAAATCAACTACCGTCATATTAAAAAGAAGAAACAAAACCATAACGTTTACTTCATAGTTATGTTCAAATGCTAAGGCTACGTCTTGCACTGGTGTCAACCCTATACTAGATACAATAGGTAAAACACGACGTTGTTACTCCCAGGTTATTTTCAAAATCCTCCAATCGCGTAGCTGCATTTAAAATTCCTCGAAATATAATGACGCTTGCGGTCAAATAGTTTCACCCAGGTCCAATAATTGGAAATTTTGTACCGGTTCAATAGTTCAAAGCTTGTAATTTGCAAAATAGTGAAAATATTGTGTACTTATTTTATATAGAAAATGATAACTGAGGTATAATAAAAACAATTATTAATTGATCTATGGTGTCAAATAGAGGTTATAAAAAAGAACTTCTCTGGTTAACAAATTAAATAAAAACTTGTGACTTGTTTGCATAATTGTATAACCATAGCAAACCTGATATATGTGAGATCAAAGTATTATAATGGCTAACAAAAGGCTTGTTTTCTCTGATCTCTTTTATACCTTATAGAATTTGGCCCATTTGTTAATGGCCAACTAGGTTTATTTGTTCATAGATTTTTGCAGGATAAAAATTAAAGATTGATTTTGAAGGTTACAGTTTACTTTTGTCTGTTTGTTTCCAAAGGAGGATTTGAATTAAGCTGTCATGAGGATGTGTTTATAAACTTGTATTTTGTTATCTGTGTCAACTAAGTTCCTATTGTTGGACATGGAGACAACTGTATTTAACAATTATAAAGGATATATTAATAATCATATTTCTTTCTTTTCATTGTAGTTATCCTCCATTCTTTGATGAAAATACTTTCAAGATTTATGAGAAGATTTTGGAGGGAAAAATAGAATGGCCCAGACATTTAGACCCTGTAGCCAAGTAAGCCATAGCAAGTTTTGTTAACTCATCTTGCATTGCAAAGGCGGATTTAGGGGGGGGGGGCCGGGCCCCCCCTTTTTCAGAAAAAATTTAGTTGATTATATAGGGAATCACTGAAGCGTGATGGAATCAGCCCCCCTTAGGCAGTCAGTGGGCCCACTTATGAAAATTTCTAGATCCACCACTGCATTGCAACTGATAAAAATACAAAAATTATTTCTGTTATAAATTTCATTTTTTCCAATGTTTTTGTTTCTTCTGTACATAACAAAAGTCACAAAGGAAGGACATAGAAACCATAGAGTCTGCCGCATTAGTTTCCTTACGTTTGTTTTCAGTCAATAGTTAAAGTTTTTTGAGAATTTTTTGTCAAACATTCACACAATTTGACTGAACTTGGACAGAAGCTTCTTTGTAGTAATTAGAAAGTATCTGAAACAAAATATTTCTTTTATTCCCCACTTACACTAGGGATGAAATTCAAACACAACACAGATCAGACCATTTCAAACTAATCTACAGTCTGCATGAACTATTTCTTATTTAGAATGACTAGGAAACCTTATGTTAAGATTTCTTTGTCTTCAATGCTGCGTAACCATTAGAAACCAATATTAGTCCCAAGGGCCGATATAGGGTAGATGATACAGACTAGAGAAAAAAACCTCTTTATATATACAAAACTTCTGTATTAGTACTAAGTATATGATATATTAATCTATTGACAGAGATCTTATAAAGAAGTTATTAGTCCAAGACAGAACGAAGCGACTGGGTAATATGAAGGTAGGTGTATATACTTAACAATATCATAATGTATATGGAATAAATATCTTTGGGATATCTGGTCCTGTAAAGTAAAAATCAAATGTATTATAATTCTCTTTTTATATTTGTCTAGTTAAAGGTTATGTTCTCAGTTATTTTCCTACAGTTTACCTTAAGGTAAAAAATCCATATTGTCAGGATTTTATTTTGCATGACCGATTCACAAAATGATGGGAAGTTTGATATAAAAAAGAGGATATGTGATTTCCAACATTTCTTCACAGGGTACCAAATGACACAGAAAGTACCGACTACAGCTTACTATTCTACCTTCAACAATGAGCAATTCTCATGTCTCCTATTCAAAGTGACAAATGAAAAACAATTCAAAAGAGAAAACTGAATTGAGTTTATTGAATTTCTTTTCAAATGAAGAAGTACCAATGAGACAACTTTCCACCCAGATGAGGTGGATGTTAGCAATAAAAGGCAATAAAAACAGATTTCTGACAGACTGTTGTCCAAAGATCACCTAAGGGTTTGGTTTTTTTTTTAGATTTATAAAAACATTTTGAATTCAAGGGAGAAAATGGCCTTACATTTGTCATTTACAGACAGAATATTTGTAAGACAAAAAAAAACAATATACTGTTTACTTATTTAAATACAATAGTCCAAAAAGTCATCTTACAGACAGGATATTTGTAAGGCAAAAACAGCATACTGTATACTCATTTGAATACAATATCTAAAAAGATCATAATGTAACAAGGATACCATGACAATGTATTTTTCTTCAATAGAATGGTACAGAAGATTGTAAAAGACATAAATGGTTTAAGAATATTGTTTGGGAAGATGTTGTGGCCAGGAAATTAACGGTGAGTGCAATAACATTGTTTATAAAAATCTGATAGATGGAAAAAAAAATGTACTATACACTAACTCATTTACAATGATATTTCATTTTTGCCTTGAGCAGCTGATTTTGCTGTGATTTAATTTCTGATTGTCTATCTTTCTTAGTATATATTTATATTAGGAAAGCCCTAAGTCTAACTTCATAGTGACAATGAATTATACTCACATTATTTTTATTATATATTTTGAAAGAGTTTGAAATTTTGGTGATCGTAGTGCATTCATGTAGATCGCAGTAAGGTCGTATCACAGTCGTGGTGAGGTCTTTAAGATCATGATGAGCGTGGCTTACTTTGAACATGTTCAAAACAATCATTGTGCGGTCTTGGCAAAATCAGGTCGCAGTAGAAGCATAGTGAGAGTGCAGTAAGGATGTGGTAAGATTGCAAAGGTCACTGTACCATTGTATTGAAAGCGTGATTCTATTCGGAGGGACTTCCCTACTATCTCGCAGCGTCGTTATTACCTGCTCTCTACAACCACCACGCTCTCACTGCGACCCGACTATGCTTCCACTAAGACTTTACCAACTTTACTGCACACTCTTCAATACAATAGTAAGATTCTAGCACGCCCATGCCGTCCTCATCATGCTCTTACGATCTGACTATGTTCATCCTACAACCATCATGCTCATTGTCATTTTCACAAAAAATATATAATAACTCTCCAGGTTTTGTTTGTCTGTATGTAATTAGAACAACTTGTAATTTTTCTCTAACGGCTCAACCATGCTTGACACATCCCTGCTATCATTCACTGAAACATCCTTATTTTAAGTTTGATGGACCAACATAAGGTTGTGATTCAGTTTACATTAGTCGTTCCGACATCTCTGCTGTATTAGGATTCAATACTATCCGATCTCCCTCTGCCTCTACATCTACCCCTACACCACGCCCACATGTTCTGGTAGATTTTGGTGCCATGACTGTGTTGTCTAGAGAAATCTATGTATTATTCAGAAATAGAAGGAATAGAACAGTATTAATATGCAACATGTTGCATCATGTTGCAATCAGATAACTTATGGTATGGTCGTAATGAGAATGTGATAAGTGTAGTAGGATCATGATAATCGTAGAAAAAGCGTGGTGAGAATGTGTACCAGGATTATAATTTAATACGCCAGACGCACGTTCCGTCTTCATAAGGCTCATCAGTGACGCTCAGATCAAAACAGTTAAAAAGCCAAACAAATACAAAGTTGAAGAGCATTAAGGACCCAAAATTCCAAAAAGTTGTGCCAAATACGGCTAAGGTAATCTACTCCTGGGGGTAAGAAAATCCTTAGTTTTTCAAAAAATTCAAAGTTTTATAAACAGGACCATATAATTGATATTCATGTCAACACCGAAGTGCTGACTACTGGGCTGGTGATACCCTCGGGGACGAAACGTCCACCAGCAGTGGCATCGACCCAGTGGTGTAATCATAGCAGGATTGTTGTTAGAGCGTAATGAGGATGTAGTTTAATCGTGAAAACAATGAAAATAAAAAAAATCATGCTGCTCATACTGCAACCTTACCAAGATCTGAATTAATTAAAACCAATAACTTGAAAAAATGAGTGAATTTACCGTATATTAATATAATAGGTCTGCATCTTTTGTGATATGTAACAACTTGTACAGGTTGTACAATATGAAGGTTGTTGGTAGTTTTAATATTGTAATACAAACTGAATGCCATATGAAATATAAAAAGTCTATCTGATAACAACTCCATTTTGTTATTTCAGCCCCCTGTTGTTCCTAAGTTATCTCATGCTGGTGACACTAAGAACTTTGATGAATATAACTCTCTTATTTGTTATTTCAGCCCCCTGTTGTTCCTTAGTTATCTCATGCTGGTGACACTAATTACTTTGATGAATATAACTCTCTTATTTGTTATTTCAGCCCCCTGTTGTTCCTAAGTTTTCTCATGCTGGTGACACTAAGAACCTTGATGAATATAACCATCTTATTTGTTATTTCATCCCCCTGTTGTTCCTATGTTATCTCATGCTGGTGATACTAAGAACTTTGATGAATATAACTCTTTTATTTGTTATTTCAGCCCCTGGTTGTTTCCTAAGTTATCTCATGCTGGTGACACTAAGAACTTTGATGAATATAACTCTTTTATTTGTTATTTCAGCCCCTGGTTGTTTCCTAAGTTATCTCATGCTGGTGACACTAAGAACTTTGATGAATATAACACTCTTATTTGTTATTTCAGCCCCCTGTTGTTCCTAAGTTATCTCATGCTGGTGACACTAAGAACTTTGATGAATATAACTCTCTTATTTGTTATTTCAGCCCCTGGTTGTTTCCTAAGTTGTCTCATGCTGGTGATACTAAGAACTTTGATGAATATAACTCTCTTATTTGTTATTTCAGCCCCCTGTTGTTCCTAAGTTATCTCATGCTGGTGATACTAAGAACTTTGATGAATATCCAGAGACTGACATTAACTCCGTACCAGCGGCTACAGAAGCTGAAATAGAACCGTTCCAAGAATTCTGATCTCGCCTGGTACTCATAGCATAATATGGACAGTGGCAGCAATTTATTATGTCCATTATAAGTGGTCATACATCTGTGTCCATTGTAAGTGGTCATACATCTATGTCCATTGTTAGTGGTCAAGCATTTGTGTCCATTGTTAGTGGTCATACATCTAGGCAATTCAAATGGAATTATAATTTTCTGTGACATCAACTTTTTGAAGGATTTCTTTGGTATTCCAATGTGCACACTATTCATTGATATTCTCAATATAGAGTTTGTATTGTGACCTGTATTAGGACAATCAGGATTATGGAATAGAAACAGAATATCGATGATCTTTACTAGTTGTCTTTGGAAAAATATGCTTTCAGTTACTCATCAAATTTTTAGAATGCAGAAATTTGAAAGAAGAAATGAACTTAGCAATTTTTTGGCATAAAATATCTGGACTTTTGTTCAGAACTTGCCGAAAAAACATTGGGCTCATCCATAAAGGTCTTATGCGTACAGAACTTGGCCTACAAAACATTGGGCTCATCCATTTAGGTCTTATGCTTACAATATTAATTAAGAAACATGTGCACTTAAATTTATATTGGACATTGTTTTTCTTGTTTTTATAAAAACAATAAAAGTCCCTGTGAATTTTCTAATTTGTAATCAGAAACACAAATATTATCACGGCGTCAATTAATCTTAAGTTCCAATACCATTATGTTCGAATAAGAGCTTATTTTATAAGGAATGCTAAATTTTTGTAAAATGTTAACTGGTTTCCGAAAATAAATCGAATGATTGCCATTTATATGTAAGAGTGAATATGGCGGCCATCAAATCTGTGATTCTTAAATTTTTTATATTTTATAAAAGATGTAGTCTGTAGACTCTGGAATGATAATAACATGAATTCCATTAATCTGAGTTTGTTATATTATCATTATATATATCATATGTGTTTTGAATGTGAGAGAGCTTTAAAGACAATGTATGGTACAATTGATCCAGCCTAGTTTTAGTTTTTTTGTGAAAAAGATTATTTAAAAGTTTTTGTTTTGTCAGTGTGAATGATTTCATTGATGAATAATCTCTGTGAAGATCCTATTTTAGATAACTTTACTAATTTTATATTTAATATTGGTTTATCCATATTTTGAATATAATATATAGCTTATTTATTTTGTTGTTTATCCCTTTATAGTGCTACTTTTAGTATTAAAACATGTGAAGTCTGTCATCAGTTTAGTGGCCGATGTGAAGTTTATCATCAATTTAGTGGCAGATGTGAAGTCTGTCATCAATTTAGTGGTATATAGTCTAGGCACTTGTCAATTGTGAGAGACTGATGTTTTATTGTTTGTATTTTATTGCTGGGTTGCTGTTTCCTCTTATTTTCACATGTATTGTGCCTACACATAGTTACTTACCAATGAAGATTAAGATGTGTTCTTCACTATTCTTTCTTTCTTGTAAACTTCAGGAAATCCTTTTTTTACTGTTTATAATGTATATAGACTGCTATATTTATAAAATATTTATTATTTTGTGCCAATGATTGGTTGTATTGTTTTTAAATCTCAATTTTTAAATATTATTTTAACCAAATAATTTTTTTTATATTTTCTACTTAAAATAATATAAATATGTGATATTTTTTCTGAAATTTTTATATAAATAGACAAAGAGAGATTAAAAGTTGTGATCAAAAACCATTTGAACAATAAGAATAGTTTGGCTTGTATTGTAACTTTGTGTTGATTTTCCTCATTTAACCTTGATGGTGAATGAGGGATTGTTTTTGATAGCATTATTTTATAGTAAATACCTCTGATAATACACCTTATCGCTATTTAGTCCAATCCGGGAAAAACAGTCATTTACACAACTTCCTGTTTGGGTCATGCCGCCGAAAAATAGAGATCATCAGTAGTGAGCTAAGGGAGGAAAAACTTTAGAAAGCGACCATTAAAAAACTTTGATAGAGAATGATCCACTTTTTTTCGAAATTAAAATTTAAGTAAAAAAATATTTTGTATGAAGTATTTACGGTAGTTTAAACAAGTCTCATTAAAAAGTATCTTGCATGGTGCATTGTTTAAACAGGGTCCCAGATAGTTTCAGCTGGATGAAAAAGTTGAGTAATTTTAGAACTTATCCGGAATGGAATAAATAACGATTAGGTGTATATGAAGGACATTTGTGTTTGGTGAGAAGTAGTCTTTTTACTCTGAGTAGTAAATTATGTTAGATTCTATAGAAGCTTTAATTATTTTAATTTACAGTAATTTATTTGAAGTACTGTCTTGATTCTGGAGGTTGTGTCGAAAACTTAATATACAATAAAGAGATGACTCTATTTATACAAATGTTGTAAGAAAGATAACTCTTGTGATATTAATAAAACAGAGTTGCATATTACTTAATTTAAGATTCCTTGTTTATTAAAGTTTTAAGCATAAATAAAAAATATACACTCAATCTTATCTCTGTTACATGTTTCTCAAAACAGGTTGTGATAAGGAAAGCTACCCCAATGTTCTAATTTTGAAGGATTATTGAAGATATATAAAGTACATAATTTCTTCCCATTATAAACTAACCTTTAGAAATTAGGCTTAACATGTACATGTATATTTCAGAAATAATCAAAAGATTTAAGTTAACATATTTATCTGTAAATCAAAATTTTATGTGCATTATCTTTTATTTTATTATATTTTATGATGAAGCAATCAGTGTAAAGAAAGATCTCTGTACATAGAAATGTACTATTGTTAGTAGTAACTTTGTAATATACAGTTGTGGAATGCATTTTCAGGTAATGTCTAGAACTGATAACAAATGGAAGGTTGTTCCCACACCAGCTTACCGGTAGAAAAACAACCAGACAATGATCTACAAGTCTGGATATCTACTTTAAAAACAGCGGAGAACTACTATTAAAATACTTACAAATAGGTAAAAAAAAATATCCTATGAATATCATATAACACACCCTTATCAGCCTGAGACACCAATACAATCTCTGTTCTAAGGATGATATTGGTTGAGGGTTGATACAGTGTGATATACAAAAAGCCATATCCTATACACTTTATAATATACCTCAAGAAGACTCTTATTCGTGTTCCATGACGAAATACATGAAAGCCTTTGCCACTGTGACTGATATCAATATCATCAGGGATGGCTGATACAGGGCGATTGCAATTGATTGAGTTAGACTTAACATTGACTGTATTTACTACTGAGTGTACAATAGGTATAAATAATTAGTTATTACTACTGAGTGTACAATAGGTATAAATAATTAGTTATTACTGGTTTATTTTGCTTCCAAACTTGAGCTTGCATAGACACATAATAGACTACTTTCTCTGAACACATGCTGTTTGTGGAGAAATGCTACATAGACACATAATAGACTACTTTCTCTGAACACATGCTGTTTGTGGTGAAATGCATGTAGACATTTCTTGAAATTATAGAAATTGCAATATTGTGTTTTCATTTGACATTGAATAAGGACAATTATTATGTTTGTTTGTATACAATGTGAATTATTTGTCAAGTAGATTGGTTTTCTAAGCTATTTAATACTGCTGTAATGTTGTCTTCCTCACAATAGAAGTATTTAACAGTAACACAAGTGATCTGTTGTTTAGAGGGTCATTATGGAGCTTTTAACCGCTAAAAGCGCTAGTTCATACAAATATCTATTTTGTCAACAACATCTGGAATGGATAATCTCTGAAATGGAAGATATTAAATAAATAACATTGTGTGTAGAGTCAGAAAATTATTTTTCGAGTGACCACAGTACATGTATAATGTTGATAAATTACACAGTAACTCTTAACCAGTAGACTTAACCAGTAGACTTAACCACGATATATTCAATTCAATATACAATAATGTATTTTATTTAACACAAACATTATTGCATACTGGTTACCACCAATTTTGTTAGAAAATACATATTTTATAATTAACTAATATGTTATCATTATACACTGGTATGGTATGGTAATGTTTGGAATATTTGATATCTATTAAATGAAGTCCTAACTATGAGATGTAAACTTAAGCATTATAATAAGTTTTTACAGTTTTTCTTATATAATTTGTGTTTAAACATGTTTGAGTTTTGTGCATTCTACAAGCAATAATTTAAATGTAATTATTTTTTAGCAGGCCCATGAGATTACATTCATGAAGTATTTCCCCTCTTAATAATAATATGACAAATTCTTTTCTGATGCACACATTGAAAAAATAAATATTTTGATACAGATATTTGGTCTTTTTATATATTGATCATTTTTTAAATATTTTTCTTTCTCTTCAGTTTATTTGAAGAAGAAAAAATATTATTATATTTTGATTAAATTGAAACCCCTGAATTGCAAAAAGGTTTGTTATTTTAAATATTTTATAAATGTTTTGAATATTTCAAGATCTATTAAAAGCCAATGAATAGAAATTTAAACAGCGTAATTGACCACTTCTAAAAGTAAGGAGAAGAGAAAAAGAGTTTTATTTCCTGAAAGAGATGGATGTGCACAATGATACCATCTAATGTATTGTCATGATAAAATGGTACTATTGTTTTATAACTTGTCCATTTAATTATTTAGTAATACATGTAGTACTAAATCAATGATTGAACACTAAAATTAATAAAAAAAATCATTTTTTTTGCTTTCTCCACCTTTGACCTGAATATAAGCTGATCAGGTACTATCAATGTTTTACTAGACATGCATTGTGTGCCGTTAATATTAAGATTGATTAATGCAGTAAATCTTATGATGATAATTAACTTTTTATCTGAAATAATGTCAAATAATGTAGAATGGTAAAGAAATTAGCAAACACATATTTGCCAACTGCTCTGAAATATTTTTGCTTTCATTTCGAAAATCTTTCAAGAAATGACTAATTTTACCAAAAAATTTAAATAAATTATAGCAATATATGCGCAATGAAAAATAAGTAATCACAAACACAAACAAGCGATTATAAATTTTTGCTTTTGTCATTTTATGATCATCTTAAAATGAAACATTTTTCACTAATTTTTCCTTTGTATTTTATGTGTTACATTTTAGTCCCCCGTTTATGTATCCATCTTTATGTTTTAAGTACTTTGAACAGAGACACAAGCATATTATAATAAATCCTTACTATATTTGTATATTTTGAAATCCTTGTAGAAGTTTCTTAATCACAATATGTATATTATGATTTTTTATAAGAGAATTTTATAAATCATCCGTAGGAGTGAAGACAATCGCTTCATTGTGTATGAGATTTATATTGTTTTGTTTTCTATACATTATTTTGTATTGAAGTTTAAAAATAAAGTTTATTTCAACCATTATTTAAAGTTTGTGATTAGTTATAATCTTTATAGCAGCCTTTGAACACAATAGAATTTGCAAAAGAGAAGTATTTAAAGAGTAGAACAAATGTGGACAAAGACTTGATATGTCTGAGGAGTCAATGTTCATATTGACTTGTAGGATTTAGATACCCCAAAAAAAATGAAAATCTTATAGAATCTGCAGTTGGTTTCACACAAAAAAATACGATTAAGATTGATCGTAAGTCATGAACAATTCAATCATAAGTGTTTTTGTTAAACCGACTCATGTGTTGTAAACTGTATGAGTAGTTGATAAAATAAAAATAAGGAGATATAGTATGACTGCCAATAACAACTGTCCATCAAATTTCAAATAAAGTGGGTTTAAACAATTAAAGATAACCATAATGCCTTCAACAATGAGGAAAATCAATACCATGTAGTCGGATAATTTAGAACATAAACATGAAACCAAATAATGAAGTTGGGAACAGAACTAGCTCATTATAAGAAGTAACATATGATCAACAACATACATCATTTCAACACATAGATAGTTCAAATGACCTTAAATTACTGCTACATGAACAGCGAATAAGACAACCTAAAAAATGGAAACATGGAGATCAGTGAACGTATGGAGAAACTAGAAACATTAACCTCACTGAACCTGCCAAACACCAAGAAGTATGACAAGAAGTAGATGAAACAATATGATACAAAAAAGTTAAAAAGACTGATTCTTATTGGTCAGGACACTAACATTCTATTTGATATACTAATAGATTTAAATATTAACTCAACTCAACAAAGACCTTTTACACAAACCCTACACCAGATATGCTTAGTCCTCCAAGTCAGTTCAGCTCAGCAACACATACCCCAACAGTCAAATTAGCACAGGGTTCAAATCAGTCAAGCATTGTATACCCCAACAGGTTTATATGATACAACATTGAATGCTTCCTTATCCTTAAACTGTAGGTAGATAAACTGTATCCTTAAACCATAGGTAGATAAGCTCAACTGTATCCTTAAACCGTAGGTAGATAAACTGTAGCCGTAAACCATAGGTAGATAAACTCTACTGTATCCTTAATCCGTAGGTAGATAAACTGTATCCTTAAACTGTAGGTAGATAAACTGTATCCTTAAACCGTAGATAGATAAACTGTATACTTAAACCGTAGGTAAATAACTGTATCCTTGAACCGTAGGTAGATAACTGTATCCTTAAACCGTAGGTAGATAACTGTATCCTTAAACCGTAGGTAGATAACTGTATCCTTAAACCGTAGGTAGACTGTATCCTTAAACCGTAGGTAGATAACTGTATCCTTAAACCGTAGGTAGATAAACTGTATCCTTAAACCGTAGGTAGACTGTATCCTTAAACCGTAGGTAGATAACTGTATCCTTAAACCGTAGGTAGATAACTGTATCCATAAACCGTAGGTAGATAAACTGTCAAATACAGAGGATATCATATTATTTTAGGAACACATTTACTTAGAAAAATAGAAACTATACGATTTTCTTCAAGATACGACGGTTTTGTTAAGTGATTTAACGTTGATAATGCAGATCCTCTGCAGCCATCGCAACGTCTCAGGGGGAAGGGACACTTCTATCTGTTTTAAGAACAATATTGCGCATTCCATAAAAGAACAACAAGATGGTAGTAGAGTAGTAAAAATTCAACTGTAGGATAAAACCATTCATTATTAATGATGTATATATGGACTTTAGTTGCTCTAAAAATACAGAGGAGGAGTTCATATCGGTTATAATAGAATTGGAGGAATAATATATAAATTCAAGCCATCATGTGACATAAATGCCATAATATATGAACAGGAGAGACAAGTTGTTTTAGCGTTTATGTATGAGATTGAACTCCACATACAAGAAAGCAATGAAGGTGACAATCATCTTATTGATCAGTTTGGGAATTAAGAAAGAGACTATTTGAACACGTCACAAAACGATAAGGCAATGGCTCTCAGAATGTGTATCACTGCAAAACAGCATGGAGAAAACGAACATATAAGACAGAAAAATTAACCGTGAATATCTAAACTTAACACACTACCAGTCTATAATATCTGAAAAAAAACCTCCAAAAACTTGATATTGACAATCCAGTAATTTTTTCACGGAAATGCTCTGTTACTTCATAGAAGAGAGGGGCGAAAGATACTAGAGGGACAGTAAACTTTCCAGTATCTACCTTTTTGACCGGGACCGATTAGGTGCTGTTACATCTTACAAAGTCCATCCAAATTATATTTGCAAAGAATTCTGCTCTAGCCGGTGCTCTAGTCAGTGCTAGGGGACGTCTTAAACTTGTAGTCAACGAAGGGTTAGTACGGATAGAACTTGCATTTGAAGTTTTAGAACGATACCTTCGACCGCGCCCTTGAATCTATAAGGAAATGATGGGCTGGTTATTTTGAAGAACTGAAAAAACTTTATTCGTTTATAATAGTGAAGAACCAAATGGTAGTTGATTATTTGTTATTTGAAGACAGTTGCAAACTAGAAGAATAATAAAACCGTGAGAGAAGAGCTGGTCGAAAAAAATATGAACACATTACAGAATTGTAAATGAAGGCAGCAGCAGTATACCGCTGTTATAAACTGATTGAGAGAAAACAAATCCGGATTACAAACTAAAACCGATACACATCAACTTTAACAGGAAACCAACGAAACAACAGAACACTGAAGTAAAACAAAAACAAACAACAATGCAACATACACAGAAAAAAGTCCCTAATCATATGGCAAAATCAAAAGCTCAAACACATCAAACGAATGGAAAACAACTGTCCGATATTCCTGACTTGGTACAGTCATTTTCTTATGTAGAAAATAGGGGATTGAACCTGGTTTTATATCTAGCTAAACTTTTCACTTGTATGATAGTCACATCAAATTCCATTCTATTGACAACGATGCGCGAACAAAACAAACAGACATAATAGATAAAAATGTCAAAAATGCAGCAATCAATATTGTGCTACAATCCTTATCACTAACTATGTCGGCCTCTCTTCCAAATCAAACATTTAAGTTAGAGTAAAATCACAAGAAAATACTGAACTCCGAGAAAAATTCAAAACGGACAGTCCCTAATCAAATGGCAAAATTATAATCCAAGGCTGGATCAAATGATGACTCAAAATTTAAGAAGTTACATTTGACTTATTTATTGTGGCAAACCAACAGTACCAGATAACGTACTTTGACCTATAATGGTTTACTTTTACAAATTGTGACTTGGATGGTGAGTTGTTTCATTGGAACTCATACCACATGTTTTTATATCCATTGGCAAACAATTCAGGAATTTCACCATGAACTCTGAAGATGAAGATGAAGAAGAGATTCGAACGTCACAATCTGCAGTTCACCAACGTTTTGCACATAAAATATTTGCAACTCAATAATGAGTGCTGCAAGAAAGGCAACGTATGCACTAATGGGAGCGGGCATTCACGGTCTGAACGGTTAAAGCCCCACTATATTTATCCATATTATCTGCATATTTATAATACCAAGACTCATATATAGTAAAAACATTATCTTGAAGACTTTTAGCATATACAAATCGTCAGTACAGTAACGCAGACGAGGCATTTCAGCGTGTGTACTCTAGCTATCTGATATAAGTCCGCTTTCAACACCAATTGGTATCTATCTTATATAAGACTGCGTTCAACCAATATTGACTTTATCTTATATAAGTCCGCTTTCAACACCAATTGGTCTCTATCTTATATAAGACCGCATTAAACCAATACTGACCTCTATCTGATATAATTCCGTGTTCAAAAGATACTGACAAATACTGGTGTCTTTCTTTGTTCCGACATTGTATGGTATCATATACACGGCCGACACTCGGCTAACCGAGAGATAGGTCGGTTAATCTATATTGAGTATGCGACTATATCGGCGGTTGGTCTGTTAATCGGGTTGGTTATACGTCTGTTAAGAGTAAAACGCACAATTTTAATATTAAAATCTATTTAATATACAGATTTTAGGTATATTATAAGAATCAAATCAAAAAAAGAAAAGTGTCTGACAAAATGATATATATCATAGAACATTTTCCAACTGTAAAAACATTTCATAGCCGTCTGCGCAGTTTTCAGTAAAACTAAAAGGCGTCGCGGAAGTATGTAGTATTTATGCTTATACGCATAGCAATTTTTGTAATGAAAGGCGAAAAAAAAACAATTTTAGATATCATTTAAAGGACACAAAATCGTACTTTGGTTCTAAAATATAAATTGAAATTAGTAAATAATTCATAATTGTAATATAACATGAGTAATACCACGTTTTAGTGAACATTATGGGAATAAAGTCTGTTAATGGGTTAGACAATTGAAATTGTGTCAGTTAAGAGTTAGTTAGCCACGACAATAGTTGTGCTACCTTTATATTTTCCCTTTGAAAAAGTTAAGAATAAGATGCTCTTGAGTAAAAAAAAAATGACAATACGCTGCATCAGTATCCTTCTAGTAAGAACATTTTTATTTTGACTTCCTTTGACGTTACGCGCGATGTTCGTACATGTAAGCGTAACACAACGTCGCGAATATTTCGTAACGTTCACGGCAAAACGTCGACTAGAACGTTGTTTTTAAGCAAGTGCGACATTCTTGTAAGACTCCGCAAAATCGACGGGACTGTTTAACTTCTTATTGAAAATTGATGTATTTTACATTTTTGAAAAGTTAAGAAAAATAACATTTAAAAAAATAATAAAGATGAGTTCGTTTTTACGTTAAAAAATGGCGGTGCGACAACCTTGTAAGCCTTTGAAAAATCGCTCATAAATTACCATATATCATTTTTCAGGATATTTGTCTTTAAAGTCATAAAATTAAGCAAATTAACATTGGTATAGTAAACACAAATACTGATCTTTTTCCATTTTAGATAAACGTTTTTGATTCTCAAATCTGGAATCCCATTTTTTTCCCCGCGTGGGACAGTTTTGCCCTTGTAGTATTTTATTAATGCCTGCTGGAATATGCATGAATCTATTATTAACGTTTTCTTCAGCCTTAATTTTTGTGTCTGTTCAAAGTAGCACGTTCTCAAATCCGTCCGAAAGTGTCTTTCTAATACAACACAGGGTACATATAACGTGTCGTCGTTCTCATATGCACATGATATTTGTCACTGGACGTTAAACACTATATCGTCAACATCATCCGATTGGTTCTTTTCTTCTATTACTGAATCATCTGTTGTTTACAAATCAGTTTAAAGAAGTAAATGGAAAGGAGCGAATGCAGCTACATTTGGTTATCTTAAATTTTAATTCATTTTATTCCGTTTAGTTCCTTTCTTCATAAGTGCAGAGGAGAACTGCAGCTGTCCGCATGTAAACTTTTAGCATTTATTACCAATATGAGTACATAGCAATCCGTTACTGTTTCAACACCCAGGGGTGTTTCATGTCTTTATTCTCAAACAGTTATAATTTTTTTCTATCTTTTTTTATTAATGCATCACTTCCTACTGTCCTTATCTATTATTCTATATATTCTGTGTTTCTATCCAGATTCTCGTGTATACAATGAGGGGCCGGATTGGGGGTGCTGTTTATTTCTATATTCTTTAAATTGTCTGTTACTTTTCTCTACATTTTATTTTATCTTACTCATTATTATTTCTGTATTCTTTTTATATTACGGAAGCGTATTAGCGCCACACATTTTTTTTTAATTTTTCTTCCTATGTTTGCGTTATAACGCAAAGGTTTGCGTTATATAACGCAAATAACGCAAACCTTTGCGTTACAACGCAAACCTTTGCGATATAACGCAAACCTTTTGCGTTAAAACGCAAACCTTTGCGTTTAACGCAAACCTTTGCGTTAAACGCAAACCGTTGCGATATAACGCAAACATAGGAAGAAAAATAAAAAAAATAAATGTGTGGCGCTAATACGCTTCCGTAATAGAATGAAATTCAAAACAGTGTGGCTGTGGCCATTAATTGACACATTAAATTCATCCATTGACTGGGACAATTTACGTGAACGTGTGTCTGTAACGACCACTGATCACGACGTACCTACGATAGACATTTAAACTGTGGGGTCACCAAAGGTTTCTTAACGCCTTTAATTATAAAATAATTCGAAAAATTAATCAGGAATAACCTTTATGTTTTGATTTATACAATTGATATAAATCAAAACATCGTGTTATTCCTGATTAATTTTTCGAATTACTTTATTAAGATGTTGAGGACCTTTGGTGATCCCATAGTTTAAGTGTCTTTAAAAAGTACATAGTGAGCAGTGGTCGTTACATACAAACGTTCACCTAAATTGTCCTTGTCAATGGATGAATTTAATGTGTCAATCAATGGCCACAGCCACACTGTTTTGAATTTCATTCTATATTCTAGCATCCCAATATATTTTACTTACTGATGTTTAGTTACATTACGACGTTTATCTCTGATTTATATACTGGTAAATACCAATTTAGATACAAATTAGTGTCATTCATGACAACCTAAACAGAATCCACATGATATATGCGACCATTCTTGGATGAAATCAATATGTATAGATTATAACATGCCCTTTTCTATATTAGCCCTGGTATATATCATCCCGAGACTCCCATATCGGCCTCGAGGCTTTAGCCGAGGGCCGATATGGGTCGAGGGATGATACCAGGGCAAATATGGAAAAACATGTTATAATCTTTTAGCTATTTATCACATATTTAAGTGCTGCAGAAAAGAGGGAAAAAAAGTTCAATTATAACAATTTAATGAAACATAACAGGTAAATCTTAAAAATTTATCCGTATCCGTAACAAATATGTGATAAGATATAAATAACACATATCTGAGAGGGTGATAGAGCTAATTGGATCCCGAGAAAAACATTGTCAACCGCGGCGAAGCCAAGGTTGACAATGTTTTTTCGAGGGATACCGATCTGCTCTATCACACTCTCAGCTATGTGATATTTGATTTATTATAATGAATGTCTTATCATCATTTTCTTTAACAAATGAGTTTTATTATAAAGTATTTTCTATGTAGTCACGTACTTGACAGCGTAACGGGTATTTGAAAAATCATCAGAAGTGAAGTAAATAGACAATAGTAGTGCATTGACTTGACATATAAACGATACAAGGATTAGGCCCGAAACGGGAAAAAAGCTCTGCTATCAAGAAAAAAAATATTTTCAATTGTTGTTATTTTGTTATTGTTTTTTATTTTATTTAAATTTTGGGTTAATACCCCTTTCAAAAGGCCTCATATCTGGCTGAGAAATATACATCACAATGAACATGATGAAATGTACATCACCAGTTGAAACCCATCGATGGTGAACGAATGCGTTTAATATCAACAATAAGCATAACACACAATGATTTATAGGTTTTAAAGTAAAAATATTAACAAGTGAAATACGTTTTTCCAACAATTGTAAAAGAAATAAGTTTGAGTCGTTCCACGCTTCGTTGTATAGTAAATTAGAACTTTAAGCATTGTCTATAAAATAACTTGATGTAGATTCAATTCATTGTCGTTTAAACTGCCGATTTTTGATTCCAATAAATTGTCACCCGCTCAGCCATGTGATAGAGTAAATTAACACCTTCGTATTAGGCAATAAAAATATGGCATTTTAACATGATGTATAATAATACTTTAATATTACACTTTTTTATATGAGTTTTCAATATTCATGGCCTAAATTCATTGTTCATGTCAGTGTTTCCGTATATATTATGTTTCATTGCTCATGTGTTGTTTCCGTATATTTTAGCCACTCGTCTTGAGCCTACCCATTTGATCCGATAACACCCCATACAGCAATAAAATTATACTTTTATTGCCATTCATAACTCTTAACAGACCAATTAACAGACCGGGTTTTATGCATCCGACCCATTAACAGACCAGGTTTTAAATAAAGATTGATTTATGTCACCAAAATACAGATTTTTGTGTAGATTTTTCACACAATGATATCAATTTAGTTGACAAACATAATGCCTGTCTTTGTTCGAAGTTCAAAATATCGCATGCAAGGTAATTCAACCAACGTGTCTTTTTGTGTACATTTTGTGTGTGTAAAATGTGTATAAATTTATTGATGAGTAACACGCCTTTTCATTGTATAGATCGTACATCGAAGCTAGAAAAATAATAATTACACCACTTGATTCAGTACTTGAATTGTTTTGTTAGACATGAATAATTTTTATGATATTAAAACATATATTTAAAAAGTTATACAAAGAAACATGCAGAATTTCCAAGGATTTCCTTGATAACACCTGATTAACAGACTTTAGCCAACCCGATTAACAGACCCACCGCCGATATAGCCACATACTCAATATAGATTAACCGACCAATCTCTCGGTTAGCCGAGTGTCGGCCGTGATATAGATACTGCTGCACTCACTGTTTACTATTTGGAATAGTAATTAATTATCTTTTAGTTAGAATTTTATTGACTTCTTTTTTTTACTTGGAAAACGTATCAGGTAAACTATTTCAATAAAAAAAATGTATCACTATGAGCTGTTTCCAAGCATCGTTTTGCTACGTAGAATTAAATCGAATTCGTTTTCATCAACGAGTTTTAGTCACCTGTTAAATGAAATACAGAAAAGCAGTAAACCATACAATTTTATTCATTGAAAAAGTAAACAAATCAATATGAATTATATCCAACAGATATTATAAATATATGCATCAGATAGTTAAGGTAGATGATAGGATGAATAGGTTTTTAACATTTCAGTTGTCTGTCACCTAGGAACAATTTGTTTTGATTATTATTTACATGCATAATGACTGTCCTATGAATTTAGAAAAAGGAAGAATGTATATGATTGATCTTACTTTCTAATAAGGTTAGTTTTCTTATTAATGTTTTAATTATAAATAAAAATATAACAAATAAGAAACGAGTTAAAATTGCAAGTTTTTATTTATTATTATTTTTTTATATTTAGGGGGTCTTTATAGAATTTGATACATCGTGAAATTAACCACCTTTACCTTGTTACTACATACAAGGGATAGTCATTGGTTCCTCACAATACTGAGATAAAGAGTCGATAAATATTAAAAAAAAAACAAAAAAACAATGATTTCTAGCTTTCATTTGGGTTTCTTGGCTAGAAAAATAAGACGGGTGGGTTGAATAAAAAAAAGTAGTTAGTAAAAGAGGGACGAGTGATACCAGAGGGAGAGTCAAACGCATTGATAGAAAACAAATTGACAACGCCATGGCTAAGAATAAAAAGACAAACAGACAAATAATAGTACAGAAGACACAACATAGAAAACTAGAGACTAATCAACACGAACCCCACCAAAAACTTGGGGTGATCCCAGGTGCTCCGGAAGGGTAAGCACATCTTGCTCCACATGTGACACCCGTCGTGTTGCTTATGTTGTTACAAATCTGGTTTATAGTCTAATTCGGTAGGTCACATTCGTGAAAAGAGAATTGTATTGTAGTTACGACATAAGAAATAACATTAACGGTATCCATTTACCTGCACCAGATGAGCTTTTCAACAATACATGTCTCTTCAGTGATACTCGTGGCAAAAATATTTGAAATCCAAAGCTTATAAAAGATGAAGAGCTATATTCCAAAAGGTCCAAAAAGTAAAGCCAAATCCGTGAAAGAAATCAGAGCTTTGCATGAGGGAGACACATTCCTTAATTTATGATAAATTCTAACATTTTGTAACAGCAAATTTTAATAACACAAAAAATCCGTTTTTTCATGCCAGTACCGAAGGTCCGGCTACTGTGCTGGTGATATCTTCGGGGACTAACAGTCCACCAACAGAGGCATCGACCCAGTGGTATAATATATCCGATTTCATCTGTCAAACGGTTATTCCATAACGGTCAACCAACTCGTGATGGCGTCCGTAAAATTTACAAAGGGATAATTTCAACTTCACCATTTGGAATAACATTAACCGTAATAATTTTCCTGCACCAGATGCGCATTTCAACAAAACATGTCTCTTCAGTGATGATCGTGGCCAAAATATTTGAAATCTAAAGCTTATATAAAAGATGAAGAGCTATAATCAAAAAGGTCCAAAAAGAAAAGCCAAATCCGTGAAAGGAATCAGAGCTTTGCATGAGGGAGATAAACTCTTGGTTTAATAGCTTCCGTGTGAGTAGCAATCCTCTATCAAGGACATCATGATAGGAAATACAAGCCCGGAAATATCGTATCAATTTGGAGATATATACTCCGTATGCAGGCGCTGCTGGAATGTTTCTTCATAGAAATGGAAAGTTCACAATAAGGAAGCTGAAATCATCTCTTTTGTCGTAAAGTTTTGTTTAACACCAACCCTCATTGTCAATAGTAAGTTACTAGTAGTTAACGGACGGACATCAAAAGCATACATAAAAAATACTTAACCTGATATAACCAGTAAAATGCTACGCTTCTTTTGATGGTGTATTGTTAAGGCCAGAAAACGCCTTTAAATTGTAGCCAACAAAAGACACAAATCAATAGTAAAATTTAACAATATTTATTATACAACAGTTTACAAAAAGTATTACACAAATATTACTGTCAACTTAACTGTCAAAATATGAGTCCAATCTTTTATCTTTATCTGTATCCGGAAATCTTCTAGGAATCCAATCTGAATATTACGTTCACTACAAAGGTCAACATCCAGTATGATGTTGTTTGTAGAATTAAAGTTTCAATCCAAATTGCTGTGAATACTAAAGTCTTTCGATGTCTAAGTCCAAGAGTGTGTGTTTAACTTTAGTGTCTGTATATATATAATTGTCAAGGAAAATTCTAGAACACTCTATAATGGAACATCCTTGAAAGTTACAACGGAAGTTTCTAGTAAAAGGTAGAAGTTTATATAACGCATCTTTTATTAGGATCATTCTGGAAAGTTCCAATCATTCTATAATTGTTCCAGTGATTTCTAAACTGCACAGTTCTAAGATTATTCTGTAAACAACTATCAAGCCACACAACACAAATCAGGCCAACATAATTACAATATCATAACACCTCCCCCCTTAAAAGAAGTTTTAGTGTAACAAAAAGTTATCATGAATAATATTAACAAAAATACTTAGTATATACAAAGTATTTTAATAAGCTCTAGATAAAGCATCTGCTATTACATTATCTTTACCATTAATATGTTTTACAATTAGGCAGCAACCATTTGATTTTGTGTTTTTTTTTGGAAAAAAAAGTTTGTTTCCAGTTTTTGGAGAAAAAAATAATTTGTTTTTGATTCTGAGAAAAAAAAAATTGTTTGTTTCACCCTCAGCTGCCACTGTATGTAAAGCTAAAATTGAAAGAAAAAAATTGTTTTCGACTTGTCGCGAAAAAAAAAGTTTGTACAGAAAAAAACCCATAGCCCCCCCCCCCCCCCCCCCCAGAAAATCAAATGGTTGCTGCCTTACATCATATTCCTGTAACAATAAACTCCACCTAGTCATCCTCTGATTCTTGTTTCTCATTTTATGTATGAAGGTGAGAGGATTATGATAAGTACAAACAAGAATAGGATATACAGTGGGATTCAAATATACATCAAAATGTCGAAGTGCTGACAACATTGCAAAACACTCTTTTTCGATAGTTGAATAATTTTTCTGATGTTATCTAATTTCTTGGAAAAATATGATATAGGTTTCTCAACATTATCATCTGTCTCTTGATATAAAACAGCTCCAATTCCTACATCGCTTGCATCAACGGCAAGTTTAAATTGTTTTTCAAAGTCTGGAGTAATCAGAACTGGACTATTAATTAAAAGTGATTTGCTATTTTCAAAAGCGTTTTGACAATTTTCACTCTAGATAAATTTAGAAACTTTTCGTAAAAAATGAGTCAATGGTTGAACCACAGTAGAAAAATTTGAACAAAATTTTCTGTAAAATCCAATCATGCCTAAATATCTCATAAGTTGTTTTCTATTTGTAGGAGGAAGAAATTTGGAAATGGCTTCTACTTTAGCCATAATAGGTTTCACTTGACCTTGGCAAACTGTATGGCCTAAATAATCAACAGTGGCCTGACAAAATTCACTTTTACTAAGATTAATAGTCAAATTTGATTGTGACAATCTATCAAAAGTATCATACAAATGTGTTAAATGCTGTTCCCAGCTATCACTACATACAATTAGATCATCAATATAAGCATAACAACAGTTTAAATCTTTTATAACATTATTGATCATTCTTTGAAATGTAGCTGGTGCACTTTTCATGCCAAATGGCATTACAGTATATTGAAATAAGCCATCTGGTGTAACAAAAGCTGATATTTCACGAGCTCTCTGTGTCAATGGAACTTGCCAATAACCTTTCAACAAATCAAATTTGCTCACAAATTTTGCTTGACCAATGTTGCCAATACAATCTTCTATCCTTGGAATCGGATAGGAATCAGATTTTGAGACTGAATTTACTTTTCTGAAATCAGTCACGAAACGAAAGGTTTTATCTGGTTTTGGTACAAGGAGACAAGGAGAACTCCATTCACTGTTACTCGGCTCAATAATATCATTGTCAAGCATATATTTAATTTCTTTTCTCATAGCTTCAAGTTTGAGTGGATTGAGCCGGTAAGGATGTTGCCTAATTGGAGAAGCATCTCCTATATCAACATCATGACAAACAGCAGTGGTTTTGTTTGGCACATCGGGAAAAAGATTTTTAAAAGAAAATACCAAAGTTTTTATTTCTTCTCTACGATCAAAAGACAGATGTGCAAGTTTTGAGTCTAAATTTGACAAAATTTCTGAATTTTTCAATCTAACTGTCTCTTCCATAGTTTTAGAACTAAAAGGTGGTTCAATTACATCTGGTTTGTCATGATTGTTCTCAAATTTAACCATGCCTAAAGTGGCAATTGGTTTACTCTCACATTCATTAGTACGCTTAAAATATGGTTTTTGGAAATTAGTATGGCGTTCATTATCACTGAACTAGTATATATTTGTTTAGGGGCCAGCTGAAGGACGCCTCCGGGTGCGGGAATTTCTCGCTACATTGAAGACCTGTTGGTGACCTTCTGCTGTTGTTTTTTTTCTATGGTCGGGTTGTTGTCTCTTTGGCACATTCCCCATTTCCATTCTCAATTTTATTAACATATCAATCTGACACACTCTGTTTTGTTTGCTCCGACCTGGAGTTTTTACAATATAATTCAGATCATTGATTTTACTCTCTATTGTATAAGGACCACAATATTTAGCCTGTAAAGGATGTCCAGGGACTGGCAAAAATACAAGTACCTTATCACCAGGCTCAAAAACTCTATCCCTGGCATCTTTATTATACCATATTTTCATCTTGTTCTGTACATTTTTTAAGTTTTTCTGAGCAATTTGACAAGCAGTATAAAATTTTTCTTTAAATCTAGATACATAGTCTAAAAGATTCAAGTCAGTATGTTCAGTAAGCCACTTTTCCTTAATCAATTTTAACGGTCCCCTTACAGTATGGCCAAATACCAACTCAAAGGGACTAAATCCAAGCGATTCTTGAACAGCCTCTCGGACTGCAAAAAGTTGAAAGTGAACTCCATCATCCCAGTCTCTGTCAAATTGAAGACAAAAAGTTCTAATCATGTTCTTCAATGTTTGATGAAAACGTTCTATGGCACCTTGAGATTCTGGATGGTACGCACTTGATCTATACTAAGCAATCCCTAACTGGTACACGATTTGCTGAAATAAACCTGACATGAAATTTGATCCCTGGTCGGACTGTATAGACTTAGGAAGTCCTACTAATGTGAAAAAATTGATAAGTGCTTTGACAATAGTAGGTGTCTTGATATTTCTTAGCGGAATAGCCTCAGGAAAGTGAGTGGATGTACACATGATTATCAATAAATACGCATTTCCAGTTTTGGTCCAACGCAGTCAATTAGAACTCTACTGAAAGGTTCGTCAAAGGCTGGAATAGGCAGAAGTGGTGCTGGTTAGGCTTACCAACAACCTGGCATATATGACAGGATTTGCAGTATTCTGCAACATCATTTCTAAGTCTTGGCCAGTAGAAATGCTGCAAGATCTTAAGGCAAGTCTTTCTTATACCTAAGTGTCCAGCCAAGGGGGTGTTATGGGCAAGACCAATAATTTCTTGCCTATAAACTTTAGGCACCACAACTTGGTATACCACTCTCCATTCCTCTTCTGGAGTAGCATCAGGAGGCCTCCACTTCCTCATTAAAATGCCGTCCTGATGGAAATAGCATTCAGCCACTTTGTCTGCTTCCTCCTGTGGTTGAGCCCTCTTGCAGAGCTGAAGAACCTCAGGGTCTTTATTTTGTTCTTCCAAAAGGTTCTTTCTGTTTAATGAATGGCTGTTTACGTCTGGCCATGGCATAATTACATTCTTGTTAACATTAGGTGGTCTTATTATGGCCTTTTCTGAGCTACCAGGACCTTCAATGTCGGCTAGGAAAGTGTCAGAAAGGTCCATGGAATCAAACTGGTTTTCTTGCAAATCCTCATCTTGTTGTTTTCTAGCCATTGCCCTAGTTAAAACACAAGCTGGATACAATTCAGCATCTTCTTCAGGTAATTTAACATCCACCACCGGTTCACTGGTAACAATTGGTTCAGCAACCACTTTGTTCCTAGCTAGATCATTTCCTAGCAATAATGTTACACCCTCAAAAGGGAGATTAGGACGAACACCCACAATAACTGGTCCAGTTATCAAATCTGACTTCAGATAAATACGATGGAAAGGAACATCTATACAACCTAACTCTACACCTTGTAACAAAACAGAGGCACCAACAGAGGTCTTCTCGGACAAAGGCAACACACCTTCTAACAATAAAGACTGAGAAGCTCCAGTGTCCCGTAAAATCTTAATAGGCTGAAGAGTTGTGTCATCAAACCCATCAGACTTAAAGGGTTTATATTCCTCCATGTAATCACAAAAACTGGACTTAAAAGCCTGACTCGCAGGACATTCCAACGTACTGATAATATAAGGTGTCGTACAAGCACTGGACTTCGGCTTATTATCTCGCTCATTCTTCTTCTGGAGTCTAAAACAATCAGTCATCAGGTAACCATTTTTCTTACAATAAGCACAAATCAGTGACTTCTCAAAAGTATCAAATTTTGGACTAGACATATTATAACTGGACTGACTCTTATTCTGTGCAACAGGCTTACTATCAGTATGCTCAGTGCTTTGATTTTTGTAATTTCCACTTGGAGAATTAACATTTTGACCCTTGAAACTTCTTTTATTTGAAAGGGTATAATTATCTGAAATTACAGCTGCATCATGTATTGTCCCAACAGTTTTGTCATCTAAATGTGTTTTTAAGTCTAAATGAACACATTGTTTGAACTCTTCTAATAACATTAATTGTCTTAGGTTATCAAAATTGTTATCTGTTTTCTTTGAGGTAATCCATTTATCAAATAGATCTTCTTTTTCCCGAGCAAATTCCACATAGGTTTGCGAATCAAACTTTTTATAAAATCTAAATTTCTGTCTATATGCTTCTGGTACTAGCTCATAAGCTTTCAAAACTTCCTGTTTCACCGTGTCATAATCGGAACTTTTTTCTGATGGAAGTGCGGAGTATATTTCAACGGCCTTACCCTCAAAAACACTTTGTAGCATTGTAGTCCAAAATGGCTTTGGCCAATTCAAATTATGAGCAATTTTCTCAAACTGTGGAAAATATTTATCGACTGTTTTTTTTCACAAAATCTGGGAACCAAACGTATATTTTTTGCTGCATCACAATATTCTGATTTCGGCTGGACTTTAGTGTTGCTTTCTTCCTTGACCATTTCAATTTTCATTTTCTCCATCTCTAGCCTTTCCTTCATTTCAAGTTCTTTTAACTTCATTTCAAGTTCTTTTAACTTAATTTCAGGTTCTTTTAATTTAAATTCATCTTCTTTTTCTTTTTTATCCATTTCCAACCTTTCCTTCATTTCTAGTTCTGCCTGTTTTAATTTAAATTCATCTTTTTTTAATTTAAGTTCATCTTCTTTTCTTATCTTCAGTTCTTTTTATTTGAGTTCATGTTCTAATTCAAGCTGTTATAATTTAAAGGCGTCAATATTTTCGACCTTAAGTTCAAGAGCCTCTTCACCTAAAATTTCTGTGTCAACTAATTTGTCTATAACCAATTTTTTTATAATTTGTTTTCTCATAGATTCTTTAAAATCTAATTCCAGATGTTTAGCAAGCAACACTAATTCCTCTTTCTTTAAATTATCAAACCCCTCCAGGTCTGGCGTTTTCAAAAATTTACCGCCAATAAATGCCATTTTGTAGAATTTTGTTGGCTAGTTATATTAAAAAATTACTAAACAAATTTTGAATAAGATATTTTCAGTCTACCGGACGAGCCCCCAATTTCTGTTACGGCCAGAAAACGCCTTTAAATTGTAGCCAACAAAAGACACAAATCAATAGTAAAATTTAACAATATTTATTATTCAAAAGTTTACAAGAAGTATTACACAAATATTACTGTCAACTTAACTGTCAAAATATGAGTCCAATTCTTTATCTTTATCTGTATCCGGAAATCTTCTAGGAATCCAATCTGAATATTACGTTCACTACTAAGGTCAAAATCCAGTATGATGTTGTTTGTAGAATTAAAGTTTCAATCCAAATTGCTGTGAATACTAAAGTCTATCGATGTCTAAGTTACGACCAGAAAACGCCTTTAAATTGTAGCCAACAAAAGACAAAAAATCAATAGTAAAATTTAACAATATTTATTATACAAAAGTTTACAAGAAGTATTACACAAATATTACTGTCAACTTAACTGTCAAAATATGAGTCCATTTTTTTTTATCTTTATCTGTATCCGGAAATCTTCTAGGAATCCAATCTGAATATTACGTTCACTACTAAGGTCAAAATCCAGTATGATGTTGTTTGTAGAATTAAAGTTTCAATCCAAATTGCTGTGAATACTAAAGTCTATCGATGTCTTAGTCTTAGTCCAAGAGTGTGTGTTTAACTTTTGTGTCTGTATATATATAATGTCAAGGAAAATTTTAGAACACTCTATAAAGGAACATCCTAGAAAGTTACAACGGAAGTTTCTAGTAAAAGGTAGAAGTTTATATAACGCATCTTTTATTAGGATCATTCTGGAAAGTTCCAATCATTCTGTAATTTTCCAATGATTTCTAAACTGCACAGTTCTAAGATTATTCTGTAAACAACTATCAGGCAACACAACACAAATCAGGCCAACATAAATAAATACAATAATTACAATATCATAACAGTATACACATTTTAAATAATATACTTGTTTCTTATTTCTGTTTGCATCTATATAGAATTATATGCTACAAAAAATTCTGCAAACTGTATAAACTTTTATTTTTTACTACTTAGTATTACAGTGTTCTAACTGTACAATTACGAAAGACAGCTGAAATGATAGCTTACAGAAATTAAAACGATGAAAAAGTTCACAGCAAAGGTTGCCTGCCAAGGTATATTAACTTTTACTTTCTTTGTAAGTCAATGTTACAATAGAATATATATATATGAAATGGAACGATACTGCAGAACATTTGCAAGATTTCCTAGATCATTGTAATCAGTTCCATCACTCAATTAAATTTACATCTGAATTTTCAAGCGAGAAAATTGCTTTTCTCGACACCACCACATTTGTAAAAAACGGGGTCATGACAACCGATCTCCACACAAAAAAAACTGATAAACACCAGTTCCTTTCTCCAAAAAGTTGTCACCCGAAACACTGCTCCAGGAGTATACCTTACAGTCAAGCCATCAGACTAAAGCGAATTTGCTCCTCGGAATCCAAACTTAACTATCGTTTGGGACAACTAAAAACACAGCTGAAATCAAGAGGATATAAAACCAAAAATATCACAGACGCTTTTGATAAAGCCCAAGAAAAAGATCGAGCTAGCCTCATGGAATACAAAGATAAGACGACCCGTGCAGATAGAATTCCGTTTGTTGTAACCTTCCATCCCGATTTGACAAATATTTCATCTACTATCCGAAAGCACTGGCGTCTTATCGAAAATGACTCTTCCTTAAAAGAAATTTTTCAATCACCTCCTGTTATTGCCTATCGCAGACCCAAAAATCTCAAAGACATACTTGTGACATCAAAAGTAAAGAAACAAGAAACTTCTAAATTTGGGTGTTACAAACAATGCGGTAGAAGCAATTGTAAGTGCTGTAAAGCCGCCAACACTGACCACTCTTTCAGCAGCACAGTAACAAAGCAGCGATACAACATCTATGTTACATCTAATTGCAAAACGGAAAATAGTATTTATATTCTTACTTGTGGAACTTGCAAACTGCAGTATGTTGGTGAAACAGAAACTACATTCAACATCAGACTTAACAATCACCGGTCGTTCTATACAAAAGGAAGAAACTGTCCAATTACGAGACACCTCTTAAGAACAGGACATACTTTTGATAATATCACCATTCAAATAATTGAGGTAAATCAAAATTGGGACTCCGAAAGGAGAAAACATAGAGAAAGGTTCTGGATGCATCAGCTACGTACTCTTGAACCTGATGGACTTAATGAGAGGAATGAAAAACAGTTCTACCCAAAACCAAAGGAATAAATCATGAATTTTATTCTATTTAACTAAAACAACTATTTGTTTAGATTTAAAAATTGTTATGTACAATAAACGGCAAAAATATGTTGTATGTACCCCATCAATCAATATATATAACTTTTACACAAAAACGTCAAGCTACAAAGATATTTTTTGTCATGCATCCGATTTCACCTAGATAGATGCACACGCCCGATGAAGCTAATTTGTTTAGCGAAATATTGCGTGAATAATATATAAAATATAACAACTAATTTTATAACACTCATAAGTGTGTTAAAGTTACATTCTTAGACACTTATTATCCCGGCGAGGGAAGAACCAAAAATTTGCGAAAGCAGATTTACAGATCTAACATTGTTGGGTTGATGTTTAGACGAGTTGTATATATATATATATATATATATATATATATAGATTGCCTAACAATGTAATTTTAACACACTATTTAGTATGTAAATATAAGAATGTTTAAAATATTTACAAAATGATGAAAATAAACGCAATATTTCGCTAGACCAACTAGCTTTATCAAGCGTGCATCTATCCATCTATCACCTGGATAGATGCACGCTTGATAAAGCTAGTTGGTCTAGCGAAATATTGCGTTTATTTTCATCATTTTGTAAATATTTTAAACATTCTTATATTTACATACTAAATAGTGTGTTAAAATTACATTGTTAGGCAATCTATAATTTTATTTGTGTAATTGAATTAATCTCTGTACTGATTAATCCACACTCCCTTAGATTTGTATGTCATGTGCTGCTATTTATAGGCACTTATATATATATATATATATATATATATATATATATATATATATATATATATATATATATATATATATATATATATATATATATATATATATATATATATATATATATATATATATATATATATAAGTACGTCTGAGTCAGTGACAACTCTTGTTGGGTTGATGTTTAGACGAGTTGTATATATATATATGTAGAGTTGTCACTGACTCAGACGTACTTATAAATATAATTATTTTCTGTGACTGTATCTTACATTAATTTGTAGGATCCTTTACTATAGATAATTTAGCTGATCTGTAACAATAACATCTTCATGCCTTATATATCATGTACTGCAATACGCCGCTAGATTAAAACTGACGTGGAAAGGTAACACACGGCCAGCGAAAGCTCTTTTTTTGAGAGCCCAGGTGGTCGTGTGGTCTAGCGGGACGGCTGCAGTGCAGGCGATTTGGTGTCACGATATCACAGTTGCATGGGTTCGAATCCCGGCGAGGGAAGAACCAAAAATCTTTCGCAAATTTTTTATTCTTCCCTCGCCGGGATTCGAACCCATGTTACTGCGATATCGTGACACCAAATCGCCTGCACTGCAGCCGTCCCGCTAGACCACCTGGGCTCTCAAAAAAAAGATCATTCGCTGGCCGTGTGTTACCTTTCCTCGTCAGTTTTAATCTAGCGGCGTACTACAGTACATGATATATAAGGCATGAAGATGTTATTGTTACAGATCAGCTAAATTATCTATAGTAAAGGATCCTACAAATTAATGTAATATACAGTCACAGAAAATAATTATATTTATAAGTACGTCTGAGTCAGTGACAACTCTACAACAGATGTATCCATCGGATCGCCATCAATGATGGTGATACATGGCTGTGTACATAATGTATATACAACTCGTCTAAACATCAACCCAACAATGTTAGATCTGTAAATTTGCTTTCGCAAATTTTTGGTTCTTCCCTCGCCGGGATTCGAACCCATGTTACTGTGATATCGTGACACCAAATCGCCTGCACTGCAGCCGTCCCGCTAGACCACACGACCACCTGGGCTCTCAAAAAAAGAGCTTTCGCTGGCCGTGTGTTACCTTTCCTCGTCAGTTTTAATCTAGCGGCGTACTACAGTACATGATATATAAGGCATGAAGATGTTATTGTTACAGATCAGCTAAATTATCTATAGTAAAGGATCCTACAAATTAATGTAATATACAGTCACAGAAAATAATTATATTTATAAGTACGTCTGAGTCAGTGACAACTCTACAACAGATGTATCCATCGGATCGCCATCAATGATGGTGATACATGGCTGTGTACATAATGTATATACAACTCGTCTAAACATCAACCCAACAATGTTAGATCTGTAAATTTGCTTTCGCAAATTTTTTGGTTCTTCCCTCGCCGGGATTCGAACCCATGCTACTGTGATATCGTGATACCAAATCGCCTGCACTGCAGCCGTCCCGCTAGACCACACGACCACCTGGGCTCTCAAAAAAAAAATCTACACCAGCTATGGGTTAATAACGCTAATCAGACGGCAATCAAACATAACAAGTTATAATTAATAAATGAATGTAATATTTTTTTCTGTCTATGAAGAAATAACATAAAAAATGTGGTGCACACTGAATAACTGCGTTACGCGCATAGCGGGTAATTTAACAGTGTGCACCACATTTTTAATGTTATTTTGAATAGACATAAAATATTACAGTTATTTCTTATAATTTAGTTCTAAATTCCATTTTAAACCGGCGTAAATCATGAAAAAACGTTGATCAAAACGATAATTCAAGTTTTGAAACAGCCCCTCAAACAAAAACAAATTCTGATAAAATAACGAAATAAGTGGAACAATTGTAGCGACATCAACTAAAGTATTTTTACTCATAGTAAATTATTTAAGATTGTAAAAAAAACTTACTATTTCACATTTTTGTTTTTGACTAACCATTTCTTTTCTCTCTAATATGTCAAGCGCTAGTTATAGATATTAGTTGACAGTGCTTCATAAACCTTTGAAGGCTGGCTGATTTACTTTGTATTAATGTATAGATTTTTTGTTATATCAGATTGCACTTTAGATAAATAAACTTATTTATTACTACAATACACTTTATTTTATTTCATATAAAGGCCAAGAAAATAAAGATTCTAAAGATGAAGAAACTTGTTCAAAAGAAGAAAAGACAGACGAGTTTGATTTGCAGCTTGAATGGGACGCTAAAGAAACAGAAAACAATCTTCGTCTTAATTTCCCCATTTTAAAAGATAAAAAGTTTACTTTGAGTTACAGACCAAAGGAAAATGAAGAGCCTGAGGCAATACCGGATGCTATTAATACATCGCAGAAACTTAAACAATTCTTTGAACTTTTAGAAATTAAACCTGCGATATACTTATATCCAAAGGTAGGTTTGTTAATCAGATTTAAGGTAGCACAATACAAAGATTTTAAAACTCCAACTCCCAAGATTTAAAATGCTGTAACTTTCTTAATAATGCTTGAAAATTTATAAAGTGGTAGTTTTGGATAGCTAACAGATTACTCTTTCAAATTAATGCAATGTTAGTATCATGCAACAATTATGTAACCATTTATAATGTTAACTGTGTCTAAAATATTTTTCACCAAATTTCCACTTTCAAATGAAATTAGCTTCTGCACAGGTATCCCTAGAGGGTTGATTTTATTATATGTTCTTCCTATGGCCATTATCTACAAAAGGGTGTCTCAGATTTCATATAGAATGTAAAGAAAAATTTTACACCTAATTAAACATTATCTTCTTTTATGTGGTTAGGATGTTTACACTAATTAGAGATTTATGAGAGAATGGAATACCATAGAGACAATCTGAGACACCCTTTTGAAGCCCATGATGTGTTGATTCAGATTTCGTTAGAATTTTCTGTATAGTTAAAGATATGATAGAGCTAAATTCATTCAAGTGAACTTACCAAGATTTTGCCACTAATTACATAATAATTGATTACATAATGATTGCATAATAAAAATATTGCATTCATTTAAAAGATTAATCTTTTATTTATCTATGTATACCTCTCTTATTATTTTCTATGCATTCATAAGAAAGTTACAGCATTTCAAAGGTTAGTGATTGGAAGTAAAACAATCTTTGTATTGTGCTATCTTAAGTAGGAACAATTGTTTATGTCAATAATTCTGGAACGTGATTATTTATTATTACTTTTATGTTTATTCCGGTAGAAAAGAGAATGATAATTCATTATTTCCAGTTATCTTATCTTGATAATTAACAGGCGAACAATGAGAAAAATAGCAAAACATGAAAACTGAAACGCATATTAGACATAGATAAAAAATAAAAATTGAGACTATATGTGCAATCTGATTGGTCACCTTGACAACGGTTATTAGCCCATATCCCCTGTGAACGAAAACGTCTTCTGACGGGTGATATTATTAGTTACATAGTGTGTTAGTGACCGTATATATCATATTAGGTCACTACCACACTATGTAACGAATTTATCTTACTGACTATCTTTATTTGTTGAATTTAGATTAGAGCTGTCTTATTTGCTATCATGACACATCTTCTTATTTCTATATTAAAGTCTTCAAATGTTCAATTGGTCTGCACTATGGTGAACTAATGTGAACTTAACTATTTGTTATCAACAACCTTGCTATTACAATATTAAACAGAACTTTAAATACTTTTAAATAATCAAAAAGTGACAAAGTCGTAACTTCATTACTAACCGTGTATTGTAATAAACCTCGCCTATCGACTAACCTAATATCGTACAAAACAGATGCAAATAATAACAACTTGTTAAGTTTAAATGTGTTTTATGAATTCATTTCAATCTTCATCATCAATTTCTTCGTCTGTTGAAACTTTTAAGATTTTTCTCAGTTCCGTTTTGTTTTTATAAAGGGACTTATACTGACCGTGTATTAAATAAGCGCGGTCTCCCTACTAACCTAATATTGAATATACACGGTCTCTACGATGACGCTTTTAACCACTCATATTCCTAGAAATGCAAAGGAGGTAAAATAAAACGTGTGATGATCCCAAATAACATATGATAACATTCGTGTATATATCAGGTTTGATCATGTTAGGTTTATACACTTACTTATATAGATGACAAAGGGTTGGACCGAGTAGACAGCCACCAAAATGAAACAAATAATCACAAGTCACATTCAGGGCGAAGTCACAGTTATAAAATCGCCACAGTCAAAATATTTTACATATTAAGTTAACAGAACATACCAAAGATCTTCCGTTAACACGTACACAATACTCCTAACTGTTAACAAACCGGACTCTTGATCATTATGCTGTTTGAGAATTTAAGATATCTGGACAAAACTTTAGCGACATTGGTTCTAATCACATTATTTAACAATAGCGTTTGCCTGGTAAACTAATACAGAAATTTTATATTGTGATGTCTTTTTATACGGGAATGTCTATTATAGCCTGTACTGGTTGACAAATATTGACAAGGTGTATCGACGAAGACCGTATGTTAAACTCTACATGTAATTTATGATACCTTTGATAATTATTTACACCACTTGGTCAATGCCACTGCTGGTGGACGATTCGTCCCCGAGGGTATCACCAGTCCAGTAGTCAGCATTTCGATGTTGACATGAATATCAATTATATGGTAATTTTAATAAATTTCCTGTTGACAAAACTTTAATTATTTCGAAAACTAAGGATTTTCTAATCCCATGAAAAGATTACATTAGCCATATTTGGCACAACTTTCTTATTTTGGAATTTTGGGTCCTCAATGCTTTTCAACTTTATACTTGTTTGGCTTTATAACTATTTTAATCTGAGCGTCAGTGACGAGTCTTATATAAACGAGTCGTGCGACGGCGTATTATATTATAATCCTGGTACCTTTGATAATATTTATGTTTAATTTTTATTTTTGGTTTGCTGTCTCCCTCATCTCATTTTCTTAATACCTTCTCTTCTTACACTAATACGTCTTATAGTTTTGCCGTTAGCATCAATTCGCTCATTAACGCATTTAATATTACTAGCTTCTTTCCTTTGTTGGAACTTTCATACAAAGACCTGGGTGTCGTATAAAGTCGTGATGTTTTAAACGTCTCATGATATGGTTGCGTGTATAATGTTAAGAAGTACTGTAGAGTCCTATATTCAATTTGACAAGTACACTTCTCTGAAAGATTGCTTCCACTACCAATAAATAAAATCAAGTATTATGTTCCGAGTGGTTCCGTATGGTTGCGTGTGTTTGCTGGGGGTCTCATTGGGGTCTAAGCGTGACGCGGGATTGCCGATTTTTTGTAAGCGTGACAAGTGAAAGTCAAATTATAGTGTCGTGAAAACGGGAAACGAGGTCTTGCGGGACCCTGGAAATGACCCCAAAAAAAATGAGAATTGCTTACGTACATAGTGTAAGCGGGATACGGGAATCTGACAAAACAGTAAGCGGGATCCGGGATTGGAATCCCCCAATGAGACCCCCTTTGCTTGTTTTGTATCTTTTGTAGTAAAAGTTTTTAGATTGAATTTGTGGTATCAAATGCTTTTAGGAACCCCTTCAGCGGTTGTATATGTTTATTAATATAGATGCTATTTAGAAATTGTCAGATTTGTAAAAGTTATGGAATCCGTTAGTTCCATTTAGAGCAACGCATATGGTATGGACGTTGGCTTTTATTGAAGACTCCATGTTGTCTGTTAAATGTCGTCCTGAATACTTTTGTTTTATTTATTATGCTGCAGTTCAACTTTTATTAAGTAAAACAACAAATGAACATTACCTAAAATGTCAGTGGAATCCTCATGGATTCATTATATTTAGTTAAATAGTGTTAATTTCACGATAGTTTTTGAATATCTTTTCACTATAGTTTTTGAATATCTTTTCACTATAGTTTTTGAATATCTTTTTGAATATCTTTATTTATGATTTACAGGAGGACCCCCCTAAAGAAAAGCTAAATATAAAAGCTTTAATTGTGTCATGCCTTCTTAGTGCTACCATACTAATTGCAAACATTACACAACTGAAAGCGGTCACACATGTCATATTAGAGGGAGATACAGACCATTTCAAGAAAGCTGTGGTAGCTTTCATAGCTTTGTCAGTGTTATTACAGATTTTAAATACATTATTATTAATTACAGCTAATTTTGTCAAAGGAACATCGAAGAGACATAAAACATTTGACTTGTGGAAAAACCGATTATTGAACGTTTCTATTGTGGTAATGGTTTTTGTTATGATTATCAATATTGTCATTGGTGCAATTGGTATTACATAAATTTAGATATATGTGGATAGTGTTTTTCTTTAGAATTAGTTTCTATGACAAAAGCAGCATTCTTTCCAAATATTCAAAACGGTAAAAAATAAATTTTAACATTTTAAAATCTATTTTAACAATGCTCAATCAATCTGATCATTGGTGGGAATTGTTTACCGTTCTGAACTTGGTACAAGAAGTAGCATTAAGAAAGTGAATGACTTGGAGATTATACCAATTCCCTAAAAACAGATTATACTAATTCCCTAAAACAGATTATGTTTATGCACCGAAATGAAATAAGTGATCGGTATCAACAAGGAAAAAATCAGGAAAAGCTGTATAGCAAAATGCTGTATAAATATGTATAAAGAAGTGGGATATACATCTCCAGACAAAATCACATTTCCAAGGAATAATCGGTTGACAATTAATATTCCTACATACACTTCTCAAATTATAAAAACTAAAGAAAACAAAAACAAAAACGCCTTATTTATTTGGTCCGTTGAACTTTTAAGTTCATTTCTTGACATATATTCAGGAACTCTCTAACTAAAATTTAAAAACCAAAGATATAAAATATTTATGAAGTAACATGGTCAGCTATATAAGGAAAAAGTAAAATCACAAAAATACTGAACGCCGAGGAAAATAAAATCGGAAAGTCCCTAATCACTTGGCAAAATCAAATGACAAACACATCAAACGGACAACAACTATCGTATTCCTGACTTGGTACAGGCATTTTCAAATGTAAAAAAAGGTGGATTGAACTTAGTTTTATAGCGCTTAATAACGGCAACAGTAGTATACCGCTGTTCAAAACTCAGAAATCCATGAACAAAAAACAAAATCGGGGTAACAAACTAAAACTGAGGGAAACACATTAAATATAAGAGGAGAACAACGACACAACATTAAAATGTAACACACACACACACACACACACACACACACACACACACACACACACACACACACACACACACACACAGAAACGGACTAAGCATTAGACAAAATCCTATGAAAATAACAAATATAACATCAAAACCAAATACATTGTACATGAATTTGGGATAGATAAGTACCGTGACACGTCTAATAGTAATGTGAATTCACACTCAAATATAGTAGAAAACAAACGACACAACGGAAACACAACGTAAAAATGTTACACACACAGAAACGAACTATAATATAACAATGGCCATATTCCTGACTTGGTACAGGATAATCTTAAAGGAAAAAATGGTAGGTTGAACCTGGTTTTGTGGCATGTCAAACCTACCTCTTTTATGGCCATGTGAAATATAACATTAAATTGACAACACAACATTACAGGACTACAATATACATAAATAGGAGAACACAATTGACAAAGAAACACACAAATAATAGCCAACAAAAGGCAACAAGTTTAAAATTGTTAATACGCCAGAAGTGTATTTTGTCCACACAAGACTTACTAGTGACGCCCAGATACAAAAGTTTGAAAGCCGAAACAAGTACAAAGTTGAACAGCATCGATGACCAAAAGTTGGGCCAAAAACGGCCAGGGTTTTCTGTTCGGTACCAGAACATCCCTATTATTTAGAATAATTTATACTTTTACAAACAGTAAATTTTATAAAATGACTATACAAAAGATGTATCTGATAAAACTGAAGTATTAGCTAATTACAGAAAACAACCGAAATACATTACATAACCCGACAAAATGCAACACATTCGAATAAGTTTAAACCTCAACACCAAGTGACGTCATATTAGAAATTGTAAAAAATCACAAAAAAATGACGTCACATTTGAATTTGTAAAACAGATCATCACAAAACGAAAAATGACGTCATATTTGAATGAATAAGATAGAATTAGGATTGATTTAAGATTATATTTGAACTAAATACTGATATTACATTTAATAACAATGCACATTTCAATACTTAATAACTAAGGTAGCAATTAATTATATTATATAGCTATGTCCGGTTTGTTTTGAATCTAACTTCAAACGTAAAACATCGTACAGATTACGTTGAACAAAATCAAATCTAATAAATGAAGGCGGTGCTTAATTTTCTTTACCATAACACATGAATATATTAGAAAAGACGTCAACACATTTGACAAAATGCGATGAGAATTACAAATATAACATTAAACATTTAAACTAAATACATGAATTTGGGATAGATAAGTCCGTAACACGTCTTATGGTAATGCGAATTCACACTCAGCAAAACAGTCACAATCGGAAATAAGTCACGTTTGATAATTAAAAGATTAGACGACATAATGACAAACCACAATCTACCATGTAGTAAAAATGTCCTTAGCTTGTTTGGTCAAAGACACATCGTATGGATCCACAATTGGTGATGGTGTCCATAAAATTTACGGAGTGTCAATTTTAATCTGTCCTCTTTATAACTTTGTTGGAGCAGTTTCTGCGTAAGGAGCACACTCCTATATATGAAGTCCGTATAGTGTGAACAAGCACGAGAATAACGTATCAATTGTGATATGTAATTAACACCATACGAAGGGGCAGAGGGTAGGCTACTGCTGAGAAATGGGAAATTGATAATTGGGAAGTTGAAATCGTCCCGTTTATCATGTAGTAAAAATGTCCTTAGCTAGTTTGGTCAAACCTCTCACTTTGTACGACAGTCTCATAAAATTTCGTTATATTAACAACGATGCATGAACTAAACAGACATAATAAATAACATAGTCAAAATATGGGTACATCAGTCATCGCCGTGTTACAATTTCACAAAAAAACACAAAAGCGTCTATCAAATAAAAACACATTCATTGCTTCGCGTGTCTGACGTCAGAAAATTTATACGTCACATAGGAAGATATTTTGTAGTTCCATGTTTATGCAAAACAATTTTAAAATTTCACACTCACAAAGGGAACCCCTTAAACGAATAGCCAAAACATATAAGGTCATCTTTCCTTGAATGAGTAAATATTTCTAAATCTATCGACGGAGATTTTGTGACAAATATGTAATAAACGTGTTATACTTATACTGCAAACAGTGTCTCGGTGCAACCTCAGCTTCAAAATTAAAACATAATAATTGTTATTGCAGATATGTAAAAAGTGAGGAAAAGGCCATTTTCTGATGAAAATATTTATCTCCCGAACATCCCCTTTTAAATCTATTTATTATAAAGTAAAAACAAAATGTAATAATACATGTTTGATGAAATTGTAACATTAAGATCGATGATAATTGGAACATTCGTTTAACCTTACATTTGTTCATATTGTTAAAGTTTAAAGACTGTTGTTTTACAGATTTCGATTAAGATATTCAACTAATGTATCTACAGTCGAAGAATGACTTTTGTAATTATATAAACTGAAAATGCCATGCTCTAAGCCAGTCAAGTAACTTAGTTCAATGTTTTCTGGAACAAGTCTTCTTAAGCGTTCTGCAAATATGAATCCTTCATCTCTTAACGGGTCATACTCTGTGACTACCACGTATGTCTTCGGTAACTTACGTAACGCGTCGTCTGTAGCCATTAGAGGCCATGCATAGGGATTAATTACATTGTCACGAACGGCGTCTGATAACGTTGTATTTGGTTCTGATTGTTTTGGGTTATTGCCACCTCTTTTCTGTATCTCTACCGGAAGTAAACCCGGGTCAACTAAACTTCTGTATGTTTGTAGTGTTTTCTGTGACACGTGTTTGTTTTTAGAAATTGCTTCCAAGGTTCCTTGATCTTGAAATCCATACATATTGATATAGTTAATCATATCTTCTCTGTTTAAGAGAGACACGCCAGATATATCAGCATATTCTCTGTAGGATGGAAGATTAAAATCAAGCGCTTGTAAAACTGGATACAGTAATACTTGTACCTTTATCTTCGCTAAATTCTGTTTTGGTTCTTGTGAGAACTTTAAACCAACGGCTGTTGCTAAATTACCACCAGCACTATCACCTGTTACAATTTAAAACAAAAATTCAACAAATTGTTCATATAGTAGGTCAGATAAAAAAAATTATTGATTTGTTTGTAATTAGATTCAATAAAATGTTTCTAATTTATTAAAATTCAACTTATGATGTACATAAAAGTGTGTTTCATGAAAGAAAAATAAATTGTAATAAACTGTTCAAAATCATTCAAAAAATATCAAAAATACCGAGCTCAAAACTAAAGTCAAAAAGTGAAGGTCCATAAAAACTGATAAAAACAAACGCTATCAATCAACGGAACAAGTGAAAGCCTGACTTTGTCAAGGCATATCCCGAAACCTATGGTGGATTCAACCTGGTTTTATTACTAGTCAAACCTCCCTCTTGTATAACAGTTGTTTATAGTGACATAACTGGGAAAGCCAACCAAACAGGCATAAAAGATAAATGTGACAATAATTGTGTTTCGGCAATCAAAACTGTGTAAACATACATTTAAGAGAAATTCTCAAAAAATATGAAATTAGAACTACTAATGAGTAATAGAATATAAAGCACAAAAAGACGAAGTGAAAACAATTAAAACCTATATAAAAAAATCAACGATACACATCATAGACACATCGGATATCACAACCAAATCTGAAACACCGTAAAAAGTAAAATAAATAAAGGCAACAGTAGTATACCGCTGTTCAAAACTCATAAATCCATGGACAAAAAACAAAATCGGGATAACAAACTAAAACCGAGGGAAACGCATTAAATATAAGAGGAGAACAACGACATAACACTAAAATGTAACACACATAGACAAAATCCCACGAGAATAATATATATAACATCAAAACCAAATACATGAATTTGGGATAGACAAGTACCGTCAATAAAACATACAATACAGCTTTCGTTAGTCTTAGGCGACAACACCGACTGTCCAACATATTAAACCACTCGGCCAAATAAGATACTAGTACATACAATACAGCTTTTGTTAGTCTTAGGCGACAACACCGACTGTCCAACTTCTTCAACCACTCGGCCATATAAGATACTAGTACATTCAATACAGCTTTCGTTAGTCTTAGGCCACAACACCAATTGTTCAACTTATTAAACCACTCGGCCAAATACGATTCTAGTACATACAATACAGCTTTCGTTAGTCTGGGGCGACAACACCGACTATCCAACTAGTTAAACCCCTCGGCCAAATAAGTTACTAGTACATACAATACAGCTTTCGTAAGTCTGAGGCGACAACACCGACTGTCCAACTTCTTAAACCACTCGGCCATATAAAATACTAGTACTAGTACATACAATACAGCTTTCGTTAGTCTTAGGCCACAACACCAATTGTTCAACTTATTAAACCACTCGGCCAAAAACGTTACTAGTACATACAATACAGCTTTCGTTAGTCTGAGGCGACAACACCGACTGTCCAACTTCTTTAACCACTCGGCCATATAAGATACTAGTACATACAATACAGCTTTCGGTAGTCTTAGGCGACAACACCGACTGTCCAACTTCTTAAACCACTCGGCCATATAAGATACTAGTACATACAATACAGCTTTCGTTAGTCTTAGGCGACAACACCGACTGTCTAACATATTAAACCACTCGGCCAAATAAGATACTAGTACATTTAATACAGCTTTCGTTAGTCTTAGGCGACAACACCGACTGTCCAACTTATTAAACCACTCGGCCAAATAAGATACAAGTACATACAATACAGCTTTCGTTAGTCTTAGGCGACAACACTGACTGTCCAACTTATTAAACCCCTCGGCCAAATAAGATACTAGTACATACAACACAGATTTCGTTAGTCTTAGGCCACAACACCAATTGTTCAACTTATTAAACCACTCGGCCAAATACATTACTAGTACATACAATACAGCTTTCGTTAGTCTGAGGCGACAACACCGACTATCCAACATATTAAACCACTCGGTCAAATAAGATACTAGTACATACAATACAGCTTTCGTTAGTCTGAGGCGACAAATAAAGGCAACAGTAGTACTAGTATACCGCTGTTCAAAACTCATAAATCTATGGACAAAAAACAAAATAGGGGTAACAAACTAAATCTGAGGGAAACGCATTAAATATTAGAGAACAACGACACAACATTAAAATGTAACACACACAGCAACGGACTAAGTATTAGACAAAATCCGATGAGAATAACCAATATAACATCAAAACCAAATACATGAATTTGGGATAGAAAAGTACCGTGACACGTCTTATAGTACACTTAAATATAGGAGAAAACAAACGACACAACGGAAACACAACGTAAAAATGTTACACACACAGAAACGAACTATGATATAACAATGGCCATTTTCCTGACTTGGTACAGGACATTTTTAAAAAAACAAAATGGTGGGTCGAACCTGGTTTTGTGGCATGCCAAACCTCGCACTTTGATGGCATTGTTAAATATAACATCACAATGACAACATAATAATACAGGACCACAATACAAACAAAAAGAACGTATTAGGCAACGAAACACACGAACAACAGATAACAAAAGGCATCAGGTTTAAAATTCATTACGTCAAAACGCGCCTCGTCCAAACAAGCAGTACCAGTGACGCCCAGATATAAAAGTTCCAAAGTCAAAAAAAGGGTGGGGGTACAAAGTTGTACAGCTCTGAGGATCAAAAGTTAAAAAAGGTTGTGCCAAATACGGCTAGGGTTTTCTGCTTGTGATAAGAACATCCTTGTTATATAGAATAATTTATGCTATTGCAAACAGTAAATTTAATCAAATGAATATAAAAGATTTACATCATAAAACTGACGTCTTAACTAATTACACAAAACAAAATCCGACACCGACTGTCCAACTTATTAAACCACTCGGCCAAATAAGATACTAGTAGATACAATACAGCTTTCGTTAGTCTGAGGCGACAACACCGACTGTCCAACTTCTTAAACCACTCGGCCAAATAAGATACTAGTACATAAAATACAGCTTTCGTTAGTCTTAGGCGACAACACAGACAGTCCAACTTATTAAACCCCTCGGCCAAATAAGATACTAGTACATACAATACAGCTTTCGTTAGTCTGAGGCGACAACACCGACTGTCTAACATATTAAACCCCTCGGCCAAATAAGATACTAGTACATACAATACAGCTTTCGTTAGTCTAAGGCGACAACACCGACTGTCCGACATATTAAACCCCTCGGCCAAATTAGATACTAAAAGAAGACGTGAAAAGATTGACAATCAGTCAACTCTCCACAAGAAACCAAATGACACAGAAAATTTACAACATAAAACAATATTAACGAGAAACCTAACGGCCTTATTTATGTACAAAAAATTAAACTAATATGAACCACATAAACAAACAACAACCACTTAATTACTGGCTCCTGACTTGAGACAGGCACGTAAATACAGAATGTTGCGGGGTTAAACATGTAAGCTGGATCCTAACCCACCCCTAACCCGGGACAGCGCTGTAACAGTACATCATAAGAACGAACTATAAAAATCAGTTGAAAATGGCTTAACTCATCAGATGGATAAACAACTACAAATACAAGTGGACGTGGAAGTCTTTCATCTAAATTTCGGACTAATCTACTGTAGTAAGTTCAGTACTGTTCAGACAATTTGGTACTGTTCAGGTAATTCAGTATGATGGTGATGTATTAGCAGGGTGAGCATAGTCTTATCAGATCTTAATCTGACAATTCAGTATGATGGTGATGTATTAGCAGGGTGAACATAGTCTTATCAGATCTTAATCTGACTGATGGTGATGTATAAGTAGGGTGAACATAGTCTTATCAGATCTTAATCTGACTGATGGTGATGTATTAGCAGGGTGAACATAGTCTTATCAGATCTTAATTCAGTATGATGGTGATGTATTAGCAGGGTGAACATAGTCTTATCAGATCTTAATGGTGATGTATTAGTAGGGTGAACATAGTCTTATCAGATCTTAATGGTGATGTATTAGCAGGGTGAACATAGTCTTATCAGATCTTAATCTGACTGATTAGTAGAGTGAATATAGTCTTATCAGGTCTTAATCTGACTGATGTATTAGCAGGGTGAACATAGTCTTATCAGATCTTAATGATGATGTATTAGTAGAGTGAACATAGTCTTATCAGATCTTAATCTGACTGATTAGTAGAGTGAATATAGTCTTATCAGGTCTTAATCTGACTGATTAGTAGAGTGAATATAGTCTTATCAGGTCTTAATCTGACTGATGTATTAGCAGGGTGAATATAGTCTTATCAGATCTTAATTCAGTGTGATGGTGATGTATTATCAGGGTGAACATAGTCTTATCAGATCTTAATGGTGATGTATTAGTAGGGTGAACATAGTCTTATCAGATCTTAATGGTGATGTATTAGCAGGGTGAACATAGTCTTATCAGATCTTAATCTGACTGATTAGTAGAGTGAATATAGTCTTATCAGATCTTAATGGTGATGTATTAGCAGGGTGAACATAGTCTTATCAGATCTTAATCTGACTGATTAGTAGAGTGAATATAGTCTTATCAGATCTTAATGGTGATGTATTAGTAGAGTGAACATAGTCTTATCAGATCTTAATCTGACTGATTAGTAGAGTGAATATAGTCTTATCAGATCTTAATCTGACTGATGTATTAGCAGGGTGAACATAGTCTTATCAGATCTTAATCTGACAATTCAGTATGATGGTGATATATTAGCAGGGTGAACATAGTCTTATCAGATCTTAATCTGACAATTGAGTATGATGGTGATGTATTAGCAGGGTGAACATAGTCTTATCAGATCTTAATCTGACAATTGAGTATGATGGTGATGTGTTAGCAGGGTGAACATAGTCTGATCAGATCTTAATCTGACTGCAGTAAGTTCAGTACTGTTCAGACAATTTGGTACTGTTCAGGCAATTCAGTATGATGGTGATGTATTAGCAGGGTGAACATAGTCTTATCAGATCTTAATGGTGATGTATTAGCAGGGGGAACATAGTCTTATCAGATCTTAATCTGACTGATTAGTAGAGTGAACATAGTCTTATCAGATCTTAATCTGACTGATTAGTAGAGTGAACATAGTCTTGTCAGATCTTAATCTGACTGATTAGTAGAGTGAATATAGTCTTATCAGATCTTAATCTGACTGATTAGTAGAGTGAATATAGTCTTATCAGATCTTAATGGTGATGTATTAGTAGAGTGAACATAGTCTTATCAGATCTTAATCTGACTGATTAGTAGAGTGAATATAGTCTTATCAGATCTTAATGGTGATGTATTAGTAGAGTGAACATAGTCTTATCAGATCTTAATCTGACTGATTAGTAGAGTGAACATAGTCTTATCAGATCTTAATCTGACTGATGTATTAGCAGGGTGAACATAGTCTTATCAGATCTTAATCTGACAGCAAACGAATTGTCTCAAAATTATTGCAAATTCACTTAGTTTCTTTATCTTTATTTCGATACATTATAAAGGGGCTATGTTTTAATCGTGCAGAGTTAATTGTGCCCAAGTACTGACGAAATAATACACTTAAACGTCCAAACTGCTTTATGTCGATAATTGTAAATTCAATAGTAGTAAAACGGGTAACAATCTAGGATTGTGTACATGAAGGCAGTTTGTATAAGTGTATTGAAACCTTTTTTAGTTATAGTTAACAATTACCTCCTATGCTTATTCTAGAGGGATCAATTCGATATTTTTCAGCGTTTCTGAATACATATTCTGTTGCTTTCAAACATTCTTCCAACTGACTTGGAAATCTGTATTCCGGCACAAGCCTATACCTATAGAAAAAAACACAAAATAATTTTTTTTTCCGAGGCTGTATATCTATGATGAGTTTATCTGAACCCTGATAAAATCCGTGGTGAAATTAAGTATTCAGATATCACATTTGTTTCGGTTATAGCACTTGTCGTGTTTTCGTTACAAATGTTTTAAAGCATTTGTCAAGAAAAAAACGAATCGGTTGTGGATACAATGATTCTGACCAATCAATGATCTTTTCCTTGATTTTGAGATAACTAAAAACTAGAATTTTTAACATACTAGTAAGTTATAATTTCCACTTTGCAATCGCCAACTTCAAATTTTCAACAGTACCATACATTGTAATGCATTGCTCTCATGCGTGCTCACATTATACTTAATTCACTAAAATGGTGTGTACTCCCGATAAATAAAACTGCATAAACAAAAGTGTGCTCATGGCAATTAAAAAAAAACGGTTCAAAAGGAAATGTATGAAAGAACGATTAAATTCGACCATATATTACGGTTACCACCAAGACTTGGTTGACTTATACAATGTGACTCGATTATAACATGTTTTTGTGGTCGTAGATGATTGCTGGATACCGGAATAGTCGTCTGATTTTTACAGTTAACGATTGGTACATTTTCTCGAAGTGTGTTGTCTTTGACGGTTGATAGATTAATAACAGGATACGCTGATATTTGAATCAGTTTTCTAAACAATATAGCAAATTCAAATCGCAGATACTGATAATTGGTACTTTTGTAAAAAAAAAAAAAGTTTTCTGTTTAAATAGTTGAATAGTTGTGATTATTCGATCAAGTCTAATGCGTTAATTAATTGGCGTATTTTTGAAACTTGAGTCAGAAGTGATACGAACAAAGTCTTCACCAGAGAACAATTAAAAACAGAAAACAACATACTCAACTGAAATAACAACAATGTTGGCTTGAAGTGATATGGCTCTTGTTAAAGGATCGTAGGAATCTGAAATAAAAATACTGAATTGAATCATTCTGAATAATAATACACGAGTTTTAGACAGAACGAAATATTTCCCAGATAACAATAATTATGGCTGTATAAGGGGGTGTAGAAAGTGACTTGTCTTGCAATATCCATGATCATCCATGTTTATTTCTTTCTTTCTGTACATAGGAGGGGCAAAAGATACACGAGGGACAGTCCATCTGATATCATTGGCAATATTTAAAGAGAAATTAAATAGATTTGAGAAATGGCTTTACTCATTCACCATTTTGATGTGCCTTTTTACTCAATTCACCATTTTGATGTGCATTTTTACTCAATTCACCATTTTGATGTGTCTTTTTACTCAATTCACTATTTTGATGTGCATTTTTACTCAATTCACCATTTTGATGTGTCTTTTTACCTTTTTCTCCAATGATCAAGGACGATGTTGAAACTATTACATCTCCTAATTGAAAACAGTTATACGTGTATGTATATTCTTCAAAACCATAATAATAACAAATAAATAAATTGAAATCCAATCCTTTCTCTGTATGTTGATGGTCTCTCACCGTACCGGACAGTAGATACTATTGAGTCAAAACAGTTTTGCCGGTTTAGTTAAGACACAGTGTACTATAGAACATGTTTGTCTCAACTTCATTTTATTCAGTATCTTCGTATGTACATGTACATTTTTTTTGGTAGAAAGCACTGTGATAATACACCATAGCAGGTAGAACTCTATCTTTAGATGATACGGGTCGTTGTGTTTTTACTGACGATACACTTATTGGCAGTCATTTAAATCCATCCGCCGACGTAAAAGTTAAAACCTTTATCTTAAGATACTCTCCTCGGCGTGTTTCTACTGACGATGCACTTGCCGACAAACAAATAAATCCATACGCCGTCGTGATAGTAGACTATGGCGTGTTTCTACTGATGACATACTTACCGACAGACATATAAACCCATCCGCCGCCGTGATAGTAGACCATAGCAGGTAAAACTTTATCTTTAGATGCTGAAGGTCGGTATATTCTCACTTTTATTCCATCAAAATATTCATCCGTTGACTACAAAGCAAATTAAAAATTGACAATCTATTATTTATTTGACTGTAAGCATTTAACATGGCAAGTGGCAAACTTTTATTTGACTCAATCTCAGAGTGTTTGTTAAATCTGTAATACTAGTATAAAGGATCTAATGACGGTCGATTTATAGAACATATTTGGCATATATAAGTTAACTAACAAATGTATTATAAGTCTTATCAGCGATTTATCCTCTGTAACGTTCTAAATCAAATATCAAAAAACAATTCCAGCAGTCTAGATTAATACAGATAACATGGAAAAGTCCAGGTTTACACAGATAACAAGAAAAGGTCCAGGTTTACACAGATAACATGGAAAAGTCAAGGTTTACAGATAACTGGGAAAATTCCAGGTTTACACAAATAATCGGGAAAAGTCCAGGTTTACACAGATAACATGGAAAAGTCCAGGTTTACACAGATAACATGGAAAAGTCCAGGATTAGACAGATAACAGGTAAAGTCCTGATTTACACAAATACCCGGAAAAAGTCCAGATTTACACAGATAATAACACACAGTCCAGGTTTACACAAATAACAGGGAAAAGTCCAGGTTTATAAAGATTTATACATGGAAATGTCCAGGTTTACACAGATAACATGGAATAATCCAGGTTTACAGGTCCGACCATATGAGTATACACATATTGTCATGACCATACGCATATGGTCCAAATACTCGTATTGTCCGGAACATACATAAGACAAAACGTTGTGGATATTAATAACATATTGATCACAATTAAAGATTACCTTTGATAATTATTTAAACAGATAGTAGGGGAAAATTCAGATTTACAAAAATAACATTGAGAAGTCCAGGTTTACACAGATAACGGGAAAATGTCCAGGTTTACACAGATAACATGGAAAAGTCCAGGTTTATACAGATAACATAGAAAAGTCCAGCTTTATACAGATAACAGCACACAGTCCAGGTTTATACAGATAACATGGAAAAGTCCAGGTTTATACAGATAACATGGGAAAGTCCATGTTTAGACAGATAATATGAAAAGGTCAAGGTTTACACAGATAACATGGAAAAGTTCAGGTTTACAGATAACTGGGAAAATTCCAGGTTTATACAGATAACATGGAAAAGTCAACATTTACAGATAACATGGAAAAGACCAGGTTTACAAAGATCACAAGGAAAAGAACAATTCCAGCAGTCTAGATTAATACAGATAACATGGAAAAGTTCAGGTTTACAGATAACTGGGAAAATTCCAGGTTTACACAGATAACATGGAAAAGTCCAGGATTAGACAGATAACAGGTAAAGTCCTGATTTACACAAATACCCGGAAAAAGTCCAGATTTACACAGATAATAACACACAGTCCAGGTTTACACAAATAACAGGGAAAAGTCCAGGTTTATAAAGATTACAGGGAAATGTCCAGGTCTACACAGATAACATGGAATAATCCAGGTTTACAGGTCCGACCATATGAGTATACACATATTGTCATGACCATACGCGTATGGTCCGAAACATACATAAGACAAAACGTTGTGGATATTAATAACATATTGATCACAATTAAAGATTTCCTTTGATAATTATTTAAACAGATAGTAGGGGAAAATTCAGATTTACAAAGATAACATTGAGAAGTCCAGGTTTACACAGATAACGGGGAAATGTCCAGGTTTACACAGATAACATGGAAAAGTCCAGGTTAACACAGATAACTGGGAAAAGTCCAGGTTTACACAGATAACATGGAAAAGTCCACATTAACACAGATAACATGGAAAAGTCAAGGTTTACACAGATAACATTGAAAGTCCAGGTTTACACAGATAACATGGAAAAGTCCAGGTATACACAGATAACATGGAAAAGTCCACGTTTACATGAATGATTATGAAATGCGACATTGTTATAGTTAAGTCATTTTTTAAATAAAAAAAACTTAAGGAGTTAATGTCTTCAGTTTAGTTTCCCTTCCACATTACCTTTCCCAAAACATGCAATATGCTTGGATTGACCATATGTTAGAAGTCGTGCAGGGGGTGTGATACCATGAGTATATTGACAGTTTCTAGGTACATTTGTAATTTCATTTTAATAATTTTATACATATACTTGACAGGAATTCAATCTATTTTTTCATTTAAATTCGAATGCAAATTTTACAAAAGTAATTGTTAAATCGATAATTTACAATTTTTAAAAGATTCCACAGATGTAGAATGTAGTACTTGATCATAGGAAGCGTGATTGAGAATTAATAAAAGTCTTAGTTCTTGGATCTTAGAAGCGTGATTGAGAATTAATAAAAGTCTTAGTTCTTGGATCTTAGAAGCGTGATTGAGAATTAATAAAAGTCTTAGTTCTTGGATCTTAGAAGCGTGATTGAGAATTAATAAAAGTCTTAGTTCTTGGATCTTAGAAGCGTGATTGAGAATTACCATAACACTTGGATCTGGCTCAGGAAGTGGACTCATTACATATACTTTCTTGAATAGTTCTGTCTTCGAGTATCCAAATGAGCTAAGTAATGATATCTGAAATACAAACAAACAAATAAAAAAAGATACAAAGAGAAACATATTTTCCATTTGTTTGATGTTTTTGACTTTTGATAGTGTCATTTGATATGGATTTTCCTTAGAGTTGGTTATTTTTGTTATTTTACGTTTTCCTTCGGTTGTTATATATCCTTGGCTTACACACATTCGTCTATCATTTCCTTCGGTTGTTATATATCCTTGGCTTCCAAACATTCGTCTATCAGTGTTCCTAATGATGAAGATAAATCCTGAAAAGCGCTTCAGAAACATGTAAATAATAATGTGTTGTTTTCATTTTTTTTTTGATTTTTTTTTGGTCTTAATATCAACAAGGATAATAAATTGCGAGTAGCTTCATATTATCCTTTAAATTGGAAAAGACAGGGTTCTTCTTGTTGTTATTTTATAAATAAAGTTTGTACCAATTTAGTAAAACAAAATGGTTATAACGCTTCAGTCTGTGTTACGTGGAGAAAAGTGTCAATAATTCTTAGATATGAAAATAGATTTAAAAACAATATCATTTAAGGGATATGGTATATTATTACTTATAAATACATACTACGTCATTAAGAAACCGGAACAAAGCCAAAGTTATCATTTGATTTCTAGGTTCCTTTGCTCCAGGTGGCATCGGTTGTATATACCGATAGGCCAATAAAGACATCAGAACAGGTATAACAAGTGCACAGGCTAGGCATTTCATTGTCGTTGTTAGACTCTTTCCTTTAAGTTAAATTGTTGGTTAATGTAGAAATATTGGTATGTTGACAATGTTCTGATAGGACAAAAATAGCAATAAAAATATACATTAGATTGGAAGAAATGCATTAAACAAGATGTTTTGTTATTAATAATCAAATAACATAACATTTGATAATGATAATTATAATGATAGATAGATGCTTAACGCACAGGTCAAATTAAAATGTTAGGACTAGAACAAGATAATGTAATATGAAAACTGATCCTGTCATGGATTTTCTTATCCCAAGAATAGAAAACCTTAGCCGTATTTGGCACATTTTTTTTTTGAATTTCAAATTCTCAATGCTCTTCAACTTTGTACTTGTTTTGCCTTATAACTATTTTGATTTCAGCGTCACTTATGCGTCTTATGTAGAAGAAACGTAAGTCTGACGTATTGAATTATATTCCTGGTACTTTTGATAACTAAGTACTAGACTGACACGTTGAGCCACATTTTTTACATGTTTTGTTTATAAATGTCAACCCATTTCAAGGATTTACACAACTTAAATATGTACAGATCAGTCAGATTAAATGCATATTTTTATAGCAAACATGCATTGTTGATGAATTTCGGCAATAGTAGACATTTTGTAACGTAAATGAAAAGAAAGACGTTTTAATCAAATGCATATACTTTTAATTAGTTTATTCATCGTCTAGTCATCCCTTTTATACTGGAAAGTAATCTAACTAAGGAATAAGATTACTATGCCACCTTTTTATACTGAAAAGTAATCTAACTAAGGAATAAGATTACTATGCCACTTCCTTTTTATACTGGAAAGTAATCTAACTAAGGAATAAGATTACTAATCCACCTAGACCTATTGTCCAAGACGCTAGCTTAGATTGTGAATAGATTTATGTTTGTTTGTAACACGGATTTGTTTTCTCTCAAACGGTATATTACTTTTGAACAGCGGTATACAACTGTTGCCTTTTATATTTACAATGATCAAACTTGCAATTTCAATAATTAATGTTATTCCATATTGATAGAACAATAGGAGGCTTTCTAAATGAGTGGACTTTTTAATAAATAAGCATATTCACCTACAGAAAAGTGTATTCACCGCACAAAACTTCGCGTGCGTTTAAGTGTATAATTATGTTAAAATCGTTTGATTTACATTTGGTTTTGGTAAATAATTTGCATACAAACTGTTCAATATAAAATCTTCAGGAGGCGTCGGCATTCTTTTTAAAGAGTGGATATTTGAAATTTATAAAGTTTCAGTGATCGACAAGTGGCGTACTAAATTATAACCCTGGTACCTTTGATAACTATTGACGGAGTTCTCGGACTTAAACTAGAAAGCCGTTCTACAAATTTTAATTTCTCAGTGTTCTCATGCATTTCACCTCCAGAAAATTCTATTAGAGGACATTTGCACATTTGCTAACTGAAATTTATATGAACTGCGATAGGGATGGCATTTTCCTACTTGGTGATTTTAATTCGCGGATCGGATTGATGTCTGAAATACTGTTTGAAGCCGACAAAATTACAAAAAGGAACCAAATAGACAATTGCGTAAACCAGCATGGCCACGATTTTTTAGAATTTCTAAACGAATCAAAATTTGGTGTATTGAACAGTAGATTTGCCGACGGGCAAATTATACTTCAATATCGAAGAAAGGTAAAGCGGTAGTTGACTTTATATGTGTCCCTCATAACTTGTTTACGGATGTTGAATACTTCAGAGTGTTAACTGTCCAATCAATTGTCGATGACTTTAAATTAGATGATCTTATAGGAAGCAAATCAAAATTACCTGATCATTCAGCTATTGTGTCGGAATTCAATATCACGCGTCACTGCCTCGCAACACAGACAAAAGATACACGTAGCTCTTGTTCTCGTTTTAACTCAATCAGATCCCGTTAGATTTTATGACCAGTGATATTAAACGTACTGTCTTACTGAATTAAATAAAACAGATTGAAAGTTGCAGAGAACCCCAGGACAATGTTGATAAAATTTACACCGAATTGTGCTCAATTATTTTTTTCGGAAATGACAGACAAAATCCCGAAAATTGAGTTTAATGGCTCAAAGAAACGCTTTAAGCAGAAAAAACCGTTTTGAAATGACCAATTAATGGACCTCTGGAACAAAATGAAAATTAAGGAGAAAGAATTTACTCGATGGAAAGGTACAAATCGTAAAATTAGAGCGGGATTACGGAACAACTATATACAAGCACGAGATATGTTTGATAAAACATTGCGGCGAACTGAGCGAGCTTATTGGAGAATGAAAACTGTAGATATTAAATTGATGACTACGAAGAATCCTAATGATGTTAATCGTATCGTTATGCACGCCAAATCAAAGTCTGCGAGTGGTTTCGATGAAATTCCATACATTGTTCTGAAATTCCCTGTAGTGATTGAGACACAATTACAGCTGTTTCAGCTCATTTTGGACACTAGCCTTATACCATCATTTTGTAGGAAAGCTGTCATTTGTCTTATACTAAAGGACACTTCTTCAGATATACGGCTGCCTACGAACTACAGAGGAGTTAGTCTGCTATCGTGTATAAGCAAACTGTATAGTGCTTTCATTAACAAGCGAATTACGCATTATTTAGAAAATCAGGAGATACTCGCAGACAAACAGAATGGCTTCAGAAAAAATCGATCTTGTGAGGATCACATTTACACGCTGAACAATATTGTCCGTAACAATAAGTCTCTCTTTGTTGCGTTTATTGATCTTAGAAATTGTTTTGACTTCATAGACAGAGATATGATGCTGTATAAACTTCTCATACACAATATTGATGGCAAACTGAGCAACTATGTGAAAAGCATCTATCAGAATTCTGAATCTTGTGTCCGATTAAATGGCAAACTTACAAGCTGGTTAGACTGTAATTGCGGAGTAAGACAGGGGGACAATTTATCCCCGACACTTTTCTCAATATTTATCAATGATCTAGTAAAGGAATTGGACGATCTAAACGTAGGAATAGATTTAGATAATAGAAAATTGTCAGCTTTATTGTATGCGGACGACATAGCTATATTAGCGAAATCGGAATTGGACCTTCAATGTATGTTAGATGTATGTTGACTATCCCTTTCGTATCTTTTGTCCCTCTTTAGATAAACTTCACCAATGGTGTAGGTGATGGCGAGTATTGATTAACCGTGACTGAAAATTCGAAATGTTTTCATGTTAGGAAAGGGACATCTAAACAAACTGAGTTTAATTTCACCGTGGGAAGGAATCAGTTGGAATTAGTAAACGAGTACAGATACTTAGGTATAACATTTTGCTATAACGGCTCTTCTTGCGAAAAGTGACGGAATATAATTGCTAAAATCCATAATATTAAAGACTTTGGATATAAATCATATGAAAAATTATTCAACTCATGTATTGTTCCTATACTTGATTACTCGTCTGGTGTATGGGGATACCGAAAATGTCAGTCAATAGACAATATTCAGAACAGGGCTATTCGTTACTATTTAGGAGTACACAGATTTGCACCTATCCTTGCTATACACGGAGATATCGGCTGGATCCCGAGTCAGTATCGGCGTTGGATCAATATGGTGAGATACTGGAATAGACTCATTCGATTTGACAACAACCGCATCACCAAATTAGCATTCAATATTGACTATGATCGCTGTAAAAGTAATTGGTGTAGTGAAGTAAAGGATATACTAGACCAGCTAGAACTAGGACAGTTTTACGAACTGAAATCAGAGGTCGATTTATCTTTGGTTGAAACTAACATTTTTCGTCTGTATCTGGAGGAATTCCGTCCAAAACGTTTCACAATTACGAACACATGGGAACTTTAAAACAATCTTTGAAACTTAAAATTACGTTAATTTGAACATGAGTAAAATTGAGCGGTCACACTTCGCGCAATTAAGAAGTGAAATTTTACCATTAAGAGTGGAAACTGGTAGATACTCGAACGAAGGTGTAGAAGAAAGACTATGTATATTTTGTAAAAATCAAGAAACTGAAACTGAGTTCCATTTTATGTTTGATTGCCCATTGTATATTGAATGTCGAATTAACTTTTTTTGGTAAACTTTTAATTGAGGATAGCTTCACAGATTTGAAATATGCTGACAAATTGAACTTTTTAATGTCTTTCCACATAAGAAAATTAGCAAAATATATAGTTCGTGCATTTCATATAAGACGTCAGTTGCTGTATAACACTTAATTTTTTTTTCATATTTAAAGCTTAAATTTTTGTTTACAAATATTTGTATGTCTATATATTTTTGAAATTTACATACGTCAACAAAAGATTAGAACGTTATATAATTGTTTAATAATTAATTTATTTTATTTGAGGTGAATTATATGTCCATTTGACCGGGTGTATTACTATTTATCATATATTATATGTTTATAATCTGTACATAATTTACACATGTCACTATAATAAATAATTTACTTACTTACTTACTTACTTATAATATCTAGGAATAATACAATAGTGTTACTGTTTTTTCTATTTTAAAAATATAATTGTTTTTCAGTTGACTTTTGAAGAAAATGATATTCACCTCGGCCAGTGGTCTCAGGGAATATCAGTTTTTCAAAAGTAAGTTTAACCACATATTTACCCCCTAAAACAGTATATTTAATAAAGTAAATAAATATAGGATCATCCAAGTTTAATTTTAAGGTTTTGATTTAAAATAAAATGATTAAACAGTCATGATCACGTTAAAAAAGCAATTAAATGAAAAATATACAAAAAATAACATGTGATATTTAAAAATATTAAAATCCACATTCATCTGTTGATTTGCTTGTATTTTTATAATTGACCTACTTTACTAACTATTTATTCAATGATATCGCGACTATAAATAGATTTATCAGATAAACACCCACACACACACACTGACATACACAATGATTTCCGAGTGATTTCCCCTTTATGAAATGTATATAAACATTATTGTTGTATTGTATGGAGGTCAATTTATAACTTTAACATTTTTTATTTTTTGTTTCAGATGTATAGGATTAAATTTTGCTTTATAAGTTGATCATTCGTTCATACCTAAAGCTCTATATGAAAAAAGCATAAGAAAAACAACAAAAATAATCGATAGATTTGAACGAATCAGTCATGTCTATATTTGTAACCGGTGTAGTAATCCTATATGGAGTGCTTACCGTTACCATAACGTTGAAACTTCTACAATATATCCGTGTAAAATAATTGAAAACTATAGTAAGGCTAAATCAATGTGGTAGAGCAGTAGGCTATTAAACTCACACCCGAAAGGTACGGTATATATTTACACAACTGGACTGGTCCAAATTCATGGGTGGTTGTAATATTTAAATCAGTATTTTCTTTTCAAAGTCATATCATCATATTGTATAACAAAAAAGAAAACACAAAACCAGTGTGACGAATCACCGATGAAGGAAATCGAACGATGCTGTAGAATTGTTCATCTATGACAATGTCAACTGCTTAAAATCAAGGTTTTAACTAGTGTAAAGATGCATTATTATTGGGGTCTTACCACAAATTGCATTCAGGAAATTCATAAGCTCAAGAAACGTGCTGCAGGATTAGTGTATCCTTTGTTTTTGATTTCCTATCAAGTTTAGAGAGCTTGTATGCTGGTATGTATGTCAAGCTGTGTTAATGTTTAAATGTATAAATGGTCTAGCTAGCATCTGATTATCCATCTAATAATTTACTCAGTGCTTGATCTGATCTATATTATATTCGCTCATGTCGACACATCGGGACTCTCATGTACGCGGTTGTATGAAGACCCCGTTCTGATTAAAAAAAAACCAGTTAAATCAGGGAAAAAATATTTTAGATACATTTAAGATCAAATATTCGAACTATTTTTTAATTCAAACGGAAAGTCTTTTCTAAACGAATTTTATTATAATGGCAAATCCTAAGAGACAGTTAATACTTATTGTTACTTGGGTATTAATATTAGATATAATGGCAGTTTTAATGTCGCCATCACTTCGCTTATGGAAAAAGCTAGGAAAGCATATTTTAAAATAAAGAAAACAATAGGATTAGATAACCCTTGTAAACTTCTGGAAAAACTTTTTGATTCCTTAGTAGCCCCTATTCTCCTTTATTGTAGCGAAATCTTAAAGAAATCTTGGGAGTACACTGTAAGGCCTCGAATGATGCATGTCGTTCCGATCTTGCAAGACTGCCATTGAAAAATAGGATACTGTTATCTAGCATTAAATTCTGGGACCATTTAATCACTTCAGAAGGAAGTTTAGTTCACCAAATATATAATGCTACAAAAAAAAAGCAACCCATGGATTAAAAGGTTAAATATTATTATTCAAAACTTAGGTTTATCTTATTTGTCATATGATAACTTTACAATTAAACCCTGTTTGGTTTTATAATACAAAGACTAATTGACCAGGGTTTTCAGGAACAGCATGCATATATTTCAGAATCTCCAAAATTAACATTTTTCCAGAGTGTTTACTAAATGCGTGAACTAGCAGGTTATGTTGATACTTTAAAAAATAGATCAGATCGATCATCATTATGTAAATTAAGAGTTAGTGCTCATAACCTTGCCATTGAAAGAGGAAGATTTTTTAAAGTGCCCAAAGATCAAAGAATTTGTGAAATCTGTGGCGAAATTGAAAATGAACAGCACATGTTGTTACACTACAGAGGTTACTCCAGTATTAGAGAGACTTTTGTGTTAAAAATGTTCAAAGTTACAGGAAAATTGTAACCACATTGTGCGATAATAAATCTTATACTTAATAATAAATCTTATACGGCACTAAAATTATCTTTCTCTTTCGTAACAAATTGTTTAATATATATTTGTAGGATCCTTTACTATAGATAATTTAGCTGATCTGTAACAATAACATCTTCATGCCTCATATATCATGTACTGTAGTACGCCGCTAGATTAAACCTGACGAGGAAAGGTAACACACGGCCAGCGAAAGCTCTTTTTTTGAGAGCCCAGGTGGTCGTGCGGTCTAGCTGGACGGCTGCAGTGCAGGCGATTTGGTGTCACGATATCACAGTAGCATGGGTTCGAATCCCGGCGAGGGAAAAACCAAAAATTTGCGAAAGCAAATTTACAGATCTAACATTGTTGGGTTGATGTTTAGACGAGTTGTATATACATTATGTACACAGCCATGTATCACCATCATTGATGGCGATCCGATGGATACATCTGTTGTAGAGTTGTCACCGACTCAGACGTACTTATAAATATAATTATTTTCTGTGACTGTATATTACATTAATTTGTAGGATCCTTTACTATAGATAATTTAGCTGATCTGTAACAATAACATCTTCATGCCTTATATATCATGTACTGTAGTACGCCGCTAGATTAAAACTGACGAGGAAAGGTAACACACGGCCAGCGAAAGCTCTTTTTTGAGAGCCCAGGTGGTCGTGCGGTCTAGCGGGACGGCTGCAGTGCAGGCGATTTTGTGTCACGATATCACAGTAGCATGGGTTCGAATCCCGGCGAGGGAAGAACCAAAAATTTGCGAAATCAAATTTACAGTTCTAACATTGTTGGGTTGATGTTTAGACGAGTTATATATGTTATATATATATATATATATATATATATATATATATATATATATATATATATATATATATATATATATATATATATATAATTGTTTGTATTTTACTACCATGTATTGCAAATTGTTTATCCATTCGGTCATTACCATTTATTGTAAATGCGTTTGTGCCAATAAAATAGTGTCTACTGTCATAATAAAGATACCTTAATATAATTTGTTTTTCTTCTATTGAATGAAAATGTACTTATATAACATTTATATAGTTAACTGTATGTTTTTGTGTATCTTTTCATAATAGTTTTAAAGGCCTCAAAGAAGATAAATAAATACTAAGTTCCGGGTAAAATTCAAAACGGAAAGTCCTTATAATCAAATGGCAAAGTCAAAAACTCAAACACATCAAACAAATGGACAACTCTTATTCCTGACTAAGTACAGGCATTTTCTTATATAGAAAATGGCGTATCAAACCTCGTTTTATAGCTAGCCAAATCTCTGACTTGTATACACTTTTGGACAGTCGCATAAAATTGATAACGCTGTGTGAACAAAACAAACACGCATGATAGGTAAGAATATCAAAAGTAGGGGTACAGCAGTCAACCTGGTGATATTATCTTAATCACTATGAAAACAAACAAATATGTAAGTAAATATTTTATCAAGGCACAATATAGATATAATTCAATTCAATTTAGGCCAAATATTTTACATTATTATGGAATAGCGCACTCGCTTAATGAGTGGTTAAACACGATTAATATTGAAGTAAAGGAGAAAAAAATTCATGCAATACTACCTTTTAACATAAGTATCTTTTTTGAATCAAAAAAAGGTTCAAGGGAAATGTACAAAGTATTGAATGAAAAATATGTTACATTTGCTGCAAAGGAAAAATGGGAGAACCATCTTAATATGACTGGTATTAACTGGAAAAAAATACACACTTCGTGTACAAAATATAGTAAAAGCACTAAGCTTTGCTGGTTCCAATATAGAACTATCCATAGAATTTTGGGAACTAATTCACTACTTTACAAGATGAAAATAAATAGCAACAACATATGTACATTTTGTAAAGAAGGACCAGAGACCATAGAACATTTATTTTGGAGCTGTCCGATGTTTGCCAGTCTCTGGCATGCACTTAACATCTGGAGTTTTGAAATGACAAATATTGAACTGCCTTTGAATATTATGATTATTTTATTTGGTATCTACGAAAATGTTAAATTGAATTTTGTTAAAAATAAGATTTTCTACTTTCAAAATACTACATTTACAGAACAAAACTACAAGAAGTTTTGCCAAATCTAAATGCTTTAAAAAACTATTTAAGGAACACTTGAACTTAGAAAAATACATTTCATTTAAAAACCTCTCTGTTGAGGAATATAACAAATACTGGAGTCCCTGGGCCCCTATCATAGAATAAATAATAAATGTTAAAAATTGATTGAAACACCACTTATGTATATTGCAAGAACACATAAGATTTCAATGTTATAAGATATTTATTTATTTTCAACCTATTATTGCACCATCATATATATTCAATTGTTGTTTTATTATTTAATACTTCCTTTGTGTGAAAACGTCAGTCTGTATACCTTTGTTCATACATGTTGTGCTAATCTATTTGTTACAATAAAGAAAATTCATTATAAAAAAAAAAAAACAATATAGATGACCGGATTTATAAGTACAGAGCCACGTCACCCATTATTAATCTTAGTCGTAATTGTTTTGTGAAACCAACTCCAGAATCTATACCTAAAGACCATCATGTATTATTTCTGAAGTTGATAAGGAATATTTATCAACAAGGTCATGGTACTTCGAATGAACATTTTTTAGAAACAGGACGAGACTTTTTTTGACATACCCCTGGTTCTTCAACTTTCTACCCAGACACTGGTTACTTATCACAGTCAAAAGAGGTATATATTCCACACGTACGACTAGCATATGTATTTTGGGCATATCATTAAGAATAAATAAGCTTTTGAATACCGGTTATGTTACTTCGAACACTAGAAATGAAACCTCTATTGAAAGGGAATGATAAACATATGTGGGAATGCGATATCGACAAGAAAATCAAGAAAGATAAATATTCTAAACAAAAAGACAAATTGAAACAGTTGGTATTGCTTTGTTTCATAAAAAAGAATGGCCAACGTAGATACAAGTTTGGATAAACCCTACTTTGTACAGGATCACTCTGATTCAAACAAAAAATTATCTGAAACTGACATTATTAAGATGCTTGATTTCTTAATTGACAACATATTTGTTACGTTCGGAAGACGTGTTTTTCAACAGACTGTCGGAATTCCAGTGGTTACAAATTGTGCGCCTCTTCTTGCCGAATTGTTTTATTATTATGAGGCTGACTTCATACAGGAACTCTTAGGAAGAAGGACAAGAAGTTAGCAATATCTTATAACTCTACTTTCCGCTATATAGATGATGTTCTTTACTAAATAATTCAAAATTTGGTGACTATATTGAACGTATCTATCCCATCGAACTAGAGATAAAGGATACTACAGATACAATTAAGTCGGTCTCATATCTTGACTTACATCTAGAAATTGACAATGAGGGTCGGTTGAAAACAAAACTTAACGACAAAAGAGATGATTTCAGCTTTCCAATTGTGAACTTTCCATTACTAAGTAGCAACATTCCAGCAGCACCTGCATACGGGGAATATATCTCCCAATTGATACGATATTCCCTGGCTTGCATTTCCTATAATGATTTTCTTTATAGAGGGTTGCTGCTCACATGGAAGCTATTAAACCAAGAGTTCCAAATGGTGAAGATGAAATCATCCCTTCTTATTTGGCCTTTTTAACTTTTTTGGATTCGAGCGTCACTGATGAGTCTTTTGTAGACGAAACACGCGTCTGGCGTATATACAAAATTTAGTCCTGGTATCTATGATGAGTTTATTCGTAAATTTTATGGACGCCATCACGAGTTGGTTGACCGTTATGGAATAACCGTTTCACAAATGATATCGGATATGTACCTTACGTCGTAACTACAACTACACGACGGGTGCCACATGTGGAGCAGGATATGCTTACCCTTCCGGAGCACCTGAGATCACCCCCTAGTTTTTTTTGTGGGGTTCGTGTTGCTTATTCTTTAGTTTTCTATGTTGTGTCATGTGTACTATTGTTTGTCTGTTTGTCTTTTTTTAATTTTTAGCCATGGCGTTGTCAGTTTATTTTCGATTTATGAGTTTGACTGTCCCTCTGGTATCTTTCGTCCCTCTTTTAAAACGGATCCAAAAAAAAAATTCCAGAGATGAAAGAAGAATCAAGTGACAGAACCATAGTATGTAGACAAACGTATATTCAAGATTACTTTAAAAAGGAAAATCTTACCACAGTAAAAATTAGAAAATATCCTTGTCTTAAACGGTCATTTACTAAACTTACGCTTTTTGGGTAAATTTGGACAGCGAATGAATTTCCATCAGTTTGATTCATCTTTTTGTAACAGAAAACTTATAAAAATTACCATATGATTGATATTCATGTCAACACCAACGTGTTGACTACTAGGCTGGTGATACCCTCGGGGACGAAAAGTCTTTTGGAAAATGTTGTTTGTGCAGTATATAGACCTTTTTACAACGATATTTGTTTTACATGCACACGAATAAAAATTGCGGTTTTTATCCAACTCAATCATAGATTTGAACGTAGTTTTCAATTTAGACTTGCATATATATAAACAACGAAATCATTATGAGTTTGTCAGACAATTGAGTTGTATTGACTGAGTTTTGTTGAAAGAAGTTCATATTTGACATTTTAGAAGTTTTGATAAAAATACATTAGGCTCCTAACAACAGCTATAATTCATGCATAGTTATATCGTATCATTACTCATTTCTTAGATACTCAAAGTACTTTTGTATACGAAACATTGCATCTTTTTATGTACGGTGTACAACAACTTATAGTGTTAGTTGCGATCTAAGGGTAACAAATAACAGAACGTATGAATACAATAAAATACCGGTACAAGTAAATATGACAGCAGCCTTACCTACAAAAACCCATAGATATCGACACATATGGTCTTTAATGATAAAGCTGTAAAAAGCAATCGCAAACATTCATTTCAGCATAAATCTCCTGTAATCAGTAAAGTATATATTGTGTGTACTTTTAGAGGTCAAATGTATGTTTCATCTAACTCTAATTCAAGAGAAATAAATCATACTTACAAAACTCTATCCTCAATCTATCAGTTGAATAAAAATATCGAACTCCTAGGAAAATTCAAAACGGGAAGTCAGTTCAAATGGCAAAATCAAAGCTCAATCACATCAAATGAAGAATGACAATTGTCATATTCTGGACTTGTTAGAAACATTTTCTCATGTACAAAATGGTGGATCAAAACCTGGTTGTGTAGCTAGCTAAACCTACACTTATATGACAGTCGCATAATATTTTATTATATTCACAACGATTTGTGACAAAAATAAACAGAGATATAAGATACAAATATCCGAAAAAGGGATACAGTAGTCAACATTGTTTTATAATCCTTATCACTACAAAAAGAAATATGTATAAAAGAAACACAAAAAAGTATATACACAAATATAAAAAAGAAGATGTGGTATGATTGCCAATGAGACAACTATCCACAAAAGACCAAAATGACACAGACATTAACAACTATGGTCACCTTACGGCTTTCAACAATGAGCAAAGCCCATACCGCATAGTCAGCTATAATAGGCCCCGATAAGACAATGTAAAACAATTCAAACGAGAAAACTAACGGCCTCATTTATGTAAAAAAATGAACGAAAAACAAATATGTTAAAAAAGCACATTAACAAAAATTAAAGACAAGAATACAAAAATTCACCATAGTATAATAGCACAATGACGGCATGTATAAGTACAGAGTACCACGTCTTAGATTGTGGTTTAACATCTATGTCGTCTGTCTAATAGGTACCGACCGTGACCTTTTCCAAATACAGCTGTTATACCGAGTGTGAATTTACATTCGTTGTTCAAATAAACATAAAATTGCCTTTCAATACCATCATTGTCATATTACCGAATACAACTGTTATACCGAGTGTGAATTTGCGTTGCTATACGACGTGTCGCGGTATTTTGTAAATCCAACATTCATGTATTTATTTTTGATGTTTCTGTTATGGTTTCGGTTGAATAATGTGTCATGTCTATCATTTGGTGTTCAAATAAACATATAAAGCTCAATACTAAAATTTATGATAAAAGAGATGATTTTTCATTTCCTATCGTTAATTATCCATTTTTAGATGGTGACGTTCCCTTGTCACCATCTTACGGTGTTTATATATCTCAACTTGTACGATTCGCTCGTGCATGTAACAACGTTTTAGATTTTAACGAGAGAAATTTATGTATTACTGAAAAATTATTACACCAGGGTTTTCGATATCACAAACTAGTCAAAACATTTACTAAATTTTATCATCGGTATAAGGACATCATTCGTAAATATAGCTCAACATGCAGACTTCTTATACGATCAGGTATTTCACATCAATTTAGATGGAAATATTCTTTATAAAGCACAAAAATGTCAGTATTCACCTCAGAAACTAACAAAACCTTTAAATAGACTTATTAAGAAGGGATATAGTTACGATACTGTTGTCAGGTCATTAAAGATTGCATATTTTGGCGTTAATATTGATTCACTTGATAATTGATAGGGTCTTTGCATCGGAACTAAACACATTTATTCAAAAACCAGTTGTTGGCATGCCACGGGTTATGTTCTCATATATGTTACGATGGTATGATACTAAACCCCTAACGGGAAGGATTGTGCTTGATATTCATATGATGAAATCATAATCTTTCAATCAATTTAATTGAAGTCTGGAGCTGGCATGTCAGTTAACTGCTAATAGTCTGTTGTTATTTATGTATTATTGTCATTTTGTTTATTTTCTTTGGTTTCATCTTCTGCCATTAGACTCGGACTTCTCTTGAACTGAATTTTAAATGTGCGTATTGTTATGCGTTTACTTTACTACATTGGTTAGAGGTATAGGGGGAAGGTTGAGATCTCACAAACATGTTTAACCCCGCCGCATTTTTGCGCCTGTCCCAAGTCAGGAACCTCTGGCCTTTGTTAGTCTTGTATTATGTTAATTTTAGTTTCTTGTGTACAATTTGGAAATTAGTATGGCGTTCATTTTCACTGAACTAGTATATATTTGTTTAAAGGGCCAGCTAAAGGACGCCTCCGGACGCGGGAATTTTTCGCTACATTGAAGACCTGTTGGTGACCCTCTGCTGTTGTTTTTTCTATGGTCGGGTTGTTGTCTCTTTGACACATTCCCCATTCCCATTCTCAATTTTATAGAATTGCCTTTCAATACCATCATTGTCATATTACCGATTATAACTGTTATACTGAGTGTAAATTTACATTGCTATACGACGTGTCTCGGTATTTTGTACATCCAGCATTCATGTATTCATTTTTGATGTTTCTGCTATGGTTTCGGTTGAATAATCTGTTATGTAACATCGTTTGTAAAGCAAATAAAATTGCCTTTCCATAGCATCATCATCATAAAATTCTCGGGCGAGTTTTGTGAAAATAATTGTATAATGTTCGAGATTAAATGTGAGTTACGTAAGCGCGTCACTATTTTTTTTTTATATCTTTTTTTTGTCGTTGATGGAAAATGTTCGTTGTTGTTATGAAGTTTGCATGTTGTGTCGACTATTATATTATTTGTTGGTCACCGAACGGCCTTTAATATTGCTATTATCTTGTCATGTTTTGTTGAAACTTTTGAGACTTCTCTTACGAAGATTTGTAATTTTTTTGTCATGTTTTGTGGGAGAGAGTTCTTCGTGGTATAAATATTGTAATTCTTTTGTCATGTTTTGTAGGAGAGAAGTCTTTGTAGTATAAATATTATAATGCTTTTGTCATGTTTTGTGGGAGAAAAGTTTTTATAGTATAAAAATTGTAATTCTTTTGTCATGTTTTATGGGAGAAAAGTTTTTATAGTATAAAAATTGTAATTCTTTTGTCATGTTATGTGGAAGAGAAGTCTTCGTAGTATCAGTATTGTAATTATTTTGTCATGTTTTGTGGGAGAGAGATCTTCGTTGTATCTATATTGCAATTCTATTTCTATTGTCATTTGTCACGACGGGTGCCTCATGTGGAGTAGGATCTGCTTACCCTTCCGGAGCACCTGAGATTACCCCTAGTTTTGATGGGGTTCGTGTTGCTTATTCTTTAGTTTTCTATGTTGTGCCATGTGTACTATTGTTTGTCTGTTTTTCGTTTTCATTTTTAGCCATGACGTTGTCAGTTTATTTTCGATTTATGAATTTGAATGTCCCTCTGATATCTTTCGTCCCTCTTTTATAGAGTTTCAAAACCAAACTATCAATTATATAACATGAATTTTATTTTCAATTATTACCCGGTCAATTCAGTTTTAGTCCGTTTTTCTTCTAGTTTTCTGGCAATAGGTTCACAAAATAAACAAACAGTTCCAATTAGTAATCCTATACCAATTAAGAAAAATGAACCATGATAAGAGCCTGTAATATCTCTTAAATAGCCTACAATGAAAAAAACCTTCAATAGTTATAAATTGTCTTATCTTTTTGGATTGAATAATCTTTGCATAAAAATATTGTAAGGTTATTCAGCAAATATTGATGGCTATAATTTATGATCTCGATTAGAAGCATAAAATTGAGAATGAAAACGAAAAAGGTGTCAAAGTTTAAGAGAAAATAACCCGTTTGGTTCTGATAACAAAATTAACATTTATACATGTTATACCAAAAATTTGCAAGGGTTCCGCGGAACCCAGCGTCTCGTCTCGCCTACTTTTGCTGTAAATTGCAGGCTCAACAAAAATGAGGAAAAAAATCAATAAAAATATTCATCTTGATACAATCTTTTGATTGTAAGAAGTTTTTGTCCAAGTTTGGTAAAAATCCAGGATAGTTTATGAAGCTAATAAATGTTTTAAAAACTTTAACTGCAGACTGTTTGTAATGTTAACTGTAAGAAAATCTAAGTCCATTTAAAAGTAAATACGGAAAAAACAGATTTTTTTTTTTTTACAAAATTTACTTCTGGATACTATCTTATGATCATAAACAAGCTTCTGTCCAAGTTTGGTACAAACCCAGGATAGTTTAAGAAAGTTATTAAAATTTCAAAAACTTTAACCACAGAGTGAATATTTGTGGACGCCGCCGACGACGACGACGACGGAATGTAGGATCGCTTAGTCTCGCTTTTTCGACTAAAGTCGAAGGCTCGACAATAAAACAGTATCAAAAGTTCAGTTTACAGTGTTCATTGGTAATAATTAAGAATACGTTTATTAAAAGGATCGCTAAGTTTACCTGGATCGCATCTAAATTAATGGGCTTGGCAAACTACATCACCGTAAAAATAAAGGATGTGCTATCCCGTTTGAGATAAGTTTTCAGCAGGTACAGCAAAACATCCAAACAAAATCTTTATTTGCCATTTGATTAGGGAATTTCTGTTTTGCGTTTTCCTCGGAGTTCTGTATTTTTGTGATTTTCTTTTTTTACTGTATATATATAGTGGTATATTTAACATTGAGGGAAGTTTGGATAGCCAATAAACCATGTCCAACCCACCATTTTTTTCTTAAAATGTCCTGTACTAAGTCAGAATTATGCGCATTTGTTATCGAACAGTCCGTTTCCGTGTATGTTGGCGTTTGTTTTTGTAGCAGTTCAGTGTTGCTACGTTATTTTCCTCTTATAGTTGATGTGTTTCCCTTACGGATTTGTTTCAGTTATAATGGTTTATGACTATTGCACGACAGTATATTAATATTGCCTTTATTTTTGGTCTATGGGAGAATTTATTACAGGTTATCTTGGTACATAAAGAAATATTAATAAGATTTCGAAGTCAAATTAATTTTGAGTGCAGATTCGATTTTGCTTTAATAAACAATACTAGTACAATGAAAGGATAGAGTCCAATTTGTTTAATTATTAACATAAAATGCGAACACTTCTGACTTACCTATGAGAAATGAATTCACCATCAAACTAACACCATGAACTTGGAACAGTATGGCAAGTCCATCAGACAGATTTTCTTGTCCAACAGCGTCCACTATTAGTAGAGGATACAAGGAAAAATAAACTCCTCCGACTAGTCCATAGGTAGCAGCATAAGCTGCAAAACTAGGAAAATCTGTATAAAATGGATTTAGCATAGCAGCGACGCCACTTATAAATATACATACACCAACAAGATGGTTCCGCCTTAGGAATCCTGAATCTGCTATCCATGCGATGGAAAACCTACCTATAAAGTCGCATACGGCTGATATTGTCACTAACAGTGCAATTTTATCGTCTGGAATATTATAGTCTTTGGCAAATGGTGGGATGAAAGTAATTGTTAATGCACTTCCAAATACACATAACAATCCTGTCACCATTAGAAGTTGAAAACTGTGATTTCTTAAAATGCTACAGTTAAATAAATTTGAACAACAAGAACATTTTGATTTGTCGTCTTCAGAAATGCTGCTATGGACAGATGGGTTTGACTTTGCAAAGCTGACAACCGTGATTGCATTAGCTATACTTCCCATACTTCCATATAAGTTTAATGCACTTCCTGACAGTTTATCTAAAACTATAGAGTGATGACTTCCAAGTGAGCGCTCTGACTGGACGCTTACCTGTGGTTCTAGCTGCACAAACATTTTAGAAGATTCGTGTTCTTCTCTTTCATTGGGGGATGTTCCGTATGCTTTCGATGATCCGTTTGCTGTTTTAGAAGTATCTTCTTCTTGGATCAAAACAATTTCAATTTGTTTTTCGTTGGTTTTTGTATTGGTATCCATTAAAAAAGGCCTCATTAAAGCCCCAGCTGCTGTTATGTGGAACAACATTGCCGACATAATCAATAAAGCACCTTGGAGGCCATATGTATCGAGCAAATGTCTTATCAACAAAGGAATACAAAGACCACCGATACTGCCCCCAACATTAGCTAAACTGTTAGCTAGTCCCTTCCTCTTGTCGAAGTATGTGCTAAGTAACACTATTGCTGGTCCATATGACGCGGCACATCCGGAAGCTGAAAGAAGATTCATTTAAAGATGGGAAAGATTTATAGAATATATTATGGCGGGTTTATAGCGATGTAACGTGCTGAAATTAATGTCAAGGGCGGATCCAGCCATTTGAAAAAGGGGGGGTTCCCAACCCAGAGTAAAGGGGGGGGTTCCAACTATATGCTTCCCATTCAAATGCATTGATCGGCCCAAAAAAAAAGGGGGTCCCCCCTCCCCCACCTGGATCCGCCAATGAATGTCATCAATTCGAAAACAAGTATAAGATAAAGTTATTGATAAGTGTATTTCACCCTGGTATACTATTGCAATACAATACAATACAATACAATACAATATTTTTATTTTCCAAATTAAAGGGCCCATTCAGAGCATCACATTGATAACAACATGACACAAACATTACAGAGTGATTAAAGAAATATAAAATAATAGTTCAAATACATACTCCAGTATGACAAATATACATTAAAGGTATATGACAAAAGATCGTTGTAAAATTAAGGAACAAGAAGTTTTTGACGATATATTTTATTTATTTATTTTAAAATTGCCCTATAATACCATTACAACTGGTATCACACACACACACACACACACACACACACACACACAGTTAGGAGTACCAAAAAGTAAGAAATCTAAAATAATCACAAAATAGTGATAATAACATTTTGGCAAACGTCTGTGTCAAAAAAGACAAAGGCTGCAATCATACTGAGAATGTCAGTCCACAGAAAGACAACATTTTTTCAAAGGCAGTCACTGCTAACCTTTTACGAGATGATTTTTTTTTTCAAAATATGATTCGTCGGTTAAACTGAAAAGCCATTCATCAGACGCTTTGAAGGACATTGGAGCAATCAAGTCCACAGGGCACATTTCGTCATTTCAGATCATCTGACTACATCTTAATCATAATAAACAGTCTTCAAGCACCCATAATAGAGCTACCAACTAGGCGTAGTTTCGACTTTGCTAGAACAGCTGACAGTCAAGTTTCTAGATCTATGAATGGCTGTCCTACTGGCCATTAGTTATTCAAACCGTATTATTATTATTTCTAATATATAAAACACATGTTTCTTTTCATAAGTACTGATACTGCTACTTTATATCACGTCCATGGATACATCCAGTTTTACGTTGATCTCACTTCAACCTAAGAAACAAGAGAATAAGTACCCTGAGAGAAAATAAAATTCAACTTACCATGTAGAATACCTTGAGAGAAGATAAGGAATGTGACTGTCGGAGCGAATGCATTCAACAAATATCCTAAAGCTGCCACAAACCCTCCAACCATTATAAGTTGTCTGCTACTAAAGTATTTGTTTCCCAATGTTAAAATAAAAAATGCTGTTGAAATATAAAATATACTGTTAACTAAAATTATCTAAAAACAAAAGGGAATGATAACTTGCCAACATTAGTAAATTAATTTAGAAATGGTACATTTATCACATGCCATTTACTAACCAAATACGTAAAAAGGTAGTATGTAGTATAATAATTTCTGGGTATGTGCATTTCTAATGAAGGCATCGAGAAAGTACTTCTAATGAGGGTATCGAGAAAGTACTTCTAATGAGGGTATCGAGAAAGTACTTCTAATGAGGGTATCGAGAAAGTACTTCTAATGAAGGTATTGAGAAAGTACTTCTAATGAAGGTATCGAGAAAGTACTTCTAATGAGGGTATCGAGAAAGTACTTCTAATGAGGGTATCGAGAAAGTACTTCTAATGAAGGTATTGAGAAAGTACTTCTAATGAAGGTATCGAGAAAGTACTTCTAATGAGGGTATCGAGAAAGTACTTCTAATGAGGGTATCGAGAAAGTACTTCTAATGAAGGTATCGAGAAAGTACTTCTAATGAAGGTATCGAGAAAGTACTTCTAATGAAGGTATCGAGAAAGTACTTCTAATGAGGGTATCGAGAAAGTACTTCTAATGAAGGTATCGAGAAAGTACTTCTAATGAGGGTATCGAGAAAGTACTTCTAATGAAGGTATCGAGAAAGTACTTCTAATGAAGGTATCGAGAAAGTACTTCTAATGAAGGTATCGAGAAAGTACTTCTAATGAAGGTATCGAGAAAGTACTTCTAATGAAGGTATCGAGAAAGTACTTCTAATGAGGGTATCGAGAAAGCATTTCTAATGAAGGTATCGAGAAAGTACTTCTAATGAGGGTATCGAGAAAGTACTTCTAATGAAGGTATCGAGAAAGTACTTCGGATGTTACACATTTATAAAGTGTTATCATCCTTCATCTTTCATTGGCTTTCATTTCTTTTAGAAAGATGAATCCAGAAAAGCTCTTAGGATGCAACATTTTGTATATGATGAGTTTATTTATAACGGGTTATGTCAATGAATCAAGCCATGTCTGTTACTAGTGGAGTGTTTGTCCCCGATGGAATATTCCGCGCAGCAGTCGCTGATTCGGTACTGAGTGGGTTTTTATCGGCGCAGTAGTCGCTACTTCGGTACTGAGTGGATTTATAACGCACTTTTAATACTTCATTCGCCATTAATGAAAAACTTTTTGTCGAGTCTGTAAGTCCCTAATTTTATCAACAACTATTCATATGATTTATAACATACGTTTGCTACTTAATTTCCCCCCCCCCCCCCCCGGTTATAAACTTTAAAAAAAAAAATAACTAAGGTTGCAATTCATATTGTCGAATTCTTATTCTTTTGTTTTCGTTGGTTTCATGTTAACAGTTGAAGCTTTTTCAAATTTGTCTTATCTTTGACAGTGAGTAGAATCTCTCTGTCTGTAAACATATATTCTGAAAATACAGAATTACATGCGATCAATCTAAAACAGACCATGTACGGTGACCTATATCTACTCCGTAGGGTTGTCTCTTTGGCAATCATCTTCTTAGTTTTAACTAATTGTTGTCATTACTGTTCTTCGGTTAGAAAATCAATAGCTCTGTTTCCTTTGTTTTAAGAATTAGTAAAGGACGTAATATAATGATTACAACAAGGAGGTATGTATATTTGTTATTTTCTGAAGTAAACTTACCAGAAAAACTAAACATGGCTGTCTGTATGGATAGAACAATGGATACCATAGATGCAGTGGTATCGTAAACACGTAAAAACTCAACAAAGAATAAACCAAAGGACTTCAGTGTCCCAACTATCAAAAATAGTTCACAACAGCATGCTGCAAAAAAACAACTTTAATGCGTTATTCATACTACTAGTATTATTTGGATCTGTTTGTGTCCGTTGTAAAACATGCATACACAGTTCTTGTCTATCTTTCTAAACAATGCAGTTGTACCTTCTCATTGTACTTTTCATGTTAATGTATTATTCTAGTTTATCACGTTATCTTACAAACTAGTTTTTGAAAATGTCATTAACAGCAATGAATCGCATGACGTTTGACTACTCAAAATAAAATAAATATTATAAATTGGTGTGTTAATCGAAAACAATATAACATGAAAAGGCTATGCGGACTCATCCATTTAGTTTTTTGATTTGATCTTAATTTTAATCATAACATTTTGACTTTTTGTGTGGTCGATTGATTCATAAGAATCAATTTTAACTTCTCAACATGAAGGTGTTCCCCTACATGAAAGAGGCCAGTCAGACGAACGTGCTCCAAACGCAGAAAAATCTGCCTTGTTTTATTTATAACACTATGGTAATATACTAGTCATGCTGAAGTGTCTTATTGTTAGATTCAAAATAAAAGGTAGTCACACAATAGTACCAATTATTAAGGTTGTGCATCAGAAATATATAAATTTTTCACTTTGATTGTAGCGTTCTCACACTAAATCCGTTGGAGGTGGTCTCATTGATATCGTAGTTTTAGTTATTCGTGTTGTTCAGTCTTTAGTTTTCTATGTTGGTACTAGTATTTGTAAACTTTTGCTTGTCTTTTTGTCTGTTTTGTTTTACTTACCAAACAAAATAACCCACGCCCATCCTCTATCTGTCGGAGGGTCTGATTCTCTATCTGTCGCCGGATGGTCCGAGTTCAATCTATCTGTCGGAGTGTCTGATTCTCTATCTGTTGGAGGGTCCGAGTTCAATCTATCTGTCGGAGTGTCTGATTCTATATCTGTCGCCAGAGGGTCTGATTGTTTAGATTGCTGTTCCTCCATTATGCTTGTTGTCGTCATACCCAATTAGTTTACTCTTGTAGTCGTTCGAATAACTTTTTCACTTTAATATAAAACAAATCTGTTAAGTGCACCATCACAGAAATTTGACTTTACTGAAGAAATATTTTCGTTTCTTGTTTATTTTTTTGATATTTCATTTTCTTATCTTGCTATTTGTATTTTTCCCTTTTTTTCTCTTTGTTGTTTTACTGCTTTGACACACAAGGTCATATCGGACTAGCAAAAAATTACGTAGCATAAATAAATCTTTTCAATTTGGAAAGTTTACAAGAAATATAAATGTTAACCGACTAAACTGACAACCACAATTTCACTTGATATATATTCAATTTAAATCCTATACAACCAGATCATACTTTATAAGATAAATATTCAGATACCTTTCTTACGATTTGTAGATTGTCATACATGTATCTTATTTAAAACAAAGTTCCTTCATGAAACTTAGTATTTAACGTATTTTTATACTTTTTACATTTCAATTAAATATAAAACATGCGGGATGTTGTCAGGCTCCCTACCACGTTGTAGATAGATATATAGTTTCAATGATAGAACATTGTAGAAGTCAGTAAATTCTTTAAAAGTTTATGATTAATTTATAGTTAAAATTATCTTGTTTAACTTTTGTTTGTTAAATTAAAACTTACATGATTATGTTTCGACATTAAACCAAGTCTTAAAGTACTTTTTTTTACAGACAGTGTAGAAATATTAAGTATCAATGCTGATATGACTTTATAAAAATCTCCCCAGAATAGAACACGAATATATCAGAATAGATACTTTAGTTTTAAAATGTAATAAAAATGAGAAGTAAAAGTTTTAGAACTTATTTAGGATCCATCACATATTAGTTAAGAAACTGAGACATTTATGATCGACACATTATTTAAGGCGACAGATATAAGAGGTAGATCTTTGTAGTGGTCAATGCTTTCAGCGGTTAAATAGTTTGAAAAATGTATCGTTCATACCATGAAACAACTATAAACAAACACGTACAAATCTGTGTGTACTTGCAATAACTATGTGTAGTAAATGACCTCTATTAACGATAAAATACGTAAATAATTAATAATGTTATATTATCACAAACTTTGCAAGCTTTCGATAAAAAAAAGATAAACAATTCAGACACGAGGTTAGTTCTGATTACCTACCCTTATGTGTACCTGATCAACGGTGTGATATCCTGTCGCTGACGTTGTGTCAACCATCATAACACACGCACAAATTATACTGACAAGATAAAAACACAAACTAACATATACACATACATGTTAAAGGAATCAATAATATAACGGATAAAAACAATCCCATAAAATTCGCTGAAGTCCCTTAAGAAAGTATAAACGTAGGGCATTCACTCGTCGTGTAGATTACGAAAGAAATTATCAATATTCTCTTCTTATCTCTTGGGGTGTAGATGGGGGTGATAACAAAAATTATAAACAAAATTGAAAAAGATGTCTTGTTTTGTAGTATTTAATGGTGTATATACAGAAATTCATTTTCCGGGTGAGAACTAAAAACATTCCAAAGTATCAAAGAGCAATTACTCTTTGATACTTTGGAATTTTTTCAGTTCTCATCTATACCGCATTGCTTTATATATTTTTGAATTCGTCGCAGTTCTTAAAACCGCTTAGATTATCAGATTATACAACCGATCATTATAAATTTCAAGACGAAATATCAAATTGATGCTTAATGCGGAATCTAGAAAAAAAGTAAGAATAAAAAGTCAGTCTTTAAACTGTTGTTCAGTTGGAAAATGTAAATAAACTCCTCATAGATAACCAGGATATGAAATGTAAATAAACTCCTCATAGATAACCAGGATATGAAATGTAAATAAACTCCTCATAGATAACCAGGATATGAAATATAAATAAACTCCTCATAGATAACCAGGATATGAAATGTAAATAAACTCATCATAGATAACCAGGATATGAAATGTAAATAAACTCCTCATAGATTACCAGGATATGAAATGTAAATAAACTCATCATAGATAACCAGGATATGAAATATAAATAAACTCCTCATAGATAACCAGGATATGAAATGTAAATAAACTCCTCATAGATAACCAGGATATGAAATGTAAATAAACTCCTCATAGATAACCAGGATATGAAATGTAAATAAACTCCTCATAGATAACCAGGATATGAAATGTAAATAAACTCCTCATAGATAACCAGGATATGAAATGTAAATAAACTCATCATAGATAACCAGGATATGAAATATAAATAAACTCCTCATAGATAACCAGGATATGAAATATAAATAAACTCCTCATAGATAACCAGGATATGAAATATAAATAAACTCCTCATAGATAACCAGGATATGAAATATAAATAAACTCCTCATAGATAACCAGGATATGAAATATAAATAAACTCCTCATAGATAACCAGGATATGAAATATAAATAAACTCCTCATAGATAACCAGGATATGAAATGTAAATAAACTCATCATAGATAACCAGGATATGAAATTGTGTATTTGCACCAGACGCTTGTTTCGTCTACAAAAGACTCGTTAGACGCTCGAATCATAGAAAGTTTAAAAGGCCAATAAAAAACGAAGTTGCAGAGCAATGAGGACCAAAAATTCCTTAAAGTTTTGTCAAATACAGCTAAGGCTAATCTGTGCATGAGGAAGAAAAGCCTCGGTATTTCAAAATTCGAAGTTTGCAAACAGTTAATTTATAATTATCAACTTATCAATGATAATTCATGTCAGCACAGAAGTGCAGAGTACTGGGCTGGTGATAATCTCGGGGAATAAAAACTCCACTAGCAGTGGCATCGACCCAGTGGTTGTAATAAAACTAAGATTGAAGTTTTGTATTTGCGCCAGACGTTTCGTCTACAAAAGACTCATCAGTGACGCTCGAATCAAAGAAAGTTTAAAAGGCAAAATAAACTACGAGGTTGAAGAGCATTGTGAGGACCGAAAATTCCAAAAGTTTTACAGCTAAGGTAAACTATTCGTGAGGTATATAAATACTTATAGAAATATACTAAATTTAGTCCTGGTATCTATGATGAGTTTATTTACAACCACTGGGTCGATGCCACTGCTGGTGGAGATTTATTTCCCCGAGGGTATCACAAGCCCAGTAGTCAGCACTTTTTGTGCTGAGATGAATTGTCATTGATATGGTTATATTTATAAATTTACTGTTTACAAATTTTTGAAATACTAAGGCTTTTCTACCTCAGGCATAGATCACCTTAGCTGTATTTGGCAAAACTTTTAGGAATTTTGGTTCTCAATGCTCTTCAACTTCGTATTTTATTTGGCCTTTTTAACTTTTTTGGATTCGAGCGTCACTGATGAGTCTTTTGTAGACGAAACGCGCGTCTGGCGTATGTACTAAATTTAGTCCTGGTTTCTATGATGAGTTTACAACCACTGGGTCGATGCCACTGCTGGTGGAGATTTATTTCTCCGAGGGTATCACAAGCCCAGTAGTCAGCACTTTTTGTGCTGACATGAATTGTCATTGATATGGTTATATTTATAAATTTACTGTTTACAAATTTTTGATTTTTTTGAAATACTAAGGCTTTTCTACTACAGACATAGGATCACCTTAGCTGTATTTGGCAAAATTTTTAGGAATTTTGGTTCTCAATGCTCTTCAACTTCGTATTTTATTTGGCCTTTTTAACTTTTTTGGATTCGAGCGTCACTGATGAGTCTTTTGTAGACGAAACGCGCGTCTGGCGTATGTACTAAATTTAGTCCTGGTTTCTATGATGAGTTTACAACCACTGGGTCGATGCCACTGCTGGTGGAGATTTATTTCTCCGAGGGTATCACAAGCCCAGTAGTCAGCACTTTTTGTGCTGACATGAATTGTCATTGATATGGTTATATTTATAAATTTACTGTTTACAAATTTTTGATTTTTTTGAAATACTAAGGCTTTTCTACTACAGACATAGGATCACCTTAGCTGTATTTGGCAAAATTTTTAGGAATTTTGGTTCTCAATGCTCTTCAACTTCGTATTTTATTTGGCCTTTTTAACTTTTTTGGATTCGAGCGTCACTGATGAGTCTTTTGTAGACGAAACGCGCGTCTTGCGCATATACTAAATTTAGTCCTGGTATCTATGATGAGTTTATGTTATAAAATATTGCATTACTCGAATCATGGAAAATGAGAAAAGAAAATGTATCCCAAAGTTATTCGTCTTTTATTCCTTATTATAATAATAAATACTATGTATTCCTTATCATAATGATAAGTAATAGTTCCTTTCACAGAAATGATCAAACGCTGAGATCGAGATCATAAACTAAACATGCTGATGATTGACATTTTTTTTATCAGATTAAAGGGTTAAAAGAATATTCTGTCAAAGAAGGTCATCATCACTGTTTAAACTCTGTGTTGTTCATTCAATGTGTGCGTTTTTCACAGCCTAGAATTGTTCTACAAATGCCCGTATTCGTTGTAACATAGGACACGAGAAACAATGCTGTAAAATGTGGTCCTTAACAGATCGTGTTGACCTCGGTACATGTACTATTTCGTCACCGTAATCTGATAAGGTTATTTTATCTCTATAATTAAGTCGTTTTCTGATAGCATTAGTTTGCCATACTTTCGTTGTCATCCTCGATTCGACTACATTAGACAACGAGTAATTTTAATTATAACATGGTTTTCCTTCTGTTAAATGGACATCTAATTAGAACTTCTCTGACATACATTTTGCCACTGATGGTCTGTCTTCCAGTTACAACATGAGCTTTTCCATTTTTTCCATTTCGTTCTTTTATAAAAACCACGCGACTTCGTACGAACAACGACAATGAAAAAATATGATACCTTATATATAATATCATATTGCAATGACATTATGTTATCCGTCGTATGAAAAAATATACATAATATACATCACATGAAATGGAGTAAAAACAAAATCAATAAAATATATCACATACAATTGAGTAAAACAATGAAATATAACGAATTGCAGACTCATTTTAAGAACATATCAGGTTCGGGGACTATTCATTCAATAAGACATGATATATATGACTTTAGTATATCATTACTTGTCGACCACGATCAAACCTACTTATGTAAAAATAAAGTGAAGGGTTCCCCTACCGAGCCTAACTTGTACTAAGATAAGTTATTGAAACTTTATTAAGACATATAACTGCTAATATTAACCACAGCAATCTGTAAGAAGGTAAAAACTTAACTATCATTGTTATGAATTTTCCCTCAGTGATATTTAGACGAAAGTACATAATTAAAAACAAAATGCATTATAATTACATAATAGGCAAATGTTAGTAAATATTTGACAATGGAAAACATTTGATTCTATTACGTCATAACACTTCCGGTATTAGATGAGATAGTACTGCGCAACTGCAACCTCAATGTGTTGCTAACTTTGCTATTGAGCGGACGTGGTTTGTCTCGATGCGCAACCTCTAACTAAGAATTCATTAAAGATATATTAAGTCAATGTGATTGACTTGTACATATATTTTATTTATATTGAAAAAGTATATGTCTTTATAAAAAGATTTTTTACGCAAGTAAAAATCTTATAATTATTTCGTTTGTGAAACGAGATTATTTTATTACTTGACAAAGATGGCGGACGCCATGCTGCACAAGGAGAAAGGAGAGAAAACTCCTAAATCTTCTTTTGAAGATGACTTATTAAGGTTGGACGAAGATGAAATAGCATATGAAGGGAAGGGTAAAGGTCCCGCTAAAAGAAAATGCTCAAAACCTATTGTCAGTAAAAGTAGTACAGGTAGCGGTCCTAAGGTTAATAACAAGGACGCTAAAGGAAAGACTCTGGTAAACAAGGGACACGAGGTGTCGGCTAGTACATCAGATAGCAATAATAATGTGATTATTAATATGCTTACTGACATGAGAAATGAACAATCTTCAACTAATAAAAGGTTGGAAGATATGAACAAACGTATAGATGTTTTGTATAATGATGAATATGATGATGAGTATGATAATGTAGGTGATGTAGATGAAGATATGGACGAGGTCCATGAACCTGATGACGGTCAAGATACCGGTAATGAACCACCTTGTAAAAAACAGAAAACTCTCTCAAATAGCGAAGAGTCTAGGTTTTCTAGTATGAATAAAAGATTTAGATCTGGTGAGAGATGTGGTGATAAACTAGATGAACATCTAGCAGACAATATCACAGATATTTTCAGAAATGGTATTTCTGAAGAGAAATACAGAGAACTTATGAAAGATGAAAAGAGTAATCGACCTGAGAATTGTGAAGGACTTGTACCAGTCCAAACTGATCAGTTAGTATGGGACCTGTTATGGCCCAGAACTAGAACTAATGACAATAGAATGAGACAATGTCAGACTACTGTAGTCAGAGGGGCAACTTATCTGTCCAAAGTAGTTAATAGACTAGACACAATTCTAGGTAAAGAAGATACTCAAAACAAACCTGAGTTGGAAGGTATTCTTGATGACTGTATGGACTCTCTTGCTTTATTTGGTCATGCAAATAAAGAAATATGCTTAGCTAGGAGAGAACTCATGAAACCTGATGTAAAAGGTGAATATAGTCACCTGTTTAATAAAACACAACCTTTCAATAAATGGTTATTTGGTGGAGATGTCTCTAATACAGTCAAAGACATTGGAGAATGTAGTAAGATTTCAAATCGCCTTTCAGTTGGTAACGGTTATAGCCAGTTTAGAGGCGGTTTCCGTGGTGGATGGAGATCCTCGTGGAATAGACGCCGTGGTAGAGGCAGAGGCGGAAGAGGTCGTGGTAGTGCCTCAAGGTCAATTGACAAATCTGAGTCAAAAAACTCCCGTTGGACTCACAACAAGTACAGGAATTAGATGTTGTGAGTATTAACACAAATGATTTTCAAGCAGGAAGATTGAAATTGTTTGTTAATGAATGGAGAAAATTAACATCTGATAAATATATTTTAGATGCGGTTCAGCACTGTTATATAGAATTTACAGACAATAGACCTCCTATACAAAATAAAATGTCAATTAGAAATTCCAAATTCAATTTAAAGGAAGAAAAAATTGTTGATATTGAAATTGAAAAATTATTAAAAATGAATGTAATTCAAGAAGTTGAATCTGAAATAAATGAATTTATTTCCCCAATTTTTGTAAGACCAAAAAAGAATGGCGAATACAGAATGATACTTAATTTGAAAGAATTAAATAAACACATTGAATATCAACATTTCAAAATGGATTCTTTTGAAAGCGCTTTAAATTTGATTAAAGAAAATGCATACATGTCAAGTGTAGATTTAAGACATGCTTATTATTCTATTAACATTGCTGAACAGCATAGAAAATTTTTAAGATTTGTTTGGAAAGAGAAATATTTTCAATATTCCTGTTTACCAAATGGTATAGCTATGGCACCAAGGCTTTTTACCAAAATTATGAAAGTTGTATATGCAAGTTTGCGTAAAATGGGTTATGTTAATGTTGGGTACATTGACGATTCACTACTATTAGGTGATACTGAACTCGAATGCAAAAATAATGTTACAGAAACTGTTAATATGGTGTCATCCTTGATTTTCGGAGATGGGGGAGTGGAGGGGATTGGATGGAGAAAGGCACTTGGGGAATCTACTCACCTAGAATATCTGATTCAAATAAAACTTGAATTAGATTCTTAGCGACCAAGAAAAAGCAGCGGGAGATAAAATGTCGAGCATTAAAACCCGTTAGTTTTAAGACAACGATTTTTTTGGCAAAACCTTCGTGGAATTTTATGAAACTTAACATGAAGCATCGTCGTGATCCCTCCCTTTCCCTTATTTTTGTCGGATAAATGCTATGATATTTATGCAGCCAGCATTTAGCGTAGGGTGTTAAAATTTCAGTCCTGGTATATATGATGAGTTTATTTACAACCACTGGGTCGATGCCACTGCTGGTGGAGATTTATTCCCCCGAGGGTATCACCAGCCCAGTAGTCAGCACTTTTGTGTTGACTTGAGTTATCATTGATATGTTCATAATAATAGATTAACTGTTAACAAAAATTTGAATTTTTGGAATACTAAGGTTTTTCTACTTCAGGAATAGATTATCGTAGCTGTATATGGCATAACTTTTAGGAATCGTTAGTCCTAATTGCTCTTCAATTTCGTACTTTATTTGAACTTTTAAACATTTTTTTATTCGAGCGTCACTGATGAGACTTTTGTAGACGAAACGCGCGTCTGGCGTAAGTGTAAAATTTTAGTCCTGGTATCTATGAGGAGTTTAGTTAGATTATTTCTAGATTTGTTTGGATTTTAGACATCAATAACTTTGTGAACATTCCAATTATATCTTTGCAAAATTTGAAAATAAGCTTCATCCTAATCAAGAGGTAGCACTCTAATTTTAATCATAAACTTCATTGTTTTAAATATATATTTGAACATAGAATCTCACGTAACCCTTACAATGTTTTTAAATCAAAAGTCAATAACAACCGTACGATATTAGACGTTTTCGATGATTATTTTGGAAAAATAAGTAGACATGGTATGATTGTCAATGAGACATCTTTCCATCAGATTTCAAATAAGCAAATATAAGCAATTATAGGCCACCGTACAGCCTACAACAACGAGAAATACTCATACCATATATAGTTGGCTAAAAAAGGGCCCCTCCATACAAAAATGTGAAGTAACTCAAACTAGAAAATTAACGGCCTGATTATAACAAAACAATGAAAAACAAATATGTCAGACTACCTCAGGAATATATTACCTTAGCCGTATTTGGCACAACTTTTTGGAATTTTGGATCCTCAATCCTCTTCAACTTTGTACTTGATTGGCTTTATAAATATTTTGATATGAGCGTCACTGATGAGTCTTATGTAGACGAAACGCGCGTCTGGTGTACTGAATTACAATCCTGGTACCATTGATAACTATGAACCAATAACAACCACTGCGTCTGGTGTACTGAATTACAATCCTGGTACCATTGATAACTATGAACCAATAACAACCACTGCGTCTGGTTAAATGATAATTAAGTTACAGAAACTAAGAGTCAATTCGGTTAAAACTGAAAACAACTTGGTACAAAATTGTTACAGGCGCAGTTGTAGTAACAATTGGATTATTAAGATCATATACTCTGGTCTGTAGTTTTTGTCCAGACTTATCCAGACTAGTTAAATAAACTCATCATAGATACCAGGACTAATTTTTTTTATATACGCCAGACGCGCGTTTCGTCTACAAAAGACTGATCAGTGACGCTCGAATTCAAGAAAGTTAAAGGGCCAAATAAAGTACGAAGTTGAAGAGAAAGTCATACTTTTATTTGAACGATTACAACAAGTTAAGATTTCTAATGTTATGTGCAAAATAAGATTGGCGTATCACATGGTTCGAATTTTGGTCTGTGTTTGTATTCCTTTTATTTATCAACCACTTAATATTGAAAATTCACAGATAAATGTTTATGTGAATGATTTTATGTTATAGTAAATGTAATGATGGACATGAACTAAATGTAAGCCTTCAAAAATACATTTACTCATTGTAAATTGTTTAGCCCCTAATCAATTTATGTTTTATAACACTTAATCTGTAACAAATTATTCAACCTATGCCAACATTTTTTCATACTATTTTATACCTAAATTTTAAAATGTTGGCATAGGTTGAATGAACCGGTTATTTTGACACGAGTCCACAAAGTATATAAAGTTCGGAGAGGAACCGCTAAAAACTCTAAATTACCCATAAATCTAGCTCCATAAAGAGGTCTCGGGCACCTGTCGACCTCGCCTAAGTATGACTCCGGTCATTGTCACATTTACAAATTACATGTAAATTAGATGTAGAAGAACAAGCATTGTATACGTTTATCGTTAAGTGACTGCTTTGATACAACTCTCATAAAGTCTATAAAATAACCGATTTTATTCAAGGGTAAAAACAATAAGTAAAATCACATAAATACTAAACTCTGAGGAAAATTTAAAACGGAAAGTCCCTAATCAAATGGCAAAATCAAAAGCTCAAACACATCAAACAAATGGATAACAACTGTCATATTCCTGACTTGGGACAGGCATTTTCTTATGTAGAAAATGGTTGATTGAACCTGGATTTATAGCTAGCTAAACCTCTCACTTGTATGACAGTCGTATTAAATTCTATTGACAACGAAGCGTGAACTAGGCAAACATGTAGACACATTTATTCAAAAACCAGTTGTTGGCATGACACGGGTTATGTTCTTCTCATATATGTTATGATGGTATGATACTAAACCCCTAACGGGAAGGATTGTGTCTGATGTTCATATGATGAAATCATAATCTTTCAGTCAGTTTAATTGAAGTCTGGAGCTGACATGTCAGTTAACTGCTAGTAGTCTGTTGTTATTTATGTATTATTGTCATTTTGTTTATTTTCTTTGGTTACATCTTCTGATATCAGACTCGGACATTTCTTGGACTGAATTTTAATGTGCGTATTGTTATGCGTTTACTTTTCTACATTGGCTAGAGGTATAGGGGGAGGGTTGAGATCTCACAAACATGTTTAACCCCGCCGCATTTTTGCGCCTGTCCCAAGTCAGGAGCCTCTGGCCTTTGTTAGTCTTGTATTATTTTAATTTTAGTTTGTTGTGTACAATTTGGAAATTAGTATGGCGTTCATTATCACTGAACTAGTATATATTTGTTTAGGGGCCAGCTGAAGGACGCCTCCGGGTGCGGGAATTTCTCGCTACATTGAAGACCTGTTGGTGACCTTCTGCTGTTGTTTTTTTTTTTTTTTTTTTCTATGGTCGGGTTGTTGTCTCTTTGGCACATTCCCCATTTCCATTCTCAATTTTATAATAGGTGAATTTTATAATCTTAATCACAAAAAAAAAAAAAACATATATGTAACAAAGAAGCACATAATGGCATAAATTTATAAAAGTACAGATCCACTTCATATATGTCAAAATTACCAAAATGCGAGACATATCTCTGTTATAACAGTTTATTGAACAAGCAAGTGAAGAAAGTATTACAATTGTAAATATTATTAACCATTATGTGGCGAGATCACATAAGTGCGCCTTCTGTAAATTAGCTGTTAATTTATATCATACAAACGATAAGTACAGAACAGCGTTGACCATGATTGAAATAAAACTCTTTTTTTTTTAGTCAAATTTTATCTGTAAAATGATTTATATATATTTAACAACTAAATAATCGTCTAAAGTTGGAGGTGATTCTAAAATAGAATCCCATGATAGGATTGGTACCACGAATCTTGATAGAGTGTTTAACTAGGAGATCGACTCAATAGAATAACTATAACTTTGGTCCTGTAATAATACGCCTTATCATTTATTACTTCGGATTGATGTGTTCAATGTTTATGGCGTTTAGATACATAAATATGACTATTATCAACACTGGAAATTAATCAACTTAAGTTAATAAAGATTGTTATTATAGCAGTCAATACACGGGTATATATATACAAGTTAAGTTGAAAGCACAAGTAAAAAAATTAAATTTCACAAAATGAAGTATGTCTTTGGAGTTGGGCTTCTTGTATTCTTTTGTGCACTGGTAAGATTATGTTGTTGTTGTTACATTTTATATTAACATAAAATAAATTTATGCGTAGTTTTATATTTCAAATTATTTAACAAAATAATTAGATTCTCACAGTTTTTAGAATTTGTATTATGTCGGCAGACATACAACTTCGGTGAAATAGTCTTATATATATACTTGTCACAAAAAGCAAAGATACACAAGTTTGAACTCAATCTTTCCAAAGAATATAATAAATAGGAAAAACTGTTAAATTATCCAATGAAAAACATTCATTTACTAAGCAAATGCATATCATTTTAAAAAAAAGTCTGACTTAATTTGATGGTTAGTAAATACCGTGCTATCGAATTCAGCGTGCAAATTTGTTTTGCGGAATATGATGACAAAAATCGGCACTTAATTTAGAAGATGAGAATTACGTATTTAAATATCTGCAGAAACATTTAATTTTTTTAGCAGACCTTGTTTAACTTAGAGTTTTACGTTTAATATCGATCTTTTGAATTTTTGGGTAAAAATACAATCTTTGAAACAACAAAAAATGGTAAAAAAAAATCACGGATTTGCTTTAAATCAACGGTTTGATAAGAAAATGATACTCTGTAGTTAAAACACACATTGGGCAATTATTTACATTGGTACCAAATTACATAACATATGGAAAATACATTGCTTTTCTTTTGTTAACTAGTAAAGAGTATATTAGTTGTGCTCGTAATACGTTGAAAATTTCTTTTCTTTAAAAATAAAATGCAAGTGCCTTTAATTGATTTGAGGAAAGTCTACCGAACAATTATTGCGTATAAGTTTCTAATAACACTTTCGTGTTACAGTTTTAAACTATCGTTTAACATTACTTGCCGCTTCAGTTTGTTTTATTTCGTCGAAATTTACTTTTTCAAATTTTGTAAACCAATTCATTTTTATTATTAAATTGAAAAGAACTTGTACTTGTATTGTTTTTAAAAAATCTGATTTATCATTAAAATATTTTTAAGGTGTTGAAGACTGAAGGGAAAAGAAAATGGCAGGAAATACCAGAAGTCCATGAGATTGATATGGTTAACCCCGTGGAACCGGAAACGCGTATCACATACAATGACGAGAATACTGTAAGTTTATACAAATATAATGACTAGAATACTGTAAGTTTATAAGGAGATGTGGTATGATTGCCAATGAGAGACAACTATCCCCAAAGTTCAAATGAAGAAATAATTAGCTACAATATAACTTTATAACTTTATCGTATAGTCGGCTATAAATTTGTTTACATAATTTCATAATTATTTTTTTTTTCACAAGAAGATACTATAAATATTTGTAAATTATAGGAGTATTCAGTTAACTATCAGATTTTTTATGGATAAGGGACAATTTATTCCTTCTTTTACAAATTTATAAATATGGCCGTGTATATACACAATTACGTCATCATAGGATTCCAAAGTAAAGTTCGTCATCGTCTGTCGACACTAAAAACCAATATGTTACAAATACGAGGGGAACCAACAATATCTCGGTCGTGACGATGCTCCCCACCCCCTCAATATAATTAGTAACATTTCAGTTGTCCCAACTGAGCGGAGTAGGTACTTCTTACTGTTTCAGAGCAACTAAGTGTACCCCGGTTCGTGCTCCCCACTCTTCAAATCACATCATGATATTGTAGATGTTCTATTCACATAGAATTAAACGATATAAAGTCTTTAAAGTTATTTACGGCAATATTATATCGAATCAGGCCTCATTTTGGTCAATAAAACGCTTTGTTATTTTGTTTCATAATAGTATGCTTAATCATTTGGCTCATAATAGAACACTTTGTTCAATTGATTCTTCGTAGAACGTGTCGTTCATTTTGGTACAAAATAGAAATCTTTGTTCGTTTGGTTCATAATAGAACGCTTTATTTATTAGATACTTTATGTCATAAATTGTTTCTGCATGCAAGACATTTTCATTGAACCAATACACAATTTTATTTAGGGACCAGCTGAGTAAAACCTCCTCCAGGTGCGGGATTTTAATTATCGCTGTGTTGAAGACTTGTTGGTGGCCTTCGCCTGTTGCTTGCTCTTTGGTCGGGTTGTTTTTGTCTTTGACATATTCTCTATTTCCATTCTCAATTTTGTAATAGGTTTAAATATAAAAAATAGTGTATTATGTTGTAATTGATTTTCTTGCTGCACACATGCGATATGACTGGGAGCACGATTCATGCCATCTTGAAATCCTACACAAATAGGAGGACAATGATTTGAACTTATACTTAAAAACCACTTAAAAGAATCAATAAGTTAACTGTTTATTTTCTCCCTTTTTGGAGCATATGATAAAAATATTACAACATGTCATGTTTCATATCATATTTATTGTTTTCCTTTGGAATTTTGACTTTTACGATATTAAACATTCCATTTCAGAAAATGACGGCAATACACGATTCAGATATCGACTCTTGTTTTTTGACTGACTATGACCCCGAATGGAACCTCAGTGGTGAGGAAAAGACGAAAATTTCTAAATCAATGGTAAGTATTTTCGAACCAGCAAAAAATGACGCGTTTACCAGAATAACAACATTAGTAACAGGACGGTTGGCAAAATTGGAGCAGGTTCTTGCATACTTGTAAGGACCGTTTGGCAATAAAAGAATTGGTACCTGAATGGACAATAATAAAGCAGGTATTTGCATACTTGAATGGACAATAATAAAGCAGGTATTTGCATACCTGAATGGAGCACTAAGGAAGATGTGTGTTGTATAATTTCAGTCACAATAACAGTTTTTATTAACACGAACAGAATTGAACTTACGGTCTAAAATACCTTTACTTTTACAAGCTCTGATCTACTGAGGTCTGCACTATACTTACGGTCTAAGATACCTTTACTTTTACAAGCTCTGATCTACTGAGGTCTGCACTAAACTTACGGTCTAAAATACCTTTTCTTTTACAAGCTCTGGTCCACTAAGGTATGTATAAGTTGGTATAAATTATTTGCTAATACTACTTAAATGCTCATGAGCTCCAAAGCCCTAAGTGTACAAAACATCGCATTGACGAGGTTCCTGGCATAGGATAGGCACAATAACATATATTTACATGACAACAAGATGAATATGTTTTCTGAAAGTTTAGAACGATTTAAGAATGTAATTAGGTGAAAAATACAAAAAAAAAAAGATACAGAATCTAAAATTGATTCTCTAAATCATAGGAGCGTTAGTTGAGGAACAAAATAAGCTAAATTATTGATAGATTATGAAGCCCTTTTTCGTCATTTTTTATATGACAGGGCTAGCACGGACTTTTACCTTGTGTTAGCATTGGTATAATTTCGGTTTATTTAAAACGAAAAATAAGAAATCTAGAATCTCCTTACATTTTTGTAAATGACCTTTTGTTGTCTATTTAAGTTTTATATGAAAAGAAAAATGGATGTTTGAATATAAGGCAGCAACCATTTGATTTTCTGGGGGGGGGGGCTATGGTTTTTTTTTCTGTACAAACTTTTTTTTTCGCCTGCGGCGAAAAACAATCTATTTTTTTCACAAGTCGAAAACAATTTTTTTCTTTCAATTTTAGCATTACATATAGTGGCAGCTGAGAGTGAAACAAACAATTTTTTTTTCTCAGAATCAAAAACAAATTATTTTTTTCTCCAAAAACTGGAAACAAACTTTTTTTTCCAAAAAAAAACATAGCCCCCCCCCCCCCTCCCCAGAAAATCAAATGGTTGCTGCCTAAGGCAGAATATGTTACTATCTATCATAAAAAAAACACGGAGTCCAATTAGATAGTTTTAACATGTTTTAATTTATTTTTATTTCGACCTTCTGCTGGTAACAGACACACAAACAATCAGATAATTTTAAAATTATTTTTTATTTCATTTCAGCCTTCCAAAACCATCAAATCACCGATTGAATTTCAAAGATTTAAAATTAAAGTTGGTGACGTCATTTCATCAATGTGCAGACGACATAAGCTGTTCTGGATGACAAAACCGCGGATTCCTCCAAAACAAGGTCCAATAGTACCACAACCTCTCTCTCATCATATTGCTGCTCACCCAGTGCCACATCATGGCGTTTCTCATCCTGTGCCACATCATGACGTTCCTCATCCTGTGCCACATCATGGCATTCCTTACCCAGTGCCGCATCATGACATTCTTCACCCAGTGCCAACTCATGGCGTTCTTCACCCAGTGCCAAATCATGGCATTCCTCACCCAGTGCCACATCATGACGTTCCTCACCCGGTGCCACACCATGGCGTTCCTCACCCTATGCCACATCATATGAACCATAAATCATCTCCATATAAAATGGCAGTACCAGTTCCGGATACATATATCGCCCCCTCGAAAAGAGAAATAAGGAAAGATGTCGAGATTGCTCCAAACAGTGATATGGCTGATGAATATATCATTCCACCTAAACGAAAAGACTTCCGATACCAAGACTGAGGAATAAACGAAAAGACTCCCAACACTAACATTGAGGAGTAGACGAAATGGCTACCAACACCAAGACTCATATAAAAAGCATCTATTGTTTGAAATACATAGATTTTCATTTGCAAATAGAAATACAAGCTTTTCGGAAAATGAAAAATGTTATTGGTATAAATGTACATTGGAATAAAAATTATGCATTTGCCAGAAATCAAGCAAAAGAACATCATCTTCAAATGATTAAATAGCTATTGACAAAGTATAAAAACTGCTTTTGTCATATTTTATATATGTCTTTCATTCATATACACATTTCTACTAGAATATGCCTTTCATTTGCATACACTTTTTATTGTTTTCATTCACATACACTTTTATAAAATAATTTATTATATACTGGAAAATAAAAACATTGAAATTTTGTTGTTGTTGGCGTGTTTTTTTTTTTTTTTTTTTTTTTTAGATTTATGGCTATATTCAATTGAACGTTTTGTTATATGTCTGCGATGTATATTTACATGTAGTTTTTGCTGCTGTGTTGTATGTCTGCGATGTATGTTTCATGGGCGGATCCAGCCACTTGAAAAAGGGGGTCCCAACGCAGGACAAAAGGGGGGTTCCAACTTGCCCATTTAAAGGCATTGAGTGGCCAAAAAAGGGGGTTCCAACCTCCAGAACCCCCCCCCCCCCTGGATCCGCCCAATTATTGTCACATTGAGCTAGTGTGTCTGATTGGGTTGCTCGTCCAATTTTGTCAATATAAGGGAAGGTCAACTATAAACAACTATCATACAAGTGGGATTTTTAACTAGCTATAGAATAAAAAAAAGATGTGGTATAATTGTCAATGAGACAACTCTCCACAAGAGACCAAATGACACAGAAATTAACAAATATAGGTCACTGTACGATCTTCAACAATGAGCAAAATCCTTACCGAATAGTCCCCTAAATGACTAATGTAAAACAATTATTTAAAACGAGAAAACTAACGGCCTAATTTATGTACAAATAATGAAGGAAAAACAAATAAATTGTAACACATCAAAAAACAACAACCACTGAACTACAGGCTCCTGACTTGGGACGGTCAATACATACAGAATGTGGCGGGATTAGACATGTTAGCGGGATCTCAACCCTGACCTAATCTGGCACAGTGGTGTAACATTACAACATAAGAAAGAACTATAAAAATCAGTTGAAAAAGGCTTAACTCATGAGATGGATACACATACAAATACTACACAGGATGGACGTGGTCGGTACTTGTATATTCCAACAACAAAAAGACAATAAGTACAGATCTGAGAGCATTCTTAGTTAATGACAGCTATACTAGTTCAAAGCCACTAACAACTAATAAAAAAACTTGAATCATGCATCTAAGACTAAATTATCAATCCGGACACATCCAATATCCAAAGAGGTATGGTCAATCGTCTCTGGATCTTTCTCACTCACAGAGTTGTGAAAAATCCGGAAACATCCAATCTCAAGGCAAAATAATTAACACAATTGGAAAAATATCTGTAAAAAATATCGCAGAAATAAAATGATAAAGGTTAGGTTTGTTTAAAAAAATATATTCGGGATTGAGTTATTCAGCATTCATGGATCCGATGTCACCGCTTTTATGCAACAATAATCAAATTATTGGTATGTCTAAAGGCTTTAAGCAAGGCAGCGTTTCTTTAAAGATCAGTTTCTCTACTCTGAGTGCTAGATTATCATTTTTTCGTAATCTATTCAAATACTTTTTCAATCATAAAAACTAAAAAAAGAAAGTGAAATCTTATTAGACATGCAAAGACATAATGAATTTCATTAGTTATTGTGCTTTATAATATCTTTTATTAATATTTTTGGAGAAGACGTTAACCGTCAAGTGATCCATATTACTACCAGGACTAACTATGTCGGTCCATATTACTACCGGGACTAACTATGTCGGTCCATATTACTACCGAGACTAACTATGTCGGTCTATATTACTACCTGGACTAACTATGTCGGTCTATATTACTACCGGAACTAACTATGTCGGTCTATATTACTACCGGGACTAACTATGTCGGTCTTACGGCATTTTTAATATCAGGGGTTATTTAATCATTATTATAGCGAAAGGTCAATATAAAAATGAGGAAATGTATTATATGATTGGCAATGAGAAAACTATCCACCAAATTTCAAATGAAGAGGATGTAAGCAATTGCATGCCACCGTACGGCCTTCGTCAATGAGAAAGAAACCATGCTCTTTAGGTGGCATTGTTTTGCGAATGTAGGTGTACAGGTATGGTATTCCAGTTTATGTCTGGGACTTCGTTGTCAGTATGATGATACGATACGAAAGATCAAGTTAATTTTGATTTGGTTCACATATATAACAGTATAAACATCAATCATAAGGATATTTCCAAATTGTACACAAGAAACTAAAATTAAAATAATACAAGACTAACAAAGGCCAGAGGCTCCTGACTTAGGACAGGCGCAAAAATGCGGCGGGGTTAAACATGTTTATAAGATCTCAACCCTCCCCCAATACCTCTAGCCAATTCAGAAAAGTAAACGCATAACAATACGCACATTTAAAATTCAGTTCAAGAGAAGTCCGAGTCTGGTGTCAGAAGATGTAACCAAAGAAAATAAACAAAATGACAATAATACATTAATAACAACGGACTACTAGCAGTTAACTGACATGCCAGCTCCAGACTTCAATTTAACTGATTGAAAGATTATGATTTCATCATATGAATATCAGGCACAATCCTTCCCGTTAGGGGTTTAGTATCATACCATCATAACATATATGAGAAGAACATAACCCGTGTCATGCCAATAACTGGTTTTTGGATAAATGTGTTTAGTTCCGATGCAAAGACCCTATGACAAGTGAATCAATATTAACGCCAAAATATGCAATCTTTAATGACCTGACAACAGTATCGTAACTTTTATCATTTCAAATGCATAAAATTAGTACAGGCATCTTGAAGCACATCCAAAGCACTACTAAACTATATATCTTGACATGTCAAAGATGAAGCATTACTAAAAAATAAGCACAATAACAAAAAAATAAGCACAAATCAAAGTAAAATTTAGCGCACATGCAAAATTAATGCATAATGCAAGCATTTAGAGCAATGTGAAAAGCTTATCTTCATGCAGATCAACAGCATTTCGATCCATTCCAGGACTGTACAAGGATCTTGAATTGAGAAAAAATATATTTCCAGTCCTTAAATTGACAGGTAGGCTGTTCCACAGAGTAGCAGTTGCAAATTAAAAACTTGTCTTACCATGTAGCCGTGAATATCCAGTATATAACTACACAGGCACTTGTCAGGCTCAAAAAAAAATTCCTATATACTTTAATATAAAGGTATATTAGGGGGGATCTGAGACGAGTGCCTGTGTATAACTAGTATGTGTTTAAATGAATATTTACAATATTTTTCATTTAATAGATCATGTAAACAGACAGGTGCTTAATTATTGACTATGTTTAAAAGAGAGACAAAAGATACGAGAGGGACATTCAAACTCATAAGTCAAAGCCATGGCTAAAAAAAATAGTAGAGACAAACATACAAACAATATAGTACACAAAACACAACATACATTTAGAAAACCGTCAAGACTTGTGATATATTGAGTTCATAAAATAGTAGAAATGTCAGCACGAGTAACATGTACATGCAGGCTGAATACAAGTCATAATAACACGATAGATAAGTTTTCATGGGTGGGGCGATTTGGAAAAACCTTTATTATATATATTCATTGTGATTTTACCCATTCTCATAAGTATAGGACGAGTTGGCAAGAGTATTTCTAACGGGATTTTTAAAAACCCTTTTTCATTTGAGTTGGTTACCAATATATGTCTTGTTTCCGTTCTTTGACAGATGAAATTTCTGGATGAGATAAAAAAAAAAAAAAAAAAAAAACAATATGTTAACTTGATATGTAGTCCTGAATTTGTGGGTCGTCCTGGTTTTTTTTTACAAGAAATAAAGCAATTGCTTATTGGAAACTTTTTCTTTGGAAGTCCACATGCAAGATAGGGTCACCACAATGACATTAAAAGTATTCTAGTTTAATTTAGATAATTTTATAAAATGCGTATTTTTAATACGGAAACATGTCTTTTCCGAAATCAGTTTTGGATATTACAACATTCAATTTTGTCAGTGTTTGTTTGGCGTTTTTTGTGTAACAATTTTAATTTGTATTTATAATGACATTTTTTGACACTGAATTAATTATTTTCCCTCTGTTTTTCAACAATATAAACTTACCTACAGCGCCGCAGGCAATGTTTTGTTGTCGAAGATTACTCAAATAGATAACGAAAACAATATATGATAAGAAGTATAACAGTTCAGCAGATCTGCCAACTTGTGTGAACTACAGAGTATGGTCATTACGTCTCAAAAAAAAAAAAAAAAAAAAAACCCAGCAAATAGTAAACTGGAAAACAAATGAATTATTTTTCTTGTGTGTAAGTTTAAAAGGTTTACAGTGGTCTATTTTAGTAGTTAAGTGATCAAGACTGCCTTCAGTGCTATATATCATGGATTCCATCATAACTCAGGAAATGTCGAGGGACAGGGGTGTGGAAATGCTATGCCCGACTCGCCCGACTTGTACATTTGAACAACCGGACAAGTAATTATTTTTGTCTTGGTTGCCCGTGGACAAGTAAAAAAATATACAAGACAAAGTTCAAATCCAACAAAAACATAAAATTAACTTCAAAACGTATAAAGATGTTTAATTTATGTAAAATAAACCAATGTTCAGCAAGTAAAAACATAAATGTTCATGACGATAAATATTACATGATACTGGAAATAGATCGATTACCAAAAAAAATAAAAAATAAGTATGCGAACCCGAGTCGCGTAACATTGCATTGGCTTTGTCCATTGACCCGGGATCGTCGATTAAGTTTCATCCATCATTTACTGGAAGTGTCATTTCTTTAAATTTTGTATCGAGATTCAGATTGACAAATACTTAATAAAAAGCTGGGCAAGCAAGGCAAAAAGAATCATGAGTCGAGTAGAAAACCTTAAATGCAAACGGAGGACACAGAGTATTTAAAAAAAAAAAAAACGGAAGCGAGAATTTCAGACATCGTGGATATCAGATTGCCCCTGGATATCTATAGATGGAAATTCGGAAAATAAATTAAGTTTTTGTCTTATTTATAGATGAAAGGTCAACATAATATGTTGTCAAACTGGTAAATAGAAGGGACGCTTTAATTGCACATAAAGACAATAATAAATAATCAAGAAAAAACAAGTGTGTCAGTTGAGAGAAACACCACAGAATCAATAGTTAATCTTTTATTTAGTTTACATTTCTTCAATCACTGTCCTCAAATTTAGTATAATTATTATGTACCTACTGGCTACAAGTTTTATTCCAAAACTGCTGCAAAATTTTCCTTTACATGTCATTTCATTGGTTGGTTTGCTGTTAGGTTTCTGTCCCATTGATGTTAACCCATTTCCAACTTTTCTAAATTTTTGACACATATAAACACATGGATTTCATTTGTTTGTGATGCACAATAGTGCTAAGTAAGAATCATATATTAGCTAACAAGAAATACTTCAATATTTATTGGGATCATCAGGGCAAGTAAAAATATTTCCGGACAAGTTAATTTTTAGTTTTACTTGCCCAGGGACAAGTGCTCACAACAAATATTTCCACACCCCTGAGGGAGCTGCAAAACTCAGTATATTAGAACTTATATATATAATATGAGGCAGGCATTACCTGCGAAAGGGGAAAAAGTCGGGTTACACGAATGACCGAATAACACTTGTAATGACCATGAAAAGTTTTTGGTGCAGACTGTAAATTTTAAAAGTTCTCTATGAACTTATCTGCTTTCTGTAAATCATTTTTAGCTATAAAATACATCGATAATATACTATCATTTAATAATCAACATTTAAAAGTCATCATTATGTGATAATATTAAAATTTCAAGTGTTATTCGGATATCAACAGTGTTATCATGGTTATTCGGTCATTCGAGGTACCGGACAAAGTCTGTATGAATTATTTTTTTGTAACTTCAAAATCTGTTAATAAAGAAACAGAAATACTCTAACTTTTCTGATTTTGGTTCTGTTAGGGATTTTACTTGTGATGTTATTTAAGTTATGAAGTCATGTTCAATGTAAACAAAGAAATGCAATCATCAGGTAACGTTTATTCATATCAAAGACAAAGAATTATTAAAAATGAAATTGATATTGTGTTCCTTGAGTTCCTATATTTTACTAGACTACTCAAAGTCAAGCCTATCAAAACAGTCATATAGTCCGGTCAATTGTATAATGTCCGGTAAAAGTCTGGCTGGGCAAAGCATGAAATAGTCATCTACTTTTAGTTTTAAGGCTTTTCGGTCATTTTAACATAATTCATGATCTTTTTTACCAAAACTTTTGCCTTTAACAGCCACACATTTCAGGTCTTAAAAGTGACACGATGATTAATTACTATCAAAACAACCTCTACTTCAATACTTTCTAATTTAAATCAAGGCTAATTAGTTGTTGGACAACTGAAAACTATTTTCAGTACTGGACATTGTATAAATTAATCGGTCTATTCACAATTATTTTCAAACATTTCGGCAGTTTGTATCTAGTTGGTGTAGTCCAAAAGATTAAAATTATAATAAATTCATTTATAAACATGTTTTTGATGAAACATTTAAAAAGGTTTTAAATGAAAAATCGTCAGAACTACGTTGTATGAACAAGAACATGTGTGCGTAGGTGCATAGGTGGGAAACTTAATTATGCATGATACATTTCTTCATAAATGCTAAAATTATCATTGATATCTATATCTAATGTTCATTTCAAGTATTTTGATGAAGAAATAATGTGGAAAGAGCTTCTTCACTCAGTCATGCTTTGTAAACGCACATGATTTTACATATCCGTTTACAGGGATTAAAGGTAAGATTTTGGCATGGTTGCCCACAGCTTAAATTTTGTAGCCAATATATATGTCTATACTAGAAAAGCAGAAATTTCAGTAGCCGACACCAAATTTTAGGGGCCATTGGCGAGTTGGCCCCTGCTAATTTCCTACCCTGGTTTATGGTCCATGTTTTACCATTGTCAAGTCAACATCCAGTTTGGGAAAATGTGACTTTAAAAACGAAAGTTAAGTTTTTGACAATGCCATTTTGAACAAATAAAGAGTCTAAGGCAGATATGAACACACTGATGTGCACACTTTGAATGATGAACTGCCAATTTGAATAGTTTACGTCAAATGACAATTATTGGGATGGCCATCTGAAGACCATAATTTAGTCTTAGTATTAGGGAATAAAATCGGGATCAGATATAAAATGTCCGGCTGGCTCAAAAAAATTTTGGAAGCCCTGCTCAAAGTCTTATGACAACAAGACCGGAAGAAGGAAATAGATTTCAGCATTCTGCGCAATGTGGGAATTTAAAAAAGTGGCCAAAAAAAGTTGTTGATTTTAAGTTGATTAGCACAATGAAAATTTCCTAATTTTTTTTTTTTGATTTTTTTATTAATTTTTCTTCTGTAATGGGGGACTCCGTCCTCTTATAATAGAAGGGTGATTTTCACCCTCCCACTCAAATCTTTGGTACCCAGACCGGAGTTAAACTAAAAATGTACAATGGTTAGTTTGGGACCTTGGTTGGCCCCAATGTATTTATGTATATACATTTTATACTATGGCATGCATTACTACAGTGATTGATTGTTGGTATTTTATCGCCACTTTTAAGCGCCACTTTTGGGCTATTTCGTGGAGGAAAGCTTGAGTGCCCAGAGAAAACCTACAACCTTTTGATAGTAAAACTGACAAGATAGTTTACTTGTGTGAGGTGCAGGAATCTAATATCTGTTCTAAAAATATCAATATTGTCATTGTTTAATTAATCTTCAAAATTTGAGTTATCTTCCTTTGTCCATATTTGTAGTTGAATTAACTAAAACCAATTCAATAATTAATATTTTATTTAACTTCCCTCTGATAAATGGAAGCATTTGTTACCCTTCATTGCTTACAAGCACTTTGATTATACATTGTGACTTGAATGGAGTGTTGTCTCATTGGCACTCATACCACATCCTCTTATTTATATTTAGGAGCTAGGTTAAACATGCAATTACAAAAAAGATCTGCAACATGACTTAAGTATTTGTATACCTGTTTTTATACTAATAAGCCAACTGTTTTTTCACCAGTTAAGCGATACTGTCTCAGGTGTGCACTTGTTTATAAAAACATAAACCATTTGTACGTAGCTTAAATGAACATGTTAAGTCAATACAAACGTTTTTATACGACCGCAAAAATTTTAATTTTTCGTCGTATATTGCTATCACGTTGGCGTCGTCGTCGTCGTCGTCCGAATACGTTTAGTTTTCGCACTCTAACTTTAGTAAAAGTGAATAGAAATTGATGAAATTTTGACACAAGGTTTATGACCACAAAAGGAAGGTTGGGATTGATTTTGGGAGTTTTGGTCCCAACATTTTAGGAATTAGGGGCCAAAAAGGGCCCAAATAAGCATTTTCTTGGTTTTCGCACTATAACTTTAGTTTAAGTGAATAGAAATCTATGAAATTTTGACACAAGGTTTATGACCACAAAAGGAAGGTTGGGATTGATTTTGGGAGTTTTGGTTTCAACAGTTTAGGAATTAAGGGCAAAAAAAGGCCCCAAATAAGCATTATTCTTGGTTTTCGCACAATAACTTTAGTATAAGTAAATAGAAATCAGTGAAATTTTGACACAAGGCTTATGACCATAAAAGAAAGGTTGGGTTTGATTTTGGGAGTTTTGGTCCCAACAGTTTAGGAATAAGGGGCCCAAAAGGGTCTAAAATTGAACTTTGTTTGATTTCATCAAAAATTGAATAATTGGGGTTCTTTGATATGCTAAATCTAACTGTGTATGTAGATTCTTAATTTTTGGTCCCGTTTTCAAATTGGTCTACATTAAGGTCCAAAGGGTCCAAAATTAAACTTAGTTTGATTTTAACAAAAATTGAATCCTTGGGGTTCTTTAATATGTTGAATCTAAAAATGTACTTAGATTTTTGATTATTGGCCCAGTTTTCAAGTTGGTCCAAATCGGGGTCCAAAATTAAACTTTGTTTGATTTCATCAAAAATTGAATAATTGGGGTTCTTTAATATGCCAAATCTAACTGTGTATGTAGATTCTTAATTTTTGGTCCTGTTTTCAAATTGGTCTACATTAAAGTCCAAAGGGTCCAAAATTAAACTAAATTTGATTTTAACAAAAATTGAATTCTTGGGCTTTTTTGATATGCTGAATCTAAACATGTACTTAGATTTTTGTTTATGGGCCCAGTTTTCAAGTTGGTTCAAATCAGGATCCAAAATTATTATATTAAGTATTGTGAAATAGCAAGAAATTTTCCATTGCACAGTATTCAGCAATAGCAAGAAATCTTCAATTGCACAGTATTGTGCAATAGCAAGAAATTTTCAATTGCTCAGTATTGCGCAATAGCAAGAAATCTTCAATTGCACAGTATTGTGCAATAGCAAATATTTTCAATTGCACAGTATTGCACAATAGCCAGAAATATCTAATTGCACAATATTGTGCAATAGCAAGAAATTTTCAATTGATTGGAGTTATCTTTCTTTGTCCAGAATAGTAGTTGAGTCAACTTAAATCATTGTTTTATACAATATAAAATGTATATTCACTTTTACTACCAACTGATAAATTAAAACAATCTTTACCATTCAGTGATAACAAGCACCTTTTGTTACATTTTAGTATTTTATGATGTATTTAAATGAGTAGTTATTGTTGCAAACTCCATTAGAAATTTGAATTGAGATCAGTTTTGGAAAAAGGGAAAGGGGGATGTGAAAAAAAAATGGGGGGGGGGGGGGTTAAATTTTTCTCATTTCAGATTTCATAAATAAAAAAAAAAAAAATTTCTTCAAACATTTTTTTGAGAGGATTAATGTTCAACAGCAAAGTGAATTGCTCAAAGGCAAAAAAAAAATATTTTAAGTTCATTAGACCACATTCATTCTGTGTCAGAAACCTATGCTGTGTCAACTATTTAATCACAATCCAAATTTAGAGCTGTATCCAGCTTGAATGTTGTGTCCATACTTGCCCCAACCGTTCAGGGTTCAACCTCTGCGGTCGTATAAAGCTGCGCCCTGCGGAGCATCTGGTTTACATTTGTTTTTTGCAGATTTGACAATGGGGAAGCACAATCCTGTAAATACAGTTGAGAAATGTGATGAATGGTTGTGTACAAGAACCAAGAAAAAGGTAATTAAAATACTGGTATTCTGGTATGGTCCATATGACTAAACCCAAACATCAAAATAGATTGCAAGATTATTTTAAGTTCAAATATATTGGAATTGTGTATTTTTATCAATGATCTGGTGTCAGATAAAAGTTTGTTCATATGAAGATTTTTTTTACATATAATGTTAATACTGATTTTGTTTAAATGGTATTATAAGCTCAATTTCAAATAGATGGGGAAATATGATAGAAGTTTTTCTACATAAGGCTAATCAGTGACACTCAGATCAAAATAGTTATAATGCCAAACAAGTACAAAGTTGAAGAGCATTCATGAGGACCCAAAATTCCAAAAAGTTGTGCCATATATGGCTATAAGGTAATCTATTCCTGGGATAAGATAATCCTCAGTTTTTCAAAAAATTCTAAGTTTTGTAAACAGGAAATTATAAAAATGACCCTATGATAGAAGGTAGTCTTAGATTAGATGAAATGGAAAATAAATCAGTACATATATGTTGAATAGAAACCAAAATCCTGTAAATTTTTCTATAAATTATTTTCAGAAAATAATAAATTATTAGCTTTAGCTTCCAGTGATCAATGGGAAATAGATATAAATATGCATTTTAAAGATTGGAATAATATTTCTCAATCCATGTCTTTTATTAAAACCAAAAATATTTTGTTTACAAAATTTCATTTTAAGATTGTTCATAGGATTCTTTATGTAATATATTTTTTTTTATATAAATGTAAATTAAATGAAACTTGACTTTATGAATATAGTGTACTTTTTGTTAAGAAATCAGGGAATTATTTCACATTTTTAAAGCATCCAATGTTGTACAAAATGTGTGGCTATATATGATAAACTGGATTAATAATTATACAAAATATGTGGCTATAAATGATAAACTGGATTAAAAATTATGACATTGTCTTGCCTTTTAGCAATGTTAAGTGCAAAAGAAGTCATTTTAGGTGTCTCTGAAGATTTTGTTAATTTAGAACAGTAAATAATATTTTGCTGCTATTTAAAAACTTTATATATAAATGTAGTTCTCTAAACATGGTTCTCTGTATTTGTAGATAGACACAGTACCAGTTACAGGAAGAAGAGCTTGTTTATCTAGGCCATTGAAAAGTATTGGTCATTTAATCTCTAAACATGGTTCTCTGTATTTGTAGATAGATACACAACCAGTTACAGAAAGAAGAGCTTGCTAAACTAGGCCATTGAAAAGTATTGGTCATTTAATCTCTAAACATGGCTCTCTGTATTTGTAGATAGACACAGTACCAGTTACAGGAAGAAGAGCTTGTTTATCTAGGCCATTGAAAAGTATTGGTCATTTAATCTCTAAACATGGTTCTCTGTATTTGTAGATAGACACAGTACCAGTTACAGGAAGAAGAGCTTGTTTATCTAGGCCATTGAAAAGTATTGGTCATTTAATCTCTAAACATGGTTCTCTGTATTTGTAGATAGATACACGACCAGTTACAGAAAGAAGAGCTTGTTTACCTAGGCCATTGAAAAGTATTGGTCATTTAATCTCTAAACATGGTTCTTTGTATTTGTAGATAGACACAGTACCAGTTACAGGAAGAAGAGCTTGTTTACCTAGGCCATTGAAAAGTATTGGTCATTTAATCTCTAAACATGGTTCTCTGTATTTGTAGATAGACACAGTACCAGTTACAGGAAGAAGAGCTTGTTTACCTAGGCCATTGAAAAGTATTGGTCATCTAATCTCTAAACATGGTTCTCTGTATTTGTAGATAGACACAGTACCAGTTACAGGAAGAAGAGCTTGTTTACCTAGGCCATTTAAAAGTATTGGTCATTTAATCTCTAAACATGGTTCTCTGTATTTGTAGATAGACACAGTACCAGTTACAGGAAGACAGTGGCGTAGCTAGACAAATGTTGAAGGTGAAGCCCAAATCGGCAGGGGGTCTGGGGGCCGCTCAAGGCCCCCATTGGGTCCAGGGCAAATCCCTGGTAGGGGGCCAGGGGCGAAGCCCCTGGAAGCTCCTGGATTTTAGGATTTTAGACCCACAAATATTAACTGAAAATATTGAATGTTAAGGTGTAGTCAAAAGTATTTTTGTTTGATACAAGTCAGATAATTTTGTGAAAAAATATATATTGTTCCTCAAAGAAACTGTAAAAACCAGGAGATTCCAGTGGGATAAAAAGGTTATATTTGCTAAGACCAGTGTCTCGCCTACTTTAAGAATCTAATAAATGTTTTAAGAACTTTAACTGCAGACTGTATGTAACTGGATGAAAAACAGGAAATATATTTTTTTTAAATTTCCTTCTAGATACTAGCTTTTGATCATAATCAAGCTTCTGTCCAAGTTTGGTAGAAATCCAGGGTTGTTTAGGAAAGTTATTAAAATTTCAAAAACTTTAACCACACAGTGAATATTTCTGGACGCCGCCGACGACGACGGAATGTAAAGATCGCTATGTCTCGCGTTTGCGACAAAAGTCGCAGGCTCGACAAGAACCACACCATTAAAAATTGTTTGGTGATGAGATGTAAACAATATATTCAGGTTAATATAATGGGTACCCAGGTTAGGACAGGATGGTGCCTTCAAATTAGTTTAGCCCCCGCCACATTCGGTATGTGCCTGTCCCAAGTCAGGAGCATGTAATTCAGTGTAATGGTTGTCGTTTGTTGCTGTATCATATTTGTTTTTCTTTCATTATTTTGTACATAAATCAGGCCGTTAGTTTTCTCGTTTGAATTGTTTGTGTGGATATGAATTATTAAAAGAGTCAAAGCAGGGACTTTCTATACTAACTAGTATAGACTGTCCCTGGTCAGAGTCAATCTCTCTCACCAACAAAAAAGCAAGCCTAATGTCAATTACTTTATCAATGGACGTCTCCTTGTACGCGTGAATGATACATCTATAGCCCCGAAAATCGTTCGGTTGTCATCGTATAACGCAGATACGTTTTAACCCTGACACTGAAACTGCGTTGATTCAGTGGTGGATGATTGGTCACAGGCATTGTCAATTCTGCGTTGCATTGTAAATAGCAGAACACCCTGCAGACACAATATTCGTCTGCTGTAAAAAGAGGGGAAATAAAGCGCTGGTAATGGGAACGAACGCCGAGAGTCTGAGAAGTGATATCAACTCGTTGACTTCTACGACTTTTTGTTTATTTAACCGCACAGTGCCCATTTATTTTCCCCTTCACTTTCTCTCACTCGGAGTCTCCTCTCTCTCATACCTCTAGCTTGTTTTTTTTTAATTTTTTTTTATTATGATTTTTTGTTTTGACAAAACGATGTTGAAGCCTTGGCTTCCGAGCTTCCGCCTAGCTACGCCACTGGAAGAAGAGCTTGTTAAGCTAGGCCATTGAAAAGTATTGGTCATTTAATCTCTAAACATGGTTCTCTGTATTTGTAGATAGAAACAGTACCAGTTACAGGAAGAAGAGCTTGTTTACCTAGGACAATGAAAAGTATTGGTCATTTAATCTCTAAACATGGTTCTCTGTATTTGTAGATAGACACAGTACCAGTTACAGGAAGAAGAGCTTGTTTACCTAGGCCATTTAAAAGTATTGGTCATTTAATCTCTAAACATGGTTCTTTGTATTTGTAGATAAACACAGTACCAGTTACAAGAAGAAGAGCTTGTTTACCTAGGCCATTGAAAAGTATTGGTCATTTAATCTCTAAACATGGCTCTCTGTATTTGTAGATAGATACAGTACCAGTTACAGGAAGAAGAGCTTGTTTACCTAGGCCAATGAAAAGTATTGGTCATTTAATCTCTAAACATGGTTCTTTGTATTTGTAGATAGACACAGTACCAGTTACAGGAAGTAGAGCTTGTTTATTTAGACCATTGAAAAGTATTGGTCATTTAATCTCTAAACATGGTTCTCTGTATTTGTAGATAGACACAGTACCAGTTACAAGAAGAAGAGCTTGTTTACCTAGGCCATTGAAAAGTATTGGTCATCTAATCTCTAAACATGGTTCTCTGTATTTGTAGATAGACACAGTACCAGTTACAGGAAGAAGAGCTTGTTTACCTAGGCCATTGAAAAGTATTGGTCATTTAATCTCTAAACATGGTTCTCTGTATTTGTAGATAAACACAGTACCAGTTACAAGAAGAAGAGCTTGTTTACCTAGGCCATTGAAAAGTATTGGTCATTTAATCTCTAAACATGGCTCTCTGTATTTGTAGATAGATACAGTACCAGTTACAGGAAGAAGAGCTTGTTTACCTAGGCCATTGAAAAGTATTGGTCATTTAATCTCTAAACATGGTTCTTTGTATTTGTAGATAGACACAGTACCAGTTACAGGAAGTAGAGCTTGTTTATTTAGACCATTGAAAAGTATTGGTCATTTAATCTCTAAACATGGTTCTCTGTATTTGTAGATAGACACAGTACCAGTTACAAGAAGAAGAGCTTGTTTACCTAGGCCATTGAAAAGTATTGGTCATCTAATCTCTAAACATGGTTCTCTGTATTTGTAGATAGACATAGTACCAGTTACAGGAAGAAGAGCTTGTTTATCTAGGCCATTACGAAATATTGGTAATCTCATAAAAAGTTCTCCTCCCCCTGAAGAATTAAAGACACACACAAAACAAAGTAAACTCGTAAATTTCTTCGAGAAAAAACTATCAGGTATGTAAATATGTAATGTATATGAGGACAATTATAAACATTGATACACATACTGTATACGAGGACACTTATAAACTTTGATACACATTCTGATTATTGGTACATTTTGTATATGCAGTTGAATTAGGATTGGCACATCTCTTTCCATGGAGATATTAGTCTCTGACCTCTTAGTCATGGTCTAAGATTTTGAAATTTTGCTTAGTAAGAAGTTAAAGTTTGTTGTTAAGTTACTGGTAGTTTGAAGAAACCATTGATGAATAGAAAATATTTATTTGGTATGCAGTTTTATAAGCATTGGCATTTTTCATTTCCATGGAGGTATCAGGTTATTTAGCCCTGCACCTTCTGTCATGGTTCATTAATTTTGAATAATTGAATGTTGTCAGTTTAATGATATAAACCATGCCTTACAGCAGTTTGTAACGTTAGATGCTCTTATATAACCGGTAAGTTATTCAAAAAGAAGAAGAGGTGATATCTAAAAACTAGAGGCTCTAAAGAGCCTGTGTCGCTCACCTTGGTGTATGTGAATATTAAACAAAGGACACATGACAAAATTGTGTTTTGGTGATGGTGATGTGTTTGTAGATCTTACTTTACTAAACATTTTTGCTGCTTACAATTATCTCTATCTTTAATGAACTTGGCCCAGTAGTTTCAGTGAAAATGCTAGTGAAAATTTACAAATTTTATGAAAATTGTTAAAAATTGACTATAAAGGGCAATAACTCCTTAGGGGGTCAATTGACCATTTTGGTCACGTTGACTTATTTTTAGGTCTTACTTTGCTGTACATTATTGCTGTTAACAGTTTATCTCTTACTATAATAATATTCAAAATAATAACAAAAAAACGTCAAAATTTCCTTAAAATTACTAATTCAGGGGCAGCAACCTAACAATCAATTATCCGATTCATCTTAAAATTTTAGGGCAGACAGATCTTCACCTGATAAACAATTTCATCTCCTGTCAAATTTGCTCTAAATGCTTTGGTTTTTGAGTTATAAGCCAAAAACTGCATTTTACCCCTGTGTTCTATTTTTAGCCGTGGCAGCCATCTTGGTTGGTTGGCCGAGTCACTGGACACATTTTTAAACTAGATACCCCAATGATGATTGTGGCAAAGTTTGGTTTAATTTGGCCCAGTAGTTTCAGAGGAGAAGATTTTTCTAAAAGATTACTAAGATTTACGAAAAATGGTTAAAAATTGACTATAAAGGGCAATAACTCCTAAAGGGGTCAACTGACCATTTTGGTCATGTTGACTTATTTGTAAATCTTACTTTGCTGAACATTATTGCTATTTACAATTTATCTCTATCTATAATAATATTCAAGATAATAACTAAAAACAGCAAAATTTCCTTAAAATTACCAATTCAGGGGCAGCAACCTAACAAGGGGTTAATTTAATTCTTTATTTATTTAAAGAGGATTGCCAACAGCCAGAGGCTACGTGTGGATCTCCTCAACAAAGGGGTTGTCTGATTCATCTGAAAATTTCAGGGCAGATAGATTTTGACCTGATAAACAATTTCATCTCCTGTCAGATTTGCTCTAAATGCTTTGGTTTTTGAGTTATAAGCCAAAAACTGCATTTTACCCCTATGATATATTTTTAGCCATGGCGGCCATCTTGGTTGGTTGGCCGGGTCACGCCACACATTTTTTAAACTAGATACCCCAATGATGATTGTGGCCAAGTTTGGTTTAATTTGGCCCAGTAGTTTCAGAGGAGAAGATTTTTCTAAAAGATAACTAAGATTTACGAAAAATGGTTAAAAATTGACTATAAAGGGCAATAACTCCTAAAAGGGTCAACTGACCATTTTGGTCATGTTGACTTATTTGTAAATCTTACTTTGCTGAACATTATTGCTATTTACAGTTTATCTCTATCTATAATAATATTCAAGATAATAACCAAAAACAGCAAAATTTCCTTAAAATTACCAATTCAGGGGCAGCAACCTAACAACGAGTTGTCCGATTCATCTGAAAATTCCAAGGCAGATAGATCTTCACCTGATAAACAATTCTACCCCTTTGTCAGATTTGCTCTAAATGCTTTGGTTTTTGAGTTATAAGCCAAAAACTGCATTTTACCCCTATGTTCTATATTTAGCCATGGCGGCCATCTTGGTTGGTTGGCCGGGTCACGCCACACATTTTTTAAACTAGATACCCCAATGATGATTGTGGCCAAGTTTGGTTAAATTTGGCCCAGTAGTTTCAGAGGAGAAGATTTTTGTAAAAGTTAACGACGACGGACGACGACGATGGACGATGACGCCGGACGCCGGACGCCAAGTGATGGGAAAAGCTCACTTGGCCCTTTGGGCCAGGTGAGCTAATAATGAGACAAACAATAGTACATTTTAACCAAGTCACATCCCTTTCAATACCTGTAAAGAGAGCATCCAATAACTGCTTTGAAGAAACTTTGTACAAAGAAATGACAATGTTAAAACTTACATGTTTGAGTGAGTTTTCAAGTCAGAGGCAGGGTTTATCCTAAAGAAAAAAAAATCATAGGAAGAAACAGATTTTGTTCTTTTTTTAGCTCACCTTTCCTAAAAGGAAATGTGAGCTTTTGCCATCACTTGGCGTCTGTCGTCGTCGTCCGTCCGTCCGTCGTAAACTATTTCAAAGATCTTCTCCTCTGAAACTACTGAACCAATTCAAACCAAACTTCATCTGATTGATTCCTAGGGTATCTAGAATAAAGTTTGTGTTTTAATTCCCATTTCATCAAAAAACATGGCTGCCATGGCTAAAAATAGAACATAGGGGTAAAATGCAGTTTTTGGCTTATAACTCAAAAACCAAAGCATTTAGAGCAAATCTGACATGGGGTAAAATTGTTTATCAGGTCAAGATCTAACTGCCCTGAAATTTTCAGATGAATCGGACAACCCGTTGTTAGGTTGCTGCCCCTGAATTGGTAATATTAAGGAAATTTTTGCTATTTTTGGTTATTATCTTGAATATTATTATAGATAGAGATAAACTGTAAATAGAAAAAATGTTCAGCAAAGTATGATTTACAAATAAGTCAACAAAATGGTCAGTTGACCCCTTTAGGAGTTATTGCCCTTTATAGTCAATTTTTAACCATTTTTCGTAAATCTTAGTTATCTTTTACAAAAATCTTCTCCTCTGACACTACTGGGCCAAATTTAACCAAATATGGCCAAAATCATAATTAGGGTATCTAAAATTGTGTCCAGTGACCCGGCCAACCAACCAAGATGGCCGCAATGGCTAAAAATAGAACATAGGGGTAAAATGCAGTTTTGGGCTTATAACTTAAAAACCAAAGCATTTAGAGCAAATCTGACAGTGGGAGAAATTGTTTATCAAGTCCAGATCTATCTGCTCTAAAATTTTCAGATGAATTGGACAACTGGTTGTTAGGTTGCTGCCCCTGAATTGGTAATTTTAAGGAAATTTTGATGTTTTTGGTTATTATCTTGAATACTATTATAGATAGAGATAACCTGTAAACAGCAATAATGTTCAGAAAAGTTAGATTTAAAATAAGTCAACATGACTGAAATGGTCAATTGACCCCCTAAGGAGTTATTGTCCTTTATAGTCAATTTTTAAAAATTTTCATAAAATTTGTGAATTTTTAATAACATTTTCCACTGAAACTACTTGGCCAAGTTCATTATAGATAGAGATAATTGTAAGCAGCAAGAATGTTCAGTAAAGTAAGATGTACAAACACATCACCATCACCAAAACACAATTTTGTCATGAATCTATCTGCGTCCTTTGTTTAATATTCACATATACCAAGGTGAGCGACACAGGCTCTTTAGAGCCTCTAGTCTTTTTTATGGGGGAAAGAAGGGGGGTCTTATTAATAGTTTCCACATCTTACTACTGTAATTGAGAGAAAAAAACATTATGCATGGAACATAATATTCTATATGTCATGTTTATTAATGATAAATGCATAGACTTTTAGTATCACTGCAAATGACAGCTTTTCAGGGCCCCCTCCACTTTTTGGGATACGATTGCTTTCAAACAATTTGTAGATTTATACCATTGACTCAGGGCTCCATGCCCTCACGTCAACCGTTTTATTCTAAACATTCAGCAACATCTCAGATTCTTATGATTGTCTTGCTTTAAAAGGTAAAAACAAGCAAAAGGATTGAACTTAAACAACTTTCCTGTAATGTTCTTCTCATAATCTTCATGTTTGATATTTCCCTTGACTTATATGCGTGTTTTTAACCACACAGAAAATCAGAATTAAGCAGTATTTATATTTAGTGTTTTTATAAATTTAGAAACATGTCAGAGGGAATTCCCCAGTTTTTATAAATGCGAGAGTTCTCTGAATTCCGATAATTCTTTTTCTGTCATATAAGAACTGAAGTGGAGTTTTTCTATATGTTACCGTTATGAAACTGATATTTGATACTGTACTCTCATGAAGAAACGGAGAACCATCTAGGTCGTTTAATTATCATTTAATAAACGTTCTTGTTCCATATCGCAAGTCGCTGGTTTGTTAATGTATTAATGCCCACGCGTATAGTTTTCTTGATTTCAAGGGGTATCAGATTGAGTGGTTGCTCTGGATTCCCCGCTTCATTGATTAATTTGAAACTCATGGGATTCTTTCTATGTCTGTCTGCTATTGAGGGTTATTGTTGTTGCATTATTTTAAATCATATGCATCATTTAAATTAAAATAAATGTAGTCCACATCGTAAAGGTGTACCTATAACACCCCTTCAGCCGAAATGGAGTCCGTCGTCTGTCGTCGTTAACTTTTACAAAAATCTTACGGGCAGTTCTTGTATCACGATAATGACCAATGTTTCAAGAACTATTATGTTTATTTCATTGAGAAACCATGTTTTGGAAAATTCTCATAAATTCAAAATGCCTAAAGTAAACTTGAGTAGTTGTACGATTTTTATGGCAAAGAGTGAAGACCAGTCGTAGTAATACTGCCATTCATTTTAGTGCAATATTTCAGTATATAAATACTTAATCAAGTTATCTTTAATTTTATAATTCACGATGAGTCTTTTGTAGACGAAACGCGCGTCTGGCTTATATATAAAATTTAGTCCTGGTATCTATGATGAGTTTATCTCTAAACAGAGAAACCACACCCCACCGGTCATTAACAGAGAAATCACGCCCCAACAGTCATCATCAGACGGAAACCACGCCCCAACGGTCAATATCAGACGGAAACCACGCCCCATCGGTCATTATCATGTAAAAGTTCGTTAAAGACCGGTTTTCTGGTCCGTTTTTTTTCTGTTAATGACCGATGGAATTTATTATGTCATGTGATCCCTTTTTATCCAATAAGAGAATCTTATTCTCAACCGATATGAAATAAACAGCAATAATGTACAGCAAAGTAAGACCTAAAAATAAGTCAACATGACAAAATTGGTCAATTGACCCCCTAGGGAGTTATTGCCCTTTATAGTCAATTTGTAACAATTTTCATAAAATTTGTAGATTTTCACTAACAATTTCCACTGAAACTACTGGTCCAAGTTCATTATAGATTGAGATAATTGTAAGCAGCAAGAATGTTTAGTAAAGTTAGATCTACAAACACATCACCATCACCAAAACACAATTTTGTCATGAATCCATCTGTGTACTTTGTTTAATATTCACATAGACCTAATATTCACATAGACCAAGGGGAGTGACACAGGCTCTTTAGAGCCTCTAGTTTTAAATCTTTGGCCGTGAGTTTATAGGGAAAATGGTACTATTACATTTTCCCAGCTTTAGGTTGGCCTTTTGTGTACCCAAGGCAGGTAAAGGAAGCCAAATTAGGAGTGCTGTGATTGGATGTAAGGGTACAATATATTTTTTTTAATTTATCTATGAATAACTGCAGTGTGTATATTTACAATATGAATTTTGAAACCTATTGAAAAACTTTCTAAAGAATTATTCAAAAAGACTTTCAAAATTTCATAAATTTGGTGCAAAATGACGGTGGGCATGGATAATATTAACAAGCACTTTTGGAAATTGGTCATGATACTATTTGTCTTCAATTTTTAAAGTAAAATAATAAAGTACTAACACCACACATAACTGTTTTATCCAGTTTTTTTATAATAAAAAGTGGTTAATTTAGCAAATGTTAATATTGCGGCCTATGGCAGAATGAATAGTACCGTTTTCCCTGTATGTTCAAAAAATATTAATGATGGCACTGTTAAAGTAATATATAATATTGGAGTTATCTTCCTTTGTCCATGATTGTAGTTGAACCAAAGAACCAAAGGAGGCTATATATTAGTTTTTGTCGAGCCTGCAACTTTTCTTGCAGAAAGCTCGACATAGGGATAGTGATCCGGTGGCGGCGGCTCCGGTGGCGGCGGCTACGGTGGTGGCGGCGGCAGCATTAGCTCACTTCTTAAAAGTGGATATGGTGATGTGTCTTCTGTCTCAGTATTGGTAGGTATGATGATGTGTCTTTTGTCTCAGTATTGGTGGATATGGTGATGTGTCTTCTGTCTCAGTATTGGTTGGTATGATGATGTATCTTCTGTCTCAGTATTGGTTGATATGGTGATGTGTCTTCTGTCTCAGTATTGGTGGATATGGTGATATGTCTTTTATCTCAGCATGTCTGGGTATGGTGATGTGTCTTCTGTCTCAGTATTGGTGGATATGATGATGTGTCTTCTGTCTCAGTATTGGTGGATATGGTGATGTGTCGTCTGTCTCAGTATTGGTGGATATGGTGATGTGTCTTCTGTCTCAGTATTGGTGGTTATGGTGATGTGTCTTCTGTTTCAGTATTGGGGGGTATGGTGATGTATCTTCTGTCTCAGCATTGGTGGGTATGGTGAAGTTTATTCTGTCTTAGTCTGTCTTGTTATGGTGATGTGTCTTTTGTCTAAGCATGGGTTGGTATTGTGATGAGTCTTCTGTCTCGGTATTGGTGGGTATGGTTATGTGTTTTCTGTCTCAGCATTTGTGGATATGGTGATGTGTCTTCTGTCTAAGCATGTCTTGGTATGGTGATGTGTCTTTTGTCCAGCATGGGTTGGTATTTTGATGTGTCTTTTTTCTTATCATGGGTTGGTATTGTGATGTGTCTTCTGTCACAGTATTGGTGGGTATGGTTATGTGTCTTCTGTCTCAGCTTTGGTGGATATGGTGATGTGTCTTCAGTCTAAACATGTCTTGGTATGGTGATGTGTCTTTGTCTAAGCATGGGTTGGTATTGTGATGTGTCTTCTGTCACAGTATTGGTGGGTATGGTGATGTGTTTTCTGTCTCAGCATTGGTGGATATGGTGATTTTCTTCTGTCTCAGCATGTCTGGGTAGGGTGAACTTTATTCTGATTCAGCCTGTCTTGGTATGGTGTTTTTTTGTCTAAGCATGGGTTGGTATTGTGTTGTGTCTACTGTCTCAGCATTGGTTGATAAAGTGATGTGTCTTTTGTCTCTGTATTGGTAGGTATGATGATATGTCTTCCATCTCAACATGTCTGGTATGGTGATGTGTCTTCTGTATTGACATGCCAGGATATTGGGATGTTTCAGCTATCTTCACATATCTGTGTATGGTAATGTGTCATCTATCTCAGCACGTCTGGGTATTGGGATGTGTATTCTGCCTCACCATGTCTGGGTATGGTGATGTGTCTTATTTCTCATCATGTCTGGGTATGGTGATGTGTCTCATTTCTCATCATGTCTGGGTATGGTGATGTGTCTTCTTTCTCACCATGTCTGGGATGGTGATGTGTCTTCTTTCTCATCATGTCTGGGTATGGTGATGTGTCTTTTGTCTCAACATGTCTGGGTATGGTGACATGTCTTCTGTCTCACCATGTTTTGGTATGGTGATGTGTCTTCATGTCTGGATATAATGATGTGTCTTCTATCTCACCATGTCTGGGTATGGTAATGTGTCTTCTATCTCACCATGTCTGGGTATGGTGATGTGTCTTCTGTCTCACCATGTCTGGATATAATGATGTGTCTTCTATCTCACCATGTCTGGGTATGGTGATGTGTCTTCTATCTCACCATGTCTGGGTATGGTGATATGTCTTCTATCTCAGTATGTCTGGGTTTGGAGATGTGTCTTCTATCTCAGCATGTCTGGGTATTGGGATGTGTCAGCTGTCTCAGCATGTCTGGGTATGTTGATGTGTCTTCTTTCTCATCCTGTCTTGGTATGTTGATGTTTCAGCTGTCTCAGCATGTCTGGGTATGGTGATGTGTATTTTGTCTCAACATGTGTGGGTATGGTAATGTGTCTTCTGTCTAAGCATTGGTTGGTATGGTGATGTGTCTTCTGTCTAAGCATGTCTGTGTATGGTGATGTATCTTCTTTCTCAGCATGTCTGGGTATAGTGATGTGTCTTCTGTCTCAACATGTTTGGGTATTGGGATGTGTCAGCTGTCCTAACATGTCTGGGTATTGGGATTTGTCAGCTGTCTTAACATGTCTGGGTTTTGGGATGTGTCTTTGGTCTCAACATGTCTGAGTATTGTGATGTGTCTTCTGTCTCAACACGTTTAGGTATGGTGATGTGTCTTCCTTCTCTGCATGTCTATGTAGTGCATGATTGATTATATACTTGTATAACTTTACTTTCAGATACATTAAACAACGAATCTTGCAATGTTGTCCAGCTGTCAGAAAGTTCTGAAGAATTACCTACCTTGTGTGGTGTAAAAAAGATTGATTATAAAAACACATGTTCGTTTGATATAGACAGGAAGGGAGATAACTTTACTCTGAAGTCTCAAGAAAGTGAGGAAGATTGTGTCGATGAGACAGGATCTCAGTTCTGTAAAGAAGGAGATGATGAATTACCTCCCCTTAAATCACCCTATTATAATAAAAGAAGAAGGAGTTCTGATTCTTGTCTACCAAATAAACATCCAAAATATGAATATGAGATGTCATGTGTGAACAATAATCAACTTAGAGATTCTTCTCAAGAGTCTAATCAATCAGACAGTAGTTCCATGGAACAGTTCAGTTGTAACTCCAATCATTGTGATAGTCAAAATCAAAATAATTCTTTTCAATTGAGGAACCCAACAAGAAACCATATCGTTGCATCTTCTTCATCTCTACAGAGAAATGAGAAACATAATTTTGGTGGAAATGTGTTATTGGAGGACAGAATACACAAACACTTTGATAACGTTCCTGTGGTAACACAAACTATTAATATCAAACCTAGAACATGTGATATCCTTAACCATGAACTTCATTTTATGTCAAAAACTCCATTGAAAAGATCTGGAATTCAGACATGTGGTCATTCATTCAACAATGACCTTGACCTTATGTCCGCCGTTAAACGGCCAATGAAACCTTCAAGAGTATCACATTTATCTGATATACCAAACACTGAACTTGATTTTCTTTCAGAGGTTCAGGCACCAATAGAACGAACCAGTGTCTTACAACATAAATCTGAAATACCAAACACTGAACTTGATTTTCTTTCAGAGGTTCAGGCACCAACAGAACGGACCAGTGTCTTACAACATACATCTGATATACCAAACACTGAACTTGATTTTCTTTCAGAGGTTCAGGCACCAATAGAACGAACCAGTGTCTTACAACATACATCTGATATACCAATTACAGGACTGGGCCTTCTTTCAGAGACTCAACATTGTACAGAGCTGCCTTGTTCATCAAGTGATTTGAACTCTGACTTTATGACTGATATTGACTCTCCAATAAAACATTCAGCAACACTTGAGCAAATAAAATATGAATGGAACATTGGCTCATGTAAAGATCATCAAAGAAAGTTGATTAACACACAAGATGCTGACAAAGAGCTTGAAAACTTTTCATTAGATAATGATTCTCAGATAAGTTTGTAACTCAAACACATTATTATGGTGTTTAGGATGGAACAATCTGTATTTTATTGATAGTTGAAATTTTATTGATAGTTGAAATATTAGATGTAACACTCAGGGTATTACTGATATTAACTTCTGAAAAATGGCTGGACATCACTCATTTAAAAGGTTGTTACATATAAACGATTTTAGTAATCATATCATTTTTATAAAGGTCCATGTGACAATTTGCATCACGTTTGTGTCTGTTGCTTGTAAACTTTTCTTTAAAGATCTTCCCCTCTAAAGTTTCTAAATGGATTGAAACAAAAGTGTGTCTACTTCATTTATAGGAAAGTTTCCAGGAAGTTTGGCCTTTTTTCCCAGGTTAATCAACATGTAGCCATCTTGGCTAAAAACAGTATATAGGGGTCAAGCTGCAGGTATTGACAATATCTCATATACATGTATTACAATTATGGTGACTAGAGAACAACTAGCATGACAGTCAACACAACTGAACAAGCTCTGTTTACCCTAAAAAATTTAGAAAAGTCGATTTTAAACCTTTTTTTTACAGTTCTTGACTATTGTTTAGTATGGAAGCTAGGAAAAAATGGTCAACATGTCAAGTTAGTATTAACTGAAGAATCAATAGACACCATGTGCTCAACATGTCAAGTTAGTATTACCTGAAGATCTATAGACACCATGTGCTCAACATGTCAAGTTAGTATAACCTGAAGAATCTATAGACACTACATGGTCAACATGTCAAGTTAGTATTACCTGAAGAATCTATAGACACCATGTGCTCAACATGTCAAGTTAGTATTACCTGAAGAATCTATAGACACTATATGGTCAATATTTCAAGTTAGTATTACCTGAAGAATCTATAGACACTATGTGGTCAACATGTCAAGTTAGTATTACCTGAAGAATCTATAGACACTGTGTGGTCAACATGTCAAGTTAGTATTACCTGAAGAATCTATAAGTCACTATGTGATCAACATGTCAAGTTAGTATTACCTGAAGAATCATAGACACTATGTGGTCAACATGTCAAGTTAGTATTACCTGAAGAATCAATAGACACTATGTGGTCAACATGTCAAGTTAGTATTACCTGAAGAATCTATAGACACTATATGGTCAACATGTCAAGTTAGTATTACCTGAAGAATCATAGACACTATGTGATCAACATGTCAAGTTAGTATTACCTGAAGAATCTATAGACACTATGTGGTCAACATGTCAAGTTAGTATTACCTGAAGAATCATAGACACTATGTGGTCAACATGTCAAGTTAGTATTACCTGAAGAATCATAGACACTATGTGGTCAACATGTCAAGTTAGTATTACCTGAAGAATCATAGACACTGTGTGGTCAACATGTCAAGTTAGTATTACCTGAAGAATCTATAGACACTATGTGGTCAACATGTCAAGTTAGTATTACCTGAAGAATCTATAGACACTATGTGGTCAACATGTCAAGTTAGTATTACCTGAAGAATCTATAGACACTTATGTGGTCAACATGTCAAGTTAGTATTACCTGAAGAATCTATAGACACTATATGGTCAACATGTCAAGTTAGTATTACCTGAAGATTCTATAGACACTACATGGTCAACATGTCAAGTTAGTATTACCTGAAGAATCTATAGACACTATGTGGTCAACATGTCAAGTTAGTATTACCTGAAGAATCTATAGACACTATATGGTCAACATGTCAAGTTAGTATTACCTGAAGAATCATAGACACTATGTGGTCAACATGTCAAGTTAGTATTACCTGAAGAATCATAGACACTATGTGGTCAACATGTCAAGTTAGTATTACCTGAAGAATCATAGACACTATGTGGTCAACATGTCAAGTTAGTATTACCTGAAGAATCTATAGACATTATGTGGTCAACATGTCAAGTTAGTATTACCTGAAGAATCTATAGACACTATGTGGTCAACATGTCAAGTTAGTATTACCTGAAGAATCTATAGACACTTATGTGGTCAACATGTCAAGTTAGTATTACCTGAAGAATCTATAGACACTATATGGTCAAAATGTCAAGTTAGTATTACCTGAAGATTCTATAGACACTACATGGTCAACATGTCAAGTTAGTATTACCTGAGGAATCTATAGACACTACATGGTCAACATGTCAAGTTCGTATTACCTGAAGAATCTATAGACACTATGTGGTCAACATGTCAAGTAAGTATTACCTGAAGATTCTATAGACACTACATGGTCAACATGTCAAGTTAGTATTACCTGAAGATTCTATAGACACTATGTGATCAACATGTCAAGTTAGTATTACCTGAAGATTCTATAGACACTACATGGTCAACATGTCAAGTTAGTATTACCTGAAGAATCTATAGACACTATGTGGTCAACATGTCAAGTTAGTATTACCTGAAGAATCTAAAGACACTGTGTGGTCAACATGTCAAGTTAGTATTACCTGAAGAATCTATAAGTCACTATGTGATCAACATGTCAAGTTAGTATTACCTGAAGAATCTATAGACACTATATGGTCAAAATGTCAAGTTAGTATTACCTGAAGAATCATAGACACTATGTGGTCAACATGTCAAGTTAGTATTACCTGAAGAATCAATAGACACTATGTGGTCAACATGTCAAGTTAGTATTACCTGAAGAATATATAGACACTATGTGGTCAACATGTCAAGTTAGTATTACCTGAAGAATCTATAGACACTATGTGATCAACACATGTCAAGTTAGTATTACCTGATGAATCTATAGACACTATGTGGTCAACATGTCAAGTTAGTATTACCTGAAGAATCAATAGACACTATGTGGTCAACATGTCAAGTTAGTATTACCTGAAGAATCTATAGACACTATGTGGTCAACATGTCAAGTTAGTATTACCTGAAGAATCTATAGACACTATATGGTCAACATGTCAAGTTAGTATTACCTGAAGAATCATAGACACTATGTGGTCAACATGTCAAGTTAGTATTACCTGAAGAATCTATAGACACTATGTGGTCAACATGTCAAGTTAGTATTACCTGAAGAATCTATAGACACTATATGGTCAACATGTCAAGTTAGTATTACCTGAAGATTCTATAGACACTATGTGATCAACATGTCAAGTTAGTATTACCTGAAGAATCAATAGACACTATGTGGTCAACATGTCAAGTTAGTATTACCTGAAGAATCTATAGACACTATGTGGTCAACATGTCAAGGTAGTATTACCTGAAGAATCAATAGACACTATGTTGTCAACATGTCAAGTTAGTATTACCTGAAGAATCTATAGACACTATGTGGTCAACATGTCAAGTTAGTATTACCTGAAGAATCTATAGACACTATATGGTCAACATGTCAAGTTAGTACAACCGCAAAATTTTTGTGGTCATATATTGGTATAACCTTGTCGTCGTCAGCGTTTTCTGAAGACGGATGGTTTCCGGATAATAACTTTAGTATAAGTTAATAGAAATGAATAAAAAAAATATAAATGAAAGCATTGTAAGGGAGGTAATCCAAAAGTAATAATTGATCTTCTTCACACTGCTTTTGAATATGTGTATTTGAAATTTGCCAATATATATAACTTCAGTATTAATAAACTCCATTGGACATTTGCCAATAACTGAAGTATAAATGAAAATTTTCCAATAGTTTTAGCATAATTGAAATTTGCCAATAATTTTAGCATAATTGGAAATTTGCCAATAATTTTAGCATAATTGGAAATTTGCCAATAACTTAAGTATAAGTAAATATAAAACTTTGAAATTTAAACACAAAGTTTGAAACCACAAAAAGGAAGGTTTGGGTTGATTTTGAGGATTATGGTCCCTTTGGATTAGGAATAAGGGTATAAATGGGGCCCAAATAAGCATTTTTCTAGCGTCCAGACAATAACTTGTGGAACAGTGTATAGAATTGCCTGAAATTGTATCACCACAAAAGGATGGTTAGGATTGGAGTTGTGGAGTTAGGGGCAAACAAGGGTTTCCTGGTTAATGGACAATTACTTTAGCTTTGTTTTTTATGTTGGTACTCTTTGCTATTTTTTTGCTAGTTCTAGTAAGAAATTTTTTAAACTGTTTCTAGAAACATCAAATACTGTGATTTTAATACATATATTAATTAAGAAATTATTATTGTCTTGAGATCATTAGCTGTTAATTTATTTTTAGAAGTTTAGAAGTTACAATTGATTAATATTAATTTTAGCCATGACTGTCATTGACTGTATGTCATTTTATATTTTAATATTTTATGATGAATTTAAATGAGTAGTTATTGTTGCAAAATCAATTAGAAATTTGAATTGAGATTATCTTTGAAATAAGGGAAAGGGGAAGGTGAAAAATAATAGGGGGGGGGTACATTTTTTCTTATTTCAGATTTCAGAAATTAAAAAGATAATTTCTTCAAATATTTATTTTGAGGCAATTAATATTCAACAGCATAGTGTATTTCTCAAAAGCAAAAAAAAAAATGTGAAGTTTATTAGACCACATTCATTCTGTGTCAAAAACCAATGCTGTGACAACTATTGAATCACAATTTAAATTCAGAGCTATATCAAGCTAGAATGTAGTGTCTATACCCTAACTGTTCAGGGTTCTACCTCTGCGGTCGTATAAAGCTGCACCTTGCGGAGCATCTGGTATATCAACATGTCAAGTTATTATTACCTGAAGAATCTATAGACACTGTGTGGTGTTATATGTCAGAAAGTAGAACCTCCGTGTGCTTCATACCTTGTATACAGATGCATAATGTTATAAAGTTTCCGTCTTTCATTGGTCCATTGTCTTGCTTGAAAACAAATGAGTAGAAAAATAACTATAAGATCATGTTTTTTTCTACATTGACTTCTTCAACAAACCATCCACGATCTTCTCATAATATTGTGCATGCTCCTTGTTTGAAGAAGCGGTTGGTCATTGATAGTACTGGTACATCATTTCTTGTAAGTTGTCTAAAACATGCTGGTAAACTCTGATTTAAAATTATAGTTATTAACCACAATTTGATTTGAAGATTAGTTTGGTCACTTTAGTGTTTAGTTAAAATGTCACCCCTTCGTCTGTTTCACTTCAGATCAGTACCGTTAGGTCACTTTAGTGTTTAATTAGAGTGTCACCCCTTTGTCTGTTTCACTTCAGATCAGTACCGTTAGGTCACTTTAGTGTTTAGTTAGAATGTCACCCCTTTGTCTGTTTTATTTCAGATCAGTACCGTTAGGTCACTTTAGTGTTTAGTTAGAGTGTCACCCCCTTGTCTGTTTCACTTCAGATCAGTACCGTTAGGTCACTTTAGTGTTTAGTTAGAATGTCACCCCTTTGTCTGTTTTATTTCAGATCAGTACCGTTAGGTCACTTTAGTGTTTAGTTAGAATGTCACCCTTTCGTCTATTTCACTTCAGATCAGTACCGTTAGGTCACTTTAGTGTTTAGTTACAATGTCACCTCTTTGTCTGTTTCACTTCAGATCAGTACCGTTAGGTCACTTTAGTGTTTAATTAGAGTGTCACCCCTTTGTCTGTTTCATTTCAGATCAATACCGTTAGGTCACTTTAGTGTTTAGTTAGAATGTCACCCCTTTGTCTGTTTCACTTCAGATCAGTACCGTTAGGTCACTTTAGTGTTTAGTTAGAATGTCACTCCTTCATCTGTTTCACTTCAGATCAGTACCGTTAGGTCACTTTAGTGTTTAGTTAGAGTGTCACCCCTTTGTCTGTTTCACTTCAGATCAATACCGTTTGGTCACTTTAGTGTTTAATTAGAATGTCACCCCTTCGTCTATTTCATTTCAGATCAGTACCGTTAAGTCACTTTAGTGTTTAATTAGAGTGTCACCCCTTTGTCTGTTTCATTTCAGATCAGTACCGTTAGGTCACTTTAGTGTTTAATTAGAGTGTCACCCCTTTGTCTGTTTCACTTCAGATCAGTACCGTTAGGTCACTTTAGTGTTTAGTTAGAATGTCACCCCTTTGTCTGTTTCACTTCAGATCAGTACCGTTAGGTCACTTTAGTGTTTAGTTAGAGTGTCACCCCTTTGTCTGTTTCATTTCAGATCAGTACCGTTAGGTCACTTTAGTGTTTAGTTAGAATGTCACCCCTTCGTCTATTTCATTTCAGATCAGTACCGTTAGGTCACTTTAGTGTTTAGTTAGAATGTCACCCCTTCGTCTGTTTCACTTCAGATCAGTACCGTTAGGTCACTTTAGTGTTTAGTTAGAGTGTCACCCCTTTGTCTGTTTCACTTCAGATCAGTACCGTTAGGTCACTTTAGTGTTTAGTTACAATGTCACCCCTTTGTCTGTTTCACTTCAGATCAGTACCGTTAGGTCACTTTAGTGTTTAGTTACAATGTCACTCCTTTGTCTGTTTCACTTCAGATCAGTACCGTTCAGTCACTTTAGTGTTTAATTAGAGTGTCACTCCTTTGTCTGTTTCACTTCAGATCAGTACCGTTAGGTCACTTTAGTGTTTAGTTAGAGTGTCACTCCTTTGTCTGTTTCACTTCAGATCAGTACCGTTAGGTCACTTTAGTGTTTAATTAGAGTGTCACTCCTTTGTCTGTTTCACTTCAGATCAGTACCGTTAGGTCACTTTAGTGTTTAGTTAGAATGTCACCCCTTTGTCTGTTTCACTTCAGATCAGTACCGTTAGGTCACTTTAGTGTTTAGTTAGAGTGTCACCCCTTCGTCTGTTTCACTTCAGATCAGTACCATTAGGTCACTTTAGTGTTTAGTTAGAGTGTCACCCCTTCGTCTGTTTCACTTCAGATCAGTACCGTTAGGTCACTTTAGTGTTTAATAGAGTGTCACCCCTTTGTCTGTTTCACTTCAGATCAGTACCGTTTGGTCACTTTAGTGTTTAATAGAGTGTCACCCCTTTGTCTGTTTCACTTCAGATCAGTACCGTTAGGTCACTTTAGTGTTTAATAGAGTGTCACCCCTTTGTCTGTTTCACTTCAGATCAGTACCGTTAGGTCACTTTAGTGTTTAATAGAGTGTTACCCCTTTGTCTGTTTCACTTCAGATCAGTACCGTTAGGTCACTTTAGTGTTTAGTTAGAGTGTCACCCCTTCGTCTGTTTCACTTCAGATCAGTACCGTTAGGTCACTTTAGTGTTTAGTTAGAATGTCACCCCTTTGTCTGTTTCACTTCAGGTCAGTACCGTTCAGTCACTTTAGTGTTTAGTTAGAATGTCACCCTTTCGTCTATTTCATTTCAGATCAGTACCGTTTGGTCACTTTAGTGTTTAATAGAGTGTCACCCCTTCGTCTGTTTCATTTCAGATCAGTACCGTTAGGTCAGTTTAGTGTTTAGTTAGAGTGTCACCCCTTCGTCTGTTTCACTTCAGATCAGTACCGTTAGGTCACTTTAGTGTTTAGTTAGAATGTCACCCCTTTGTCTGTTTCACTTCAGGTCAGTACCGTTCAGTCACTTTAGTGTTTAGTTAGAATGTCGCCCCTTCGTCTGTTTCATTTCAGGTCAGTACCGTTAGGTCACTTTAGTGTTTAGTTAGAATGTCACCCCTTTGTCTGTTTCATTTCAGATCAGCACCGTTAGGTCACTTTAGTGTTTAGTTAGAATGTCACCCTTTCGTCTATTTCATTTCAGATCAGTACCGTTAGGTCACTTTAGTGTTTAGTTACAATGTCACCCCTTTGTCTGTTTCACTTCAGATCAGTACCGTTAGGTCACTTTAGTGTTTAATAGAGTGTCACCCCTTTGTCTGTTTCATTTCAGATCAGTACCGTTAGGTCACTTTAGTGTTTAGTTAGAGTGTCACCCCTTTGTCTGTTTCATTTCAGATCAGCACCGTTAGGTCCCTTTAGTGTTTAGTTAGAATGTCACCCTTTCGTCTATTTCATTTCAGATCAGTACCGTTAGGTCACTTTAGTGTTTAGTTAGAATGTCACCCCTTCGTCTGTTTCACTTCAGATCAGTACCGTTAGGTCACTTTAGTGTTTAGTTAGAATGTCACCCCTTTGTCTGTTTCACTTCAGATCAGTACCGTTCAGTCACTTTAGTGTTTAGTTAGAATGTCACCCTTTCGTCTATTTCATTTCAGATCAGTACCGTTAGGTCACTTTAGTGTTTAATAGAGTGTCACCCTTTCGTCTGTTTCACTTCAGATCAGTACCGTTAGGTCACTTTAGTGTTTAGTAGAGTGTCACCCCTTTGTCTGTTTCACTTCAGATCAGTACCGTTAGGTCACTTTAGTGTTTAGTTAGAATGTCACCCCTTCATCTGTTTCACTTCAGGTCAGTACCGTTAAGTCAGTTTAGTGTTTAGTTAGAGTGTCACCCCTTCGTCTGTTTCACTTCAGATCAGTACCGTTAGGTCACTTTAGTGTTTAGTTAGAATGTCACCCCTTTGTCTGTTTCACGTCAGATCAGTACCGTTAGGTCCTTTTAGTGTTTAGTTGGAATGTCACCCCTTTGTCTGTTTCACTTCAGATCAGTACCGTTAGGTCACTTTAGTGTTTAGTTAGAATGTCACCCCTTTGTCTGTTTCACTTCAGATCAGTACCGTTAGGTCACTTTAGTGTTTAATTAGAGTGTCACCCCTTCGTCTATTTCACTTCAGATCAGTACCGTTAGGTCACTTTAGTGTTTAATAGAGTGTCACCCCTTCGTCTGTTTCACTTCAGATCAATACCGTTAGGTCACTTTAGTGTTTAGTAGAGTGTCACCCCTTTGTCTGTTTCACTTCAGATCAGTACCGTTAGGTCACTTTAGTGTTTAATAGAGTGTCACCCCTTCGTCTGTTTCACTTCAGATCAATACCGTTAGGTCACTTTAGTGTTTAGTTAGAATGTCACCCTTTCGTCTGTTTCACTTCAGATCAGTACCGTTAGGTCACTTTAGTGTTTAGTTAGAATGTCACCCCTTCATCTGTTTCACTTCAGGTCAGTACCGTTAAGTCAGTTTAGTGTTTAGTTAGAGTGTCACCCCTTCGTCTGTTTCACTTCAGATCAGTACCGTTAGGTCACTTTAGTGTTTAGTTAGAATGTCACCCCTTTGTCTGTTTCACGTCAGATCAGTACCGTTAGGTCCTTTTAGTGTTTAGTTAGAATGTCACCCCTTTGTCTGTTTCACTTCAGATCAGTACCGTTAGGTCACTTTAGTGTTTAGTTAGAATGTCACCCCTTTGTCTGTTTCACTTCAGATCAGTACCGTTAGGTCACTTTAGTGTTTAATTAGAGTGTCACCCCTTCGTCTATTTCACTTCAGATCAGTACCGTTAGGTCACTTTAGTGTTTAGTTAGAGTGTCAACCCTTTGTCTGTTTCACGTTAGATCAACACCGTAAGGTCACTTTGGTGTTTAGTTAGAATGTCACCCCTTTGTCTGTTTCACTTCAGATCAGTACCGTTAGGTCACTTTAGTGTTTAGTTAGAGTGTCACCCCTTCGTCTGTTTCATTTCAGATCAGTACCGTTAGGTCAGTTTAGTGTTTAGTAAGAATGTCACCCATTCGTCTATTTCATTTCAGATCAGTACCGTTAGGTCACTTTAGTGTTTAGTTAGAGTGTCACCCCTTTGTCTGTTTCACTTCAGATCAGTACCGTTAGGTCACTTTAGTGTTTAGTTAGAATGTCACCCATTCGTCTATTTCATTTCAGATCAGTACCGTTAGGTCACTTTAGTGTTTAGTTAGAGTGTCACCCCTTTGTCTGTTTCACTTCAGATCAGTACCGTTAGGTCACTTTAGTGTTTAATAGAGTGTCACCCCTTTGTCTGTTTCACTTCAGATCAGTACCGTTAGGTCACTTTAGTGTTTAGTTAAAATGTCACCCCTTTGTCTGTTTCACTTCAGATCAGTACCGTTAGGTCACTTTAGTGTTTAGTTAGAATGTCACCTCTTTGTCTGTTTCACTTCAGGTCAGTACCGTTAAGTCACTTTAGTGTTTAGTTAGAATGTCACCCCTTTGTCTGTTTCACTTCAGGTCAGTACCGTTCAGTCACTTTAGTGTTTAGTTAGAGTGTCACCCCTTTGTCTGTTTCACTTCAGATCAGTACCGTTAGGTCACTTTAGTGTTTAGTTAAAATGTCACCCCTTCATCTGTTTCACTTCAGATCAGTACCGTTAGGTCACTTTAGTGTTTAGTTAGAGTGTCACCCCTTCATCTGTTTCACTTCAGATCAGTACCGTTAGGTCACTTTAGTGTTTAGTTAGAATGTCACTCCTTTGTCTGTTTCACTTCAGATCAGTACCGTTAGGTCACTTTAGTGTTTAATTAGAGTGTCACCCCTTTGTCTGTTTCACTTCAGATCAGTACCGTTAGGTCACTTTAGTGTTTAATTAGAGTGTCACCCCTTTGTCTGTTTCACTTCAGATCAATACCGTTAGGTCACTTTAGTGTTTAATTAGAGTGTCACCCCTTTGTCTGTTTCACTTCAGATCAATACCATTAGGTCACTTTAGTGTTTAGTTAGAGTGTCACCCCTTGTCTGTTTCACTTCAGATCAGTACCGTTAGGTCGCTCTGGTTTTTAGTTGGAGTGTCACCCCCTTGTCTGTTTCACTTCAGATCAGTACCGTTAGGTCACTTTAGTGTTTAGTTAGAATGTCACCCCTTTGTCTGTTTCACTTCAGATCAGTACCGTTAGGTCACTTTAGTGTTTAGTTACAATGTCACCCCTTCGTCTGTTTCACTTCAGATCAATACCGTTAAGTCACTTTAGTGTTTAGTTAGAATGTCACCCCTTTGTCTGTTTCACTTCAGATCAGTACCGTTAGGTCACTTTAGTGTTTAGTTAGAATGTCACCCCTTTGTCTGTTTCATTTCAGATCAGTACCGTTAGGTCACTTTAGTGTTTAGTTAAAGTGTCACCCCTTCGTCTGTTTCACTTCAGATCAGTACCGTTAGGTCACTTTAGTGTTTAGTTAGAATGTCACCCCTTTGTCTGTTTCACTTCAGATCAGTACCGTTAGGTCACTTTAGTGTTTAGTTAGAATGTCACCCCTTTGTCTGTTTCATTTCAGATCAGTACCGTTAGGTCACTTTAGTGTTTAGTTAAAGTGTCACCCCTTCGTCTGTTTCACTTCAGATCAGTACCGTTAGGTCACTTTAGTGTTTAGTTAGAATGTCACCCCTTTGTCTGTTTCACTTCAGATCAGTACCGTTAGGTCACTTTAGTGTTTAGTTAGAATGTCACCCCTTTGTCTGTTTCACTTCAGATCAATACCGTTAGGTCACTTTAGTGTTTAGTTAGAATGTCACCCCTTTGTCTGGTCACTTTAGTGTTTAGTTAGAGTGTCACCCCTTCGTCTGTTTCACTTCAGATCAGTACCGTTAGGTCACTTTAGTGTTTAGTTAGAGTGTCACCCCCTTTGTCTGTTTCACTTCAGATCAGTACCGTTAGGTCACTTTAGTGTTTAATTAGAGTGTCACCCCTTTGTCTGTTTCACTTCAGATCAATACCGTTAGGTCACTTTAGTGTTTAATTAGAGTGTCACCCCTTTGTCTGTTTCACTTCAGATCAGTACCGTTAGGTCACTTTAGTGTTTAATAGAGTGTCACCCCCTTTGTCTGTTTCACTTCAGATCAGTACCATTAGGTCACTTTAGTGTTTAGTTACAATGTCACCCCTTCGTCTGTTTTCACTTCAGATCAGTACCGTTAGGTCACTTTAGTGTTTAGTTAGAATGTCACCCCTTCGTCTGTTTCACTTCAGATCAGTACCGTTAGGTCACTTTAGTGTTTAGTTAGAGTGTCACTCCTTTGTCTGTTTCACTTCAGATCAGTACCGTTAGGTCACTTTAGTGTTTAGTTAGAGTGTCACCCCTTCGTCTGTTTCACTTCAGATCAGTACCGTTAGGTCACTTTAGTGTTTAATAGAATGTCACCCCTTCGTCTGTTTCACTTCAGATCAGTACCGTTAGGTCACTTTAGTGTTTAGTTAGAATGTCACCCCTTTGTCTGTTTCACTTCAGATCAGTACCGTTAGGTCACTTTAGTGTTTAGTTAGAATGTCACCCCTTCGTCTGTTTCACTTCAGATCAGTACCGTTAGGTCACTTTAGTGTTTAGTTAGAGTGTCACTCCTTTGTCTGTTTCACTTCAGATCAGTACCGTTAGGTCACTTTAGTGTTTAGTTAGAGTGTCACCCCTTCGTCTGTTTCACTTCAGATCGGTTCCGTTACGGTATCATCTTATAAATAAGAAGATTTGGTACGAGTGCCAATGAGAAAACTCTCCATTCAAGTCGCAATGCATAAAAGTAAACAGTACAGTCTTGACGTACACCAAACAGCAGGCCACAAAGGACAACTATAATGTACAATAATTCAGACAGGAAAATCAACGGTCTAATCTACATAAGAAACGAGAGACACTTATTAACTACACCAACAAACGACAACCATAGCTGACGAAGAATTTATATTTCAGAAGGTAGAACACCTGGATTTTCTGTCTGTCATATGTGACCCATATTTAAAATTGAGAATGGGAATGGGGAATGTGTCAAAGAGACAACAACCCGACCATAGAACAGACAACAGCAGAAGGCCACCAATAGGTCTTCAATGCAGCGAGAAACTCCCGCACTCGGAGGTGTCCTTCAGCTGGTCCCTAAACAAATATATATACTAGTTCAGTGATAATGGACGTCATACTAAACTTCAAATTATACTCAAGAAACTAAAAACAATAATCATACAAGACTAACAAAGGCCAGAGGCTCCTGACTTGTGACAAGCGCAAAAATGCGGCGAGGCCGTTAAACATATTTTTTGATATCTCAACCCCCCCCCCCCCCCCCCCCCCCCCCCCTTATACATCTAGCCAATGTAGAAAAGTAAACGTATGACAATATGCACAGTAAACTCAGTTCAAGAGAAGTCCGAGTTCAATGTCAGAGGAGGTAACAAAAGTAAATTAACAAAATGACAATAATATATAAATAGCAACAGACTACTAGCAGTTACTGACATGCCAGCTCCAGACCTCAATTAACCTAATTGAAAGATTATGTCTTCATCATATCAATATCAGGCACAATCCCTCCTGTTAGGGGTTTAGTATTATATTATCATAAAATATATGAGAAGAACATAACCCGTGTCATGCCAACAACTGTTTTTTTTTTTTTTTTTAAATAAATGTGTTTAGTTCTGATGCAAAGACCCTATAAGTAAATCAATATTAAAGCCAAAATATGCAATCTTTATTGACCTGACAACAGTATCGTAACTATATCCCTTCTTAATAAGTCAGTTTAAAGGTTTCGCTAGCTTATGAGGTGAATAGTGACATTTTTGTGCTTTTTAAAGAATATTGCCATAAAAGATTGAATGTGAAATACCTGAACGTATAAGAAGACTGCATGTTAATTGTTTATTTTTATGTCAGTTGGACTCTTGTTAACAAAAAAAAAACGCTTGACCATATAAAATAAGAAGATTTTGTATGGTTAAAAAAGAGGACTCTCCACAAGAGACCAACTGACATAAAAAACTAACAACAAACGGTCACCGTTCTAATAAAAATTAACAACAAAAGGTCACCGGACTAATAAAAATTAAAACAAACGGTCAACGTTCGAATACATTCAATAGGAAGCTTGGCAATTTGACCAGTAGATTAAACGCGGATTGTGGCCATATCTTTATTAAAAATTCTTGTAATGACTTTTTTTAAATGTATAAAAATTTGATGGGACAAATTAAACTCTAAAAAAATTGTCAAATCAATGACTTCATTATTTATTCTTGTATCAATATCTTGAATAAACATCGTACGTATAAAGGATTGGTGGAAAGTTGCAAAAGGACAACATTATAAAATCTGTTTCATTCTAAGGTTCGGAGATAACAATAGCGTATACTAATGGGGACTATTATTAATCTAAACAGGTACTTAATGGAGGTAAAAGTGCACCTTTTTAAACGTGCCTGTCAATTTCTGGTCCAGAGAATACTAATTTTACTTATCGCAGTAGCCTCTGGTAATAGAAAATTGTTACACTAAAAGCTTTGTATAATCTTCTTCAGCTGTCTTACATCTATTGGCTTTTGTCGAAAATTATCTCAACTTTGTCATATTATAATTGGATAAGATGCGAGAAATAAAACAAACTTGTTTCTTGCAATGTATCATTTAGTGCTAAAATTTACTTAGATATTCAATAGTAGAATGACTTATTCGATAACTCACAAAAGGCGAACATAATGTCATTTGATTTTCAGATTTCCAATAAAAAAAAGACCGTACAACAGACATATATCTGCATTGAAGACTAATTGGTGGCCTTCTGCTGTATGGTCGGGTTGTTGTCCCTTTGACACATTCCCCATTTCCATTCTCAATTTTATAATCACGGATACGACGAAGCGGCACTGTGTTTTGGGAACAGTGTTTCTGTGTTTTTTTATCTGAATTAAAAATAATTGAATTGACCGGAGTTCTGTTTTACATTTTTAGCTCACCTGACCTGAAAGGTCAAGTGAGCTTTTCTCATCACTTGGCGTTCGTCGTCTGTCGTCCGTCGTCCGTCGTCCGTAAACTTTTACAAAAATCTTCTTCTCTGAAACTACTGGGCCAAATTTAACCTAACTTGGCCACAATCATCCTTGGGGTATCTAGTTTAAAAAATGTGTCCGATGACCTGGCCATCAAACCAAGATGGCCGCCACGGCTAAAAATAGAACACAGGGGTAAAATGCAGTTTTTGGCTTATAACTCAAAAACCAAAGCATTTAGAGCAAATCTGACATGGGGTAAAATTGATTATCAGGTCAAGATCTATCTGCCCTGAAATTTGCAGATGAATCATACAACCCGTTGTTGGGTTGCTGCCCCTGAATTGGTCATTTTAAGGAAATTTTGATGTTTTTGGTTATTATCTTGAATAGTATTATAGATAGAGATCAACTGTAAACAGAAATAATGTTCAGCAAAGTCAGATTTACAAATAAGTCAACATGACTGAAATGGTCATCTTTGGGGTATCTAGTTTAAGAAATGTGTCCGGTGACCCGGCCATTCAACCAAGATGGCCGCCACAGCTAGAAATAGAACATAGGGGTGAAATGCAGTTTTTGGCTAAAAACTCAAAAACCAAAGCATTAAGAGCAAATCTGACGGGGTTATATTGTTTATCAGGTCAAGATCTATCTGCCCTGAAATTGTCAGATGGATCGAACAGCTGGTTGTTGGGTTGCTGCCCCTGAATTGGTAATTTTAAGGAAATTTTGCAGTTTTTGGTTATTATCTTGAATACTATTATTGATAGAGATAAACTGTAAACAGAAATGATGTTCAGCAAAGTAAGATCTACAAATAAGTCAACATGACCAAAATTGTCAGAGAACTCCTTAAGGAGTTATTGTCCTTTATAGTCAATATTGAACAACTTTTCGTCATTTTTGTAACTTGTACAAAAATCTTCTTTTCTAAAACTATGGGCCAAATTTAACCAAACTTGGCCACAATCATTACTAGGGTATCTATTTTTAAAAAAGTGTCTAATGACCCTGCCTACCAACCAAGATGGTCGACATCAGTAAATACAGTAACAGGTGAGCGACACAGGCTCTTGAGAGCCTCTAGTTGCTATAAATGGACGGTGTTGTTTGTTTAGAGTAATATTGTCTAGGTTAAAACTACAAAATGGCATAAATATGAGTATTTCATAATCTTCCTCTTTAAATTTTACAGTTTTTCGTCTGATGTTGACGAATCGTTTTTTAGTTTTACAGTTTTTCGTCTGATGTTGGTGAAGCTTTTTTTTTTAGTTTTACAGTTTTTCGTTTGATCTTGGTGAAGCTTTTTTTTAGTTTTAGTTTTTCGTCTGGTCTTGGTGAAGGTGATTTAGTTTTACAGTTTTTCGTTTGATCTTGGTGAAGCTTATTTAGTTTTACAGTTTTTCGTCTGATCTTAGTGAAGCTGTTTTCGTTTGACAGTTTTCGTCTGATCTTGGTGAATCTTTTTTAGTTTTTCATCTGATGTTTTGAAACCTTTTTTTAGTTTTACAGTATTTCTTTTTTTTTTAGTTTTAGTTTTTCGTCTGATGTTAGTATAGCTTTTTTTTAGTTTTTCAGTTTTACATCTGACGGCAGTGTATCTTTTTCTTAAATGGACAACATAACAGCGAAATTTTGAAAAAGCGCTTCTGTATTTCCCTGCAATATCTTTGCGACTATGATTTTACATGTGATGTTAGGAAACGGTCATTTGATTTTCTATGAGGAAAAGGGGGGGGGGGTTTAAAAACGAATATCCTGGCTTGGATAAGACAGATCAATATGAATAGTCTGTAACACAAATGCAGAAATCAATCGTGTACAAAAGTGCAAATAAATTTTCGCGCAGAAAAAAGGAAACGGAGCAACAAATGAAAATGAAGTCAATCCAAAAAAAAACCTACTCGTTTTATGATACCTTTTATAGACATAAACTATCATATTTTATTTTAAATGAACCAACCTATCATACGGCTAATTTATATACCTTTCGAAAGCATATCATCTGTGCTATTTGTGTTCTGTCCAATCGTCTAGTATCCGTCAAATCACGATTGAAGGCGCCGCGGACAATTTCTAATTTTACAAGATGTCCTCAATTCTGTCTTTTAAATAATAAAAGTAAGTGTAGAACTATTAAAAACTTAAAAAGCAAATGTTACTAGTCACTTATTGATAAACTCATCATAGTTACCAGGATTGAAATTTTGTATTTTCACCAAACGCGCGTTTCGTCTACAAAATACTCATCAGTGACGCTCTAATCAAAAAAAGTTTTAAAAGGCCATATAAAGTACGAAGTTGAGAAACGCTCTTTAATGAAAATATATATATATATATATATATTGAAGAGATCAGAAAATTGTTTTCTTCAGCTATTGTCTTTTGTTATTTGGAGATTTCGGTGTCGAAGAAATGATTGTTTTGTCTTTCGTTATTTGGAGATTTGGGTACTGAAGAAAGATTGTTTTGTCTTTCGTTATTTGGAGATCTGTACTGAAGGAAGATTGTTTTGTCTTTCGTTATTTGGAGATTTGTACTGAAGGAAGATTGTTTTGTCTTTCGTTATTTGGTGATCTGAGTACTGAAGGAAGATTGTTTTGTCTTTCGTTATTTGGAGATTTGTACTGAAGGAAGATTGTTTTGTCTTTCGTTATTTGGTGATCTGAGTACTGAAGGAAGATTGTTTTGTCTTTCGTTATTTGGAGATTTGGGTACTGAAGGAAGATTGTTTTGTCTTTCGTTATTTGGAGATTTGGGTACTGAAGAAAGATTGTTTTGTCTTTCGTTATTTGGAGATCTGAGTACTGAAGGAAGATTGTTTTGTCTTTCGTTATTTGGAGATTTGGGTACTGAAGGAAGATTGTTTTGTCTTTCGTTATTTGGAGATTTGGGTACTGAAGAAAGATTGTTTTGTCTTTCGTTATTTGGAGATCTGAGTACTGAAGGAAGATTGTTTTGTCTTTCGTTATTTTGAGATTTGTGTACTGAAGGAAGATTGTTTTGTCTTTCGTTATTTGGAGATTTGGGTACTGAAGGAAGATTGTTTTGTCTTTCGTTATTTGGAGATTTGTACTGAAGGAAGATTGTTTTGTCTTTCGTTATTTGGAGATTTGTGTACTGAAGGAAGATAGTTTTGTCTTTCGTTATTTGGAGATTTGTACTGAAGGAAGATTGTTTTGTCTTTCGTTATTTGGAGATTTGTGTACTGAAGGAAGATTGTTTTGTCTTTCGTTATTTGGAGATTTGGGTACTGAAGGAAGATTGTTTTGTCTTTCGTTATTTGGAGATCTGTACTGAAGGAAGATTGTTTTGTCTTTCGTTATTTTGAGATTTGTGTACTGAAGGAAGATTGTTTTGTCTTTCGTTATTTGGAGATTTGTGTACTGAAGGACGATTGTTTTGTCTTTCGTTATTTGGAGATTTGTACTGAAGGAAGATTGTTTTGTCTTTCGTTATTTGGAGATTTGTGTACTGAAGGAAGATAGTTTTGTCTTTCGTTATTTGGAGATTTGTACTGAAGGAAGATTGTTTTGTCTTTCGTTATTTGGAGATTTGTGTACTGAAGGAAGATTGTTTTGTCTTTCGTTATTTGGAGATTTGGGTACTGAAGGAAGATTGTTTTGTCTTTCGTTATTTGGAGATTTGTACTGAAGGAAGATTGTTTTGTCTTTCGTTATTTGGAGATTTGGGTGTTGAAGGAAGATTGTTTTGTCTTTCGTTATTTGGAGATTTGTGTACTGAAGGAAGATTGTTTTGTCTTTCGTTATTTGGAGATTTGTACTGAAGGAAGATTGTTTTGTCTTTCGTTATTTGGAGATTTGGGTACTGAAGAAAGATTGTTTTGTCTTTCGTTATTTGGAGATTTGGGTACTGAAGGAAGATTGTTTTGTGTTTCGTTATTTGGAGATTTGTGTACTGAAGGAAGATTGTTTTGTCTTTCGTTATTTGGAGATCTGTACTGAAGGAAGATTGTTTTGCCTTTCGTTAATTGGAGATTTGTGTACTGAAGGAAGATAGTTTTGTCTTTCGTTATTTGGAGATTTGTACTGAAGGAAGATTGTTTTGTCTTTCGTTATTTGGAGATTTGGGTACTGAAGGAAGATTGTTTTGTCTTTCGTTATTTGTCTTTCGTTATTTGGAGATTTGTACTGAAGGAAGATTGTTTTGCCTTTCGTTATTTGGAGATTTTGGGTACTGAAGGAAGATTGTTTTGTCTTTCGTTATTTGGAGATCTGAGTACTGAAGGAAGATTGTTTTGTCTTTCGTTATTTGGAGATTTGTGTACTGAAGGAAGATAGTTTTGTCTTTCGTTATTTGGAGATTTGTACTGAAGGAAGATTGTTTTGTCTTTCGTTATTTGGAGATTTGTGTACTGAAGGAAGATTGTTTTGTCTTTGGTTATTTGGAGATGTGTATTGAAGGAAGATTGTTTTGTCTTTCGTTATTTGGAGATTTGTACTGAAGGAAGATTGTTTTGTCTTTCGTTATTTGGAGATTTGTGTACTGAAGGAAGATAGTTTTGTCTTTCGTTATTTGGAGATTTGTACTGAAGGAAGATTGTTTTGTCTTTCGTTATTTGGAGATTTGTGTACTGAAGGAAGATTGTTTTGTCTTTCGTTATTTGGAGATCTGTACTGAAGGAAGATTGTTTTGTCTTTCGTTATTTGGAGATTTGTGTACTGAAGGAAGATAGTTTTGTCTTTCGTTATTTGGAGATTTGTACTGAAGGAAGATTGTTTTGTCTTTCGTTATTTGGAGATTTGGGTGTTGAAGGAAGATTGTTTTGTCTTTCGTTATTTGGAGATCTGTACTGAAGGAAGATTGTTTTGTCTTTCGTTATTTGGAGATCTGAGTACTGAAGGAAGATTGTTTTGTCTTTCGTTATTTGGAGATTTGTGTACTGAAGGAAGATTGTTTTGTCTTTCGTTATTTGGAGATTTGTGTACTGAAGGAAGATTGTTTTGTCTTTCGTTATTTGGAGATTTGGGTACTGAAGGAAGATTGTTTTGCCTTTCGTTATTTGGAGATTTGTACTGAAGGAAGATTGTTTTGCCTTTCGTTATTTGGAGATTTGGGTGTTGAAGGAAGATTGTTTTGTCTTTCGTTATTTGGAGATTTGTGTACTGAAGGAAGATTGTTTTGTCTTTCGTTATTTGGAGATTTGTACTGAAGGAAGATTGTTTTGCCTTTCGTTATTTGGAGATTTGGGTACTGAAGGAAGATTGTTTTCTCTTCGTTTTGTATCTTCTACTCCACTTCTTCCATAACAGATCAGGATTATTTATATTTCTGTTGAACCTTTACTTTTATTAATTCATTATTGTAGATAATAAAATATTGTATTGTTATCGTTGTAAGTCTCCTTTAATTTTTCACATTTTTAAACTGTGGAGATTAAGAGCTTGATATTATAAGGTTATCTATATTAACATCTACATGTCTTCGTTGTTAATTTGTGTCGTTGGGTTGGTGGGTCTTACACGCATACCCCACATCTCATTTTAATCCTTCTTAGTTTCCTACAGAATTCGTAAACAACTTATGATGTCAACTAATTTTAATACCAGGAATTATTAATTCTCATTATTTTTATGCCATCTCTTATCTATTCTATTTTTTCGAGGCGTTGGCTAATGAAATGTAATCGGATTTTAGAGTTAAATATAAATTTCTGTCATAATTGGAAAGGCTTAACATGTTGTTCATGTTGTTCAGCTTTAATCATCTCGAATGAAAATAAAATGAATTGGTCAATATCTTTTATTTTAAAATATTTAAAATCAAAACTATGAAATTAATAAAATTCATCACTCAGACAGTACAGAGGTGACAATTTTCAGCAAATAATTCAATTATTGTCGTTTTAAACAATGTTCATATCTGCAGAGGTAATAGTTTTTATAAAACCAATCGATTTACCTATGTTATACCACGTGACCGTAAATCATTACCACCTGTAAAGGTGTGCGAAATGTATTACACATAATTGACAGTTGAAATTGACCATGTTTGGGTAGGAGGAACGTAAACAGAAGAAGAAAAAACATACATTTCTATGTTCACAAGGAAGTTGAAGGATACAAGAAATTTGTTAATGAATGCATCTTTGACCTCCACACAGGTAAAATACCTAAGTGGACTGGGGCGTAAAGATTAAGGTCAGTGACGTTAATTCATTACCTATTTTACTTATGTTCACCGGTAGTCTACTGATCTAAAGATCATAATGGGAACATTCAAGATGAATAGGAATTCGGCTTATGATATTTATTTATGAGGAATTAAGCGAAAACTGTAAACATCAAAATGAGTCTTTTTAACTGGAAAAAGAGTTTGGCAATAAGTGAAAAAGAACCTACATTTAAAGTTCGATATCTTGGGAATGTACAAACCGCTATGATGAAAGGAGAGGGTTGTGTTGACAAGCCAGTAACAATTATTTGGAATAATTATACGCGGAGTTCACATCCTGGTTTGGAAATGAAGTTGACAATCACGAGTTCTGGACTGAGTGCCTACACAAAAGAGCAGGGGATCACTGAATACCGTGCTCATCGTATTTCCTATTGTATTGCTCACCCAAAATATCCTAGATTATTTGTCTGGGTTTATAGACATGAAGGTAAGAAAATGAAAGTAGAACTACGATGTCATGCAGTATTGTGCAAAACCGAGGCAAAGGCGAAGGCACTTGCAGTTCAATTACACGAGAAACTTAAATTTGCCTTAAAGGAATTTTGCAGAGAAAAAACACGGAAACAGAATTCACGGTTAGTGTTGCAAAGAACTAATTCATTACCTCAGTCCGGTGAAATTTTACCTAAAAGGACTCAGTTTTTGAGCACGGGACAAAAATTCAAACCACCAATTTCAAAATCAAACACGGCACCTAAACTGGGTGACATATGGGAGGACCCAATTGATGAAGAATTAGCAGAAATTGACGAGGAAGATGACATGCTCGATGAAGAAGAACCACAATCCCCCACGGTTAGAGCATTAGACTTGGGGGGCAAACCAATTGATGTGGATTCTCTTAGTAATCGTGTTATAGACCTAGAAATCGGAAACAATATAGACGAATTAAAATTGAATAGTGAGGTACAATTCTGTTTAAACGGTGACTCAGATGATGAAAGTTCTGAGTCTGGTTTTCACGAGCAAGATCAAGAAGGGATCAAAGACGGTGTGAACACGATAGATAGTACAAGTCTAGAGGGCGAAGTATGTGAGAATCCGTCAGGGGAAGTTCTAGAAGAACGTACAGTGATGACATGTTTATAATATTGTACAACTATGACAGGTAAGCCCCCTGGTCTTGTTTTATTTCCAAATATTGACAAGACATCGTATTATATCATACTTTCAAAGAATACACTAAAGACTATCTACTCAGGGGACTTGTTAAAGCAAAAACAAGAGTATACAAAAATATATATGTTAAAGCAAAAACAAGGGTATACAAAAATATATATGTTAAAGCAAAAACAAGAGTATACAAAAATATATATGTTAAAAACAAGGGTATACAAAAATATTTGTTAAAGCAAAAACAATTGTAATAAGGGTATATAAAAATATACTAATAAGTATGTGGTCAACCTTTCTTCAAGAGTATGCATGAAATATTTGCACCTGGACATTAAAGAAACAATATTTCTTCATCAACAACCAATTTTAACCTTTTCTATCCACAGTGGTCCAAAACTTATTCATGTAAATCAAATAACATTAAGCGAGTAGGGGTCATTATACATGACATTTGGCATTGTTTTATTGAGAAAGAATACCACTTTCTTTACCCGAATATCAGTTATAAATTGCATGTTAGCTGTAAGTACATATTCTATAAAAGAGGAAGGCGTGCTCCCATTTTTTGGTGTATTCATATGTACAGAAAATTACCTTGAATATAAATATTGTTCGGGGCGACGTATATAATTATTGAAGAATATCTCTTCGTGTAACTGATGCTTTTTTAAAGGCATTTATGGAGGGAGGCTTTAGTTATTGTATCTAATCTTTTATTCCAAGTTTTGGTTATTCTTACTGATGAGTGTTTTGGAATGTTGTGGATGAAACTTTTGGTAAACTATTTGCTAGTCCATTGTCGATTAAAAATATATTGCTTCCATTTACGATTTTAACCGTTTCGCATCCTCTTATTCTCCTGTATGATGGTAGAGATCAACTTAGTCAATCTCTATGGTAAACTTAAATCTATGAGGCCTGCTACATGTAGCTGATATTAACTCCATCAATCTTGTAAATATGTGTGTTTTCTATTGTGACGGACCAAACTTGCGTATTTTAGGTGGGTTCTTTTCATACATGTAGCTTAATACTAAATAATACATAATGTCGTATATGATCAATTCCCTAGAATTTATTTCCAACTTGAACTATTTTTAAAACGTGTTTGAATCAGAACGTAAATTCTCAGTATAATAGCTCCATGTGTGTTTTTCGGGGTGTAACAAAAAGTTGGTTTACTTTTTAAAACGTTTAAACCCGCTGCAATAGTATGAACTTGTCCTAAGTCAGAAATCTGATGTTCATTAGTTGCTGTTTGTTGATGTGGTCCATAAGTGTCTCTCGTTACTCGTTTCTTTTTTTATTTACTAGTAGATTAGACCTTTGGTATTCCCGTTTGAATGGCTTTATACAATTATTTTTAGGGGCTCTTTATGGTTTGTTTTAGTGTTTAACGATGTGAGCCAAGGCTTCGTGTTGGAAGACCGTACTTTACCTATAATGGTTTACTTTTATAAATTGTGACTTGGATGAAGAGATGTCCCATTTGCACTCATACCACATATTCTGATAACTATATCTGAAGAAAGCTCAAAAACTCAATTTCAAAAAATGTGGCTAACTCGGATACAAAGTATTTCATATTGGCGATAATTGCTGAAAGACGGAGTGAATGAAAAGTACCATTGATACAAAAATGAGAACGTGTAAAATTACGCAATTTTGTATTAAATGCAACCACCGTCAACGTTTTTGCGTGGAAAACAATTTTCAATCAGTGAAAAATACGTAAAATAAAAGTCATGTACATGTTTATATTATATAAAATTGTGAATGCAAGCAGGGATTAAAAAAAAAAGATACCTAAGAACAGAAAACAGCACAAAACCACCACAGCGAGACAATCCCGCTCGGGAAGTAAATTTGTGTAAGGGCTTCGGATGGGACATTAACAAATTTGTAAACTTTCTAGTTCCAAGGACATTTGGCATTTATTGTTTGTGATGATAGAGATACAAATACAGGGGAAATTCACCATACCTCTTTATTACGTTTAACTGAAGTCTCTATAAATATTTACGACGATTTTATTAAGTGGAGAGCGAAAGTATACAAATATGGATCTAAATTATACAAACATGTTTACAGTTCTGAAGTTCATTTTAAAATGTCCACTAAGCCAACCTACATGTACATAAATGCGTAAATGTTTATATTTTAATGTAATATTTAGAATTTGTATACATATATCATATCGCTTATGCGACGTTTCTATCAAAACAGGTTGATGTACATGTGTTACCATTCTAACGAGAAATTATATAACTTTGTTGGTTGATGTTCATGTGTTACCGTTCCCGTTCTTATATGAGAGATTAAATTAGAACATAAAGCCCCAGTCACGTGGACATTCGTATGCTTATATGCATGTATATATGAATGTGGAAATACATATTTGGCTAAAACGTGCATTTGACTGCAAATTGCTGCTAGATTGAAGTAATGGGGTTATATATTTGTATAGTTTTTATCCCGTATTCCCGTCGATCCATTCATCCGTCAGTCCGTCAGCCCGTTAGTCGAGGTTTCTGGCTGATTGATCCCTTGTATCGGATTACAACCTATCTATGTGTGGGTCAGATTGGAAATAAAAATAGCAGATTTTTTTCGGAACAAGACACACATTGAAATAATAAGAAGGATCCTCTAGTAAAGTCGAATTTAGCTCCTGTCAGTGATAGACCGCCTTTTTAATATGCAAAGTGTATGTTATACAGCTCTTGTTAAAAAAATCAAATGCACACATTTCATATTTCCATTAACATACATAGACAAATATGCATATTTGAATTCATCGCTACAAACAGTGCATTAATTAAGCATCTTTATTTGTATCTGAAGATAAATGTACATGCTTCCCTTTATTCACATGCTAGTATTTTACAAGTCACTCGCACAAGTGACGAAACATTGCAAAGTATCTTTACGCACCAGGCGCGGATCCAAAAAAGGGGGGGGGGGGGTGTTCCGGGTGTTGGAACCCCCCTTTTTGGGACGATCAATGCATTTGAATGGGGACATGTAGTTGGAACCCCCCCTTTTTTTGTCCTGGGTTAGGACCCCGCCGTTTTTTAAAATGGCTGGATCCGCCCCTGCGCAGTCAATAAACTCTTGCATGTTCCATATTTATTGAACTTGTTGTAATTCAATTGATTACGATGGAGTATGGTTTTCGGAAGTTGTTAGAATTATCAAACGATTTATATATGTAACCGATTATATAATTGAGATCTAGATACTAGAAGAAGCTAACTTTCGAGGTTGCTAATAAGCAAGAAAACAAACATCAGATGAAGGCTGGTGGGTTGGTGATTTTCCTGAACAGGTTGAAATTCCTGAACGTTGTAGACACTCATTATACAATGAAACTTTAAATTTTATTTTTTTCGCCATTTCATGAAACCTGATCAGATTTTGATACGGTTCATATAGTTAATGAAATTTAGTGGTAAAGATTGCGTCCTCAAGTCCTGCTTATAATTTATAATAGGTACTTAAACGTCATGTTTATATATATAAACTGGCAAAAGTATTATTGGTTTAGAAATAATACACTGATTACGATGCAAGTAATGCACACTGTTGATAATCTGATTGTGTGTATGATTTATGAGATTTAGACGTAATCGCTTGAAGTTTGAAGAAGGGAAAATAATCAAAAAATTTATATAGACAGGCTATCAAGGCATGTAGTGTTACACTACTGGTTAAGGTTAGGGTGAAGGTTGGCGCCTATTAATACGTTTACACCCGCTGCATTTATATGCATCTATCCTAAGTCAGTAGACAGTTGTTCAGTGGTTGTCGTTTGTTAGTGTGGTTTATAGGTGTTTTTGGTGTTTTATATACATATAGATTAGACCTTTGGAATCCCGGTTTGAATTGTTTTACGCTTTTCTTATTGGGGGCCCTGTATAGCTTGCTGTTTGATGTGAGCCAAGACTCCGTGTTGTAGGCAGTACTTTCTGACCTATAAACTTTTTTTTATACATTGTGGCTTGGACATTTATAAATAATGTTATGTTTAAAACTAGGTATACATAATGTAATGTCTTAAACTGCATGGGTATAAATAGTATAAGTTTGATTATAGGTAATAATGTCATGTTTAAAACTAGATAAAGATAAAACCTATAATCAACGGGACAATTATAAAAAAATCTTTCACGGAAAGAAACGTTCAGCTTAAACCATGCACTAGAGGCATTCTTTTTGCTGTTTTCGGTTTCGCTGTAGTTGCAAAAACACAGGAATTATATCATTTGGGATATGATTCATTAATAAAATTAAAATAAAATTAAAATGCAGACTTGCAATTGTGTATGTCACTTTACAATTTATTATTCAATTATATAACGGTTAAACAATACACCTCCTTTTCATAAAGGCGTTCGGTATGTATGTCTTGTGTTTTATGTACGGCCTGCGGACAGTTTCAGACATAAGAAGGCAATGAAATATCCCATTTTACTTATAGGTTCCTTGGTAATAAGGTCAAATAAAGTTGATATTCGCTAATGGTCTGTGAATCATGATTATACAGTTTTACTAAATAAATTATTTGATTAAGTTTATTGAACAAGTGAGGTAAGGTTTTCTGAACTAAAAATCAATGACTTGAGGTGCTTTTATTGTATTGATTTTTCTGTTATTTTTAGTTTCTTGAATTTTCCTCGCATTTGTGGATTGTTGGATTGTGTCTCGTAATTATCCCTATGATCTAATCTCTTTCAATCGAGTGAGGTTTTATGAAACACATTACATTGCAGAACTAAAATTTATCACTGAACAAATCTTGGTTTGTTAAAAATCACATGAATATACATTGTAATGAATTCTTCTTCCAATTTGATACAAACTCATATATATTGTTAAAGACGAAGGACCAATTTAATTTTTCAAAGGAAATCTAAATGTTGACTTGAAAATAATTAAGCACATTATTCAGGGTTTGAACGTTTTTTTTCTGTTGGATTCTTAATAATACTGATGGAATTAGCTTAACGTACAAGGTACTTCATTATTTACACCCTAACTGACATATATTTTACAGACCGGCTACATGTATTTTACAGACCGACTACATGTATTTTACAGACCTGTACATGTATTCTTCAGACCTAAATACATACCTACATGTATTTTACAGACCCACAATATTTTTACAGACCTATATGTATTCTACAGACTATGTGTATTTTACAGACCTAAATGTATTTTACAGACCTAAATGTATTTTACAAACCTACATGTTTTTTTTACAGACCTACATGTATTTTACAAACCTAAATGTATTTTACAGAACTAAATGTATTTTACAAACCTACATGTTTTTTTACAGACCTAGGTGTATTTTACAGACCTAAATGTATTTTACAGACCTACATGTATTTTACAGATCTAAATGTATTTTACAAACCTTCGTGTATTTTACAGACCTTAATGTATTTTACAGACCTACATGTATTTTACAGACCTAAATGTATTTTACAGACCTAAATGTATTATTTTACAGACCTAGGTGTATTTTACAGACCTAAATGTATTTTACAAACCTACATGTATTTTACAGACCTAAATGTATTTTACAGACCTAAATGTATTTTACAGACCTAGGTGTATTTTACAGACCTAAGTGTATTTTACAAACCTACATGTTTTTTTACAGACCTAGGTGTATTTTACAGACCTAAATATATTTTACAGACCTACATGTATTTTACAAACCTACATGTATTTTGCAGACCTAAATGTATTTTACAGACCTGAATGTATTTTACAAACCTACATGTATTTTACAGACCTAGATGTATTTTACAGACCTAAATGTATTTTACAAATCTTCGTATAATTTACAGACCAACATGTATTCTAAATATATTTTACAAACCTTCGTATATTTTACAGACCTAAATGTATTTTACAGACCTACATGTATTTTACAGACCTACATGTATTTTACAGACAAATGTATTTTACAGACCTAGGTGTATTTTACAGACCTACATGTATTTTACAAACCTACATGTACTTGACAGACCTAAATGTTTTTACAGACCTAAATGTAGACCTACATGTATTTTACAGACCTACATGTATTTTACAGACCTAGGTGTATTTTACAGACCTAAATGTATTTTACAGACCTAGGTGTATTTTACAGACCTACATGTATTTTACAAACCTACATGTATTTTACAGACCTTAATGTATTTTACAGACCTACATGTATTTTACAGACCTAAATGTATTTTACAGACCTAAATGTATTTTACAAACCTTCGTGTATTTTACAGACCTAAATGTATTTTACAGACCTACATGTATTTTACAGACCTAAATGTATTTTACAAACCTTCGTGTATTTTACAGACCTTAATGTATTTTACAGACCTACATGTATTTTACAGACCTAAATGTATTTTACAGACCTAAATGTATTATTTTACAGACCTAGGTGTATTTTACAGACCTAAATGTATTTTACAGACCTAAATGTATTTTACAGACCTAGGTGTATTTTACAGACCTAAATGTATTTTACAAACCTACATGTATTTTACAGATCTAAATGCATTTTACAGACCTAAATGTATTTTACAAACCTACATGTATTTTACAGACCTAAATGTATTTTACAGACCTTAATATTTTTTACAGACCTAGGTGTATTTTACAAACATACATGTATTTTACAGACTTAAATGTATTTTACAAACCGACATGTATTTTACAGACCTAAATGTATTTTATAAACCTAAATGTATTTTACAGACCTACATGTATTTTACAGACCTATGTGTATTTTACAAACCTAAATGTTTTTTACAGACCTAGGTGTATTTTACAAACCTACATGTTTTTTTTACAGACCTACATGTATTTTACAAACCTAAATGTATTTTACAGAACTAAATGTATTTTACAAACCTACATGTTTTTTTACAGACCTAGGTGTATTTTACAGACCTAAATGTATTTTACAGACCTACATGTATTTTACAGACCTAAATGTATTTTACAAACCTTCGTGTATTTTACAGACCTTAATGTATTTTACAGACCTACATGTATTTTACAGACCTAAATGTATTTTACAGACCTAAATGTATTATTTTACAGACCTAGGTGTATTTTACAGACCTAAATGTATTTTACAAACCTACATGTATTTTACAGACCTAAATGTATTTTACAGACCTAAATGTATTTTACAGACCTAGGTGTATTTTACAGACCTAAGTGTATTTTACAAACCTACATGTTTTTTTACAGACCTAGGTGTATTTTACAGACCTAAATATATTTTACAGACCTACATGTATTTTACAAACCTACATGTATTTTGCAGACCTAAATGTATTTTACAGACCTGAATGTATTTTACAAACCTACATGTATTTTACAGACCTAGATGTATTTTACAGACCTAAATGTATTTTACAAATCTTCGTATAATTTACAGACCAACATGTATTCTAAATATATTTTACAAACCTTCGTATATTTTACAGACCTAAATGTATTTTACAGACCTACATGTATTTTACAGACCTACATGTATTTTACAGACAAATGTATTTTACAGACCTAGGTGTATTTTACAGACCTACATGTATTTTACAAACCTACATGTACTTGACAGACCTAAATGTTTTTACAGACCTAAATGTAGACCTACATGTATTTTACAGACCTACATGTATTTTACAGACCTAGGTGTATTTTACAGACCTAAATGTATTTTACAGACCTAGGTGTATTTTACAGACCTACATGTATTTTACAAACCTACATGTATTTTACAGACCTTAATGTATTTTACAGACCTACATGTATTTTACAGACCTAAATGTATTTTACAGACCTAAATGTATTTTACAAACCTTCGTGTATTTTACAGACCTAAATGTATTTTACAGACCTACATGTATTTTACAGACCTAAATGTATTTTACAAACCTTCGTGTATTTTACAGACCTTAATGTATTTTACAGACCTACATGTATTTTACAGACCTAAATGTATTTTACAGACCTAAATGTATTATTTTACAGACCTAGGTGTATTTTACAGACCTAAATGTATTTTACAGACCTAAATGTATTTTACAGACCTAGGTGTATTTTACAGACCTAAATGTATTTTACAAACCTACATGTATTTTACAGATCTAAATGCATTTTACAGACCTAAATGTATTTTACAAACCTACATGTATTTTACAGACCTAAATGTATTTTACAGACCTTAATATTTTTTACAGACCTAGGTGTATTTTACAAACATACATGTATTTTACAGACTTAAATGTATTTTACAAACCGACATGTATTTTACAGACCTAAATGTATTTTATAAACCTAAATGTATTTTACAGACCTACATGTATTTTACAGACCTATGTGTATTTTACAAACCTAAATGTTTTTTACAGACCTAGGTGTATTTTACAAACCTACATCTTTTTTTTTTTTTTTTTTTTAACTTTTTGCCTAAGTATTTTGATTATGGGCTTATGAATTGTTAGCTTTCGTATTTTGATTAGAGGCTTATGAATTGTTCGCCTTAGTGTTTTGATTTAATAGAGACTTATGAATTGTTCGCCTTAGTGTTTTGATTTAATAGAGACTTATGAACTGTTTGCCTTGGTATTTTTATTAGGGGCTTATGAACTGTATCCTGTAGTATTTTGATTTGGGGCATATGAACTGTTTGCCTTATTATTTCATACAAATTCAAGTGTTCATAGGTCAATTATGGAAGAATTTTGTATTAAATCTTTAAATATTCCTGGATTTTGATTGTTTTTTCCCTCCATCTTTGTAAATGAATGGTTTGTTCCGACACATCAGTCATCTGGTGCAAGCAGTGGAAATAATAAATTATGCCATCTTGTCCAAAATGAAATTTGTAAATGAGAACTGGAATGTTATCATTCGCCGTTTTTTTGTGCAAAAAGACAACGGAAGTATCGACGATTAAATCATTATTAATCAAAATTGAAATGTGTCATCCACCCACCCTTCACGTTGTGTTGTTTTCTACATTTGAAAATGCCTGTATAAAGTCAGGAATATGACAGTTGTCCATTCGTTTGATGTGTTTTGTCATTTAATTTTACCATGACAGTGTGATTAGGGACTTTCCGATTGAATTTTCCTCGGAGCTCAGTATTTTTGTGATTTTTAACCTCTTCTTATTAGTAAATCTGAAATTTAGGTTTTAAATATTGTTTCGATAACTTCATTTGTTGTGGTTTCATTTAAAATAAGTCTAAAATACGCGATATTGTAAATAGATAAGACAGAAAACACTGAGCCAGACTATTTAGTTTTGTTACGTAGAAAAGGATAAGATTGTTTTATATATACCGACGGTTTAAATGTCATCTTTATTACGGTAATAGAATAGTAAACCGATGGTTATTTGTTACCATTCTAATATATTTGTATTGTAACAGAGTCCCTGGGGTTAGTTACACTATTACACGTGTACGTAGACATGTAGGTGTGTATTGTTACAAGGTCCCTGGGGATAATTGTTACACGTACACGTATAAACACATGTAGGTGTGTATTGTTACAAGGTCCCTGGGGATAATTGTTACACGTGTATAAACACATGTAGGTGTGTATTGTTACCGTTTTTCGTGTTTATCGGGTTTGACCCACATTTGTATAAGAATGGAATATATTTGACATTGCGAAGTCATTTAATAGTGTGACATCACAAACTAACCAACTCCAACACAGAGAAAAATAGCGCATAATACGATGAATGTAGGGGAAAAAGTCACAGGAAAAAAGGCACGGAAAAAGTCACAGGAAAAAAGGTCACAGGAAAAAAATTCACCGGAAAAAAGTCACAATATATATTTTGTATGAAGTAGTCATATAGTTTTCTTTTTATTTGAGTCAAAATAAAAAAAAGTCACAATTATTAAATATATATGTTATATATTTGACCACATGTTATTTCGATTTTTTAAGATGAGAATCCTTAAATTGAGTGTTAAACAAACAACTCATTGCTATTAGGCTAGCAATAGTTTGGTATTTACAACAATTATTGATAGGGACTGTTGATATCGTTTAGTGGCTTCTTGTGGCTCATTTCCCTTTTTAAAGACTTTTCACTGTATTGGTAGGAAGCCATGCCAATGAAAAACAATTTGTGCTCATTATTAAATAAAAGGAAACAATAAGATTTCCCTGTTTATTAAAAAGTCAGTTTTGAATAAAAAGAACATATTCTTTTACACTATTATTAGTTGATCATGAAATCAAATTTACCACTTACGATAATTAATCTGATACAAGTATATAATGACTTTTTTTCCATGCATTTAAAAAAAATTAGTTATCTATTGCATACTGCAAATAGTGAATTTTTCATGTGCATTCCAACATACTTCTGATAAACAATTATACTTAAATATATATTGTGACATTTTTTCCTTGTGACTTTTCTTGTGACATTTTTTCTGTGACTTTTTTCCTAGGGATTTTGTGACTTTTTTCCAGTGACTTTTTTTCCTGTGACTTTTTTTTTCCATTTACCTACTACGATAGAGCAAACATTACTTCCCGAAATGGTATAAAACGGGGACAAATATCAATGATGAAACAATATATGTATGCAAACAAGACGGGACAACAGACAGTGACGTATCTCAAACTAACAATACATGTATGCAAACACAATCACAAAACAAAGAGTGAAATACATCAACGCTACCTCCTCATCTACCCTTATCAAAATCAAGGTCAAAGAAGTACCACAAACCTAAATGCTGCCAAGTAACCATCACTTTCCAAGAACCAGTCAGTAGAATACCACAAACGTCATCGGTGCCATTTGACCAACAATTAACAAGAACCAAAGTCAGTGGAATACCACAAACCTCAACGCCGCCGCCTGATCAAAGTCAAAGAAAAGCCACGTACAAACGATAAAACAAGAAGACCATCAAGCAACGTCATGGGTAGAAAAAGTCTGTGAAATACAAAAAAAACATGTATAACATTACTGATTTGACAAACCAAACACCAAGCTGACAACCAACACAAAAGAACGTAACAATTCTCATTCAATAAACCAAACACAAAGATGAAAAACAATATCACACTAACTGTAAAATCTTGGTAAAGCACAAAGCTGACAAGGGTTAGGATCAGATCTTTAGAAGGATACTATAACACATTAACATAATACTGCTATACATGAATGAGTTAAAAGATACTAATAAATGACTAGATTTTTAGTTATCCAACTCTTAGTTTAACTCTTTTTATTTTTTTATCATGAAAAAAATCAATAAAACTTTGATGAAGGTCATATTATTACATGTGGATATACTATCAAGGATCAATAAGTCACCATGAAAACTAATTTAAATTTAAGATCAAGAATGGGACACCATTAAAACACTGTCTGTCCTAATGTTCTAGCTTCAAGTACAGTATCAGATGACCTTCTGATTAGTCAACACTTTGTAAAGTGCTATCGGGGGGAAATTTCTTATAATGATATAAAAGCAAAAGGAGTAGTAATATACTGCGGATGTGTTAAACATTAAGAATGAATTAACGAACACATTAATTGGGGAGAGACATTAATAGTAGAAATTTGAAGCATGCAGGTGTAGGTGAAAAACATAATGGACATTTTAAAATGGTTATTTTTTTTTTTTTTTTTTTTAATTTAACGAATTGGTCTTACCATTAGCAATTGCTTTATCATGAAATTTTTATAATTTCTTTTGAATTTCGAAACACCAGCAGTATCACCAAAACGATACCCTGAACGAACTACATACCCTTTCATTTCTTAGTACTTATCTATACATATATATTTTTATGTGGTTACCTGTGGATGTTTAGAGATAAAACCTGTTCAATGATGTTAAATAACCTTATTTTGCCCCTGTGTGAACACCAGAGTAACTACAGTAGCTATAAACAAGATAATCAAATGTATTTAACAATGTCCTCCGTGGAAGTATATCTTTTTTGTCCTCAGTGGAAGTTTATATTATATGTCCTCGGTGGAAGTATATTTTTTCTTGTACTCCGTGGAAATATATCTTTTATATCCTCCATGGAAGTATATCTTATATGTTTTCAGTGGAAGTTTATCTTCTACCCTGTATGTTCTCCGTGGAATTATATCCTCTATGTCCTCCTTGGAATTATATCCTTTATGTCCTCCGTGGAATTATATCTTTTATGTTCTCCGTGGAATTATATCTTCTATGTCCTCCGTGGAATTATATCCTTTATGTTCTCCGTGGAATTATATCCTTTATGTTCTCAGTGGAATTATATCCTCTATGTCCTCCGTGGAATTATATCCTTTATGTTCTCAGTGGAATTATATCCTTTATGTTCTCCGTGGAATTATATCCTTTATGTTCTCCGTGGAATTATATCCTTTATGTTCTCCGTGGAATTATATCCTTTATGTCCTCCGTGGAATTATATCCTTTATGTTCTCCGTGGAATTATATCCTCTATGTCCTCCGTGGAATTATATCCTTTATGTTCTCCGTGGAATTATATCCTCTGTGTCCTTCGTGTCCTTCGTGGAATTATATCCTTTTTGCACTAAAAGATCCATGTGAATTTGCACCTACCACAATCAACTGTCTAAAACAAAGAGTGTACAAATATCTCAAATATAAATTTGTCTATAAATAAAGAGTGTACAAATATCTCAAATACATTCAATAGATGTTCAAAATCATATATTAGAAAGTTCGAACATTCATTAAACTTTCAAAGCTCATAGAAACGAGATAGAAACATGTAAACGATTCAAATTTACCAATTTCGCCTTTTTAACTTATATAACAAAGACCATACAAGAAGTAAAATACTATTTTCAAATTATGCTTGCATAATTCAGAGAAGTTTTCGTACTCTAATGGAGGATTTTAAGAAAGAGAGTCTCTAACTAAGCATCTTCAGTAGAACATGTAAAAATTATATACATCAACTATATAAATCCATAAGGGGAGGGGAGGTGGTTCACAATCAAAGATAAATGAACCGTTAAAGATTTTTTGAATTCATACAGTTGACATTTATGGAGTTTTTCCAACCATTTAAACCTAGATTTAATAAGTGGAACAATTAAATGGAATAGAAGTGAATGAACGGTTTATTTCATTTGACCAAAACACAAAAATAGGTCGACTCTTAAATATAAATGCGAGGATAGTCTCAGCATATACATTTGAATACACACGTTGCAATCTAATTAATGGTAATCTTATATATACTTGTCCCGTGATCATTTATACGGTAGTGTTCTCAGCTCTGTCTTGATATCTGGTAACTGGTGCGGCGAGCCAAAGAACTTGTCTTTAAAATTCTCGACTCGTACAGTTCTTGCATTTGTTTCTATTTGATATTAACACAGATAATATTGTTAATGATTTCATTGATTTCAAATATTTTTATTTCTAAATTCTCTTGAACACAAATTGATTTTACTATTCCTTGTCAGGAAATGACTTTGAACTTCTCGTATATTTTGAATTAACCATGATAAATAAGATTATCTTGATATTAAATTGGTATTTATATAATTGTGACGGTATAACTTCTATACCTGGAACCATGCCAAACATTGGGGGGACTATGCCATGTTACGTTCAAGTTGAATGATTAAACGTACTACAATTATAGTATGATTAAACGTACTATGATTATAGTAAATCATTATACACACAAGTATCAAATGTTCACATGTTACAAAATAATTGTTTAGAATTGATAAGTCACCAAATACAACATATAGACTTTTTCTTTTCTCAAGACCATATCAAAAGTCTTGTTATGTTTGGACCAAGAGAGATCACATCGCTAGTCTTGTTTAGATAAAAGGGGTATATACACAAAACACATGTTTTGTCACAATATTCTCAGAAACTGATGTGTGCAACTTTTAGATACCTACTTTCTGTTTGGCGATACTTTGTACTATACTTGTATAAACATGATAAAAACTTAATCACTTTTCTCAGCATCTACTGAACAGAATGACTTCAAATTCGATTTGAAGTTGAATTTTAATGATTTGTAACATATGTGGGTTTTTTTCTTGCTTGCGATGAAATTCATGGAGGGCGAGACGTAGGTATTAGATTTACCCACCCTGTGGGGACAGTAGGCGGCGTCAACATTAATAACTTTTCTGCCAAAGATCAATAATATTTTTTATAAAGTTGCATTACTATCAGAACATATCAGTCTGGTGACTATTTCGAAGCCCTGTTTGTGAGCGCTCAATCTCCCCAAACTTAGAACAGTGGTGTTACAGCACGACATACGAAGAAACTAGAAAAATCAGTTTAAAAAAGAGGGGCGAAAGATATCAGAGGGACAGACAACTCATAGATCGAAGATAAACTGACAACGCCATGGCTAAAAAAAGAAAAAGGACAAAAAGACAAATAACAGTACACAAAACACAACATAGAAAACTAAAGACTAAGCAACACGAACTCAACAAAAAATGTGGATGATCTCAGATGCTCCTTAAGGGTAAGCAGATCCTGCTCCACAGTTGTAAGTTTCAAAACCTGTCGTTTTGCTCATGTTATTACAAACCCGGTAAATAGTCTGATTCGGTAGGTCAAATGAAAATTATCAAGGTCCAGCAACTTTCAATTAATCAGCAATTAAATCAGCTGTCCTTCCGATTGTCTTTTAAATTTTCTGCCGACAGGCCAGACATATCTCTGTGTCAACAGTTTATAACTCATAAAATTACATTATGTGATCGCAGATTTATATATGTATGCTCAACCTAGGACAATTGTGTTGTTCGGTCTGTGTGTCAACAGTTTATAACTCATAAAATTACAATATGTGATTGCAGATTTTATATGTATGCTCAACCTATAGGGCCATTGTGTTGTTTGGTCTGTGCGTCACTTCGACAGTCCGTCCGTCTATCTGTGTAGCTTCAGGTTAAAGTTTTTAGTCGAGGTAGTTTTTGATGAATAGTTGAAGTCCAATCATTCTGAAACTTACAACACATGTTCCCTATTATGTGATCTTTCGTATGGTAATGCCTCCGTGTACTATGGACTCATTCTTGTTCTTCATGCAATATTTTAATGAATTAACAACAGTTTGTTCCAGCTTTATAATTTGACGATCTTAGAATAAGATATCTTAGCGTAAATTATTTATTATATAATCACAAGTAATTATTAAATTGAGTTTCGATTGATGTATTAGTTAGAGATCAATAAATGAAAGGATCAAAAATGAAGGCGTCTTTCGAAACGTTTTGCTTAATTCTTAAGTTACATGCACGTAGTAAAGCTTATGATATGAAAATTTCGAATTTTTAATTGAATTTTATCCCATAAGACAGAATTAAAGCCGGAGTATTCTATTACAATCTTTATTCCACACAACTGTCCTTGCTGTAATTGGAGGGTATTCCTTTATTCCACACAACTGTCCTTGCTGTAATTGGAGGGTATTCCTTTATTCCACACAACTGTCCTTGCTGTAATTGGAGGGTATTCCTTTATTCCACACAACTGTCCTTGCTGTAATTGGAGGGTATTCCTTTATTCCACACAACTGTCCTTGCTGTAATTGGAGGGTATTCCTTTATTCCACACAACTGTCCTTGCTGTAATTGGAGGGTATTCCTTTATTCCACACAACTGTCCTTGCTGTAATTGGAGGTTATTCCTTAAAAAGAACGAATTGCCTTACTTTTTTGGTGATTATTTTAAATACTTTTTAAAAAATATTGGAGAAATTTTGTCAGATCATATTTTTTGTGTGTGCTTTTCAAACCCAAAGTTAAGTAAAAAAGTAATTCCGTTCTATAATTTTATTGGCGAAAGTTTCGTGTACCTGTATGATATGTATCGAGAGAAATGGCAATACAAATAGATGTAAGACAGATTGGATGCAAATTTGAGTAACTAATATTAGAAAATGTAACTGCAGCAATGATAGTATGCCATTTATTTTCTTAACATCAGAAACACGACGGATGTTTCCGTTACTTTTTTCTATCTCGAAATCTCTTTGCTTTTGGTGGCGTTTTGTTACTTGATAAAAAGCGAGCAATGTACGTGTTACCTTTCTACATAATTCATTTGACATGGCCTTAAATTTGACTATAATTAAGTAGAATTTGATGGATCTTGAACATGAAATGGGTGTATGATTGACACATGACAATCACATCGTTACAACATAAAGTGTTAACAGGGTCACCTTGCAGGCGCAAAATGAAAAAAAAATAATATATCAGTTTACAAATTGTCAACTTGTCCAGACTTTAACTGTTAATTTCATTACTTTTTGTCTTAAGAAATCATGACTGTATTTCCGCTGTAATTTTTTAACGCTATATACAAATAATGAGATATGATGTGGCAATGACTACGCTATATACAAATAATGAGATATGATGTGGCAATGACTACGCTATATACAAGTAATGAGATATGATGTGACAATGACTACGCTATATACAAATAATGAGATATGATGTGGCAATGACTACGCTATATACAAATAATGAGATATGGTGTAGCAATGACTACGCTATATACAAATAATGAGATATGATGTGGCAATGACTACGCTATATACAAATAATGAGATATGATGTGGCAATGACTACGCTATATACAAATAATGAGATATGGTGTAGCAATGACTACGCTATATACAAATAATGAGATATGATGTGGCAATGACTACGCTATATACAAATAATGAGATATGATGTGGCAATGACTACGCTATATACAAATAATGAGATATGATGTGGCAATGACTACGCTATATACAAATAATGAGATATGATGTGGCAATGACTACGCTATATACAAATAATGAGATATGATGTGGCAATGACTACGCTATGTACAAATAATGAGATATGATGTGGCAATGACTACGCTATATACAAATAATGAGATATGGTGTGGCAATGACTACGCTATATACAAATAATGAGATATGATGTGGCAATAACTACGCTATATACAAATAATGAGATATGGTATGCCAATGACTACGCTATATACAAATAATGAGATATGATGTGGCAATGACTACGCTATATACAAATAATGAGTTATGAAGTGGCAATGACTACGCTATATACAAATAATGAGATATGATGTAATTGCCAATGATATACAAATAATGAGATATGATGTGGCAATGACTACGCTATATACAAGTAATGAGATATGGTGTAATTGCCAATGATATACAAATAATGAGATATGATGTGGCAATGACTACGCTATATACAAATAATGAGATATGATGTGGCAATGACTACGCTATATACAAATAATGAGATATGATGTGGCAATGACTACGCTATATACAAATAATGAGATATGATGTGGCAATGACTACGCTATATACAAATAATGAGATATGGTGTGGCAATGACTACGCTATATACAAATAATGAGATATGGTGTGGCAATGACTACGCTATATACAAATAATGAGATATGGTGTGGCAATGACTACGCTATATACAAATAATGAGATATGGTGTAATTGCCAATGATACAACTAGTCAAGTTAAATGGATGTAAGCAACTGTATGCCACAGTAAGTTGTAGAATAAAAATGTATTATTCCATTTTTTTAAACTTCTGCTTCTAGAATAAATTATCTTTTCCTCCCTTTAAAACAATAAAAACTATGGCCGAAACGTATTTACAATCTTTGGCCGAAATGACTGTGGTCAATTCGGCAGTGCCTTGGTCGAAACGTCTTGCATTGGTACGAAATAAATGAATAGGTATTTTCTCTTAAGTGAAGAATATTTTAACAATTACTAGCATTACAAAAATACACATTTCACCAAACACCAAACTTTTCTTGTAGGTGTCGTTATATAGAATTGTGTATTGTAACCTTCTCCTTTTTAACGTTATTTTCTTTATTTCAGAAAACAGACAAATTGAGGCTTACAAGTGCTACACAAGACTCCTAATACTAAAACTAGTGTATATAAAGACATCAGTATTCTGAAGAGGAAGAAGTGTACAACTAAAATGTATTTCTTACAGATTTATATATTGTACATTTCTATTTATTGTTATGTTAAACCTATTCAAGATTTGTACAAACGTTCTACGAATTATCCATCTGAACAATCTTTATTGTCGTAGTAAGCAAGTTAAATTTCATTTCAAAGAAAACTAAGGAGGCCATTAACTTTCTGTATTTTTTTTTATCACTGCCAACCGTTAACCACTTTCGTGTTGTTTTCGCTGTTCATGATAAAAATCATATGGAACAATCATTAAACACTGAAGATAGTTAACATGCCATTCTGTTGTTTCATTTTGACACGAAATTCTTTTCCTCTTTTTGACAGACATATCGACATTACAAACTCATTTTTTTTTTATTTTAAAAGTGCATCCAAATTTTCGAATAATATTCATACTTATTTTCTTGCCTTAGCTTGTAATGGGTATATAGTTTTACGCCTGCCGTCCCTTTATAGTTTCATAATATGTCTGTTGTCCAAACCTTTTCGTCACACCTGAGTTAAGATCTGTTCTAATTATCAATCGCCTTTTATAGAAAATGTTTTGATCCGGGTATATTTTTTTTTCTGGAAGACATTGTCCTGATAATTTTAAAAGTGGAATAAAGATTTATTGTAAAATGGAATATTTGCATATAACTGTCATCGTCCTTCTCTTAAACGGAGATTTAGATTATCACATTACCATTGACAAATAAAAATATCTACACAAACTTTTTATATCCTGGCGAGACACATGGTCGTTTAGAAACACATTGCGCACCCTGACGAGACCCGTGACCGTTTAGTAACACCTTGTGCATCCTGACAAGGCCAATTACCGTTTAGTTACACCTTGCGCACCCTGACGAGACTCGTGACCGTTTAGTAACACCTTGCGCACCCTGACGAGACCCGTGGCCGCTAAGTAGCACCTTGCGCACCCTGACGAGACCCGTGGCCGTTTAGTAACACCTTGCGCATCCTGACAGGGCACATGACCGTTTAGAAACTTCGGGACAAAATAGTTTTGTTAAATAATACGTTTTGATTACGTAAATCAAGAAGGAAAATATAATTCACGCTTAGACAAATATATATTTAATATTTACTGATTCATTGACCATGAACATAATATTTATCATCTGCCCTTGGTATATTAAAAAACACAGACAGCTGTGGACCATTACTTAACAAAATCATAGGAATTTGTTCATTATTTATTCCTTTATTTTTTTTTTTTTTTGCTACATTCTGTTATAATACCTTTTTTTTATGTCAGACTACTCCCAATTCAACGGTTGCAATATTTTGATAATTATTTTATGCAATGCAGATATGTTGCGGTATTTTCACGGTAAATCAAGACTATGTGTTAAAATAATCTGTTATGTAAAATTAATTACTAGCATGTCAAAAACCATAAATATGCATTATTCATTAAATTATAAGACAAGGAAATAATATTTTAGCCTGTATGTAATGCATTATACCTAATGTCATAGAGTTATGATTTATACAGGGTTGTATTTGTATTTATGGTATTGCTTTTAGACTGTGCGTAATCAGTTGTTAAAGTTCGACATTAACTTCTTGGAAATCGTATACCAAATAATATGTCTTTCCTATATTATAAATTTGACTTTGATATTTTATAAAAAGATTTCAAAAAATTAATTGAAATCCGGTGATTTCCCCATCAATTGTCTCAAGTCTTTTATCAGTATTCGATATCTTGTCCTTTTTGTTTGTTTTATCCGAGTGTTAACATTTAGATGCAGATTTTTTTTAATTCCATTCCGTGAAAAATAATTGAGAATCTGAAAGTGTGTAATGAAGTCAGTTAAAAGTTTGTAAGGGGAACCACTAAAGCTATTTGCTTGCAGTTGTATACGCATTGACATGTTTCATTTCCACAAAAATATTTGGTCCTGTACTTTCAGTTATGGTCTTAACAATTGCTTATCCAAATTTTTAAAGTTTGTAAATAGGTAAATTAAGGGGAAACCACAAGAAAAAAATAATGATAATTGGTATGCAGTTGTATTGTCATTGGCATACTAGTATATTATCACGGATATTTTTGGACCTGCATCTTTAATCATGATTGTTTATTTACTTTGACTGTTTTGCATTATGCACATGTTAAGGTATTGATATTTTTGTTTCAGCACTTGTATTTTACATCAAAATAACTGAAAGACGAAACATATCTCTGTGTCAAGAGATTATTAATATATTTTAAGTTCATGGACATGATTGTTATAATATTTTTCCTCTTTTTTATGGATTATAATAGAAATATTAAGTTTGATATCAAGGAGAATAAACGCTTGATAATCAGTGTACGTATAATTATAGATTTATATTTTCAACATGACTTTTGTCTAGAAAAAGAACAATCTTCGCTACTGAGACGGCCAGTCTTTTTTAAGTGTTAATGAACAATCATTTCTGTAATTATACTATTTATACATGCTTACTTGGTAGGATGATAGGAGTATTTCTCTATGTTTGCTTTTATTATAGAAGACATCATACGTTATTATAACGATTTTATTTGGCTGTTGCATTTTAAACTAAGTAGAAAGAACCCACTGTCTTTAACGTTGATAAAGTAAGAAGGGTTAGGGTTAGGAATCAAAGATACAGAAAGATCCTACTTACAAACAAAGAGACATTGCCTACAGAACAGGTTTTCTTCGGTATATTCCGCATATTCTCTATTAGTTTTAGGTAAACTTAACTCTAAGGCAGACTGACGGAAGACATTTTCTTATTTTGTATCGATTCAGTAACAAGTTTCAATAACAATACAGAAATGGTTGTACACATACGTTGTATATCAGTATGATTAAAAGTATTATTTCTTCATAGAATATTTGAATGCCGCTCCATTTTGTTAGTATATGGAGTGATATTAATTCATTATTTTATTGTATATTGAAACATTTGTTATTTTTCGTACCAGTAACCTTATTGTATTCTTATATCATGAAATATATTATTATAAATTATAATCATGTATTGATGTTATTTTAGATAAACACAGATGTCCTAAGTTGTTTTTAGTTAAAAATCTGCAGACATATAAAGTGTAGTTCCCTGATCTGTGTGTGGTCATCTAATACATATCGACAATCTACTGCGAAGCTTTTAGTTTTCACAAGCTGCTCAGTCCGAAATGGCCATATTTTTTGCTCAATCAAGAAGGTCGAGCACAGATTTTATTTGACAATAGATATAAGATGTGGTATGAGTCAACTCACTATCCAAGTCACAATTTGTTAAAAGTAAACCATCATAGGTCTAAGTACGGTCTTGAACATGGAGACTTGGCTAACACCGAACAACAAGCTATAAAGGGCCCCAAAATGACTAGTGTAAAATATTTCAAACAGGAAAAACAATGGTCTAATCTACATAAAAAAAACCCAAGAAACACTTCTAAACCACATCAACAAACGACAGCCACTGAACAGCAGGTTCTTGACGTAGGACATCTGCAAATAAATGCAGCTGCTTTTAACAGACACCAACCTTCACCCTCACCCGAAACAGTATTATAACATTACAACATAAAAAGACTTAACATGATCTCCACAGTACTTACCTGTACTTGATTCTTGTCCAGACTTTACTTTGGGTCTGTTAAGTACTCTTAGAGGTTTATAGTGTTTTATTAGATATGCACGCCATTTTGGGAATAATTGCATAACACACACCGAAACTGATTGGTTGCTTTCTGATATGGCTCAGGTTGTATTAGCTAGAATGAGATTTAGAATTGTGAACCTATACCGCAATATCAAATAACGGTATCGGTATTCAAAACCCAATACACAATGACTTGTTCACATTTAGATACGTATTATGTATTGTAAGATGGGAGCTGAAAAATACCTTTGCTCAATTTGTATGCATTACACGGTATTTGTTTTCATATGTATAATGATTTTTGTCGAGTCTGCTAAAGCGAGACTTAGCTTTCCTGCATTCCGTTGTCGCTGTTGGCGGCGGCGGAGTCCACAAATTTACACTGTGGTTAAAGTTTTTGGAATGTTTTAAATAACTTTCTTTAACTACCCAGGATTTCTACCAAAATTGGACAGAAGCTTGTTTATGATCATAAGATAGTATTCAGAAGTAAATTTTGTAAACAAAAATCCTGTTTATCCGTATTTTACTCATACATGAACTTAGTTTTTTTCTGCCAGTTAACCTCACATTCACTCTGTGGTTCCAGTTTATAAAAAAAAATAAACTTTCTTAAAATATCCTGGATTTCTACCAAACTTGGAGAGAAGCTTGTTTATAATCATGAGATAGTATCCAGAGTTTTAACATGGACTTAGTTTTTCTTCCAGTTAACATAACATACAGTTTGCAGCTAAGGTTTTTAAAACATTTATTCGATTCGTACAGAAGCTTCTTACAATCACAAGATAGTATCTGCTGCGACTTGCAGCAAAAATATGAGACACTTGGTTCCGTGGAACCCTTACGAATTTTTAATACATCGGCAGTTATAGTAATTATATACGAAAGAAGAAATAGTTGTGTTCATAGACGCGGTAAGTCAACGCTATTTTGATTAATAAATATCAGATATCTTTGTGTAATTGCTTAACTATGATCATATAATACAATTTTTTAAAAACCAATATGGTATAGGTTTAGTTTAATTGTCGAAACCGTGCGGTTGCATATAATTGCTTACATCCACTTTATTTAGCAAAAAAATGCTAGAAAGATACTCAATAAACAACTATAGTTTTGCCTTCTGTAGCTAAGGGGCAGCTAACTCTCTGCTAGAAAGATACTCAATAAACAACTATAGTTTTGCCTTCTGTAGCTAAGGGTCGGCTAACTCTCTGCTAGAAAGATACTCAATAAACAACTATAGTTTTGCCTTCTGTAGCTAAGGGTCGACTAACTCTCTGCTAGAAAGATACTCAATAAACAACTATAGTTTTGACTTCTGTAGCTAAGGGGCAGCTAACTCTCTGCTAGAAAGATACTCAATAAACAACTATAGTTTTGCCTTCTGTAGCTAAGGGTCGGTTAACTCTCTGCTAGAAAGATTCTCAATAAACAACTCTAGTTTTGCCTTCTGTAGCTAAGGGGCAGCTAACTCTCTGCTAGAAAGATACTCAATAAACAACTATAGTTTTGCCTTCTGTAGCTAAGGGGCAGCTAACTCTCTGCTAAAAAAATACTCAATAAACAACTATAGTTTTGCCTTCTGTAGCTAAGGAGCAGCTCACTCTCTGCTAGAAAGATACTCAATAAACAACTTTAGTTTTGCCTTCTGTAGCTAAGGGTCAGCTAAGTCTCTGCTAGAAAGATACTCAATAAACAACTATAGTTTTGCCTTCTGTAGCTAAGGGGCAGCTAACTCTCTGCTAAAAAGATACTCAATAAACAACTATAGTTTTGCCTTCTGTAGCTAAGGGGCAGCTAACTCTCTGCTAGAAAGATACTCAATAAACAACTATAGTTTTGCCTTCTGTAGCTAAGGGGTAGCTAACTCTCTGCTAGAAAGATACTCAATAAACAACTATAGTTTTGCCTTCTGTAGCTTAGGGACAGCTAACTCTCTGCTAGAAAGATACTCAATAAACAACTATAGTTTTGCCTTCTGTAGCTAAGGGGTAGCTAACTCTCTGCTAAAAAGATACTCAATAAACAACTATAGTTTTTCCTTCTGTAGCTAAGGGGCAGCTAACTCTCTGCTAAAAAGATACTCAATAAACAACTATAGTTTTGCCTTCTGTAGTTAAGGGGCAGCTAACTCTCTGCTAGAAAGATACTCAATAAACAACTATAGTTTTGCCTTCTGTAGCTAAGGGTCGGTTAACTCTCTGCTAGAAAGATACTCAATAAACAACTATAGTTTTGCCTTCTGTAGCTAAGGGTCAGCTAACTCTCTGCTAGAAAGATACTCAATAAACAACTATAGTTTTGCCTTCTGTAGCTAAGGGGCAGCTAACTCTCTGCTAATGCACGACATTTAGAATATTGCCTTTTTCATAACAAGACGGTAAAAGTCCCATAACTCTGAAATGACATCTAACAGAAATATTACGAATCTAACGGTATCTTGCTGTACTAAGCAATATTTGTAGACCAATCCAAAAACACTCAAATTATTGTACAACATGTGCAAATTTTATTTCAATCCGACAGCTAAATGACCGTAACTAAGAAAAGCAAGATTAGCCAACCGTGAAAATTTTGTTAAAATTAAAAGGGGGTTTAAATCAACGTCAAAGTCACAGTTAGACAATCGCATTTATAATAATAATAATATAATAAATTCTTTATTTAAAGAGTGTAACTCAATTAGAAATAGTTTAATTTTCATTGAGGCCCTCAAACAAAATACATGCATACAGTTAACATTCATACTTTCATACATTAAATTACAATATATATTACTAGTATATACACAATTCAATCATTGAAATATACAAAGGATAATAAATGACAATATTTGATATAGTTTTGTTAGAGGAAAACAAATTATTTGACGTGCATATAATTTTCAAGAAAATGATTATAACTATGTTTCTTGAATAATTCCACGTTAGGACATTTTTTTATTTCGAGTGGTAAATTATTCCATACTTTGGTTGCAGAATAATGAAAAGATTTTTTATAAAAATTTGTATTTGGTCTTGGAACAAAAAGATCATTATTAGAGACAGATCGTAAGTTGTGGCGTTGCACATCATCAATATTTAGTATTGCTAAGTAATCAGGTGTTAGCCCATTTACAATTTTATACATTAGAATTGATTGTTGGTATTTTATTCTTTTGGTAAAAGATAGCCATTTTAAAGAAGAAAACATGAAATTAGATGGAATAGAAATATCGCATTCCAGTATAATTCTTGCTACTCTTTTTTGAAGTTTCATGATTCTATCTGAATCTTTTTGTAATAAATTTCCCCAAACTGAACTACAATAGTCTATATATGGTAGAATATATGCATTATAAAATAGTTGCCTTGTGTGTATTGGCAAATATACTTTAATTTTATATAAAAGTGATACTTTAGATGAGATAATTTTACATATACGATCAACATGATCTTCCCAGCTTAAATTTTCATCAATGTCTATTCCAAGTAATTTGAAAGAATGGACATTCTCAATACATGTTTCGTTGACGGTAATATATAATTCTGATAGTTGTTTAAGTTTTTGTTCTGAACTCAATTTCATACACTTAGTTTTTTGTGCATTGATTTTCATACTGTTATTGTTACACCAAGATTGTATAGCATTTAAATCATTTTGCAATATGCTGTTTATTTTTTCAATGTTTTTATCATGAAAATGCAATGTTGAATCATCAGCATATAAATCCATATTGGATTGTTTAACATGTAGTGGTAAATCATTTATATATATTAAAAATAACAGCGGACCTAAAATAGAACCTTGAGGCACTCCATACTTTACAAACGATTTATCAGATTTAATGTTAGCGTATTGGACTTCTTGTTGTCTGTCAGACAAATATGATTTCATCGTAACAATCAACGTCAACGTCACAGTAAGACAATAGCACTTAATCGTAACAATCAACGTCAACGTCACAATTGGACAATCACACTTTATCGTAACAATCAACATCAACGTCACAGTTAGACAATCGCACTTCATCGTAACAATAACCGTCAACGTCACAGTTAGCCCATCGCACTTCATAATCAACGTCAACGTCGTAGAAAGACAATCACACTTCATCATAACAATCAATATTAACGTCACAGTTAGACCATCGCAGTTCATCGTAACAATAACCGTCAACGTCACAGTTAGCCTATCGCACTTCATCGTAGGAATCAACGTCAACGTCGTAGAAAGACAATCACACTTCATCATAACAATCAATATTAACGTCACAGTTAGACCATCGCAGTTCATCGTAACAATAACCGTCAACGTCACAGTTAGCCCATCGCACTTCATCGTAGGAATCAACGTCAACGTCGTAGAAAGACAATCACATTTCATCATAACAATCAATATTAACGTCACAGTTAGACCATCGCAGTTCATCGTAACAACCAACGTCAACGACACAGTCAGACAATTGCAATTCATCATTACAATTACCGTCGACGTCACAGTCAGACCATCGCACTTCTTCGTAAAAATGAACGTCAACGTCACAGTTAGACAATCACACTTCATCATAACAATCAACGTCAACGTCACAGTTGGACAATCACATTTCATTATAATAATCAACGCCAACGTCACAGTAATAGATCATCACACCATCGTAACAACCAACCATATATAGACTATTGTAGTTCAGTTTTGGGAAATTTATTACAAAACGATTCAGATAGAATCATCAAACTTCAAAAAAGAGTAGCAAGAATTATACTGGAATGCGATATTTCTATTCCATCTAATTTCGTGTTTTCGTCTTTAAAATGGCTATCTTTTACCAAAAGAATAAAATACCAACAATCAATTCTAATTTATAAAATTGTAAATGGACTAACACCTGATTACTTACTAGCAATGCTAAATATTGATGATGTGCAACACCACAACTTACGATCTGTCTCTAATAATGATCTTTTTGTTCCAAAACCAAATACAATTTTTTTTTATAAAAAATCTTTTCATTATTCTGCAACCAAAGTATTGAATAATTTACCACTCGAAATAAAAAAATGTCGTAATGTGGAATTATTCAAGAAACATTGTTATAATCATTTTCTTGAAAATTATATGAAAGTCAAATAATTTGTTTTCCTTTATCAAAACTTTATCAAATACTGCATTTATTGCCTTTTCTATATTTGAATAATTGAATTGTGTATCAACTTGTAATATATATTGTAATATATATTGTACTTCAATGTATGAATGTATGAATGTAAACTGTATGCATGTATTTTGTTTGAAGGCCTCAATGAAAAATAGACTAGTTCTAATTGAGTTACCCTCTTTAAATATTTTTTTTTTATATTATTATATAATTATAACGTCAACATCACAGTTGGACAATCACACTTCACCGTAACAATCAACGTCAACGTCACACAGTTCGACAATCACACTTCATCATAACAATAACCGTCAACGTCACAGTTGGACAATCACACTTCATCGTAACAATCAACGTCAACGTCACACAGTTCGACAATCACACTTCATCATAACAATAACCGTCAACGTCACAGTTAGACCATCGCACTTCATCATAACAATTACCGTCAACGTCACACAGTTCGACAATCACATTTCATCATAACAATAACGTCAACGTCACAGTTAGACCATCGCACTACATCATAACAATTACCGTCAACGTCACAGTTAGACAATCACACTTCATCATAACAATTACCGTCAACGTCACACAGTTCGACAATCACACTTCATCGTAACAATCAACGTCAACGTCACGTAGTTCGACAATCACACTTCATTGTAACAACCAACGTCAACGTCACAGTCAGACAATTGCACTTCATCATAACAATTACCGTCAACGTCACACAGTTCGACAATCACACTTCATCGTAACAATTACCGTCAACGTCACAGTTAAACAATCACACTTCATCATAAAAATTACCGCCAACGTCACACAGTTCGACAATCACACTTCATCATAACAATTACCGTCGACGTCACAGTTAGACAATCATACTTCATCAAATTCTGTCAACGTCACAGTTATACAATCACACTTCATCATAAAAATTACCGTCAACGTCACAGTTAGACAATCACACTTCATCATAAAAATTACCGTCAACGTCACAGTTAGACCATCACACTTCATCGTTACAATCAACGTCAACGTCACAGTTAGACCATCGCACTTCATCATAAAATTTACTGTCAACGTCACAGTTAGACCATCGCACTTCATCGTTACAATCAACGTCAGCGTCACACAGTTCGACAATCACACTTCATCGTAACTATCAACGTCAACGTCACAGTTTGACCATCACACTTCATCATGAAAATTACCGTCAACGTCACACAGTTCGACAATCACACTTCATCGTAACAATTACCGTCAACGTCACAGTTCGACAATCACACTTCATCATAAAAATTACCGTCAACGTCACACAGTTCGACAATCACACTTCATCATTACAATTACCGTCAACGTCACACAGTTCGACAATCACACTTCATCGTAACAACCAACGTCAACGTCACAGTCAGACAATTGCAATGTATAATTACAATTACCGTCGACGACACAGTCAGACCATCGCACTTCTTAATAAAAATAAACGTCAACGTCACAGTAAGACGATCACACTTCATCATAACAATCAACGTCAACATCACAGTTAGACCAGCGCACTTCATCGTAACATTCAACGTCAACATAATAATTACCGTCAACGTCACACAGTTCGACAATCACACTTTATCGTTAGAATTACCGTCAACGTATGTGTATGTTGTTGGTTGTTGTGGTACTGCATACTGTTCTGTTTTTGGTTTATGACCAAGCTGTACGTGTATATTGTTGGTTGTTGTGGTACTACATACTGCTCTGTTTTTGTTTTTGTATTATGACCCAGCTGTATGTGTATGTTGTTGGTTGTTGTGGTACTGCATACTGTTTTGTTTTTGTATTATGACCTAGCTTTAGGTGAATGTTGTTGGTTGTTGTGGTACTACATACTGTTCTGTGTTTGTATTATGACCTAGCTTTAGGTGTATGTTGTTTATTGTTGTGGTACTGCATACTGTTTTGTTTTTGTATTATGACCTAGCTTTAGGTGTATGTTGTTGGTTGTTGTGATACTACATACTGTTTTGTTTTTGTATTATGACCTAGCTTTAGGTGAATGTTGTTGGTTGTTGTGGTACTACATACTGTTCTGTTTTTGTATGATGACCTAGCTTTAGGTGTATGTTGTTGATTGTTGTGGTACTGCATACTGCTCTGTTTTTGTATTATGACTTAGCTTTAGGTGTATGTTGTTGATTGTCGTGGTACTGCATACTGTTTTGTTTTTGTATTATGACCTAGCTGTGTGTGTATGTTGTTGGTTGTTGTGGTACTACATACTGTTCTGTTTTTGTATTATGACCTAGCTTTAGGTGTATGTTGTTGGTTGTTGTGATACTACATACTGTTTTGTTTTTGTATTATGACCTAGCTTTAGGTGTATGTTGTTGGTTGTTGTGGTACTGCATACTGTTTTGTTTTTGTATTATGACCTAGCTGTGTGTGTATGTTGATTGTTGTGGCACTGCATACAATTCTGTTTTTGTATTATGACCTAGCTTTAGGTGTATGTTGTTGATTGTTGTAGTACTGCATACTGTTCTGTTTTTTGTATTATGACCTAGCTTTAGGTGTATGTTGTTGGTTGTTGTGGTACTACATACTGTTCTGTTTTTGTATTATGACCTAGCTTTAGGTGTATGTTGTTGGGGTACTACATACTGTTCTGTTTTTGTATTATGACCTAGCTTTAGGTGTTTGTTGTTGATTGTTGTGGTACAACATACTGTTCTGTTTTTGTATAATGACCAAGCTTTATGTGTATGTTGTTGGTTGTTGTGGTACTACATACTGTTCTGTGTTTGTTTTATGACCTAGCTTTAGGTGTATATTGTTTGTTGTTGTGGTACTTCATACTGTTCTGTTTTTGTATTATGACCTAGCTTTAGGTGTATGTTGTTGATTGTTGTGGTACTGCATACTGTTCTGTTTTTGTATTATGACCTAGCTTTAGGTGTATGTTGTTGATTGTTGTGGTACTACATACTGTTCTGTTTTTGTTTTATGACCTAGCTTTAGGTGTATGTTGTTGGTTGTTGTGGTACTACATACTGTTCTGTTTTTGTATTATAACCTAGCAGTATGTGTATGTTGTTGGTTGTTGTGGTACTACATACTGTTCTGTGTTTGTTTTATGACCTAGCTTTAGTGGTATGTTGTTGGTTGTTGTGGTACTGCATACTGTTCTGTTTTTGTATTATGACCTAGCTTTAGGTGTATGTTGTTGATTGTTGTAGTACTACATACTGTTCTGTTTTTGTATTATCACCTACCTTTAGGTGTATGTTGTTGATTGTCGTGGTACTACATACTGTTCTGTTTTTGTATGATGACCTAGCTTTAGGTGTATGTTGTTGGTTGTTGTGGTACTACATACTGTTCTGTGTTTGTATTATGACCTACCTGTAGGTGTATGTTGTTGGTTGTTGTGGTACTACATACTGTTCTGTTTTTGTATTATGACCAAGCTTTAGGTGTATGTTGTTGGTTGTCGTGGTACTACATACTGTTCTGTGTTTGTTTTATGACCTAGCTTTAGGTGTATGTTGTTGGTTGTTGTGGTACTACATACTGTTTTGTTTTTGTATTATGACCTAGCTTTAGTGGTATGTTGTTGGTTGTTGTGGTACTGCATACTGTTCTGTTTTTGTATCATGACCTAGCTGTATGTGTATGTTGTTGGTTGTTGTAGTACTGCATACTGTTCTGTTTTTGTATAATGACCTAACTTTAGGTGTATGTTGTTGGTTGTTGTGGTACTGCATACTGTTTTGTTTTTGTATTATGACCTAGCTTTAGGTGTATGTTGTTGGTTGTTGTGGTACTACATACTCTTCTGTTTTTGAATTATGACCTAGCTTTAGGTGTATGTTGTTGGTTGTTGTGGTACTGCATACTGTTCTGTTTTTGTATTATGACCTAGCTTTAGGTGTATGTTGTTGATTGTTGTAGTACTACATACTGTTCTGTTTTTGTATTATCACCTACCTTTAGGTGTATGTTGTTGATTGTCGTGGTACTACATACTGTTCTGTTTTTGTATGATGACCTAGCTTTAGGTGAATGATGTTGGTTGTTGTGGTACTGCATACTGTTCTGTTTTTGTATTATGACCAAGCTTTAGGTGTATGTTGTTGGTTGTCGTGGTACTACATACTGTTCTGTTTTTGTATTATGACCTAGCTTTAGGTGTATGTTGTTTTTGTTGTGGTACTACATACTGTTCTGTTTTTGTATTATGACCTAGCTTTAGGTGTATGTTGTTGGTTGTTGTGGTACTACATACTGTTCTGTTTTTGTATTATGACCTAGCTTTAGGTGTATGTTGTTTATTGTTGTGGTACTACATACTGTTCTGTTTTTGTATTATGACCAAGCTTTAGGTGTATGTTGTTGGTTGTTGTGGTACTACATACTGTTCTGTTTTTGTATTATGACCTAGCTTTAGGTGTATGTTGTTGGTTGTCGTGGTACTACATACTGTTCTGTTTTTGTATTATGACCTAGCTTTAGGTGTATGTTGTTGGTTGTTGTGGTACTACATACTTTTCTGTCTTTGTATTATGACCTAGCTTTAGGTGTATGATGTTGATTGTTGTGGTACTACATACTATTCTGTTTTTGTATTATGACCTAGCTTTAGGTGTATGTTGTTGATTGTTGTGGTACTACATACTGTTCTGTTTTTGTATTATGACCTAGAATTAGGTGTATGTTGTTGGTTGTTGTGGTACTACATACTGTTCTGTTTTTGTATTATGACCTAGCTTTAGGTATATGTTGTTGGTTGTTGTGGTACTGCATACTGTTCTGTTTTTGTATTATGACCTACCTTTAGGTGAATGTTGTTGATTGTTGTGGTACTACATACTGCTCTGTTTTTGTATTATGACCAAGCTTTATGTGTATGTTGTTGGTTGTTGTGTTACTACATACTGTTCTGTTTTTGTATTATGACCAAGCTTTATGTGTATGTTGTTGGTTTTTGTGGTACTACATACTGTTCTGTTTTTTGTATTATGACCTAGCTGTATGTGTATGTTATTGTTTGTTGTGGTACTATATATGCTGTTCTGTTTTTGTATTTTGACCTAGTTTCAAATGTATGTTCTTGGTTGTTGTGGTACTACATACTGTTCTGTTTTTGTATTATGACCTAGCTTAAGTTGTATGTTTTTGATTGTTGTGAAACTGCATATTGTTCTGTTTTTGTATTATGACCTAGCTTTCGGTGTATGTTGTTGATTGTTGTGGCACTGCATACAATTCTGTTTTCGTATTATGACCTAGCTTTAAGTGTATGTTGTTGATTGTTGTGGTACTACATACTGCTCTGTTTTTGTATTATGACCTAGCTTTAGGTGTATGTTGTTGGTTGTTGTGGTACTACATACTGTTCTGTGTTTGTTTTATGACCTAGCTTTAGGTGTATGTTGTTGATTGTTGTGGTACTGCATACTGTTCTGTTTTTGTATTATGACCTAGCTTTAGGTGTATGTTGTTGATTGTTGTGGTACTACATACTGTTCTGTTTTTTGTATTATGACCTAGCTGTATGTGTATGTTATTGGTTGTTGTGGTACTATATGCTGTTCTGTTTTTGTATTTTGACCTAGCTTCAAATGTATGTTCTTGGTTGTTGTGGTACTACATACTGTTCTGTTGTTGTATTATGACCTAGCTTTAGGTGTATGTTGTTGGTTGTTGTGATACTACATACTGTTCTGTTTTTGTATCATGATCTAGCTTTAGGTGTATGTTGTTGATTATTGTGGTACTCCATACTGTTCTGTTTTTGTATTATGACCTAGCTTTAGGTGTATGTTGTTGGTTGTTGTGGTACTGCATACTGTTCTGTTTTTGTATTATGACCTAGCTTTAGGTGTATGTTGTTGATTGTTGTGATACTACATACTGTTCTGTTTTTGTATCATGATCTAGCTTTAGGTGTATGTTGTTGATTATTGTGGTACTGCATACTGTTCTGTTTTTGTATTATGACCTAGCTTTAGGTGTATGTTGTTGGTTGTTGTGGTACTACATACTGTTCTGTTTTTGTATTATGACCTAGCTTTAGGTGTATGTTGTTGGTTGTTGTGGTACTACATACTGTTCTGTTTTTGTATTATGACCTAGCTTTAGGTGTATGTTGTTGGTTGTTGTGGTACTACATACTGTTCTGTTTTTGTATTATGACCTAGCTTTAGTGGTATGTTGTTGGTTGTTGTAGTACTGCATACTGTTCTGTTTTTGTATAATGACCTAGCTTTAGGTGTATGATGTTGGTTGTTGTGGTACTGCATACTGTTCTATTTTTGTATTATGACCTAGCTTTAGGTGTATGTTGTTGATTGTTGTAGTACTGCATACTGTTCTGTTTTTGTATTATGACCTAGCTTTAGGTGTATGTTGTTGATTGTTGTGGTACTACATACTGTTCTGTTTTTGTATAATGACCTAGCTTTAGGTGTATGTTGTTGGTTGTTGTGGTACTACATACTGTTCTGTTTTTGTATTATGACCTAGCTTTAGGTGTATGTTGTTGGTTGTTGTGGTACTACATACTGTTCTGTTTTTGTATTATGACCTAGCTTTAGGTGTATGTTGTTGGTTGTTGTGGTACTGCATACTGTTCTGTTTTTGTATTACGACCTAGCTGTATGTGTATGTTGTTGGTTGTTGTGGTACTACATACTGTTCTGTGTTTGTTTAATGACCTAGCTTTAGTGGTATGTTGTTGATTGTTGTGGTACTGCATACTGTTTTGTTTTTGTATTATGACCTAGCTTTAGGTGTATGTTGTTGGTTGTTGTAGTACTGCATACTGTTCTGTTTTTGTATTATGACCTAGCTTTAGGTGTATGTTGTTGGTTGTTGTGGTACTACATACTGTTCTGTTTTTGTATTACGACCTAGCTGTATGTGTATGTTGTTGGTTGTTCTGGTACTGTATACTGTTCTGTTTTTGTATTATGATAAAATTGAGAATGGAAATGGGGAATGTGTCAAAGAGACAACAACCCGACCAAATAAAAAACAACAGCAGAGGGTCACCAACAGGTCTTCAATGTAGCGAGAAATTCTCGCACCCGGAGGCGTCCTTCAGCTGGCCCCTAAACAAATATATACTAGTCCAGTGATAATGAACGCCATACTAATTTCCAAATTGTACACAAGAAACTAAAATTAAAATAATACAAGACTAACAAAGGCCAGAGGTTCCTGACTTGGAACAGGCGCAAAAATGCGGCGGGGTTAAACATGTTTGTGAGATCTCAACCCTCACCCTATACCTCTAACCAATGTAGAAAAGTAAACGCATAACAATATGCACATTAAAATTCAGTTCAAGAGAAGTCCGAGTCTGATGTCAGAAGATGTAACCAAAGAAAATAAACAAAATGACAATAATACATAAATAACAACAGACTACTAGCAGTTAACTGACATGCCAGCTCCAGACTTCAATTAAACTGACTGAAAGATTATGATTTCATCATATGAACATCAGGCACAATCCTTCCCGTTAGGAGTTTAGTATCATACCATCATAACATATATGAGAAGAACATAACCCGTGTCATGCTAACAACTGATTTTAGAATAAACGTGTTAAATTCCGATGCAAAGACCTTATCAGTGACTCAATATTAACGCCAAAATATGCAATCTTTAATGACTTGACAACAGTATCGTAATTATATCCCTTCTTAATAAGTCTATTCAAAGGTTTTGTAAGTTTCTGAGGTGAATACTGACACCTTTGTGCTTTATAAAGAATATTTCCATAAAAAATTGGATGTGAAATACCTGAACGTATTAGAAGTCTGCATGTTGAGCTATATTTACGAATGATGTCTTTATACCGATGATAAAATTTAGTAAATGTTTTGACTAGTTTGTGATATCGAAAACCCTGGTGTAATAATTTTTCAGTAATACATAAATTTCTTTCGTTAAAATCTAAAACATTGTTACATACACGAGCGAATCGTACAAGTTGAGATATATAAACACCGTAAGATGGTGACAAGGGAACGTCACCATCTAAAAACGGATAATTAACGATAGGAAATGAAAAATCATCCCTTTTATCATAAATTTTAGTATTCAGCTTTCCATTAGTGATATAGATATCAAGATCGAGAAAAGGGCAGTGGTCATTGTTAGTATTAGCTTTATTTAAAGTAAGTTCAACAGGATAAATTTCATTAATATACATACTGAAGTCGTCATTATTGCGAGCCAAAATATCATCCAAATATCTAAAAGTATTATTAAATTTGTTTATCAGATGTTGTTTCGATGGGTCTTTGCTTATTTTTGTCATAAATTGTAACTCATAACAATACAAAAAACAGGTCCGCAATAAGTGGTGCACAGTTAGTCTCCATTAGAATTCTGATAATCTGACGATATACGGAATCCCCAAAGCGAACAAAAATGTTATCTAGTAAAAATTCAAGGGCATATATAGTATCAAAGCATGTCCAATTAACATAGTTTTTTTGTTTATTGCTACTAAAAAATGACCTAAAAGAGTTTGAACATATATATTCACATTCTGATTTTTTGAATGCCCATTTAATTAGGTGTGTGAATTTTTTCTTAATGAGAATGTGAGGCAATGTGGTATACAGGGTAGAAAAATCAAAACTTTGAACAGATTCAAAATCACCAATATAAGCATGCAATTTATCAAGTACTTCCAACGAGTTCTTGACACTCCAAAAGTAATTTATTCCACTATTTTCGAAGGCCTTATTTGAACAATTTATTATCAGGTTTTTAATTGTACCAAGTGTGCTGGTAAGAAGAATAGACAATTTAGTAGTTGAACAATGGCTTGAAGACGAAATAAATCTATATTTGTAAGGGGTTTTGTGTAGCTTCGGAAGCCAATACATAGTTGGGACTTTCATTGTATTTGGCTCTGCTTGTAAAGCGGTGGCCAAAAGTTTATGTTTGTTACAGATTTCGTTTTCTGAAAATGGAGTCAGTTGGAATGTTGGTGAATTGGTGATTTCCTTTTTCAGAACCTCAATGTAAAATTTACGTCAAACAATAATAATATTATTAGCAGCTTTATCGGCCGGGACAAAAACAAATTCCTTGGCTAGTTCTTTTAGTTTATGTTTGATACGAAAAATAGGTTTATTGTGGTTATTGTTAATAGTAAAATGTTCTTTAAAATGTTGAATACGTATATCAACTATCTTCATTACTGAATTAAAAATAGAGTCCAAAGATTTTTTGTTAGCTTTTTCCCGTTTTATCCATTTCCTACAGTAAGTATGGAGTGAGTCGTGGATGATATTACGACACTCATTCCAATTAATAATTGACGGGGGACGATATTTAGGTCCTTTACTGAGGAATGATTTTAACTCCCGGTCTTGAACGATGTTAAGATCTCCTGTTATAACATGGGAAATGTGTCCATAAATATATTCGGAATTACTGCAATTACATGAAGTAGGTATATTATCACTTATATTAACATCTTTACACAATTGACTATAATTAAACACAAATTTCCGGGTAGATTTCTTGTAAATATAACAAATAAGAGGTAGCTCAGTATTGTCAAAATATCCAGGAATTTGTTCTTTAACAGAATGGTCGTTAAATATACCGGCAATATTTACAAAATCAAAGCCTTTATTGACATACTTAATTTTAATAAAATGTTTTTTTATGATCTTCAGGACGATCAATTTTGGGAAATAATTTAGAATAACAATATGCCATAATAATTTGAACAATTTCATATTTAGGACTGCTATATGAAATTGTGTTGCAATCCTCTAAAATTTTATTTAACTTATTAACCGGTAACGAACAGAGTTTTGTTAACAGATAATGTCTGCCGTTGTTTTTTGAAATAGAAATTAGGTCCGAAATATTGGTATGATTGGCCCGAAATTTTCTTTGATTGCGATTTGTTCTGCGACCGTGAGAACGTTTTTTACGAACAGTTTTAGAAACTATATCCAAAATGTTAACGGAATTGGTTCTAGATATATTACCAATTCCCATGATATTATCATTTAGACCGAGAGGGTAAACTGTCTGTAATTTTTTAATCCAATTTAATTCAATTATTTTCCGTGATCGTACAAACTTTGAATGCGATTCACCAGGCTGCTTATTTACTACTTCTAAAGGTTGAACTGCTAAATATTTAAAAGGATGGTTGTGCTTCTTAAGGTGTTGGTAAATGATACTTTTGAATTTATTGGGTCTTTTAGAACGATACAGATGTTCTTGAGTGCGTTTAGATAAATATCGTCCAGTTTCTCCTACGTACTGAATATCACACCCCGGTTTGTTTCATGTGAGTAAATAAATAATACTGTTTGTTTTTCAAGTTATATCAGTTTCAAAATTTAAAGAAAATGTGCGACCATTAAACGTTGACATTACCGTATTGTTGGTGGAAAGACGGGAACATGTAAGTCATTTTTTGGCATGACACTTATCGATAGAAGGGTAACCACGATTTTTATTGTTAAAAATGTTAGCGATGGTAGTATTTTTAGATAACCGATTTTGAAGATTGAGACGTGTAGATACCCTTTGAACAAGTTTAGTATTTAGTAATTTTCCATTTCTAAGCTTCATAATTGTTTTGTTAGTGAATTATATAATAAAGGAGCAAAGATTGGCGTCCAGAATATGAACCAGCATACAATAATTTAAGTTATATAAAATGGATAAATTTGTTCGGCTAAAAATGTCAAACGCTATCAGTATTAATTACCCGATAAAGATAGGGTATATCAGGGTGGGACTGATGGCTGACTAAATAGTAGAATGGGGCTGAATATTGAAATACTACTTTTTGATAAATATTCCTAAAGTAATGAACTAGAGCAGTTCTCGCTCGGACACACACTCCATAATCTAGTATATTATAAGAGCTTTAGGTGTATGTTGTTGATTGTTGTGGTACTGCATACGGTTCTGTTTTTGTATTATGACCTACCTTTAGGTGTATGTTGGTGGTTGTTGTGGTACTACATACTGTTTTGTTTTTGTATTATGACCTAGCTCTGGGTGTATGTTGTTGATTGTTGTGGTACAACATACTGTTCTGTTTTTGTATAATGACCTAGCTTTAGGTGTATGTTGTTGGTTGTTGTGGTACTACATACTGTTCTGTTTTTGTATTATGACCTAGCTTTAGGTGAATGTTGTTGATCGTTGTAGTACTGCATACTGTTCTGGTTTTGTATTATGACCTAGCTTTATGAGTAAGTTGTTGGTTGTTGTGGTACTACATACTGTTCTGTGTTTGTATTATGACCAAGCTTTATGTGTATGTTGTTGGTTGTTGTGGTACTACATACTGCTCTGTTTTTGTATTATGACCAAGCTTTATGTGTATGTTGTTGGTTGTTGTGTTACTACATACTGTTCTGTTTTTGTATTATGACCAAGCTTTATGTGTATGTTGTTGGTTTTTGTGGTACTACATACTGTTCTGTTTTTTGTATTATGACCTAGCTGTATGTGTATGTTATTGTTTGTTGTGGTACTATATATGCTGTTCTGTTTTTGTATTTTGACCTAGTTTCAAATGTATGTTCTTGGTTGTTGTGGTACTACATACTGTTCTGTTTTTGTATTATGACCTAGCTTTAGGTGTATGTTGTTGGTTGGTGTGATACTACATACTGTTCTATTTTTGTATCATGATCTAGCTTTAGGTGTATGTTGTTGATTATTGTGGTACTCCATACTGTTCTGTTTTTGTATTATGACCTAGCTTAAGTTGTATGTTTTTGATTGTTGTGAAACTGCATATTGTTCTGTTTTTGTATTATGACCTAGCTTTCGGTGTATGTTGTTGATTGTTGTGGCACTGCATACAATTCTGTTTTCGTATTATGACCTAGCTTTAAGTGTATGTTGTTGATTGTTGTGGTACTACATACTGCTCTGTTTTTGTATTATGACCTAACTTTAGGTGTATGTTGTTGGTTGTTGTGATACTACATACTGTTCTGTTTTTGTATTATGACCTAGCTTTAGGTGTATGTTGTTGATTGTTGTGGTACTGCATACTGTTCTGTTTTTGTATAATGACTTAGCTTTATGAGTATGTTGTTGGTTGTTGTGGTACTACATACTGTTCTGTGTTTGTTTTATGACCTAGCTTTAGGTGTATGTTGTTGATTGTTGTGGTACTGCATACGGTTCTGTTTTTGTATTATGAACTAGCTGTATGTGTATGTTGTTGGTTGTTGTTGTACAACATACTGTTCTGTTTTTTGTATTATGACCTAGCAGTATGTGTATGTTATGGATTGTTGTGGTACTATATGCTGTTCTGTTTTTGTATTTTGACCTAGCTTCAAATGTATGTTCTTGGTTGTTGTGGTACTACATACTGTTCTGTTGTTGTATTATGACCTAGCTTTAGGTGTATGTTGTTGGTTGTTGTGATACTACATACTGTTCTGTTTTTGTATCATGATCTAGCTTTAGGTGTATGTTGTTGATTATTGTGGTACTCCATACTGTTCTGTTTTTGTATTATGACCTAGCTTAAGTTGTATGTTTTTGATTGTTGTGAAACTGCATACTGTTCTGTTTTTGTATTATGACCTAGCTTTCGGTGTATGTTGTTGATTGTTGTGGCACTGCATACAATTCTGTTTTTTTATTATGACCTAGCTTTAAGTGTATGTTTTTGATTGTTGTGGTACTACATACTGTTCTGTTTTTGTATTATGACCTAGCTTTAGGTGTATGAGGTTGATTGTTGTGGTACTACATACTGCTCTGTTTTTGTATTATGACCTAGCTTTAGGTGTATTTTGTTGATTGTTGTGGTACTACATACTGTTCTGTTTTTGTATTATGACCTAGCTATAGGTGTATGATGTTGATTGTTGTGGTACTACATACTGTTCTGTTTTTGTATTATGACCTAGCTTTAGGTGTATGTTGTTGGTTGTTGTGGTACTACATACTGTTCTGTTTTTGTATGATGACCTAGCTTTAGGTGTATGATGTTGGTTGTTGTGGTACTGCATACTGTTCTGTTTTTGTATTATGACCTAGCTTTAGGTGAATATTGTTGATTGTTGTTGTACTGCATACTGTTCTGTTTTCGCATTATGATCTAGCTTTAGGTGTATTTTGTTGATTGTTGTTATACTACATACTGTTCTGTTTTTGTATTATGACCTAGCTTTATGTGTATGTTGTTGGTTGTTGTGGTACTACATACTGTTCTGTTTTTGTATTATGACCTAGCTTTAGGTGTATGTTGTTGGTTGTTGTGGTACTACATACTGTTCTGTTTTTGTATTATGACCTAGCTTTAGGTGTATGATGTTGGTTGTTGTGGTACTGCATACTGTTCTGTTTTTGTATTATGACCTAGCTTTATGTGTATGTTGTTGATTGTTGTTGTACTGCATACTGTTCTGTTTTTGTATTATGACCTAGCTTTATGTGTATGATGTTGGTTGTTGTGGTACTATATACTGTTCTGTTTTTGTATTATGACCTAGCTTTAGGTGTATGTTGTTGATTGTTGTGGTACTACATACTGTTCTGTTTTTGTATTATGACCTAGCTTTAGGTGTATTTTGTTGATTGTTGTGGTACTACATACTGTTCTGTTTTTGTATTATGACCTAGCTTTAGGTGTATGATGTTGATTGTTGTGGTACTACATACAGCTCTGTTTTTGTATTATGACCTAGCTTTAGGTGAATTTTGTTGATTGTTGTTGTACTGCATACTGTTCTGTTTTTGTATTATGACCTAGCTTTAGGTGTATTATGTTGATTGTTGTGGTACTACATACTGTTCTGTTTTTGTATGATGACCTAGCTTTAGGTGTATGTTGTTGGTTGTTGTGGTACTACATACTGTTCTGTTTTTGTATTATGACCTAGCTTTAGGTGTATGTTGTTTATTGTTGTGGTACTACATACTGTTCTGTTTTTGTATGATGACCTAGCTTTATGTGTATGTTGTTGGTTGTTGTGTTACTACATACTGTTCTGTTTTTGTATTATGACCAAGCTTTAGGTGTATGTTGTTGGTTGTTGTGGTACTACATACTGTTCTGTTTTTGTATGATGACCTAGCTTTAGGTGTATGTTGTTGGTTGTTGTGGTATTACATACTGTTCTGTTTTTGTATTATGACCTAGCTTTCGGTGTATGTTGTTGATTGTTGTGGTACTACATACTGTTCTGTTTTTGTATTATGACCTAGCTTTAGGTGTATGTTGTTGGTTGTTGTGTTACTGCATACTGTTCTGTTTTTGTATTATGACCAAGCTTTAGGTGTATGTTGTTGGTTGTTGTGTTACTACATACTGTTCTGTTTTTGTATTATGACCAAGCTTTAGGTGTATGTTGTTGGTTGTTGTGGTACTACATACTGTTCTGTTTTTGTATTATGACCTAGCTTTCGGTGTATGTTGTTGATTGTTGTGGTACTACATACTGTTCTGTTTCTGTGTGATGACCTAGCTTTAGGTGTATGTTGTTGGTTGTTGTGGTACTAAATACTGTTCTGTTTTTGTATTATGACCTAGCTTTAGGTGTATGTTGTTGATTGTTGTGGTACTACATACTGTTCTGTTTTTGTATTATGACCTAGCTTTAGGTGTATGTTGTTGATTGTCGTGGTACTATATACTGTTCTGTTTTTGTATTATGACCAAGCTTTAGGTGTATGTTGTTGGTTGTTGTGGTACTACATACTGTTCTGTTTTTGTATTATGACCTAGCTTTAGGTGTATGTTGTTGATTGTTGTGGTACTACATACTGTTCTGTTTTTGTATTATGACCTAGCTTTAGGTGTATGTGGTTGATTGTCGTGGTACTACATACTGTTCTGTTTTTATGTTATGACCTAGCTTTAGGTGTATGTTGTTGGTTGTTGTGGTACTACATACTGCTCTGTTTTTGTATTATGACCTAGCTTTAGGTGTATGTTGTTGATTGTTGTGGTACTACATACTGTTCTGTTTTTGTATTATGACCTAGCTTTAGGTGAATGATGTTGGTTGTTGTGGTACTGCATACTGTTCTGTTTTTGTATTATGACCTAGCTTTAGGTGAATATTGTTGATTGTTGTTGTACTGCATACTGTTCTGTTTTTGCATTATGATCTAGCTTTAGGTGTATTTTGTTGATTGTTGTGGTACTACATACTGTTTTGTTTTTGTATTATGACCTAGCTTTAGGTGTATGTGGTTGATTGTTGTGGTTCTACATACTGTTCTGTTTTTGTGTTATGACCTAGCTTTAGGTGTATGATGTTGATTGTTGTGGTACTACATACTGCTCTTTTTTTGTATTATGACCTAGCTTTAGGTGAATATTGTTGATTGTTGTTGTACTTCATACTGTTCTGTTTTTGTATTATGATCTAGCTTCATGTGTATGTTGTTGATTGTTATGGTACTACATACTGTTCTGTTTTTGTATTATGACCTAGTTTTAGGTGTATGTTGTTGGTTGTTGTGGTACTCCATACCGTTCTGTTTTTGTATTATGACCTAGCTTTATGTGTATGTTGTTGATTGTTGTGGTACTACATACTATTCTGTTTTTGTATTATGACCTAGCTTTATGTGTATGTGGTTGATTGTTGTGGTACTACATACTGTTCTGTTTTTGTATTATGACCTAGCTTTAGGTGTATGTTGTTGGTTGTTGTGGTACTACATACTGTTCTGTTTTTGTATTATGACCAAGCTTTAGTTGTATGTTGTTGGTTGTTGTGGTACTACATACTGTTCTGTTTTTGTATTATGACCTAGCTTTAGGTGTATGTGGTTGATTGTCGTGGTACTACATACTGTTCTGTTTTTATGTTATGACCTAGCTTTAGGTGTATGTTGTTGGTTGTTGTGGTACTACATACTGCTCTGTTTTTGTATTATGACCTAGCTTTAGGTGTATGTTGTTGATTGTTGTGGTACTACATACTGTTCTGTTTTTGTATTATGACCTAGCTTTAGGTGTATGATGTTGGTTGTTGTGGTACTGCATACTGTTCTGTTTTTGTATTATGACCTAGCTTTAGGTGAATATTGTTGATTGTTGTTGTACTGCATACTGTTCTGTTTTTGCATTATGATCTAGCTTTAGGTGTATTTTGTTGATTGTTGTGGTACTACATACTGTTCTGTTTTTGTATTATGACCTAGCTTTAGGTGTATTTTGTTGATTGTTGTGGTTCTACATACTGTTCTGTTTTTGTATTATGACCTAGCTTTAGGTGTATGATGTTGATTGTTGTGGTACTACATACTGCTCTGTTTTTGTATTATGACCTAGCTTTAGGTGAATACTGTTGATTGTTGTTGTACTTCATACTGTTCTGTTTTTGTATTATGATCTAGCTTCATGTGTATGTTGTTGATTGTTATGGTACTACACACTGTTCTGTTTTTGTATTATGACCTAGTTTTAGGTGTGTGTTGTTGGTTGTTGTGGTACTACAGACTGTTCTTTTTTTGTATTATGACCTAGCTTTATGTGTATGTGGTTGATTGTTGTGGTACTACAGACTGTTCTTTTTTTGTATTATGACCTAGCTTTATGTGTATGTGGTTGATTGTTGTGGTACTACATACTGTTCTGTTTTTGTATTATGACCTAGCTTTAGGTGTATGTTGTTGGTTGTTGTGGTACTACATACTGTTCTGTTTTTGTATTATGACCAAGCTTTAGGTGTATGTTGTTGGTTGTTGTGGTACTAAATACTGTTCTGTTTTTGTATTATGACCTAGCTTTAGGTGTATGTGGTTGATTGTTGTGGTACTGGTTGTTGTGGTACTACATACTGTTCTGTTTTTGTATTATGACCAAGCTTTAGGTGTATGTTGTTGGTTGTTGTGGTACTAAATACTGTTCTGTTTTTGTATTATGACCTAGCTTTAGGTGTATGTGGTTGATTGTTGTGGTACTACATACTGTTCTGTTTTTATGTTATGACCTAGCTTTATGTGTATGTTGTTGGTTGTTGTGGTATTACATACTTTTCTGTTTTTGTATTATGACCTAGCTTTAGGTGTATGTTGTTGATTGTTGTGGTACTACATACTGTTCTGTTTTTGTATTATGACCTAGCTTTAGGTGTATGTTGTTGGTTGTTGTGGTACTACAGACTGTTCTTTTTTTGTATTATGACATAGCTTTAGGTGTATGTTGTTGATTGTTGTGGTACTACATACTGTCTGTTTTTGTATTATGACCTAGCTTTATGTGTATGTTGTGGTACTACATACTGTTCTGTTTTTGTATTATGACCTAGCTTTATGTGTATGTTGTTGATTGTTGTGGTACTACATACTTATCGTGTATCGTGTTTCTTGTGGTTAGTACTTCGCTTTAGGGTTAGTAATGAAAGGCGTTGTGTTCATATCAAATTGTATTCAAGTTATGAGACGTTGCGCACAAGGCAAAGTTAAGTAAACAATAGGTAACGTTAGTGACGTTAGATACTTAGTAATGTACAGCGGCTAATACTTGACAATACTGTTCTGTTTTTGTATTATGACCTAGCTTTAGGTGTATGATGTTGATTGTTGTGGTAATTTTCATAAATCCGGTTTGCTGTCGTTGTGACAGCCTCTTGTTGTATTATTACCTAGCTTTAGTTGAATGTTGTTGGTTGTTCTGGTACTTCAGACTGTTTTGTTTTTGTACTTTGACCTAGCTTTAGGTGTATGTTGATTGTTGTGGATACTATTATGTTTTTGTACTTTGACCTATCTTTAGGTGTATGTTGATTGTTGTGGATACTATTATGTTTTTGTACTTTGAACTATTTACACCACTGGGTCGATGCCACTGCTGGTGGACGTTTCGTCCCCGAGGGTATCACCAGCCCAGTAGTCAGCACTTCGGTGTTGACATGAATATCAATTATATGGTCATTTTTATAAATTTTCTGTTTACAAAACTTTTGAATTTTTCGAAAAACTAAGGATTTTCTTACCCCAGGAGTAGATTATCTTAGCCGTATTTGGCACAACTTTTGGGAATTTTGGGTCCTCAATGCTCTTCAACTTTGTATTTGTTTGGCTTTTTAACTATTTTGATCTGAGCGTCACTGATGAGTCTTATGTAGACGAAACGCGTGTCTGGCGTATAAAATTATAATCCTGGTACTTTTGATAACTATTTAGGTGTATGTTGATTGTTGTGGATACTATTATGTTTTTGTACTTTGACCTATCTTTAGGTGTATGTTGATTGTTGTGGATACTATTATGTTTTTGTACTTTGACCTAGCTTTAGGTGTATGTTGATTGTTGTGGATACTTTTATGTTTTGTACAGTTGTTAATTTGCTGTCTCATTGATGTATAGCCTTCATCAATATCCCTCATTTAATTTAAGATAGTGGTGACCATGGAAACTTTATCCTGCAAAATTTCTTTAAGACACCAAAAAACAGTAGAAAGGTAATAAAAGTTCAAGGTTGAAGTTTTATTTGCTTTGGTTACAAAATTCTATTTACATCTTTAACATTTTTAAAGCACCACTTCAACAGTAATTCATAATTACTAAATACTTTGGAAGACACAGAGGTAAAACCTGTCGATTTAAACCCTGACTGACAAATATTTTTTACATTATAATTACATTTGGAATTATATGTGTTAGATAAAATAATCTCACACAAAATTTTGTGGTCCAACTGCCATACATTTCTTAAATGTATAAGCGAACAGACCTATTTTTGTATTTAAATGACCTACTATCGTGAATATAATTAAAAGTAAAAATCTCTCTGTTTTACTACTGTATGATCCATTGTAGTTACCATGGTTACACTGTATAACAAATTACAAGGGTGTAAAAGATCCATGCAATAATAAAATAATAAATAATGGTAATACATTGATCATGGTGTTCAACTGTGTATCATATTCTATTCTGTATTTACTTTAAACAATACAGTTTATCAGTATACACGCTTTCTCTTTTGTTATTCACTACAGGTTAATTTATTACACACCTTAAAGTAAAAGTTCATTTGAAATTCTGTGTTTTTCATCAGAAATGCTTTCATTTGACTACAAAATCAACAACTAAATCTTAACTATACCAGTAAGTTATAAGAAATGGGTTATTTAGGCCCTGAATTAAATCAAAGTATTGTCAAAGCTGGGATCAGGCCAATCTTAACTATGCTGGTACTTTATTTAGGCCCTGAATTAAATCAAAGTATTGTCAGAGCTGGGATCAAGCCAATCTTAACTATGCTGGTACGTTATTTAGGCCCTGAATTAAATCAAAGTATTGTCAGAGCTGGGATCAAGCCAATCTTAACTATGCTGGTACGGTATTTAGGCCCTGAATTAAATCAAAGTATTGTCAGAGCTGGGATCAAGCCAATCTTAACTATGCTGGTACGGTATTTAGGCCCTGAATTAAATCAAAGTATTGTCAGAGCTGGGATCAGGCCAATCTTAACTATGCTGGTACGTTATTTAGGCCCTGAATTAAATTAAAGTATTGTCAGAGCTGGGATCAAGCCAATCTTAACTATGCTGGTACGGTATTTAGGCCCTGAATTAAATCAAAGTATTGTCAAAGCTGGGATCAAGCCAATCTTAACTATGCTGGTACTTTATTTAGGCCCTGAATTAAATCAAAGTATTGTCAGAGCTGGGATCAAGCCAATCTTAACTATGCTGGTACGTTATTTAGGCCCTAAATTAAATCAAAGTATTGTCAGAGCTGGGATTAAGCTAATCTTAACTATGCTGGTACGTTATTTAGGCCCTGAATTAAATCAAAGTATTTTCAGAGCTGGGATCAAGCCAATCTTAACTATGCTGGTACGGTATTTAGGCACTGAATTAAATCAAAGTATTGTCAGAGCTGCGATCAAGCCTATCTTAACTTGAAAATCCACAATGTTAACTTTTTAATCATTTGTTAATAAATGATTTTTTTTAAAGCAATGGATGTCGGAAGGTATTTTTGCAAAGGTCAAATGATGTTCATAGTTTCATATCATTTATTTCACTTCAATGCCATATGACATACAGTGGATTTATAGTTATGCATGTTTTACCAAAGTGTTATTTATGAATAGCATTTACCTTAATACTGATCATTGATTTGTAGGTAAAACAGTAGTTTTGTTAAATATTTACCAGCTGAAGAGTTTCATTTGATGATTTAGAAGATCTTTACTGGGGGGTTAGAAATTGTATGTTTTATTTGATGATTTAGAAGATCTTTACTGGGGGGTTAGGAATTGTATGTTTCATTTGATGATTTAGAAGATCTTTATTGGGGGGTTAGAAATTGTATGTTTCATTTGATGATTTAGAAGATCTTTACTGGGGGGTTAGAAATTGTATGTTTCATTTGATGATTTAGAAGATCTTTATTGGGGGGTTAGAAATTGTATGTTTCATTTGATGATTCAAACTAGTCTAGTATACATTACCATACTGAATAAATTTACAATTTTCTTAATACACTATATTTTTCAAAAAAGATTGAATTTTAATATACCTCTAAAATGTATAATATTGGCACAAAATAGATTTAAAATCTGAAAGTGATAAATGAAAAAAGATGTGTATATGAATATAACAAATATCATACATAAAAGAGATGTGTATATGAATATAACAAATATCATACATAAAAGAGATGTGTATATGAATTTAACAAAGATCATAAACACATATAAAATTAAATAAATATGAGATTACAGAAATATTTCTACTGAACAATTTCTCATTTGCTTACAAAAACCATTCATTTTCCCTATCATGCCTATTATGCTAATTATAACAAGTCCTGTTACACCCTACTGTACTTATGTTAACCTCTTGCTTTATAACTTGTTCCCCCGTTGTGATGACACATAAACTTTCAGATAAATATTTCTGTGGCTATTAATAAACAGATACACAAATCGGTCTTCTTATTTTCAGGTCTAACAGACATGACAGAGGACAAAATCACAAAGACCTCAACCATAGAAGACTGCCCTCAGGTGTAGATTTACAATTTCAATTTAAAGTTGAGGGTACTCTATTAAACAAAAGACTAGGAGATATTTAATATAATTCAGACAGGCCTGGGGAAATCCACAGAATAAGAAAAAAACTTTTTTTGGCTTGAACAGGTCAACAAAGAAGTAGGTTTAGAAAGACCCCTTTTTGGCCCCAAAATATAGCAGTTTTACAAAATTGTGAGAATGTAATATATTAGCTATTTATTGGAAAGTAGAATGCTTCTGCTACATAAATATGGACTGTTTTTGACAATACAATGCACATATATCGAGTACTAGCATCATGAATTCATGCTATATTACTCAAATCTACACAATTTTAGCCGGTTTTCGTCTTAAATGAAAGTGGCCACATTCATGTTCATTCATAATATTGAAATGAAAAATATTTGATGATAATACATGACAAATATAAAGGTTGAGGATGAACACAGATGCGATCCATCTGAAAAGTGATGTTTTTTGGCATATTTGATAGATTTTTCATATTTAAGCTTGAATCGGAGCGTTTTTAATAACTAAATCAGTTCAAATCTGTCACATAAACTAATCGAATCAATTGAAATAGACACTTAAGTGTTTAAAAAGTGTCTAAAATCTTTCGTTAGATGAACCTGCAATTTAAGGTCAAAATCGGCAAATTGCCAGACCTACTCCTTCGAATGGAGCACTCCTTACTTGAAATGAAATAGACAAAACTGGTATTTGACCCCTTACATCATGTATATTTATGTGTTGTTTTTATCCATGTTGGTCATGTTGATTAACAGGTAGAGGGTAATCAGACATATTTGTAAAAACTTAACTAATTTGTAGTGCTATGACAGCAGACAATTTCTTTCTATGTAAACTAGTAGGTAACCATTCAACCAACATGCTATAATACAAATACATGATTATTATCAACTGTACCAACTTCTTGGTATATTTATGAATTAACAAATGGATTTATATGACAATTTATCACAGACTATACAAAAAATACAAAAAATAACAGAAATGCTTTGTAATGAGATCTTAAATATTCATTGAATATAAATGAGCTGTGACAACAACTTTCTATGAATTACAAAAATATACATTTTAAATATATTGTCATATATATCTCTGTTATAACATGGGTGATGTACAAACTGTATCAGTTTGGAATGGTATGCACTAAAATAGACAAAATATTTCATTCTTCTTTTTAAAATAAACTGAGCTTGATGTGAAAGCATGATTCATTCATTCTATATATATTTCATATAACTAAAAACTTAAATCAAGTTTGAATTGTCCATGGAAAAAAGGCAGTAATATTTTTGTCTTATTTTCAGATGTACCTTAAGTTTTTAAAAGCCAGACAATGACAAACATTATTTTGTACTATCAAAACTTAATAAAACATGACTTTATTTTTAAGATGCTTCTTTAAACAGCTCCTCCACATAATCTAGTGTTTCATTATGTTGTTCTCTAACACCTAACCCTTCATTATGTTCTTCTCCAGTTTTACTCTCAATCACACTGACAGGAGTAGACTCAGACTCATTCATTTCTTCTGTCATCACCTTGACTCGTTCTTCAAATAGTCTTTTGGCAAATTTATATAATTTAACATCTAAAGCATTCAGATTTTCTATCAAACTTATTTGTTCCTCTGTAACCTTATGTTCAGCTTTTTCGGAATGTGTTTTGTTGAACTGCTCAAAATCTTTAGAAAATTTTATATGAAATGTATGTTGAAATAAGAGTTGAGTATCTCGTTGATGTTCTGTTAAACCAAAAAAAGACATATTTTTAAGGTTTTCGATTGCACTTTCCAATAGTAATCTTTGTCTTAGTTCCTCATTCATTCCTGTCCCATTGTAGCAGTTCACTTTACTTAGATTAGCCAACATCCTTGTCTGGCGATTATTAGCGAGATTAAATTTACATTTTATGAATTCTTCCAATGTTACACCTTTCCATGTTGAGCCCTCAAAGCAAAATGGCACTTCTTCTAAAGAAGCTTGGCGTCCATTACAATAGAGTTTAGCAGCTTTCCATGTAGCTCCTCTCTGAACATGTTTCCATTCACTTATGTATCTCCTCACTGGGTCTCTTAGTATGGTGATATAGTGGAATCTAAAAACAACATTACAGGCAGTTTAATTAGTATGATGATATAGTGGAATCTAAATCAAAAACAACAGGCAGTTTAAAAAATACTACTGATTCTTAGAGACAGGCAAGTGGAAGGTAATTTAGTACATGTAGTCAAAATATACTTCTGTTTAGTGCTATAAAAAAATATAAATTGCCTAATAATGCTAATGAGTTTTGCACCTGTCCAAAGTCAGGAGCCTCTTGTATAATTAATTTTGGTTCATTTATATGTTTTGGAGTTAACTGTTTAGTATGAGGTCCATTATCCCTAAATAGGGATGATTCCACTATACAGTTTAGGGCCGCTTGGCGACCCTAAAATCGGCCAGCGGCCCACAAAAAATATTTGTGAATATATGTGTCCTATATTTTGACTTTAAGTGGACGATTTGAATATGTCATAGATATCTATGATTATGTCAGCATGTGGTAAACAATTTTAGCAGCCGGATTCAATTGATTAAAATGGTATCGGATTATTTGATCTCGTAAAAGTAGATCGCCCAGCAGGTTGATCAAAAACATGTTTGTCAAAATTGGTGTGAAAACATACCAGGGCCGTAACTACATTTGAGGCATTGCCTCATGTTAGAAATTTAAAAAAAAAAAAAAAAAAAACGGAAACAAAAGATTGTCCTCATTTCAAATTGTTTTCACAGAAAGTGTCTTGCAAGAAACGAGTTCTCTTCACTCTCTCAAGCAATAACTTTCCAGTAATCTGGTGATCATATCTATGAGATCAGAATCATATATATCATAATCAATAGCCCATCCATAATTATTCAAAATGTTACAACTTCTTAAATCAGTGTAGAGGTTAAAATTAATACATGTATACATTTTCCGTTTTTACAGGAAAATGATATAATTTCGTCTTAGATTTTGTGAATAAAAAATTCCCAATTGGGATTAAAATTTATTATATATATGTTATATTATTATTCTAATATGACGTTCTTCTTAAGCTTTGGGTACAAGGCCATGTTCTAATTCAAATAGAACATGGGCTGCACCTGATTGACATCACAATTGAAATTGCAACGTCAGGTGAATTTTGAACAATGCCAGAGATCAAAATTGACATTTTTGTTGGTGTTGCTCATTAGGAAATTAAATAAAAAAATTCTTAAAGTAAGTTTAAATGTTTCTGTTCTTTTTTTACTGATAAACTGCTGATTTTCTATAACGTTTTTGGTTCATGAAATCAAAATGGCGACATTCCGAGCGTCTACTATAGGTCCGCTTCGAAGTGGAAAAGTTCAAATATTCCTATTAGAATCGAAATAATTCTATTCTGCCATGCTCTATGCTCATTTTAACATGGGTAGGCATTATATCTGTAAACATTTAAAACCTCGCTGACGCTCGGTATTAAGATATTAACAAATATAATGCCTACCCATGTTAAAATGAGCATAGAGCATGGCAGGATAGAATTTTTTCTTAATTAGACCGTTGGTTTTCCCATTTGAATGGAATTACACTTGTAATTTTAGGGCCCTTTATAGCTTATTGTTTGGTGTGAGCCAAGGCTCCGTGTTTAAGGATGTACAAATTAGTCTTTAACACGGAGTCTTGGCGCACACTGAACAGCAAGCTTTAAAGGGAGTCAAGGAAAACAGGTATTTTTTCTCAGATGTCTCATTTACATTTAACAAATATTTCAGTAAGGCAAACATTTCTTTATCATCCAATATTGCTACAATCAGTCTGCACCATATAAATCACTATATATAAACATACATGTATAAATCCATATATGCCCCAGACCAGTATAGTTTTTTTTGGACACATGTTGGAATAGTAATAGTAGATTTAAAAAAAACTTTGTTTAAGGGATACATTGTATGTATCCTGGTGTTGATACTATAATAGAAATTCCACAGCCTTTCCCCCAGTAGCTATTATACTTTTTGCTTTGAAGCCTTACAGCCAATGTAAGGCATCAAAGAAAAAAAGTATAATATTATAGCCTTTCAAGACGTTATAATTGGGCTATAAAGTCTTTCACTTCTTTGGGCGACTCATCAGAGTAGCCCACGGTAAGTAAGTGAGTTAATTTTATTTATAGTCGGGCATGATACATGTATGTACAATTCAACGATTGTAGAGCTCTTAGCAGACTTGACAGTCTCAACCTGTTCAATTTTTCCTGCTTATATTGACATGTATACCTTCTTTTTCTATGTAAACCTTCTTGCTTGTCCATTTCTTTATCCACACATCCCTTTAATTCTGTCCAGTCTGCATGGAGACCACATGCCCAACCAGTAGAGTATCTGCTAAATAACCAGACAGTTTGCTTTCGAGTTAAGCAGTTACATTTTTTCTTTCCTTTAATACATTCACAAGGTTGATCAATGTCAAGATTTTTAACAAGATGTTTTCCAAAAGTTGTACCACCAGTTTTTTGCATGTGAAGAAAAACCAAAACATCTTCATCTTCTAAATCAAGTTCATAGTCTTTGTCTAGTAGTTTTCTGTCAAAGTTCAAGTCAATAGAATATGAATTTGTTTTCTGTGAAAACAAGTAATGATTTTGATCCGAATAAAGACATAACAATAAAACAAATAATGCCAAGAAGACACATATGGTCACAAGGAGTCTTATGTTACTCCTTCTCATCTTCTAAATCTACCTTTTACAAATTCCTAAAAATATTTGATTTGTCAAAATGGTCTGCTTCGAACATCATTAAAATAATATTCCCCTAACACATTCATCACACTTCTTTCATGTTATTTTTTTTCACGGTTTCTCTTTCTGTCTCTATGTTTATATTCAATAACGAAGAAAATATAAGATATCAAGAGAGAACCAATTATTTCCATCCATTAGTGACCTTCGGAATAAAAATTGAAATTATTTTTCATATACATATTGGAAAAGTCCAAATTATTCCGAAAAGCAAATATAATTTCGACTGTTTCTACTTAAACCGGGGTAGACTTTTGCGTTCCTTAGCCAAAAAAGATATTTTTAAGATTACTGTAACCAGTAAAAATGTTAAAGTGAACAAAAAAAAATCCAATATTTATTTTTTGAATAACAAGAAAAGTTCGTATTTAATTTCACAATATCTCAAAAAATGAATAAAATCGTAAAAAATATATGTCAAGATCTCGTCTATTTGGTTGAGATGGTGATATTCGAAGCTTCAAAATGGTGGACATCTCACCCTGTTGGCTGAATGAGCACAATGCTTTAGTAGATTTTGGCGCTACTGCTAATGCACCAAGCAAAGATTTTTATCACGTCTTTGTCACAACAAAAGAAGTATTAGATTTTAGTTAAATTTTCCATAATGTATACTTAGTTTTGTTATATGCGCATAAAATAAAATCTAAAAAGAAACAATTTTTGACCATGACCTTACGAAACAACAACATAAAAGAATAAAATAATATGTCTTTACAGCTGGTTAACCAATAGCCTGGAGATCCTGATACAGTATTTGAGATTCACAACCTTCATCTCAATACACCTTATCGCTAATCCCGGTGTCATATGGTATTTTGAACCCCATGGTAAATTGACCCCGGGGTCAAAATACCGCTATGGTAAATTGAACCCCCCCATGGTAAATTGAACCCCCATGGTAAATTGAACCCCCCTGTTTTTTTCATCCTAGATGAATATTAGAACATTTTTCATTATTCTAAAGCTTATCATAGATTAAAAAATCATTCATACAAGAAGGGGAGGTACATTTTCCATGCTTATAATTTAAAGAAATATCTTTGCTTGGTATAAGTGCTCTGAAGTCTTTACCAAAAAAATGTCATTCAAAATACTTATTGACACATTATAACTAGACCATATGTAGCTTGAATGCTTTAATTATTTGTAATTATAACATATGTATATATATATATATAAGGGTAGTTTTGATTTTCCATGGTAAAAAAAGGGGGAGGGGTCAAAATACCATGGCAAAGTAAAATTTTCAAAATATCTTTTCCAGCAAGTTAAATACATACAAACTACTTATTTGTGTATTCTAACTACATAAAAGAGTTCGAATTGCAAGATTTTCTGAAATTAAAGGCCTAGAGTAGGGGGTTCAATATACTGCAGGGGGTCAAAATACCATGGCAAAGTAAAATTTTCAAAATAACTTTTCAAGCAAGTTTAAAACATACAAACTGCTTATTTGTGTATTCTAACTATATAAAAAAGTTAGAATTGCCAGAATTTTTTTAATTAAAGGTCTAGAGTAAGGGGTTCAATATACGGCAGGGGGGTCAAAATACCATGGCAAAGTAATTTTTTCAAAATATCTTTTCCATCAAGTTTAACCCTTTCACCGATTGCTGCCCAGAGAGAAGCTACTCTGAGACGATGGCTTCCCTGGCTACTATTACTCAAGTGGGAGATCTTCACAATAAATGTCAATAAAAACTTGTTTGTAGTTATTTGTGTATTTATTTCATTCACTAACACCATGTTCACAGTTTTTTTCATGTTTTGATAATTTTTTATTCATAAAATATTCAAATTTTCAAATTTTCGGCATTATCTAGGTGAAATTCTCAAAATTCTGCTATTCGACCCCAAATCGTAATTTTTAAACCCAAAACGGCCAAATTTTGAAAAATTTTATGAGGTTGTACAAATTCCTCACACTGAACGATGTCCATTCCAAGTGTTTTGTACATAAAACGACAATTTACGTCAAAAAAGTATACTAGTTTGGCTTCAATTCTTCCATATTCTTTCAAAAAAAATGTTCCCTCATTTCAAATTCTCGTAAATTCCGTAAATTTCGTCTGATTTTGACACGGTTTTCAACAAACGGAAGCGACATGTTTATACTTTCATCCGGGTATTCATCAAAGAAAGATAACTCATGTTTGCACTGTTTTGAGCGGGAAACATAAAAGATGTATTCCGATCCCGGTAAAACGGGACTCATCGTCAGATGTCTGAAGCGTGAATCCCGGTAAACCGGGACTCATCGGCGAAAGGGTTAATACATACAAACTACTTGTTGGTGTATATTAACTACATATAAGAGTTAAAATTGCCAGAATTTTTTGAATTGTCTAGAGTAAGGGGTTCAATATATCGCAGGGGGTCAAAATACCATGGCAAAGTTAAATTTTCAAAATATCTTTTCCAGCCAGTTAAATACATACAAACTACTTATTGGTGTATTCTTACTACATAAAAGAGTAAGAATTGCCAGATTTTTGGAAATTAAAGGTCTAGAGTAGGGGGTACAATATACTGCAGGGGGTCAAAATACCATGGCATAGTAAAATTTTAAAAATATCTTTTCCAACAAATTTAATACATACAAACTACTTATTGGTGTATTCAAACTACATAAAAGAGTTAGAATTGCCAGAATTTCTGAAATTAAAGGCCTAGAGTAGGGGGTTCAATATACTGCAGGGGGGGTCAAAATACCATGGCAAAGTAAAATTTTCAAAATAACTTTTCCAGCAAGTTTAATACATACAAACTGCTTATTTGTGTATTCTTACTATATAAAAAAGTTAGAATAGCCAGAATTTTTTTATTTAAAGGTCTAGAGTAAGGGGTTCAATATACCGCAGGGGGGTCAAAATACCATGGCAAAGTAAAATTTTCAAAATATCTTTTCCATCAAGTTTTAATACATACAAACTACTTGTTGGTGTATATTAACTACATATAAGAGTTAAAATTGCCAGAATTTTTTGAATTGTCTAGAGTAAGGGGTTCAATATATCGCAGGGGGTCAAAATACCATGGCTAAGTAAAATTTTCAAAATATCTTTTCCAGCAAGTTAAATACATACAAACTACTTATTTGTGTATTCTTACTACATAAAAGAGCTTGAAATGCTAGAATTTCTGAAATTAAAGGCCTATAGTAGGGGGTTCAATATACCGCAGGGGGGTCAAAATACCATGGCAAAGTAAAATTTTAAAAATTACTTTTCCAGCAAGTTTAATACATACAAACTGCTTATTTGGGTATATTAACTACATATAAGAGTTAAAATTGCCAAAAAAATTTGAATTGTCTAGAGTAAGGGGTTCAATATATCGCAGGGGGTCAAAATACCATGGCAAAGTAAAATTTTCAAAATATCTTTTCCAGCAAGTTAAATACATACAAACTACTTATTTGTGTATTCTAACTACATAAAAGAGTTCGAATTGCCGGAATTTCTGAAATTAAAGGCCTATAGTAGGGGTTTCAATATACCGCAGGGGGGTCAAAATACCATGGCAAAGTAAAATTTTCAAAATAACTTTTCAAGCAAGTTTAAAACATACAAACTGCTTATTTGTGTATTCTAACTATATAAAAAAGTTAGAATTGCCAGAATTTTTTTAATTAAAGGTCTAGAGTAAGGGGTTCAATATACGGCAGGGGGGTCAAAATACTATGGCAAAGTAATTTTTTCAAAATATCTTTTCCATCAAGTTTAATACATACAAACTACTTGTTGGTGTATATTAACTACATATAAGAGTTAAAATTGCCAGAATTTTTTGAATTGTCTAGAGAAAGGGGTTCAATATATCGCAGGGGGTCAAAATACCATGGCAAAGTTAAATTTTAAAAATATCTTTTCCAGCCAGTTAAATACATACAAACTACTTATTGGTGTATTCTTACTACATAAAAGAGTAAGAATTGCCAGATTTTTGGAAATTAAAGGTCTAGAGTAGGGGGTACAATATACTGCAGGGGGGTCAAAATACCATGGCATAGTAAAATTTTAAAAATATCTTTTCCAACAAATTTAATACATACAAACTACTTATTGGTGTATTCAAACTACATAAAAGAGTTAGAATTGCCAGAATTTCTGAAATTAAAGGCCTAGAGTAGGGGGTTCAATATACTGCAGGGGGGTCAAAATACCATGGCAAAGTAAAATTTTCGAAATAACTTTTCCAGCAAGTTTAATACATACAAACTGCTTATTTGTGTATTCTTACTATATAAAAAAGTTAGAATAGCCAGAATTTTTTTATTTAAAGGTCTAGAGTAAGGGGTTCAATATACCGCAGGGGGGTCAAAATACCATGGCAAAGTAAAATTTTCAAAATATCTTTTCCATCAAGTTTTAATACATACAAACTACTTGTTGGTGTATATTAACTACATATAAGAGTTAAAATTGCCAGAATTTTTTGAATAGTCTAGAGTAAGGGGTTCAATATATCACAGGGGGTCAAAATACCATGGCAAAGTAAAATTTTCAAAATATCTTTTCCAGCAAGTTAAATACATACAAACTACTTATTTGTGTATTCTAACTACATAAAAGAGTTCGAATTGCCGGAATTTCTGAAATTAAAGGCCTATAGTAGGGGTTTCAATATACCGCAGGGGGGTCAAAATACCATGGCAAAGTAAAATTTTCAAAATAACTTTTCCAGCAAGTTTAATACATACAAACTGCTTATTTGTGTATATTAACTACATATTTATTACTCCAATAAGTAGTTTGTATGTATTTAATATACTGGAAAAGATATTTTGATAATTTTACTTAGCCATGGTATTTTGACCCCCCTGCGGTATATTGAACCCCCTACTATAGACCTTGAATTTCAAAAATTCAAGCTATTCTAACTCCTTAACATAGTTATAATACTCCAATAAGTAGTTTGTATGTATTAAATATACTGGAAAAGATATTTTGAAAATTTTACTTAGCCATGGTATTTTGACCCCCTGCCGTATATTGAACCCCCTACTATAGACCTTGAATTTCAAAAATTCAAGCTATTCTAACTCCTTAACATAGTTATAATACTCCAATAAGTAGTTTGTATGTATTTAATATTCTAGAAAAGATATTTTGAAAATTTTACTTAGCCATGGTATTTTGACCCCCCTGCAGTATATTGAACCCCCTACTATAGACCTTGAATTTCAAAAATTCAAGCTATTCTAACTCCTTAACATAGCTATAATACTCCAATAAGTAGTTTGTATGTATTTAATATTCTAGAAAAGATATTTTGAAAATTTTACTTAGCCATGGTATTTTGACCCCCCCCCCCCCCCCTGCGGTATATTGAACCCCCTACTATAGACCTTGAATTTCAAAAATTCAAGCTATTCTAAATCCTTAACATAGTTATATTACTCCAATAAGTAGTTTGTATGTATTTAATATACTGGAAAAGATAATTTGAAAATTTTACTTAGCCATGGTATTTTGACCCCCCTGCGGTATATTGAACCCCCTACTATAGACCTTGAATTTCAAAAATTCAAGCTATTCTAACTCCTTAACATAGTTATAATACTCCAATTAGTAGATTGTATGTATATAATATACTGGAAAAGATATTTTGAAAATTTTACTTAGCGATGGTATTTTGAACCCACTGCGGTATATTGAACCCCCTACTATAGACCTTGAATTTCAAAAATTCAAGCTATTCTAACTCCTTAACATAGTTATAATACTCCAATAAGTAGTTTGTATGTATTTAATATTCTAGAAAAGATATTTTGAAAATTTTACTTAGCCATGGTATTTTGACCCCCCTGCGGTATATTGAACCCCCTACTATAGACCGTGAGTTTCAAAAATTCAAGCTATTCTAACTCCTTAACATAGTTATAATACTCCAGTAAGTAGTTTGTATGTATTCAATATTCTAGAAAAGATATTTTGAAAATTTTACTTAGCCATGGTATTTTGACCCCCCTGCGGTATATTGAACCCCCTACTATAGACCTTGAATTTCAAAAATTCAAGCTATTCTAAGTCCTTAACATAGTTATAATACTCCAATAAGTGGTTTGTATGTGTTAAACATGCTGGAAAAGATATTTTGAAAATTTTGCTTAGCCATGGTATTTTGACCCCCCTGCGGTATATTGAACCCCCTACTTAAAACCACAAATTAAAAAAAAATGATAGCCAATAAATTGTAAATTAGATTATCTGCAATACTATTTTTCAAAAACAGGGGGGTTCAATATACCGCAGGGGGGTTCAAAATACCATATGTGAAAAATGACCCCGGGGTCAAAATACCATGCGGTATAATGACCCCGGGGTCATTTTACCACATGGTATTTTGACCCTGGGTTCACTTTTTAGGGGGTTCAAAATACCATATGACACCGGCTGACCTGGCCGCTTGAACTTTTGACGCACAATCACTTTTCCATTGTGGCGTCAGATATTTTGCTTTATGACGTCAACATTTTACGGGAACCTGTATGATTTCGGGTAATGGCGGACAAATAGCGATAAGGTGTATTAAAACACCAGGTCACTTGACACAGTATTTGATATTCACAACCTTCATGATCATCTCAATTAAAACACCAGGTCACCTGACACCAGTTTAACTGGCCACCTGCTGATTGATACTTCAAAACAAACTTTGTGTAAATAAGATTATAACAACAGCAGTCAGCAGGGGTCAGTTCAATCACCAGAACTCTATTCTATTCTACCATATAGTGACCGCCTTCAACAAACTGAAGTTATGTCACAGGAGGAAACTTACAACAAGGCATAGATTGAAAAATGTACAATTTTTTAAAATATGAAAAATGAAAAAAATGTTTTTTATAATAAAGTAAGATGTTATAATTGAGTTAATATTGATGCTTTGAAATTGAAGATGTCAAAGCATCAATATTAAGAATTCTCAGTAGGCAGTATGAATTTTAGTCAATTCGGTACCTGGCCAAAATGGCACCCAATGAATGTTGAATAAACATAGCTTTTTCAGTATTTTTAGAAAGAAAAAAAAATTAAAGAAGGAGTTGTCCAAAAATATTGACTTATTCATTTTTTTGTGGGCCGGTTTGTATTTATTTTCGTTCAACTGTATATGAATATCCAAGGTAAATGTTATGCGTGTTTAAACCAGTTTAGCATTTTGCAGGATTTTGGGTTTGCTCATGTGAGTGAAATACTTCCATAGTTCAATGTTGTTTTTAAACTTTCCTACCAAAATAACAACAGCTTGGGTATTAAATGGCTTAATTCATTGTTTTTTTATTTAAATTTTTGAAGAAAAAACATCAATAATTACCTGTTTAGCATTAAAACAACAAACATGTTGATAATTTAATTGAATAGAAAACTAATCATGCTAATCAAAACATCAGTCATATAACATTGGGAAACTTCAAATAATTAAATTATGTATTTTAAGTACTGCTCCATGGATGTGAGGATTTTTAACGATGTCATGAACAAAAATAAAACCTGAACCCGAAATAATTAAAAATTGAAAAGACAATTTATACATATTTAGCATTATTTAAATGGGGACAAAGAAAATTGAAATGCATTAGATAACGACTATTTTTTTGTTATCTCTCTGTAAGCATGATGAACATAGATTTATTTTTCGTCAAAATAATATAAATATGACTGGGTATATAATATATTTATTATATATTATTATTTACAGTGCTCATATAGCACTAATCTACACTGTAAATACACAATAATTGAATTACTCTAAGCGCTTTACAATGCATTAAAAAAAAACCAACAATACAAGCTGCCAGTAACAAGTACATATGTATATTATTATTATTTTTTTTTTTTTTAAATCTATGTGTCAATGTTTCAATAGAAACAAAATAGAAACTCAATATATGAATGCTGAGTACTGGTGTTAACTTTTCTGTTTACATTGTGGGTTTTTTTCAGATTGTTTTACGGTTATGGAAGATTGTACCTCCAACCCGTGCTGATTCCCACACTCCTCCTGCTGAGTACAGAAACTCTTATAAAGATTTTGAATTTGATGACCGTTGTCACAGTATGTATTGATATATTTAATTAAGTTGTAGTCATTATTTTAGTATCCTGTAATTCAAAATGGACAAGTAGTCCTTCCAATTTTTCTTAAGTAAAATTGTTTATGTTTTAAATGAACCGAAAAATATCAACTAACACAAAGAAGAAAAGTAAGAGAAATTTTAGATTTTTTGTTGCATTTTGTTTGTTAAAGGGGGAAATAATATAATTAGTTTATTTTAAGTTTGAGAAATGTATTCATAGTATAAAAAGTACTTAAAGGCATCTTAACACTGCCACTGCTCAGGGCAGTTCTATTAAAGTGTGTCGATAATCCAGGGAAGACACCTTTTAAAATGAAACTTGTCACCACACATTAAAAGAATATTGAGAATCTGTATACATTTAAACCTGTAGAACATTATTTTTTTTACAACCAATCTATATCATATTTTGAAAATATGCATGTGTTTTTTTCTGAAAGATTGCTTATGTCAAAATTCCTGACAGAACAGTTGTTTTGAAATTATAAATTTTCAAATTTAAAAAACATATATTTATACATCAAGTTGGAAAAAAGCATCATAATAGTCCATTTGCCAATTACCGATTTTATTTTATTATTACACACTTTTTAAACAAATTACTTCCCTTTGTCAATCGTAGACTGGTTCCATACAGGACAAAAATGGCTTTTGCCAATGCAAAACATGATGAATTGAAAGTCATGTATCGGCAGTTTAACTAATTTTTCATGAAAAATAATTACTGATGTCAAAAGTATCTACCTGAACAAGAATTGAAAGTGATGTATTGGCGGTTTAACTAATTTTTCATGAAAAATAATTACTGATGTCAAAAGTATCTACCTGAACAACAAATTAATGTAATTAGAAGTTTTGAAAACCTTAAAGATTACTCACATTACGCACAGGTAAATTTGCTCTTTCTGCTAGCTCTCCATTGTAAATAAAAATTTATGTCCTTCATAAGGGAGACAACTAAAAGAAGGGATCTCTAATTACAGGGTCAATTATGGGAATTGGCAAATAGCCTATTGATTTGTTGACAAGTGACGAAATATACCATAACCATGAATAGACTTTATCCCAATAAGTTGTAGGACTCAAATATGACCCCATACATTATTGTACACATGTAGCTCAAGGTTGTCAAATATGTTACGTTAGCAACTAAATGAGGGGCCTTATGGGGGGGTTATCATCACGATTCATAAGTGGATTTTTTGTCAATCACGATTCACAGAAAATAAATTTCCATGATTGCGAATCACGTAAATATAAAAAAAAAATCTGAAGAAAAACAGATCACAATAGCAAAATTGCACCAATCACGAAAAACGAAAATAACCCATCAGGCCCCTCCTTAATGTTATCTAAATTATGACAAACAGTAACTCGTATCCTTTTAATTTATTTTTTATTGTACACATTTCACAAATAAAATCACAAATTTGACTGGGGACAGGCACATACAGAATGTGTTGGGGTTAAACATGTTAGAAGGCACCCAACCCTCCCCGTCACCCGGGACTGTGGTGTTACAATACAACATAAGAACAAACTATAAAAATCAGTTGATGGCCTTGTATTAAAGTTTGATGACATTTTTCTCAGGAACTATTTTGCAGAGCTTCCTTTAATTTGTAATCTAGCTTCATATAAACATGTTTTATTGTGGATGCATTAATATTCGTTGGATAGAGTGGGTACAGGTCAACCACAAAATGAAGTGTTCAATGCAAGGGTCCGGAAACGGTCATATATGCCAGTCTTGACCTAAACTGAAAGTATTTTGTCCTAAAAGAGTAATTGGGATTTAGGACAAATTTTATTTTTTTACAGAAATAATTTCGGTCATTCAATGTCATTTCATTGAGATCGAGTTTCTAACATTGTCTAAGTCGCCATTTTGAACTTATTTTTTGCTTGTTATCATTTTCCTGTAATAATACTGCCACTCCAGTAAAGTGTTATAATCCTGAGGGCCCTCCTAATAACTATAGTAATGCCTCGGGGAAATATTGGCTAATGATCGCTAATCTCTTTACCTGTGTTTTTAATTAAATTTTTTATTGATCACGAGCTCAGAACTAATATTTTAAAGAAATTTAAAGTTCATAACAACTGTCTGCATTATTTAATTACTTTTCTCAGCTTAGACAATTGTCAATTCTGATTTAAAATTAAATTAAAATTAAATTAATTTACGTAGAACAAAATATTGTTTCACTACAAACACATGTGCTTTGTTTACTAATACGCATGCTTGAAATTCTCTTCCGCAACTAGACACTAAATCGTAAATTCAAAATGATTTCATGCTAAATAAAACAAGTCCAACTATTATAATTAATATTCAAACACTATTAAAGGTAAAACAGTTAAAAAGCCGACGATTTCCTGTGAATTTGATAAACAAAACTAATCCCGGAAATGAGTCCGAAATTGGTCGTTTTACTATTGTCGTAAAACATCCGGTTATAATTTTTTCTTCAAAGTCGAAAGAAACGTAAGCGAAGTTTGAGAAATTTATCGTTTTGAGTCATTAAAATCATTTCATTTTTAAACTGTTGCCTTCCTTTTATTGCTCAAGATCGATTTTAAGGAAAATGGTAGGGAAATTTCTGAAGTAAATGCAATGCAACAGTTAAACAAGTTCGTTGATGCTACGAGTATGACTGTATGAGCATACACACAATCTTTGTTTGAAAAAGGGCACCAACTTTTAAGTTATCCCAAAATGACCGAAATTAGGTGAAAAAATTTCCGGATCCTTGGTTCAATGAATTAAAATTTTCTATAAGGTATAATGTAGATAGATATAGGAAGATGTGGTACGAGTGCCAATGAGACAACTCTCCATCCAAATAACAATTTATATATACATGTATTGGCAAAACTACAAATTCAAATATCCACAAAAATGCAATCATACTTACAGAAATAACTGAATCCACAGTATCCTGTTATCAATTTCACATTAGTTGCCCATCAACTCCCTGATAACTGTTAAATTATATAAGAGTTATCATTTGTGAGGATTATCTCATGTTACATATATTTAAGGTGAGATTCAGCAAGTTACTGGTGAGCACACATTAGACTAGCTACTAGCCATCTCCAGGGGACATATTCATTATCTCATGTTACATATATTTTAGGTGAGATTCAGCGAGTTGCTGGTGAGCACATGTTAGACTGGCTCCTAGCCATCTCCAAGGGACATATTGATTATCTCATGTTACATATATTTTAGGTGAGATTCAGCGAGTTGCTGGTGAGCACACATTAGACTGGCTCTTAGTCATCTCCAGGGGACATATTCATTATCTCATGTTACATATATTTTAGGTGAGATTCAGCGAGTTGCTGGTGAGCACATGTTAGACTGGCTCCTAGCCATCTCCAGGGGACATATTGATTACCTCAGTAGACTGCCAAGAGAGGTCTTGATAAAGATCATCTTAAATCTGGGATTAGAAGATATTGGCAAACTTGGCAGAACATCTCATCAGTTTAAAGAGGTATAATGAGATATGATTTAAAGGAGATGTTGGGCATGTGTTGATACACTTTATTCAGGAAACCTTTCCACACTATTAGTTAGTTAAATGAATTGATTTGCAAAGAAGTGAAGAGTGTTCAAAGTAATTCTTGATTTGAAAATTGTGTAGGTTGTAATATGAAGTAAAATAAATATCAATTGAAGCAATTTGCAATAAATTAAATATTTAATTATGAATATGAGTTGGAGTGGGTTTACAACAATTAGAGAGCAACACTACACATAGACCCAAAAGATAACATTTGAAGCAATACAAATTTGTCTCCGAGAAAGTGTGTTTACTTAAATTAGCTATAGTCTATACTATGCATTATGGCAGGTGAAAGAATCAGACCTAAGTGAAAATAGAAATGTAATTTAAAGTAATGTGTATTTGAGCATATGTTCAATTACTGTTACTTGTAATATTTGGAAACTAATTAATAATATTGCCCTTTTTTTCATGTAGTTATGAATAAGTTCTCTATTGCAATGTATTTTCAATTACATTAGTTATGAATTTACTTGAAAATTAAAACCTCTCTGAAATTTTGAATATTATATTTTGACAGCTTTGTAATTCATGTGATCTTTGGGAGCAAATGTACAGAATACATACAGAAACAGCTGTTACACCAGAATTAGAAGACTTGGCTAAAGAAAAGGGATGGAAAAAGTTATTCTTCACAAACAAATTACAGTTACAGGTAATACCTATAATGTATAACAGGGTCATATTTTTACAAGAGTGAAAACAAGGACAGGTTATAACTATAATAATGTATAATGGCTAGCAGGATCAATTCTAAAAAGGGTAAAAAAAAGGACTTCATATTCGGTATTTGGTACAACAATTTAATTCTAGCCACATTGAGGAGTAAGAACAGAGAATTGTTTCATGCATCAGTGATTCCCTATATAGTCAATCATTTTTTTCCCAGAAAAGGGAGGACGGGGACAGGCCCCCCTAAATCTGCCTCTGATAATGTATTGAAGTAGGGTGACTTGCCTTTCTGATGATATGTACCTTTTAATCTGGCACATTAACAATCTTAAACATGGTAGGTTACTGCTAATTAAGCATTTTTCTTGACTTTTATCCTGATAGATTTTGTATACCCCTGAAGGAAGAGGTATTACTCCTACTTGTCTATCTCATTAAATTTTAGTCATATTTTTTCCAAACATTTAACCCTTTCCTCCATAATGACGCTTTTTTCTAACCTGTCAACACTGAGGTTGTAAGCAGACAGGGCTTCCAAAAAATATTTGAGCCAGCCAGACATTTTATATCTGATCCCGATTTTAATCCCTTAAGACTAAGTAACAAAAGGCAATTATGGTAATCAGATGGCCATCCAAATGATTGTCATTAGATTATAAAAAAAAAACATATTAAACTTTACTTTGATATGAATTTGATGTTCTGACATAAACTGTTAAATTGGCAGTGCATCACTCGAAGTGTGCACAACAGCGTGCTCATATCTGCCTTAGACTCTTATTTGTGCAAAATGACGTTGTCAAAAACTTTCGTTTTTAAAATCACATTTTTCTAATACCGGATGTTGACATGACAATTGTAAAACATGGACCAGAAATAGATATGTGAAATCCGTGTACGTTTACAAAAGCAAGACTGAGTGAAGAAATGTAGAATGCATAATTTAATTTCCCACCTGCGCACATGTGCAAACGTGTTCTAGTTCATACTGACGATTTTTCATTTAAAACCTTTTTAAATTTTTCATCAAATCATGTTTATAAACGTATTTCTTATAATTTTAATCTTTTGGACTAAATCAATTAGATACAAACCGCTGAAATGTAAGAAAATAATTTGAATAGACTGATCAATTTATACGATGTCCAGTACTGAAAATAGTTTACCTGTCACCTGAATAGGTAGATTTCAGCTGTCCAACAACTAATTAGTCTTGATTAAAATTAGAAAATATTGAAGTAGGGGTTGTTTTGATAGTAATTAATCATCATGTCACTTTTATTACCGGAAATGTGTGGCTGTTAAAGGCAAAAGGTTGGGTCAAAAAGATCGCGAATTATGTTAAAATGACTGTCTCTTAAGAAAGCCTAAATCAAAGAGCTGATAGCTCTGAGGTGGAAGAAGGTGAATAAAAGGTAATTTGAATTACCATAAAAGCAGCCCAACTAACCAAGGCTGCTTAGTTCCATTTATTGTTTTTGAGATACGAAGGGACATATGAAACCTCCCCCCTCCCCTTTTTTTTTTCTTCAAAAAACTAAATATCACTAAAATAAAATTTTGAATCAAAACCAAAAAGTATACAGATCTTTAGATAATATAACAAAAAAGTGTGTAAAGTTTTAAGCAATAATCATAAATTGTTTTTGAGATACCGCGCGACATGTAAAAAACCCTCCCCCTTTTTTACAAAATACTAAATAACTGAAAAATAAAATTTTGAATCATTACCAAAAAGTATACAGATGTTTAGATTAATATAACAATGAAGTGTGTAAAGTTTTAAGCAAAGAAGAAGAAGAAGAAGATTAAATTTGTTTGCACTTACAGTTTTTAAATCCTATATACTATTAAACGAGAAGACCCCATTTTGTGTGTCGCTTCTCTTCTTTCCACAATAAATTAATCAACACAGCTCTGTGTCCTATAGGTACAGTACATAGTCGCATTTGTCATCCATTCATATGATTATTCAGATTGAGTTATTTTGGGAGAAAAACGAGAAAAAAGGTATCCGGATATTGTCCCGTCATTGGACGAAATTATAAGTCAGATTAGACTTCCGGTTTGCGTTTTTCTGTATACTTTGAACATACATATACAAAGAATAAAGTGTATTTTCAGAATTCTATCTGCTATCATTTTCAAGTTTACTATCCACGGCGGTCACAGAATTTATTAAATAGAGACGGTCTGTGTACTATATCCATGACCACCATGGATCGATTAGTAAACTTAGAATTGAAAGGAAATACACTATATTTATATAGTAATGAATGTTCATAATATGCTGATAAGCGCTAAAAATATTCATGTGAACTTTTGATACCTTTTCTGAAATTCTCCAGTCATTAAATCTTTTACAAAATTCATTGATTACAAAAAAAAAGAAGATGTGGTATGATTGCCATGATGAGACAACTCTCCACAAGAGACCAATATGACACAAAAATTAACAACTATAGGTCACCGTACGACCTTCAACAACGAGCAAAGCCCATACCGCATACTCAGCTTTAAAAGGCCCCGAACTGACAATGTAAAGCAATTCAAACCAGAAAACTAGCGGCCTTATTTATGTACAAAAAATGAACGAAAAACAAATATGTAACACATAAAAAAACAACAACCACTGAATTACAGGCTCCTTACTTAAATGTTCATAACATACAGTATTACTAAATGTATGTTCATATTGAAATTGATAGAAAACCAACAAGAGGCTGTCACAACGACAGCAAACCGGATTTATTTACATTTATTTGTGTCCTGGCAATATCACAAGAACCATTACTGATGAATGGTGAAAGTGAAAATCATCAATATCAAATTTGACCTCCATTTTGTCATCAGTATCAACATTTTGAAATAATAATATTTGAAAAGCTTAGATTGAATGGTTCATGAGTAAATGCAACAACGTGAATGGAAACGCCATTTTACGATCTTTTAAGAACCATAAAATATATAACTCCTGAACAGTAAAAGTCAAAATCGTCATTATGGAACTTGACCTCTATTTTGTCATCAGTAACAACATATTAAAATTTCAAAAGCTTTGGTTGAATGGTTCATGAGAAAATGCACGGACACGACGGGAAACACCATTTTTCAATCTTTCAAGAACCATAACTCCTGAACGGTAAAAGTCAAAATCGTCATTATTGAACTTGACCTCCATTTTGTCATCAGTAACAGCATATTAAAATTTCGGAAGCTTTGGTAGAACAGTTCATGCATAAATGCACGGACACGACTGGAAACTCCATTTTTCAATCTTTCAAGAACCATAACTCCTGAACAGTAAAAGTCAAAATCATCATTATTGAACTTGACCTCCATTCTGTCATCAGTAACAACATATTAAAATTTGGGAAGCTTTGGTAGAACAGTTCATGAGTAAATGCACGGACACGACTGAAAACTCCATTTTTCAATCTTTCAAGAACCATAACTCCTGAACGGTAAAAGTCAAAATCGCCATTATTGAACTTGACCTCCGTATAGTTGTCAGTAATAACATATTAAAATTTTAAAAGCTTTGGTTGAACGGTTCATGAGTTAATGCACGGACAACATTTGATTGCTGCCTTTCAAGAACCATAACTCCTGAACGGTAAAAGTCAAAATCGCCATTATTGAACTTAACCTTCGTATAGTTGTCAGTAATAACATATTAAAATTTTAAAAGCTTTGGTTGAACGGTTCATGAGTTAATGCACGGACAACATTTGATTGCCGCCCGCCCGCCCGCCCGGTCGCCCGGCCGCCCGCCGTACATCCCCAAATCAATAACCGACATTTTTGTCACAAAAATCCGGTTAAAAATTAGGAGGGATAAAAAAAACATTTTCCTGTCCCCAATAACCTATGACTTATGATACTTTTGCTGAAATTCTCCAGTCATTCAATATTTTACAAAATTCTTCCAACAACACTTTACATACATGTACTTTAAACTACGCTCTGAATGCTCGGATTTCGCGGGTGTGTTCTAGTATTTATTAAAATAAATCAAATGTCCTGAAATATTTATGTGAATTATTATCTTCCATCCATAGTTTGTCTTTACTTGTTTAGTAAACAAATTAATATCCATTTAGACCATTATTTACATTTTCACACAGGTAAACTAATTTACCTATAAATAGATCAAAGAAGGTCTGTGTAGAATCTCTAATCTAAAATCGTAATTGTTATAATTTTATTTCTTTAAATAATCAAATTTAAATTTATGAAAATAATCATGATTGATAAAATAGTATTGCATAAAGTTTACGTTTTCGGAAGACTATTTATGTTTAGGTCATGGTTCTAGAGGCTTCTTCACATATTTGTAAACAAACCAATATGGCCGCCACACGTAATTACCTTTGCACATGTGAAACAAATATTTCTGACAAAAGTCAGATTTCTCTTGTCAAAAGGGATTTATATTTATATTGCAATAAATTATTCAGAAGGAGGTACATTTAGAGTTTAATCAAAATCTCTCAACAGCAATGTACTGCTCTTGTCAACTGAGTCTTGAATAATTTTAAAAATAGATTCAAACCATTTGAAGTAGGAGGGCATCTAATTCACAGGACAAAGGAAAGCAATGAATAAAGACAACAATTTAATAATAAATAGATCCTTTCTATTTATTAAAAACAAAATCTTCTTGTCTGCAAATTCGTAACTTCAAGGGCGAACATGTAAACAGGGCGAGTTGTCCCGATACCAAATTCACGCATGCATACTTCAAATTTCTACAGTAAAAACATCCAGTTACAAGTAAACAAATAACATTCATATAGATGAGATAATATCTAATAATTTACATAAATGAAAGGGTACATATTTACGATAGTGATTGTTTTTCAATCCTAATTTACAAATTAAATGATTCAGATGCCTAATCATGTGTAAAAATCGGTGTCAGGAATCAGAAGTTGTTATGAAATTGTAATACACAGAAACGAATGAGGCATACAGAGAATTCAATGATTTTAAAGTCGGCACCATTGGCCTTCAGAAGACTTGAAGTCTTCTTCCACCAAAAACTAATTAGTAGATGACGGTTTCATGCTTTGCCCAGCCGGACTTTACCGGACATTATACAAATGACCAGAATATATGACCGTTTTGGAAGCCTTGGTTGTAAATTCAAATCAAACATGTTTCAGGTGTGGACTCAATCTTAATTGACAAGGATTTCAGTTTTCCTACCAAAGGTTGATGCTCCCTGGACCCTGTCTCCCTCAACCCTGGCTCCCTCCACCCTGTACCCTGGCTCCCTGCATCCAGGCTCCCTCCACCCTGGCTCCCTCCACCAATGAAAACTGACTGCCACAAGTTAGAAAATAGTGCTGAAAGTGGCATAAAACACTTTTATATCAATCAATAAAATTTCTTTAACAAAATTCCTATCTTTTCTTTAACATAAATGCAAATTACCTTGACATTTTTTATATGGAACTACAAATCATAGCTTATCGAAATTTGTTATAAGGCTTTATATGAACATTAAATATCTGTGATTTCTGATTCTTCTGTTTTAAATTACAGCTTCAACTAAGGCGTTTGAAGAAACATGAAATGGACCATGAGCCAAGCAAAGGCCATGCTTTCATCACAGAGTAAAAATTGGTGCAGATATCGGAGGTCTTAAGACAGAGTTCAAAACTCTGGTCCTTAGAACCTTGATAGTATTATATGTCTAGATTTGTTTTATTAATGCATTCCAATTTTATATGAGATATAGATATGTGAAATCCTAACATTTACATTTTTTCTTCTTTAAAAATGTCTCCATACCATAAATGGTATTTAACTGTTAGTGACATGAAATGAATTTACCTCATTAAGTTTTTTATGACTTCTTTCAGCTACTAATAAAGAAATTTCTCAAATGAAATTTAGTATTGTGACTATTTGCAAGAATCACTTTCTCTCAAAAATATGAACTACGAAATTATTTGAATGCATGCTTTTTGAAATTTATGCACATGCAGATTTTATAATATTATTTTAGTAATATATGATTATATTTCTATACAGTGTAGTTTTAACATATAGTTTTCTGTTTAGTAACATCAGTATCCTGTCACTTTGTTACTTTGTTATATTTGGAATCAAATCAATATTTTGACCATACAGACTAATTCTCAGGGTATTATACAGTGAAGTGGTTTACTAAGGTCTTATGTTGGATCCTACACACATCATTGTTTTACTAAGGTCTTATGTTGGATCCTACACACGTCATTGTTTTACTAAGGTCTTATGTTGGATCCTACACACATCATTGTTTTATACAATGAAGTGGTTTACTAGGGTCTTATGTTGGACCCTACACACATCATTGTTTTACTAAGGTCTTATGTTGGATTCTTCACACATCATTGTTTTACAGAAGTTTTTATTACCTGTTATGTATAATGGATTTCTTTTTAACTTGTCTATGTACTCTATAACCTGAACATTAACATTGTTTTGTGCCATTTAGCTACGATTAGATTAACTATAAAATCTTATGGACAATCTACTTAAAATTGAAAAAAGTTACGATTGGAGCAGATATGTTTTTTTTATTAAAACAAGTAATAAGTTAATCTCCTAAATTGATTTTCTGTTTTTCTGTATTTATTTATTGTGTGTAGAATATAGATTATTTACCTAATATGGAAGCAAGTGCTAGTAGCATACTATTATTTATAGGGGTTATTTGTAAAACAAAACGGGAAAGAGATGATTAACATATATATTTTTTCAAGTAATATATTTAATGTAAGAAGAACCAAGTTATATTTATTTTACTTTTAGTTAGAAGATATTAAGTAGCATTTATGTGTAAAGGAATCTATGCATTTTAGATAAATATCATTCGATGTGCAGTGAAGTGTGTGGAAATTACGATTTTGATTATCATTTCTCAATTTAAATATCAAAGTTATATTACTATTAACAGGATTTTGTATAATTATTTTTACATTTGACATTTTTTTAATATCCGTCCATGAGTTGACACTTAGATTAAGTATTGCATGATATTTATTAATTGGTTTAAAAATGAGTTTTTAAAACAGTTAAATATTTTTTCTGAATTAATTGCTTGTATTTTTCCAGCGCCGTCCATTCAAAGTGCTAAATTTTACAGACAGTATATAAACTGTGATAACGAACATTCCTTGTGCCTTTACTGTTTACATTAATAGCTTTATTGTAGGTTTGATTTGATTTTATAATAAAAATATTTATTATTTACTTTTTTTCTGAATTATTTTTATATCTGTGAAAATTATGGATTGCTGACAAGATATCAGGTATCCTACAAACACTAATAGACAGGAATGGTAAACAGTAACAATGATCAACAAAACAAGCCTTACAATTAAGTTGTGCCACAAATATCTTCAATGGACATTTTTGTTAGATTTATTGCTATTTTAGTTTTGCCTTTTTTGCTAAAATATTTTAATTGTGACACACATAAATATAAAGAAGTAAAATTCTTTATTAAACATTTGTAACTCATTTACCAATAACACGTTAATCTTCCCTGAGGCCTTCAAAAACCATTAATACAAATAGAAGAAAATACAAACATCCAAAATACAAAAAACAGTTAACTACATATAGCAGCTTAAATAAGGCATAATTAATAAAAAAAAAAAAAATAGAAGATGTAGACTGGTTTAAAAGATATGTATGTCTACTGCTAGTTAGCTATCTTATTTTATGTTAATTTTCAAATTAAACAATTATGATAAGCTAAAGCATTCATATATACACTTTTGTCGTCTGCAACAAAAACTGCAGAAATTGAGATTGCATAAAATAAAGATTTGGTATGAGACAACTCTCCATCCAAGTCAAAATTTGTAAAAGTAAACCATGATAGGTCAAAGTACGGTCTTCAACACTGAGCCTTGGCTCACACCGAACAGAAAGCTATAAAGGGCCCCCAAATGACTAGTGTAAAACCATTCACATGAGAAAACCAATGGTCTTGTCTATATATAAAAGCAAGAAACAGTTATGAACCACATCAACAAATGACAAACACTGAACATCAGGTTCCTGACCTAGGACAGGTGCAAACAAATGCAATGGGTTTTATTAGGTAAAACCTGCACCCTTTTATGGTTCAGTGACTGCTTGAAAAAAACAGCTTTTATGTCATGTGAAATGCTCAGGTATTATCATAAATAGAACATAATTGGGTCAGACAGGGCTCACCTGACCTCAACCTCAATTCATGGATCATTGATTAAGGTGAAGTTTGTGTTATCACGTTTGTGTCTCATATATATATAGGCAATAGGGCAACTACATTTAATGAATGGAATGATTGTATGATGAGCATGTAAGATTGGCCTCTAGCTTTCATCATATCTTGACCTCATTTTACGGTTCATTGGTTAATGTTATGTTTGTGTTGTATGTTCTGGTTCTCAGATACTATAAGCAATTGACCACCTGAATTTGGTTAATGGCATGATTGTAAGGCATACATGTCTGTCTGGGAGGTTTCATATGACCTTCATTTTTTTTTGTGGTTCATTTGACAAGGTTATTGATTTCAAGTATAGTCTATATATCAGATACTTTAAGCAAAAGGGCCACTATATTTGGTGAATAGAATGATTGTACGATGTACATACATGTATATGTCTGGCAGATTTCTTTTTGACCTTAACCTCATTTTCGCGATTCATGGTTTATGTTAATCTGATACTAGTATACACAACATCTCTGATTGATATTGACACTGTGAAAGGACATTTCTGTGGCTACATATTGACACCATGAAAGAACATCTCTGTGACTAATATTGACACTGTGAAAGGATATCACTGTAGACTGATATTGACATTATGAAAGGACATTTTTGTGACTGATATTGACACTGTGAAAGGACATTTCTGTGACTGATATTGACACTGTGAAAGGACATTTCTGTGGCTACATATTGACACCATGAAAGAACATCTCTGTAACTAATATTGACACTGTGAAAGGATATCACTGTGACTGATATTGACATTATGAAAGGACATTTTTGTGACTGATATTGACACTGTGAAAGGACATTTGTGTGACTGATATTGACACTGTGAAAGGAAATCTTTGTGACTGATATTGACAAAGTGAAAGAATATATCTGTGACTGATATTGACTCTTCGAAAGGACATTCCTGTGACTGATGTTTAGACTGTAAAAGGACATTTCTGTGACTTATATTGACACTTCAAAAGGACATTTCTGTGACTACATATTGACACCGTGAAAGGACATTTATGTGACTAATATTGACATTGTTGAAAGACATTTCTGTGACTGATGTTGACATTATGAAAGGACATTTCTGTGATTATTATTGACACCGTGAAAGGACATTTCTGTGACTGATATTGACACTGTGAAAGGACATCTCTGTGACTGATATTGACACTGTGACTGATATTGACACCGTGAAAGGACATTTCTGTGACTGATATTGACTCTTCGAAAGGACATCTCTGTGACTTATATTGACACCGTAAAAGGACATTTCTGTAAGTGATATTGACACCGTGACTGGACATCTTTGTGACTGATATTGACACCGTGAAAGGAAATCTCAGTGATTGATATTGACTCTTCTAAAGGACATCTCTGTGACTGATATTGAAACCGTGAAAGGACATTTCTGTGACTGATAATGACACTTGGAAAGGACATCTTTGTGACTGATATAGGCACCGTGAAAGTACATTTCTGTGACTGATATATCATGTACTGTAGTACGACGCTAGATTAAAACTGACGTGGAAAGGTAACACCCGGCAACCGAAAGCTTCATTTTTTATGAAGCCCAGGTTCCAGTGCAGGCTATTTGGTGACACGATATCTCAGTAGCATGGGTTCGAATCCCGGCGAGGGAAGAACAAAAATTTGCGAAGGCAAATTTACAGATCTAATATTGTTGGGTTGATGTTTAGACAGCATTTTTCATATTTTAGATGTCCAAAAGTTGTAATGGGGAAATATAATCTCTTTTTGGTGTAACCATGGCAGCAAGGCAGCAATCTGCAATTATTTGATACAAAATATTGCAAAAAGTGTCACACAAGTTTCCAAAATTTGATTTAAAGGAGAATTTCAAACCATTCAAGTGATACTTTCCCGAAAACCATAGACATTTATCCATCAAGAGGTCCAATAATTTCTGGGTGGTTCGGATGTGAAAAATACGGACTGTCCGGTAAATAGAACTTTTTTTCAGGTTAATCAAGTAGGGGGTCATGATTGTATTGGCCATAGATTCATTGATCGCCATATACTCCTGTTCTTGTCATTGCACAAGGTCATTTTTCTCTCTGAGTCGAGACGTACTGTTTATGTCACACTAAATTCATTGGATGTTGGATGTGTACTGATTAATAATTTAATCTTGGATGCATGATTTTTTTTGGTTGGGTTACGTGAAATCGAGATATATTCCCTTTGCTCGGAGCTCAGATTCATAATGTAATGTTTACTTACGGCGCGACTTTCGGTTGTGATAAAAAGATTCAGATTTTCATATAACACGTAATGGAAAGTTTATTGGCCTTATCATATAATTCTGATGGTTTCCCTCACCTAAACCAACTGGAAACGGTGACCTATTCCAGTGGCATGTCCTTTCACCTTATATGATTTTTGGTATTGCCAATAACAATATACTTTATTAGGAAACACTCAGACACATATTTACATGTGCAACAAGAGGCAAAATACATAGTCATTATTATGGTTACTAAATAAGAACAATGTCTATTTATTCACACATGTATTTAATGTCGAACAATGACCACGGTCATCTGTAATGAAACATAAAACATTATTAGCAATAATAGGCACTGTTCAGTCCATAGTTATAAGTAGCAAATGTACATAGGCAATTATAACCCTCTATCTCCCCTTAAGTTTTTGGTTCCTGTTATGCTCCATTAAAAATGTCAATGTCATGATTGTTAATCCATAGTATAATCTGAATGCCAGGAAGGTGGTCTACTAGCACGACTAGATTTACGTTGTGTAGTAAGTTCTGTCGGAGTAATACTCAACGGAGGAGTGTTGGTGGTCGGCTGTGTTCATTGGTTCTCAAGTGGCGTTTCTGTGAATTCCAAACGACGGCGCTCAGGATATGTGTTATCAACTCTAGGACTTTTGGATGAAGAAAGTTCTGTTTTTGGCGTTTCCAGAATGTGAAGTTTTTACTCGCTAGGCAAATCTTGTGAATCGGTGAATTCTGGTGTAGAGCTGTCCTTGGAGTCTGAAGTTTTCTGACCAAGTGGATAATGCTTTTCACGAGTATAATCTTTAGGGGTTTCCGTTAATGTATCAGAAGTCGGTTGTAGTACTTGTTGGTGTTGAATGATGACGGGACAGGTACATTCTTATAACAAAGGTCATTTGTATAGTCTTTGTTGTTTTGATGCCCTTGACAGGAACATACTTCCTGAGAAACTTCCTGTTGCGTAAAGTTACTCTTCCAGAGCCATCAATCTTTACAGCATATTGATCAAATTGGCGGACTTCAATGATGATGCCAGTTTTGTCCCATTTGATTGGGTAATGCCCTATTTGGTTCTGAATACGCACACAATCGCCAGTTGCAAGTTGAGGTAGTCTTTTCGCCCTGTTTGATATGGCGGTTTCTTAAAGCTTCTTCACGGGCATCTAACGTTTCCCTCCAAGTATTGTGAGGAGAATATCTTCCTGGCGGAATCGGAATGAAATCTTTGATTGGATGACCAAAGACGCACATTGCAGGGGAAAGTTTTGTGTCTCTGTCAGGTGTATTTCTGTACTGAAGCATGGCCCGTTGGAATGCATCCGTGTCGAGATCACCTTTAGAACTAGTGTTATCAGCAATCATGCGTTTAACGGTTTTTACTCCGACTTCCGACCTGCAATTGCTATGAGGGAAAGACACTGACGATAGGCGATGGTGTACACCCCAGTCACGAAGAAACTGTCTTGTAGCAGTAGAGGTAAATTCAGAACCACCGTCAGATGCTAGTTCGTCGGGAATTCCAAAAGGGACAAATGTGCGTCGAAGACAGGTTATGAGTCCGGCTGCTCCGTTCGATGATCTTTCAACAATTGGCCAGTTTGAGTATCGGTCAACTATGACAAGGTAACAAATCCCTTTGTATTGAAAAAAGTCAAAAACGCATTGAAATGGGTAGTCTGGTGACATCAGAGGTGTAGGTGGGGCACTCGGGTTAGAAGGTGCTATCCGATTACAATGGTTGCATCCGGCTCTATGTGCTGAAATAGCAGGGGTAATACCTGGCCAAAAAAACCGATGCCTCTGCTCTAGAAATCATTGCTGTAACTCCTTGGTGTGCTGCGGAGACTAGGGGGAATGATGATTCTGTCCTTGTATATTATAACACCATCAATAGTGTAAAGGTGTTCACGGAATTGGAAGAATTCCCGTAGTTGTGGAGGAAATTCATGTCGAAACTCAGGTGTACCAGACTCGATTAAGTTGATAAGTTCATTCATATTGTCGTCACTTGCTGTAGCGGTACGAACTCTGTCCCAAGTAACGGATTTGACGGCAAGCGAATCAAGCGAGGATATGGCTGATATGAAGACACTATTATCTATTTCAGTAGCATCCGATTCTAAATCTATATGATGAATGTCTGATAAAAAAGATGTGTCGGGTGGCAACGACATTATACTATCTATTCCTGATGGCTGCTATGTCATCTGAGAGAATAAGTTTTTCAGGGTCCCTAGTTGGGTGACGTGACACACCGTCAGTAGCATGATGTTTGACGCCTGGTACATGAATCATCCGGAAACGATATCCGAGTGTTTTCTCTTTCAAATTTCGAAGGCGTGATTTCGAGATGTCTTCTAAAGATCTGTCACTGAATATTTTCAGGAGTGGTTTATGGTCAACAGCTATAATAAGATCGTCGCATCCCAGTACAAAATACCTCGCTTTGTCCAAAGCGTCGACAACGGCTAGTGCTTCGCCTTCTACTGGCGCATAACGGGATTCAGCTGGATGTGTAAATCTACTCCCGACAAGCGTTATTCGCCAGCCTGTGTTACAACAGAATGGTTCACTTTCTTTGCAGGAACAATGTTTCTGAAATAGCCAGAAGCCGATACCAGTTTTTGACCAATCTGTAGCAAGATATGTCGGTTTACTTTTATCAAAGATGCGAACGCCCTCTTCTATTTCGCTTATGAGAGCAGCTTTCGATTCCTCGAACAGTTTGTTGATGTGTTCATCCCAGAAAAATGGTGTTCCTGATTTCAATAATTGCCTGAAAGGAAGCATCTTATCATCCATGCTGAAGGCGTAGGACACTTGATTTACGAGACCAAACCATGATCGTACATCGGTGATATTTCTAGGTGTTGGAAAGTCTAGAATCGCTTTAAGGTATTTCATGCAAGGACGGACAGTGTTGGACGTGACTTCAAATCCAGCGAATTCCACAATATCTTGACCGAATATGAACTTCTCAGGATTAAGAGTGATGCCATGACGACCACAAATATCGAGCCATTGCACAGCTTGAAAAAAGCTTTCCTCAATTGAATTAGCCAATAGGAGGACTGTATAGGCGTCGCCTGAAGCTATATTACCTTGTGGAGCCGTCTTGTAACGATATCTGCCACAGGGTGTAATGAAGGCAGTCAGGAATTGGCACACTATGATAACTGTTCCAGGCGTCAAAAACGGGTTTCCTCTTTCCATTCGGTACTGATCTAGCCTGGTGAAAAGGTGAATGCGTATGGTGTGTTTCACGTGTTGCATGCACATTGAGGGGTTGAAAATCAACAGTGCGACGTGGTTTTCCATTTTTCTTGGCACAAACGACCATTCTATGGCACTATGTGACAGGTTCCCCAACTGGAACAGGTTCCATTACGCCAAGTCGGACCTCTTGATCAAGACCAGCTTTGACTTCCTCTTTCCAGTGGATTGGTACTGGAACTGGAGTGTGATGAGCCACAGGTTCAGCTTCGGGATCCACCATCAATCGCATTGGTGGTCCATCAATCAGTGGCAATGTCTGGTAATCACATGTATTGAAGGTACTAGATTTATAATAGTCCTTAAGAAATTGTTTTATTTTTTCTAGGTTATCTTCAGTTGCTGGATAAGGTAAGTTCCTTGACATTGGAGGCGGCAGCTTCCGTTGAGGACAGATACAGGTGGTATCCAGGCTGTTAACACTTCCGATGTTGTTTGTATTGTTATGACAGTTCTCAGTACCGTGAGTTTGTTGCGTATCATCAATTTCACCAATTGTTGGAAAACTTCCAGAGATCATTCGAAGAGCAATTCAAGCTTCTCTGCTGATAAATAGCTTATCAGAGTTGTCAGTAACATATGTCATTTGTCTCGTTTCGACATGTCTGCCTTGATCATCTTTGCCTGAAATGCGGAGTATGGTTGCACCAAGGATCGTGATACCTTTGTTGTTGGCAGCATGCATTTTCATATTGACGGGGATTAATTCAGTCTGATTTATTCCTAGTCGATGGATGACCTTGATACCGGCAAGGCAGCTCTGGAATCATTTATCCGCCATGGCAGAGATTGCAACAGTATTTGTTCTTTTTGTTATGTTGAAACCAAATGCTTCATAATCTTCCGGTAATATCCTTAAAACAAGGTTGACGAAAGGTTGTGGTTACGATGCCTTGCTGATCCAGGTATCTGACAGATTATCATAAAGATGATGGTCTATGGCTAGCGTTTTGCCATTTATTTTATGTGAATCGCTGGATATGCTGCACAGTGAATCAAAAACAGCACCTTCACAATCGTCTGTATTATGAGTAGCTGTACCAGTTTTTGATTTTTCCTTGCTCCTACAAACCTTTTCAAAGTGGTGTTCACGGTTGCAGTATCCACACTTATGGCCATATGCAGGGCAATCTGATTTACGGAGACGAGCTGGTGCACTTTTGCCGTGTCCCTTTTTACCACAATATGTACAAACTTCATTTTTGTCCCTCACGGCTGTCTGTTTTGCCTTTTTATAAGAGCTGCTAGCTGCTTGAACTGTTTGAGAATCGAGTAATCTAGATGCAGAACGTTTCCCTGAATCTTTTGTTCAACGAATTGAGTGACTTCTTCAAGGGTCATGTCTTGGTTTTTGTCACCGAGGAGATCTAATTGGATTTCTGGATCGGAAATACCTCGTGCAAGAACGTCCCGAATAATGGTGTCTGTATAGTTCACATCTGTGTTACAAGTAGGGCACTGTATGAAGAATTTGAAACACCGGCTTGTCCTCGCAAACGTGCACAAAAGCTACGCACTGGTTCGTCACGGTCTTGGCGCATATTATGAAGTGTAACTCTGGCCACCATCGTATTTTCTTCACGAACAGCAAGTTTCTTGATTGCGGCTAACACTTCTTGTACAGATTTGTTCGTTAGAATACCCCCTGCTGATCGTGTCAAGTCCTTGCGTAGCTGCTCATCGCAGCATTCTAGAAGCTGAACTACCTTGTCACGGCCGGCAATTTTCGTTGCTTCAACATAATCGGACCACCGTGATTCAAAATATGCCCATTCCTCACTAGTTCCAGTTTCATCCATCTAGGTCTTATAATGAAAGATTAAGAATTTGCATTTTTTTCACATTTTATTAGTTTCCATGGCAACGGCAGCCATCTTGATGATGCCATACCCCGATTGCACAATTTCATATAGTGGTTTGCATTATGGTATAGTTCCATCAATATTGGTCAAGCCAATTCCGAGAAATAGCATGGACAAAAAAGTGTGGAAGAATAAATATAAGAAAAAAAGAAACGAACAATAACAATATGTCACCCCAACTCCGTTGAGGGTGCCATAATAAAAGGGAAAAAGAAACAGAGGAAAAGCAATATGTCACCCGACATTGTCGATCGGGTGACATAACTAGAATTGCCATTGCAAGCAATAGCAGATGTCACCCTTCCCCTATTGCCACTAAGCGGCAGCCATTTGAAAACAATTTAACAGTAAATGCAGATCAATGCATTGCAATATATCTTTCTGTAAATTTTCAGTACATTTTGAGCATTGTCAAAAGTTTCACACTTCTTCTGTTTCCATGGCAACGGCAGCCATTTTGAAAAATCCAAAGTCAAAAGTCTCATCTATACATGCCAGTTAACAATAATATTTAGTTTCATTAAGTTTGGAGCATTTTGAAAATATTTGACATTTTTGCAGTTTCCATGGCAACGGTTGACATTTTGGAAATTCCAACTTCAAATGTCTCATGCAGACTTGATAGTCTACAATCATATGAAGTTTCATCAATTTTGAAGCATTTTAAATTTTTTGACATTTGTGATGGTTCCTATGGCAACAGAGACCATCCCCAAAATTTAATGGCATATACCACATTGGTACATGGGAGGGACCATACCATCAAAGTTTCAATCAATTTGACCTACCATTTTAAGAAAGTAAATGGCACTTTAAGGTTTTTGGACCATTTTGACCTGTTTTGTATTGTTTCCATGCTAACGGCAGACATTTTCGAAATTCCAACGCCAAATTCCACCTCTACCAATGTTGCTCATCGTTACTGTGAAGTTTTATAAAATTTGGAGCATTTCCATATTTTGGAAATTTTTGGTGTAGTATCCATGGCAACATAGCAGTTCCAATGATTGCCAAAATCATCCCAAAGCAGTATATAGTGGGCACCTACATTGTATTAAAATCTAAAGATATTAAGGTAAAGCATTCTCAAACAATTCACCTTTCTCCAAAATTATATTTTTTCACCATTTTTCCGTTTCCATGGTGATGGCAGCCATTTTTTAGTTCCAAAGTTGCACTGCAACTGGAAAGTCAGGGTTCCTTGTTATAGTGCACCATCATTCAGATTGGTTGCTTTGGCTCTGAGAAAACTGCCGGACAAAATTAGGAGGAAGAAAAATAATAATAATAGAGGAAAAGCAATATGTCACCCGACATTGTCGATCGGGTGACATAATAATAAGAAAAAAAGAAACGAACAATAACAATATGTCACCCCAACTCCGTTGAGGGTGCCATAACTAAACAAAAAATTAGAAGTGAAAACTTGTTGCAGGATCTGAACATTGACGAATTCAAGTCTAAACCTCCTGATTACTCCTGTGCTAGTTCCTCATTCTTTCATAATCCTGACTGGCCATATTAATGATACTGGTGACCTAGACATTGCCAATAATACTTCTCTGCGAAATGTGTTTTCAACTGGTAGTTATATATTCCGTATGCAGACTGCTGGAATGTTGATACACGGAATGGAAAGTTCACAATTGGAAAGCTGTTACTGTAACAATCTCTTTTTTCGTAAAAGTTTTGTTTTCCAATACCCTCATTGTCAATTTCTAGATGTAAGTTTAACTATTTGTCAGACTTAAATGTATTTTATTATCATCTGTATAGCGTCTAAGAACACGTAATTTGAGCTACCTGGAATTGGTTTACTCAATGTATGATAATAATATCGTGATATGGAATATTTTTTTTCAGCATTTATTTTTGTACATTTTAAAAAATTCAACTCACACATGCGTGTAATTTTATTAGTGTTTTTATTCTTGGAACAAAAATTACAGAGCTTACTTAGTCTTTGTTCCGTATTACATAAATTGTGTTTCGGTTAAGGTTGCATAGACCCGTAGACCTATCTGTATCTGTATCTGTATAATACTGGAAATGAACTCAAAATACTGAGTAAAAATTATCCAGGAAGTGTGTGTGCGCCACTGATGTAACTAGTCGCGCGATATAACTGCCTTAAAACTTTCCACAGTTTTACAGTTCCCGGCAGTATTTGGTAGTAAGTTCCAATCAATGATAGTTTGTGGAAAAAAATAATGTTTATAAATGTCAGTATTTGCTGATAAAAGTTTTATTTGTTTGACGTTAGAAGTTCTGGATGGTCTAGTATTAAATTCTATATGATGTTCAGTGGGGATGGCTACAGGTCGTTTACTATTTCGTACAGTAGTACCAGTCCTTGTTCTCGTCTTCTTTCCACAAGAGGTTTCCATTCAAGGTCTTTCATCATGGAGGTGACACTACTAGTACGTCTATAGTCTTTGAAAACAAATCTAGCTGCTCATCTTTGTATGTTCTCTATGCGGTTAATGTCTTTTTGTAGATATGGGTCCCATACAGTGCCTGTGTAATATAAGACTGGGCGAACAGTTTCCTTAAAATGTTTGTTGCAGTGTTTCAGGTTCCGTCTGATGAATCCCAGTGTAGAATTGGCTTTGTTGCAGAATTTGTTGATGTGTGATGACTATTTCAAATTATCGCTAATAATTACACCTAAGTATGGATTTTCATTGACTTGCTCTAATATGTAGTTACTTGGTGTATAACTGTATGTGACCGGCAACCTGTTTCGGTGAATTGACATGACATAGCATTTACTGGCATTAAAACGCATACCCCAGCCCTTTGCCCAGTTGTCAAGTGAGTCTAAATCTTTCTGTATTTGGAGTTGATCCTGTGGTGTCTCGATGGTATTATACAAGAGGCTGTCGCAGGAATGGCACTACGGAAACCATGTTGAAGTGAGGGAAGTATATTGTGCGCTTCCAGGTGTTTCAGAATATACCTGCAAACTATGTGTTCAAGGAGTTTGCAGGAAACACAGGTAAGTGATACAGGTCGGTAATTTGCCGCTGTATGTCTATCTCCTTTTTTAAATATTGGACTGATATTAGCGTTTCTCCAGTCAGATGGAAGAGTACCTGAGTCTAGACTAAGCTGGAATATGTGACTCACAAATGGTGCTAATTCAATTGAGCACAGTTTTAATACTTTATTTGCGATGCCGTCTGGTCCACTAGCTTTGCTGATGTTTAAAAGAGGGACGAAAGATACCGAAGGAACAGTCAAACTCATAAATCTAAAACAAACTGACAACGCCATGGCTAAAAATGAAAAAGACAAACAGAAAAACAATAGTACACATGACACAACATAGAAAACTAAAGAATAAACAACACGAACCCCATCAAAAACTAGGGGTGATCTCAGGTGCTCCGGAAGGGTAAGCAGATCCTGCTCCACATGTGGCACCCGTCGTGTTGCTTATGTGATTATAAATCCGGTAAATAGTCTAATTCGGTAGGTCACATTCATGAAATGGAAGGGGATTGTAGTTACGACGTAAAGAACATATCCGATATCATTTGTGAAACGGTTATTCCATAACGGTCAACCAACTCGTGATGGCGTCCGTAAAATTTACGAAGGGATGATTTCAACTTCACCATTTGGAACTCTTGGTTTAATAGCTTCTTTGTGAGCAGTCACCCTCTATCAAGAAAATCATGATAGGAAATGCAAGCACGGGAATATTGTATTAAGTTTCTCAATAGTTTTTCTACTCCTTGTACTTCGATGTTTATGTTATTCATACTTGGGTATTTTGATTCATGTGGGTCTGTGGTAGTTGATCTGATGCGTTTTCTTTGGTGAAGACCGACTTAAATTGGTCGTTTAGTAATTCTGCCTTGGATTTACTGTCCTGATGTAAAATTCCATTTTTTTTTTAATTCCAGCTACACCTATGTTATTAGTACGTTTAGACTTTATGTATCGCCAAAAAGGTTTACTATTACCTTTCGCCAAAGCTGCGTCTAGTATTGTGTTAACATACTGCCAGTGAGCTTGTCGTCCAGCTTTTTGTGTATCTCTTTTATGTTGTTTAAATTTTGCCCAGTCTTCTGGCTTTCCTGTGTGTTTAGCTATCTGAAATAGTTTGTGTTTCCCCCTAATTTTCTTTTTTACGCTGTTTGATAGCCAAGGTAGACTATGTCTCTTATTTATTATTTTCCTTGGTACATTAAGGTTGAGTGTTGTTTCTATACCGTTTTTAAGGTTGGTCCACTTATCTTCAACAGAGGTGTTATACTATTGATGATGTCAGCGCCAAATTTTATAATGTCAGCTTTGATCTCATCCCATTTTGCTTTCTTGTAAACATATATTTTTCTTGGTTTTGGTTAATTATACTGTGGCTTTAAGTCAGTATCAAGAACAATCATGGTGTGGTCTGATATTCCAGGTAGTGTGTTACATGACTTTACAAGACTTGGATGGTTTGTAAGAAATAAGTCAAGGTATCCCTGGCCATATGTTTTCCTTTTTGTAATACTAGTATTAAGACTTTTTTTCAAATTTAATATTCAAGTATTGGGATGCATGATACAGGGAACATTAAAACATCAATATTATCAAAAAAATGAAAAAATAAACGGTATGCTGAAAAAAAGATATTCAATAACAAAAATTTAACCAATTTTAAGTCTAAATTGAATAAAGGCGGCAACAGTACACATGGTACATGTTCTTAGAAAAAGGAATTTATTTCAAAGGAATTTAATGAGATATTCTAACTTGGTCCTTGACACAACTGACTTTAATATTAAATTCATGTATCTGTGTTTATCCCTTCAATATTCCTTGTTGGGATCACATTTGTGTAGCCTTGACTGCCGGTCTCAGAGAGACTGCATGTATCTAATACAGAAAAGGAAGACGATCCAGTTCTTCGAAAAATAGAACAGACCTATATTAATTATTGAAGATTTCCCTTGTTAAGTGTCGTTGTGATATATGTTGAGTTTCAGTGAATTGTCATTAACTAATTCATTTATCAAGCAGTTTATGCACTGTTGTTACCTGTTACCTGTCTAGTAGGTTCACCCTTTCTAAGCACTGGTATTAAAGAGATAATAGTAACTGCAATTACGATTATCCCAATATGGCGACGGTAGATATAGGTAAAATCTTTACACTCATTTTTTCTTAAATGTAGCATGCTTTTGTCAATAGTTACTCAGCTGCAAGGTTTATCTATACCATTACATCATATTTGAATCGTAACGGTGCACTGGAATCGTCTGAGCGCTTTGAAAATTGCCGTTGAAAAATTCGGTATGATAATCGTAACTCTATGGTATTTTTCTTCTTTGATAATCGTAATTTTCTTTATCGGATAATAGTAACTGAAACATAATAAATGTGTCTTTCAGCATTTCAATGGTATTTTGTGTGTTAAAAATGCAAATGTCAAGTTTAACGATGATATAAACGCATATAAAAATAAATGAAGAAACTTACAGGTTAATATCTAGGACAAATTTACCTATATACAGTCATGGGACTAAAGTGAGTTCCCAGTAAAAAAAAGTCCTATCATTTCAACTTGTATATCTATTTATAACTGACAACAATATGCATAACCTTTTAGTTTAAACATATTTTACTTGCAAAAGTAGCAAAAGGGATTGGACACAAGTTATAACAACATTAGAGACGTCCTCTCCCAATATAAATATAAACACAAAGTACATTAGATAATGGCGAAAAAAAAACACAACATAGTAGTAATGCATGTATATACATACTTCAAACAAAAATTAGAAATAAAAAGAAAAAAGAAAAAAAAAATACAATATAATAAGGAATAATAATGAAACAACTAGACTGAAGTGAAAGGTTGTAAAGTAGAAATTTAGAATGTTAATTGACTGCTTTAAATCTTTGTGTTATTCTGATATAAGATTGTACGGACTCAAAATGTCTTTGTTTTGCTGAAAAGAAAGGTCACCGTCACCAGCTAAAAGAACCTCAATGGATATAGCATAACTTTCTTATTTTGAAAACAGTATTTCTCTGGCTTCGTTGTGAAGAGCGCACTGTAAAAAATAGTGTATACTATCCTCAACAGGGTGGCCACAGCTGCATGCGGGGCTGGGTTTAATATTAACATGATGTAAATCCGAATTTAAAGAACTGCACATATTTCTCAAACGTGTATGAATGATATTAATTTTCTATCCCCACAACTAAAATAGAAAGGTGGCTGTATCAATTTGGACTTCATCTTTCGTTTAAAAATATTTATGTTTTGGACGTACGTATGTCGGGGGGAAGGCTATTCCATTCAAAAGTAGTGGATGGGAAAAAGGATTTTCTAGTTATGTCTAGTCTATAACCGGGTACTACATAATTATTACTGTTTCGCAAATCGTAGTTAGATACTTGACCAACAAGCGGGGGCATTAAATCACAGAGATAATCAGGGGCAGTGATTAGAATAGAACATATTGAGCATTCTGGATTTTCTTCTGTTCACAAGCAATTGCCAGCCAGTTTCAAAATATATAGCTTCCCGACTAGCAAACACGGGCAACCCAGTTACTAACCTCCCTGCTTCTAACTGAACATGTTCTAAATTGTCGGCTTCTTGTTGAGTACAACCATCCCATAACTCACATGCATATTCCATAACGGGTCTTACAAAAGTTAAATATATACGAGCAAGATAATTTCTATTCAATACATATTTCAATTTTTTAAGAACATTTAATCTCGTGCTTGCACACTTTAAAATATTTTCTATATGTGTATGGAATTTATCATTGGAATCAAAAGTAATCCCTAAGTGTTTATGACAGGAGACAAATTCTACTAATTGGTTTTGAAATTCTATTTCAATATCATCTGGGGAAGTATGGCAGGAGAATATCATAGCCTTTGTCTTATTAGGGTTAAAGTTAATAAGCCAATCTTTAGACCATACTGAAATTTGTTCTAAATCGCTGTTTAAGACATCCTCTATAGTGTAAGGGTTATTGCTGGAATAAGAAAGAGATGTATCATCAGCAAACAATCGAGTTAGACTTGTCAAATTATCAGCTATGTCATTTACATAAATAAGAAATAGTAGGGGACCTAATACAGAGCCTTGCGGAACTCCTGCATTAGTATTATCAAAAGGCGAATAGGCATTTGAAACGAAAACGCTTTGTTTTCTATTTGAAATATAACTTTCAAACCATTTATACAGATTTCCATCAATACCATACGCTTTTAGTTTTATTAAGAGGCCACTATGCCATACCCTATCAAAAGCTTTCGAGGTATCACATAATATAAGAGATGTTATACAGCGATCATCAAGTGACATGCATATCCTATAATAAATTTCTATTAGCTGGTGAACCTTTTGATATATACATGTACCTGTTAAAGATACGGAAAATGAAGCAGCTGTCGAGACAGCTATTGTGGTAAGTAGATATTTTGATTTTTTTCAAAGTTTCAATGTTGTGCGCGCGTTTAAGTCCGTTTTTGTTTGTTTTTTTGGGGGGGAGGGGGGGATTAGCTATATCCCATATCCCAAAAGTGCAATCCTTTCAATTCATTGCTCAAAATGAAAGTCACGTATACCACATTTTCATATGTCATATATATGTTTTGCCTCCAATATCACGTTTATATTAAAATTCTGCGCGAAATGAACAAAAGTTTCCGTCAATAACTTTATAACTGCATTATCGGATTTAACAGTTGATACCTTTATCGGTAGATATGAGTGTTCATATTTCCCTTTTCCTTATAATTCAATAAATATAGCCGTCCATTTTTTCCCCTTTGATTCCCTTTTTTCTATTTTAGACTGATATAATATATGATTTTTAAAATTTACTTCAAATGTTTTGATCAAATACCCATGTATTTTAGGACGTTTCTTTAAACAGTGTGTATGGTAAAGGATCTAAAATAGTTACAGTTTATTGTTACTATTGTTTATTGTTACTTTTGTTTATTGTTACTTTTGTTTATAGCGGTTACTTTTGTTTTTTGTTTTTTTTTTTTAGCCTTACCTATAGTCTTAATACGAAGCACTTGACGGACTGAAAAAAACACACACAAATATGTATATTGATAAATTACATCAGAAGGCATAACATGTACATCATCACAGTCGGAACTTGTTTAATTACAAAGATTTTTATAGATTTTACAACAAATATTTTGTGCTTCAGAAAAATACATGACAATTAGGCTAGGCTAATTTTTGTTTTCATTTAATAGAAAATAACTTATTGTATGGCAAGTATGCAAATACAAAAATGTTCCTTGTTTAGTACCTTCAATATTTGTCTCTACAATATCTTCCATGCATATGTATGCATCATAGTTTTCATATACCGAGTATTTATGAATTTTTGAATTAGTTTGTTTCTAATATTGCGGAATATGCGTTATTTTATTCTCCACTTTGCAGGTTTCTTTGAACAAGTATTCCTTGTAAGACAATTTAAAGCCACATCAACTTCAATTCTTCATTTTCGGGCTTTTGGCCAAACTATAAGAGAACACAAATCCATGTTTGTCAAAGAACTCCACGTTACTTAATTTCATAATACACAAAAAATCCCAACCTTTCTCTATTCTTATATAGCATTAACTGTTTAAAGGATGTCATATTGTTATAATTCAAAATTAAATTTGTGTTGCTTATAGTTATTTTCTGAGATATTGAAATTTCAGTGACAGTCATGAAGTAGCTAAAATGCCAAAAAAATATGGTATGATTAACAACGAGACAACTTTCCACAAGAGACCAACATGACTCAGATATTAACAAAAATAGGTCACCGTACGGCCTTCAACAATGAGCAAAGCCCATACGGCATAGACAGCTATAAAAGGCTCCGAAATGACAATGTAAAACACTTTAGACGAGAAAACTAACGGCATTATTTATTAAAAAAACTAAATTTTATGATATACTAGTATGTAGATATAGGAAGATGTGGTGTGAGTGCCAATGAGACATGCAACTCTCTATCCAAATAACAATTTATAAAAAGGTAAACCATTATAGGTCAATGTACGGCCTTCAACACGGAGCCTTGGCTCACACCGAACAACAAGCTATAAAGGGCCCCAAAATTACTAGTGTAAAAAAACAATAGCATAACATCACAACATAGAAAAACACACGTTAAAATATCAATTGACAGACTTAACTCAATCAAAAAACATAAATTAATACACATATGTAGCTGTTTTCCTAAGAACTGTTAATAATATATGCATAAAAAGAAATGTCATAAGATGTTAGAACGTTTCGTAAATAATTCATCGACATAACTTCATTATATGCTATTAGATATATGTTTTAAGTGTCAATATCAATAAAACACTTTCCAGTTACGATTATCTTTCCATTTTTAAATACCATAATTACGATTATCTTTTTTTCCGAGTTACGATTATCATCCCGAATTTTTCGACGGCAATTTTCAAAGCGCTTAGACTAATCCAGTGCACCTTTACGATTCAAATATGATGTACTGGTATAGATAAACCTTGCAGCTGAGTAACTATTGACAAAAGCATGCTACATTTAAGAAAAATGAGTGTAAAGATTTTACCTATATCTACCGTCGCCATATTGGGATAATCGTAATTGCAGTTACTATTATCTCTTTAATACCAGTGCTAAGGGTCACTCCAAATGGGATTTATTTAGGTTAGTATTAAATATGTACATTATTTACAGTTGTACATTTAAACTTTTAAAGTAATAATACCTGTACAGTAACACCATAAACCAAGAAACTCCTACTTTCACTTGATAGACTGATATAGTTCATTTAGGCAAATTTAGCTCTTATTCAACAGGGTTGTTCGTTTTGTATGAAGACCATAGCATAAAGTTCGTGTGATATTCTCAATGTCTCTGATATTTTTATATTTGATGTTTACTATTTGCTTGATCTTTTCAGATGATGAGTCCAGAATAAACTGCACCATTTGTCCTTCATTCACAATTTTTTCGAATATCTTTTTGCCTATATTGTTTTTCACATATGATTTTAGTGTTGTTAAATGTTTATCTCTTTCGGTTTTAAGTGCATTGCATTCTAGCATAAAGTGTTCTGTATCTTCTGTAGCTGAATTACATAATAGGCACATATCCTGCTCCACATTTCTACTAAATTTGGCTCTATCTGCTTGGAGTGTATAAGTCCTTGTTATAAGCTTTGCTTTTATTTCTGCTTTTTTTACTTCTAAGGTATTATTTGAGGTGAATTTCATATTTGGTGAGAATTTCTTCTTCTTCTTCTTCTTCTTCTTGTAAGGAACCGGATTCAATACTAACTGTGTCGGGCAACACACAAAGCTTACTCTTGGCTATTTACAAATACATTTAAAACGTTCGCAAAAATATACAATTAAAATTATTTACAACTGGGTTTTCCTACTTCCTTTCAGAGCATGCCTTCAGGGCAGCTCTGAATCCCTCAACGGTGTTGGTCGCTGTAACTGTTGTTGGTAGGTTGTTCCAGTCCCTGATTGTCCTCGGGAAGAAAGATTGGCCGTAAGTGTCTGTACTTGTTCTTCTTGGAAGAAGCGGTTTTTACCTCTGGTCCGGTTATCATTCGGTGTCAAATATTGGTGACGGTCTATATCTATAAGATCATGCTGGATCTTAAATAGCATGCATAATCTATTTGTTTTCCTCCGTTCTTCGAGACTTTCCCATTTAAGATTTTTAACCATATTTGTGACACAGCCAGGTGTTCGGTCTGTGTAGTTGTTATTCACAAATCGTGCAGCTCTTTTCTGGACCTGTTCAATTGCCTTGATTTTATTTTGGGCGGTTGGGTCCCATATTGTGCTTGCGTATTCCACTGCAGGTCTTACCATGGATACATACGCAGCTGCCTTTACAGGTTTTGTACAGCCTTTGAGGTTTCTACGTATAAATCCCAACGTTCTGTTTCCTTTGCCTTATCCAATTGGCCTTGCTTTAATGTTAATGTATTTCATTGTAGATTTTTCCGATTTTTCCATCTCCCATTTCTCTGCCCAATATTGCTGAATGGCACACTTGACAGTTGTTTTCCATTTTTCCCTAGTTGGTTTGACTAATAACAGTTCCTGAGCTTTTGGTAGTTTGTACTTTGATAGAGCAGTTTCTAATCTACTAATGAACGTATTTGCATTTTGTTTTGACATTACAAGTTGCCTTTCTATAATTCTGTATTCTATGCTGGTATTGTCTTGAATTATGCCTCCAAAGAAAGTGAGTAGCAGTCGGTCCACAGTTGATTGTCAAATTTTGTTCTATACGTTATCTCATATTATCGAGGGGGAGGACAGGGGGTACCCTTCTCCCTTCTCCCATCCCTCTTCTCCTTTCTCCTACCCCTGTTCTCCTTTCTCCCATTAGAATAAAACATCTCCTTTTGAGATATTTTTTCTTGAAATATTAGATCATTTTTTAAAAGGAGAGATATTTTATTTTTTCTCCTTTCTCCCAGCCTTCCTCTCCTTTCTCCTTTCTCCTACCCCCTTTCTCCCTGTCTCCCTTACCCCTGTCCTCCCCCTCATTATCCGATCATCTCATAAGTTCAAGTGCACTTTCTGGGAAAAGGGGAACAACTCCGATTCACTAAGGGAACGTAAAATAACAGTATAGTCATTTTATGGAAAAATGAAGTCCAAAATTATTTTTAATTTATTCAATGTGAGAAACCCCACTATACAGATGTAAAAAAAAAATGCAGAAATCTTGCACTTTTATGCAGTTTTAATATTCTTCTAAACCGGAAATGTTGGAAACAACTTTGTGCGTGCGCAGTTTGCATTGATCATCTGTACAGACACAGATAAAATATCCAAGATTTTAATATCCGAATATTATCCAGAAAATACATAAATTTTCTTATTTTTTAGTCACAACTGGATGTAGCAGGTAAAGAAGGTTTATTTAAACATTATTTTGATGGAAAGGTCAAATTTCATCAGGTTTCCTCCTTACAAAAATATCACACCACAAAAACAGAACGGTGAACACTGAAAAAATCAGACTGTACAAATGTACACATTTTTGTACGTGAAACATCTTTTAACTCATTTTAAGCTTTGGACACTTTTGAGTTGCTGTTGATATAATATTTGTCCAGTTGGATAAATATTGATCTAAATTTCCCAAACTGGTAATCCTAGCAAACAGTTCCTTGTGGTGTATAATGTTTTGTTTGTTCTCTCAACATAATCTTTACCAGTGGCAGTGACCATTATGGCGTTGACAACCATAGCTAAAATCATTTCAAAGAGTATTCACTAGCATACCTTTTAGACGCAAGACGTAGTTATTATTTATTCATTCAACCTTTTGTGCTGTCAACTAAAAATTAAGTTTGTTGATTACCTAGTAATATTATCATGCATTAATACCATGTGCATCTGCTTTAATTTTTCAAAAGTCCAGAATAATAGGACTCCCAGTTTATGTGATGTTGACTTTTTCATGAAAGGGCAATTTAATATTTAATATGAGGCAGGCATTACCTGTAAATGGGGACGAAGTCTGTATGAATTATTTTTTTGTAACTTAAATATTTGTTAAAAAAAAAAAGAAACGGAAATACCATAACGTTTCCGATTTTGGTTCTATTGTTAGGGATTTTAGTTGTGACGTTACTTAAGTTACGATGTCATATGCAATGTAAACAAAGAAACGCTATCATCAGGTAACGTTTTTTCATATCAAGGAATTATTAACCCTTAGACTGCTGCATTCATTTCTATTGTACTTTTGTGTATTGCTGAATAAAATTTTAATCACTGATGAAATAAACATGTTCACTTACAATTGCTGTATCTTTGTAAATGTTGAATATTCATCAATAAAAGTAATATAAAAAAGTATTGCTGGATTCTGTATTTTTATTTATTTTATTTTTGTGTGAGTCTCTGGTCATTTTTTACCTGTACAGGTGCAAATAGAGGTAAACAAAGGTAAACTTATTTTTTTCATGTTTTGTTAACGAATCCATCAATGTAAAAGTATCCATGACTTCAGAATTGAACCAATATAGTTAAAAATCTCTTTTAAGAACTAGTTCCATTGTGATTATCAGAAAAAAAAGTTTCTTCTCGGACCAACAGCCTTTTTTATGCAAATATTTTCCGGTATTTTCCTCCGACTTTCACTCAGGGCTCACACTACTTCAGAATTATAGGGAGAAGTGACTTCTCTTTTTGAAACTGATAGGGAGAAGTGGTGAGATTTGAAAGAGAAGTGCTCATTCGCGCGGTGCACTACAATGTTTGGATTTTATAATAGTATAAAGGGCAATATGTAAATAATGTTCTTTTTATATTGTTCAATTCATATCTGAGTAAAAAAATTACAATTAAAGTAACATTTGAAATTTAAAGTTTTACTAAGGTTCATGTGAGAAACTTCCAACTAAATATCTAGCACTAAAAAAAAAAAAAAAATAAAAAAAAATGTAAAGAAATTATAATATATCAATTACAATTTAATTTAAAATTATCTTGTTTATGAAATTCAGTGTTTCTCATAAAAAAATATAAAAGTTATTAAGCTGGGCCATAATATATTGATATTAGTATAATAGTCTCAGAGTTAAGCAACTTTAATCAATAGTTTGAAACAATCCATAAAAAATATAGGGAATTATATACACCAATCAAGTAGATGTAACCAAAAGTCTCTTAATGCGTGTGGAATGCGTAATTTTTCCCTTTGGGATCAATATTCTTCTGTCAGCTGTTCCATCCGTGCGTCCGTAGTAATTATTGTAAAAGTACGGATTTTGGTCATAGATGGTCCGGTTCAGATCCGTAGTTTAGAAATCGGTCAATGGCGGACGAATGCAAGAAAATTTACAAAAATAAACGATGTTTGACAAGTTATTTGGAAAGGAACATGACGTTTTTAATGCAATAAATGGATTAAACATTTACTGGAGGCAACTTTTATCACGTTTAAATGAAGTAACAAACTTATTTTGCCGCCGAAATTTAGGTTGATGTACGTTTTCGAGTAACAAGCACCGGAACTTGCAGAAATGCACGAAGTGATAAAAAGTTGTATTTTTATCAAATAACCTGCTACACACTGCGAAGACAATGCTTCAAACGTCGTTTCTTAAGATAATGAATCGTGTATGTCTGAATTTCTTTAATTATCAATAAAAAACTGACGTTTCCTCAACTTGGTAAAAATTGAAAATGTCCGATGACAGAAGCGACTGAAAGCGACTATCGTCATGGACAGGGCGACTTGTTTTCACTTTTGAGGGTCAGGGAAAGCGAAGTGACGGTCGGGAAGGCGACTTCTTCGCCCAAGTCGCCTGGTAGCGTGAGCCCTGTCACTGCGCCGACATTTACTTGCATGTACAAATATATTTTTACGACAAGTTCATTGTTATAGCTTTCATCAATAAATAATCTTGACAAACTTAAAGTTCAGATCTATCGATGTCAGTCAATATTGATTCACATTTGAAAGGCGAAATGATAAACTTCGCAAATCCTGTTTCATGTCATCCATTTTGAACAAGGTCTGGGAATCCCTTTGGTTCTCGCTTTAAAAGTCTTCTGTTCGCAGTTTTGATAGAATGTTTCTATTTCCACCTATTATATCTTCTGTTCTCGTCCAAATCCTTTTAATCGGCCGCCGCTGTTAAATCATTATCATTGAAATACTTCTGAACGTGTTGGCCATTTCTCCAAATAATATCCGCCATTTTGTCACTTTTTCACTTTCGGTTTTTATCGCTTATACCTGATTTAAAGTCACGAGACACTCGAAAGAATGCAGATTTTTAACCAATCATAATCCATACAAGTCTAAACTGCCGCAATCTCATGAATATTGACTCCGCCCATTCCGTGGTAACTGTGTAAACAAACAAGTTTTGGAAAACGACTATAGTCGCGCGTAGCAGTAGCAGACTGCTTTATCGGAACGACAATAGTCGCGCGTAGCAGTCTAAGGGTTAAAAATGAAATTGGTATTGGGTTCCTTCTTATTTTATTCTAGACTGATAAATATATATTTTACTAAAAGTTTCATACAAATGAGACCGGAAAAAGGAAGTACATTGTAGATTTCTGAGCAGATGCGGGAATTCAAAACATGACATAAAAAAAATTGAACGATTTTGAGTTCATTAGTACATGTACAATGAAAATTTCGGGAAAATTTTCCGATTTTTTTTTTTTTTATTGATTTTTCTACTGTTGTTGGGGACTTCGTCCCCATATCATCACATGTCATAATTTAGTAACTGTCCAGGGCATATCATGTCAACTGTAAGTTGAGAATCTGGTGAATGATTGTAAGCCCATAAATAAAAGAAACATTCATCAATCATTTTAATAATCATGTTAATTGATAAAGAGGTTATTTTTCATTAGGCCAAATAAAAAAGTATGTGTGGTTCCAGTTACATCTGAAAAAAAGTTAGGGTAGGTAGGTAGGGATTTTTTTTTATTTTATGTTTTTTTTTACATTTGAGTCTATGGGAGCAACATTCTGACTTTAACAGTGCTGAATGAAAAATTACAATAAAATCTTTAGGGTAGGCTATTTTTAAGCCGAAAAAGTAGGGACGGTAGGGTTACTGGAACCACACATATATTTTTATTTGGCCTTATTGACAAATTGGTCGTGAAAAACCTATTGCTGATCACAAGCTTGCCATGTGTTGCACGTTTGCAACCAATTTATCCATTTTAGCTCTCTTTCTACCTTTTATTATTCAATTTTTAATCAAAGAATATTAAAAATAGTCTGTTCATTCCCACCCTTAACCTACTGAATAGTAAAAATTGATCGTCTCGTGATAAATAAAAAGAAAACAAATCAGCTAAGTGATTACGTAACATCCTCAGATGAAAAATCATCGTAAAATGATAACTCAAACAGACGCTCCGTTTCTCATTTAATAGATTTGAATGTTTAATCCATGGATGTTCAAAGTCATCCATCACACACAAGTTATGTCCATACACTATTATTTTAAACAGCACTGAATTGACATTCTATAAAAAATAAATATCAGAAGACACATTCACACAGCCGTTCACTCTTTACATTTCCATGATTTACAAATACCTGAGACATCAAGATATATTTAGAAGCTGCAAAAAAGTATTCATTTCATGTCTTACAATTGTTCAACATTGTTTTTGCACTTTCCAAGCTGACTTGTTTATTTATAAAAAAAATGTTCTTTTTATCATTGAATAATCCACCATAACTAATTTAAATAGATAGCGAAAATGTTCAATTGAATTTTTCTATGTCTGTTTGATTTCATTTTACATGTTTTATTGGTTAAACAAATGTGTTGCAGATGAGATATACACATATACAGATGAATTTTATTTGATATTCTCAAATTGTTTAAACAAAAATAAACTGCATTAACATAAATAATATTTTTTCCCCTTTGCAGAGTTTTTACCATCTGGCATGTGCCAGATTGAGGGTCAAGCCTATGGCAGACCAACCTGAGTTCCAGTCTGGGGGGTCACATAGAAGAAGACACCATTCTGGGGCAGATTCAAAAGTTGAAGTAGGCCAAACCAATAAGTAAGTATACACCAAATTTTACTTTTTCATGTTATAATTTTTCTTGTTTCTAAGTTCTGTACTTAATAATGTGATGCTATAATCATCTCAAAAGACTGAAAGATTGGCAATGCATTTGTGGCCCTCTCTGGCTTGCTGTTTGGTGTGGGCTGGGGCTTTGTGTTGAAGTCTCTACTTTGACCTATGATTGTTTACTTTTTACACATTCATGACATAATCACTTGGATGGAAAGTTGTCTCATGGGCACTCAATCATATCACATCTTATTTCTATATAATCTGCCATAATATGAAAGTACCAAATAGCTGAAGTGTAAAATTGAGCTGTTAAGGTTCAGAAAATAATGGGAAAAAAATAGTGGTGTCTAAACTGTATATTTCACATTAAATTTTGTACAGTAGTTTAAAAAAAAAAATCATGGATTATTTATCTAGAATTAATAAGGAAATGGACATGAATACCAAGTACATTTATTTGTGCACATTAATTTCTAACACCAAAGTAAGAAGACTAACCAAGAAAATTTTACTAGTCATTTTTGGTAGTTACTCATTAGCCTTCTATGTTAATTTTATACTTGATTGGGTAAGTCTAACAACCGGCCAATCAAAATAAAAACAACATCTATGTACTTGTGCTTTTAATATATATGCTAATGAGATAACACTAGAGACCAAATGATATTGACGTTAGCAATCTTTTCTATGTTTATTTGTTTTTGTAGGTTGTCTACCTTATCCCCTTTTCTATGTTTATTTGTTTTCTAGGTTTTGTCTAACTTTTTCTCTTTTAAAAGAGGGACGAAAGATACCAAAGGGATAGTCAAACTCATAAATCTAAAACAAACTGACAACGCCATGGCTAAAAATGAAAAAGACAAACAGAAAAACAATAGTACACATGACACAACATAGAAAACTAAAGAATAAACAACACGAACCCCACCAAAAACTAGGGGTGATCTCAGGTGCTCCGGAAGGGTAAGCAGATCCTGCTCCACATGTGGCACCCGTCGTGTTGCTTATGTGATTACAAATCCGGTAAATATTCTAATTCGGTAGGTCACATTCATGAAAGGGAAGGGGATTGTAGTTACGACGTAAGGAACATATCCGATATCATTTGTGAAACGGTTATTCCATAACGGTCAACCAACTCGTGATGGCGAAGGGATGATTTCAACTTCACCATTTGGAACTCTTGGTTTAATAGCTTCCTTGTGAGCAGTAACCCTCTATCAAGAAAATCATGATAGGAAATGCAAGCACGGGAATATCGTGTCAATTGGGAGATATATACCCCGTATGCAGGTGCTGCTGGAATGTTGCTACTTAGAAATGGAAAGTTCACAATTGGAAAGCTAAAATCATCTCTTTTGTCGTAAAGTTTTGTTTTTCAACCGACCCTCATTGTCAATTTTTAGATGTAAGTCAAGATATGAAGCCGACTTAACTGTATCTGTAGTATCCTTTATCTCCAATTCGATGGGATAGATGCGTTCCACATAGTCACCAAATTTTGAATTGTTTAGTGAAAGAACGTCATCTATATAGCGGAAAGTAGAGTTAAAGGATATTGCTAACTTCTTATCTTTCTTCCTAAGAAGTTCCTGCATGAAATCAGCCTCATAATAATAAAGAAACAAGTCAGCAAGTAGAGGGGCACAATTTGTTCCCATTGGGATGCCGACAGTCTGTTGAAAAACACGTCCTCCGAACGTTACAAATATGTTGTCAATCAAGAAATTAAGCATCTTGATAATATCGGTTTCAGAGAATTTTTTGTTTGAATCAGAGTGATTCTTTACAAAGTATGATTTATCCCTCCCTAAGACAAGATACTTGTATCTACGTTGGCCATTCTTTTTTATGAAGCAAAGTAATACCAACTCTTATGTTATTTGACAAAAGCTCCTAATTGTAGCAAGAAAATATTCAAAATAAAGAATTTCATAATATTGAAAGCCATATTTATTGCATGTTACAAAAAGTTCTTAATAAATTTCTTTTTTGCAGCATTTCACAGTCTGTTTTAATCAAGAAAAAGAAATCAAAGAAGCGATTTGCACAAAGTTCACAGGAAGGTCCAACTACCAGTAAACAAAGTAAATTGTCAGGAACCAGTGTGAAACTATCAAAGAAAGAGAAATTAAGAAATAAAAAAGAGAAAACTAGAAAGAAGAAAAATAAAAGATCTAAGTTACAAGCTGTAGCTGTGAACCCTGAAACCATTGACACTAAACAAACAGAGGAAAAAGACTCTGATAATAATAAATATACAATCTCTAAAAATCTAAGATCAAATTTAGAGGCAGAAGTCGTTCCAGGTATACCTTATTATCCTGAAAGGTCAAGGTCAGTGTCTGGAACTAGAAGTCGGGACAGGAAAAGCAGTTTTAATAGTTTAGAGGATATAAAACTTAAAGTTGTTGGCAAAAGTGTAGACACAAGCCAAGGAACTCAAGATATTCAGGTTGATATCGCTCATACAAGTGTTCAAAACCCACAAAGTACTCATCCTTCAAAGAAAAGGGATAAGAAGAAAAGGAAAAGCAAGGAAAGACGTTCTAGTAGCACTAGTTCTAAATCCTTGTCGCCGGAGCTTGATAGCTTACGGCGCACTCGAAGAAGCAAAACGGGATCGTGTGCTAGTAGCAGGTAAGTTTAATTTTTTTTCACTCATGTTAAAACTTAATTTCCATACATTTACAACAAATCATGTGTTCGTGTATCTTAGAGCACCATTATAAGACAAACATTTCATTGTTATAACTGAGCATTTATAATAATTATGAATTTTCTTTGAACTAGTGGTAGGCGTTCCGCTTCATCATCAAAGCGTCCTGCTGGTAGCAGCAGTCTCCTAAATACAGCCAGTGGAAGTGAGAGCGGGACATCCAGAGGGGGAGCCAAACCACAAAACAGTAGTAGCCTGATGTCAGGACAGGAAGATAATACTGATAATGGAGGTGGAAGTAGACCTCGGGAGGAAGGTGGCAGTCAGCCATCTCTGGCAGGTAAATGGCATCATTAGTAGTAAGGTTATCCTTGATAGGTAAGATAATGATGGATCAGCCATCTCTGGCAGGTAAATGGCATCAGTAGTAGTAAGGTTATCCTTGATAGGTAAGATAATGGTGGATCAGCCATCTCTGGCAGGTAAATGGCATCAGTAGTAGTAAGGTTATCCTTGATAGGTAATGATAATGATGGATCAGCCATCTCTGGCAGGTAAATGGCATCAGTAGTAGTAAGGTTATCCTTGATAGGTAAGATAATGATGGATCAGCCATCTCTGGCAGGTAAATGGCATCAGTAGTAGTAAGGTTATCCTTGATAGGTAAGATAATGGTGGATCAGCCATCTCTGGCAGGTAAATGGCATCAGTAGTAGTAAGGTTATCCTTGATAGGTAATGATAATGGTGGATCAGCCATCTCTGGCAGGTAAATGGCATCAGTAGTAGTAAGGTTATCCTTGATAGGTAATGATAATGATGGACATACATGTTCTATTATGTGTTTACATTTTCAGGGTTGTAAGTGAGATTGTTAAAATGGTCACTTGTTCTAAAATAAGAAAAACCTTATAAATGTTGATGTAACATAACATTAAGGAATTTTAAGAAGATACAACCAACAAAAATAAAACAGTTCAGCTTAATTGTCATGATTGTATATATGTATATTTATATTCATATATGTTTAAAGTGAATATGAATAAAATGAGAATATTTTATCCTCAGCAGCTTTGATAATTTGAACTAATTGTATTGAAATGAGTTTCGTGCTTTTCTTCCAGCATCAAATACTGCAGGGGCTACAGCTATGACCTCTGAGAGCGAGACAGAAGAAGGAGATATGGGAAGATTGCAAGGTATTCAAATACACAACAAGAAATACTAGTCAATCATATATCTTTTTAAAATCTTTTCTATTATGATTGTATAGTGTGTAATCTCTTGTTATCTTATCTTAAAGTATAAGGAGGCATTTCAATGACACTGTTTTGTCAATTGTTTCAATGTACATGATATTTACCTATTTGTTTTTTACGACTCATTGCAGGGTTATAGAAATACTTGTCTTTCTATCCATCAGGTCATCTAAGCTCTCTCACATGTACAATTCTTGCCAGATTTTTATCAAAGTTTTATATCAGCAATGTCTCAAACAAGTTCTAAATAGGTGTTGATAAATATTTTGTAATAGTTATGTCCATCAGAATATTAAGTTGCATGATTGTTAAAACATTTATATAGAAGTCTTACAACAGCAATGTCATAAAACAATCAGCACTGATCAATTATATTTTCAGTAGTTATGTCCAATAGAAGTGTAAACATTTCCTTTTATAACTGTATAGGACCTTTTCTTATTTAGTTTCTCAAAAGTCATTTTTGAAAGTATTTTATGTTTACCTTTATAGAGGGTGGTAGTGGGGGTTGCTTGCACGGAAAAAACGTGAAATGAGACATAATTTCACGTTAAATGTGAAATAATTTCTGAACGTTGCACGAAAAATAAAGACTTTGATGAAAACCTTTTGTGACTAAGTCACTGTGTTCTTGTATATATATAAACTCTCTGTTTTACTTGATATTCCCGATTTAGTATACACATTTATGATATAAATGGTTTACGGCTTTTAAAAAAGTATTTCTTGACGATCCCTGCAAAGTGTTTGAATTTTATTTGAAAAATACCGAGCACGCAAAATAAGCATTTGACAATCACGATGCATGTAAAATTAAATAAGCAGAACACGTTGAACGAGGCACCTGTCTTGCACGACTGAACGTCAAATAAAAAAGTAAAAACACGTTGAACGTGAAATAAAAAACGGCGATCAGGTTGCACGAAAATAATCCTTTACCACCCTCTTTATAGTTTGTGAAATATACTTTGTTTTCCTTTCCAGCATTATTAGAAGCTAGAGGATTGTCATCAACTTTATTCAACACACTAGGACCCAGAATGCATCAGATTTTACACAGAACTATGGGAGGTGGAGCAAGTATGTACACACTTCTATTGCAATCAATTTCACAGATGATATTGGATACTACAATCCCCTTCCCCTTTCATGAATGTGATCCACTGAATTAGACTATTTACCGGGTTTGTACTAACATGAGCAACACGAAGGGTGCCACATTTGAAGCAGGATCTTTTTACCCTTCCGGAGCAGTCTGCACGGTTAGCCACTAGTCTGATGCCCCAGACTAATAAAATTTCAATCGGACTAGTAAGTTTTTGCAAAACTTTGTTTGGACCAATAAGAAAAATCTCAGAATATTGGTCTTCGGACTAGTAGTTTAAAAAGTTTTTAGTGCAGACTGCCGAAGCACCTGAGATCACCCCCAGTTTTTGATGGGGTTCGTGTTGCTAAGTCTTTAGTTTTCTATGTTATTTCTAGTGTACCATTATTTTTAGCCATGGCGTTGTCGGTTTATATTCAATAAATGAGTTTGACTGTTCCTCTGGTATCTTTAGCCCCTCTTTTACAAATTAAATTTTGGAAGAAAAGACAACTACAATCATTACACCTTAAATCTGGGAAGAAAATATACTTACAATCAATTACACCTTAAATCTGGGAAGAAAAGACACTTACAATCAATTACACCTTAAATCTGTGAAGAAAAGACACTTACAATCAATTACACCTTAAATCTGGGAAGAAAAGACACTTACAATCAATTACACCTTAAATCTAGGAAGAAAAGACACTTACAATCAATTACACCTTAAATATGGGAAGAAAAGACACTTACAATCAATTACACCTTAAATCTTGGAAGAAAAAAACACTTACAACCAATTACACCTTAAATCTGGGAAGAAAAGGCACTTACAATCAATTACACATTAGATCTGGGGAGAAAAGACACTTACAATCAATTACACCTTAAATCTTGAAAGAAAAGACACTTACAATCAATTACACCTTAAATCTGGGAAGAAAAGACACTTACAATCAATTACACCTTAAATCTGGGAAGAAAAGACACTTACAATCAATTACACCTTAAATCTGGGAAGAAAAGACACTTACAATGAATTACACCTTAGATCTGGGAAGACAAGACACTTACAATGAATTACACCTTAAATCTGGGAAGAATAGATACTTACAATTAATTACACCTTAAATCTGAGAAGAAAAGACACTTACAATCAATTACACCTTAAATCTGGAAAGAAAAGACACTTACAATCAATTACACCTTAAATCTGGAAAGAAAAGACACTTACAATCAATTACACCTTAAATCTGGGAAGAATCTTGGAAGAAAAGACACTTACAATCAAGTACACCTTATATCTGGGAAGAAAAGACCTTACAATCAATTACACCTTAAATCAATCAATTACACATTAGATCTGGGGAGAAAAGATACTTACAATCAATTACACCTTAAATCTGGGAAGAAAAGACACTAACAATCAATTACACCTTAAATCTGGGAAGAAAATATACTTACAATCAATTACACCTTAAATCTTGAAAGAAAAGACACTTACAATCAATTACACCTTAAATATGGGAAGAAAAGACACTTACAATCAATTACACCTTAAATCTTGGAAGAAAAAAACACTTGCAATCAATTACACCTTAAATCTTGGAAGAAAAGACACTTACAATCAATTACACCTTAAATCTTGAAAGAAAAGACACTTACAATCAATTACACCTAAAATCAATCAATTACACATTATATCTGGGGAGAATAGATACTTACAATCAATTACACCTTAAATCTGGGAAGAAAAGACACTTACAATCAATTACACATTAAATCTGGGAAGAAAAGACACTTACAATCAATTACACCTTAAATCTGGGAAGAAAAGACACTTACAATCAATTACACCTTAAATCTGGGAAGAAAAGACACTTACAATCAATTACACCTTAAATCTAGGAAGAAAAGACACTTACAATCAATTACACCTTAAATCTTGGAAGAAAAAAAGACACTTACAATCAATTACACATTAAATCTGGGAAGAAAAGACACTTACAATCAATTACACCTTAAATCTGGGAAGAAAAGGCACTTACAATCAATTACACATTATATCTGGGGAGAATAGATACTTACAATCAATTACACCTTAAATCTGGGAAGAAAAGACATTTACAATCAATTACACCTTAAATCTGGGAAGAAAAGACACTTACAATCAATTACACCTTAAATTTAGGAAGAAAAGACACTTACAATCAATTACACCTTAAATCTTGGAAGAAAAGACACTTACAATCAATTACACCTTAAATCTTGGAAGAAAAGACACTTACAATAAATTACACATTAAAGCTTGGAAGAATAGACACTTACAATTAATTACACCTTAAATCTGGGAAGAAAAGACACTTACAATCAATTACACCTTAAATCTTGGAAGAAAAGACACTTACAATCAATTACACCTTAAATCTTGGAAGAAAAGACACTTACAATAAATTACACATTAAAGCTTGGAAGAATAGATACTTACAATTAATTACACCTTAAATCTGGGAAGAAAAGACACTTACAATCAATTACACCTTAAATCTGTAAAGAAAAGACACTTACAATCAATTACACCTTAAATCTGGGAAGAATAGGTACTTACAATCAATTACACCTTAAATCTGGGAAGAAAAGACACTTACAATCAATTACACCTTATATCTGTGAAGAAAAGACACTTACAATCAAGTACACCTTAAATCTGGGAAGAAAAGACACTTACAATCAAGTACGCCTTAAATCTTGGAAGAAAAGACACTTACAATCAATTACACCTTATATCTGGGAAGAAAAGACCTTACAATCAATTACACCTTAAATCAATCAATTACACATTAGATCTGGGGAGAATAGATACTTACAATCAATTACACCTTAAATCTGGGAAGAAAAGACACTTACAATCAATTACACCTTAAATCTGGGAAGAAAATATACTTACAATCAATTACACCTTAAATCTTGGAAGAAAAGACACTAACAATCAATTACACCTTAAATATGGGAAGAAAAGACACTTACAATCAATTACACCTTAAATCTTGGAAGAAAAAAACACTTGCAATCAATTACACCTTAAATCTTGGAAGAAAAGACACTTACAATCAATTACACCTTAAATCTTGAAAGAAAAGACACTTACAATCAATTACACCTAAAATCAATCAATTACACATTATATCTGGGGAGAATAGATACTTACAATCAATTACACCTTAAATCTGGGAAGAAAAGACACTTACAATCAATTACACATTAAATCTGGGAAGAAAAGACACTTACAATCAATTACACCTTAAATCTGGGAAGAAAAGACACTTACAATCAATTACACCTTAAATCTAGGAAGAAAAGACACTTACAATCAATTACACCTTAAATCTTGGAAGAAAAGACACTTACAATCAATTACACATTAAATCTGGGAAAAAAAGACACTTACAATCAATTAAACCTTAAATCTGGGAAGAAAAGGCACTTACAATCAATTACACATTAGATCTGGGGAGAATAGATACTTACAATCAATTACACCTTAAATCTGGGAAGAAAAGACACTTACAATCAATTACACATTAAATCTGGGAAGAAAAGACACTTACAATCAATTACACCTTAAATCTGGGAAGAAAAGACACTTACAATCAATTACACCTTAAATCTAGGAAGAAAAGACACTTACAATCAATTACACCTTAAATCTAGGAAGAATAGACACTTACAATCAATAAAATTCATAATACTCTTTGTGAAAAGAGCTACAATTAGTTCAATGATTACATTCATGCTGTTGTCAATTTGGAATTGTTACATGGTTCCAATTTTATTTTGTAAATGAATTACACATCAATTTTTTGGGGTTGGATGAATAAAGATGACATTTCTGTAATCAAAACATCTATTGCTAACTTTGTCACTACTTTTTGAAAAAAAAATGCATTGCAATCTTTCCATGAACATTACTGTATGGAGTATTGAGTAGGCATTTAAATAGATTTGTATAAAAGAAAGGGTTTACCAAAGTTTGACACAAATTATTTAAAATCTGACTATGATTGTGTTGATTTTAGTGAGTAAAGCCCAGCAGTTATTACAAGGTCTACAAGCCACAGGTAATGAGGACCAGCAATTGTCTGCAGCTATAGAAATGTGTCAGGTTAGTCATATTTACCACGGAATCTTCTACCTAAAACAGTTATGCCCCTTATTTATATTGTACAAGCCACAGGTAATGAGGACCAGCAATTGTCTGCAGCTATAGAAATGTGTCAGGTTAGGGATGACATCAAAAGATCGATGTAGGATAAAAAACTTAAATCAAATAGTTTTGGGGTGGGGGTGGGTCAACATTGCTGCAAGTTTTGTTAATCCAAAATCGATTTTACATATATCCCTATTGGTCAATCAATTTTTTCCCAATATGAATTAAGTTTTTATACCCCCGCTTTAAAAAAGGGGGGGTATACTGTTTTATTATACCCCCGCTTTAAAAAAGGGGGGGTATACTGTTTTACCTCTGTCTGTCCGTCCGTCAGTCCGTCCGTCAGTCAGTCCGTCCCATGAAACTTTCGTCACATTTTTCTCAGGAACTACACATCCACCCTTTCTGTAATTTGGTATCAACATTTATATATGTTAGCCATACCGTGTGATGCGTTTTCAGATTCATCACTTGACAACTTCCTGTTTACCGAACACTTGTATGATTTTACACATGATAGCCAAGTTGAAAATTTTCGTCACATTTTTCTCAGGAACTACACATCCACCCTTTCTGTAATTTGGTATCAACATTTATATATGTTAGCCATACCGTGTGATGCGTTTTCAGATTCATCACTTGACAACTTCCTGTTTACCGAAACACTTGTATGATTTTACACATGATAGCCAAGTTGAAAATTTTCGTCACATTTTTCTCAGCAACTACAATACAAGGATTTCTGAAATTTGGTTTCAGGATTTATATAAGTCAGCTATACTGTGTGATGCGTTTTCAGATTCATCACTCGACAACTTCCTGTTTACCGAACACTTGTATGATTTTACACATGATAGCCAAGTTGAAAATTTTCGTCACATTTTTCTCAGGAACTACAATACAAGGATTTCTGAAATTTGGTTTCAGGATTTATATAAGTCAGCTATACCGTGTGATGCGTTTTCAGATTCATCACTTGATAAATTCCTGTTTACTGAACACTTGCATATTTTTACACTATTAATATTATCCACTTGCGGCGGGGGTATCATCAGTGAGCAGTAGCTCGCAGTTTCACTTTTTTCAACTTTTGATGTTGTCCCTTAGTTACAGCAATTTTACATATTTACCACTGAATCTTCTACCTAAAAAAGTTATGCCCCTTATTTATATTGGAAAATTGGGTTTTTTCAATGTTAAAGTACTATTTGACAGAATCTTTTGAAATTTTGATCTAATCACCAGGAACAATAAAGGGGTTGGGAGTGTAATTGTAATTGATTTGAAAAGAAAAATGACGTAATTTCCATGAACACTACAGTTGTAGTTAAATTTAAAAGGAATAGTAATTAGTAATCAAGTGTTATAATAAAGGTTGAATGAAAAGTACACTTTTGTGGTATTTCAATTGTCAGGAGAATTTTTATACGACCCCAAACAAATTTTGGGATCGTATAATGGTATGATGTCGTCGTCTGCATCGTCATCATCCGAAGACACATTGGTTTCCAGATAACTTTAGTTTAAGTGAATAGATCTTAATGAAATTTTTTCAGAAGGTTCAATACCACAAAAGGAAGGTTGGGATTGATTTTGGGCCCAAAACAAGTATCTTTCTAGTTTCAGGATAATAACTTGTGTAGAAGTATTTCAATTGCTCTGAAATTACTCCAATGTTTAAAACCACAATTAGAAGGTTTGGATTCATTTTAGGGTTTATGGGGCCAAAGTTTAGGAATTAAGGGCCAAAAAGGGGTTAAAACAAGCATTTTTCTAGTTTCAAGACAATAACTTACATGTATGTGTAATTGTATGGATCTCTCTGAAATTGTTCCACAATGTACCATACAACAAAGGGGAGGCTGGGATTAAGTTTTGGGTTAATTGTCCAAAATATGTAGGAATAAGGGGCCAAAAAAGGGCCAAAAAGCAGCTTGTTTCTAGTATCCAAACAATCATGACAATAACTTGTGTTTAAGTGTATGGATCTCTCTGAAATTGTACTACAAGGTTCAATATTGCAATGGAAAGCATATGATTGAGTTTAAGGGTTATTGCTCCAAGTGGGTTTCAAAAAGTTGGGGGGGGGGGGTTTGTTTACCATTTTTTTAAGGGCTTTTTTTTTCAAAAATTTTCAAATTTCAAATTTTTAAAAGTTTCAAGAAGAAATCTTCAATTGCACAGTATTGTGCAATAGACTTGTTAGATCTTTGACCACATTGACAAAAATCTATATTATGTCAGAAATTTGATCACAATCCAAATTCAGACAGAATCAAGCTTGAATATTTTGACCAAATTTTCCCCAACTGTTCAGGGTTCAACCACTGGGGTCTTATAAAGCTGCACCCTGCGGAGCACCTGGTTCTTTTTTACATTTACTGTGAAATCTGAAAAGTTAAATGGAATTCATCACAGCAAATAATGATTATGTCAATGACTTTTCCTGAATCTAGAGAAATCTGTTTAAACAAGTATCTTAGTTAATTATTGAATTATGTATTTGTACAGTTGTTGGTTATGGGGAATGAAGATACATTGGCAGGATTCCCAGTAAAACAAGCCGTACCAGCACTTATTACACTATTACAAATGGAACATAACTTTGACATAATGAACCATGCTTGTCGAGCCTTGACCTACATGATGGAAGCTCTACCCAGGTCATCAGCTGTTGTTGTTGATGCTGTGCCTGTATTCCTTGAGAAAGTAAGTAGGATAAAGTGATTAGTGTATACAATCCTGTTTACAGCTGAGAAAGTGAGTAGGATAAAGTGATTAGTGTATACAATCCTGTTTACAGCTGAGAAAGTCAGTAGGATAAAGTGATTAGTGTATACAGTCCTGTTTACAGCTGAGAAAGTGAGTAGGATAAAGTGATTAGTGTATACAGTCCTGTTTACAGCTGAGAAAGTGAGTAGGATAAAGTGATTGGTGTATACAATCCTGTTTACAGCTGAGAAAGTGAGTAGGATAAAGTGATTAGTATATACAATCCTGTTTACAGCCATACACAAATTGTGCAGGAATAAAATAATATGTCTCAAGTCCTTACACAAATTTATTTATTAAAAGAAGCATAGCAAGTCTCTATACGAATTATCATATTTCCACCAACTATAATTCATTAAAAAAGTGTTAAACCCCTTGAAGGGGGCATTAAGATATATCACTTGACGGTCTGTCTGTATGCCAATTTGTCCTGTAATTGGTTTCATTTTCAACTTAATTTGGCCTCTACTAAATGTTATGAATATTATACACTATGCCTTATACCACAAAACAGATAAAGTTTTAATTTTTGTGGTGTTACTATTTCTGTACTAGAGTTATGCCCCTTTACAAATGGAAAAAATAGCTGAATTTTTCATTTCTTTTCTCGTACTTAAGTTTGCCTCAACCAACTACTATGGAACTTATACCAGCTGACTTATACAGAATGCTTATTACCTCAAAACTCAGATCTATCTATAGTTACTGTTCTTGAGTAAACGTTATATGCAAGCAGGGGCATCATTTGTGTCTGATGGACACATTCCTCATGTTCTTAAAAAAAAATGTAGAACAGGCCATCTTTGATGAATTTTTATTCTCACTATGTTAAACTTTAAGAAAAAAACACTTGAAGGAGTAACAATGATGATGATTTTATTTCAGCTAAGAGCAATACAGTGTATGGATGTTGCTGAGCAGTCCTTAACAGCATTAGAAATGTTATCAAGAAGACACAGTAAAGCAATATTACAAGCTGTAAGTAAGATGGATAATATTATATTCAGGAATCAGGATCCATTGCCTTTTGTTTTGTAAACAATTCTAATGGTCTTTTCTATTATTTCTGCAGCTTTTTCGAGTCCATAAATATTCCTGTTTTGAATAATTATTGAAATAAAAGATGAGTTCAGACTTTATTACCATTATTGACTGAAAGTGAGAGTAAATGCAGTGTGAATTATATTTTTCAGGGAGGTATATCAGCATGTCTGATGTTTCTGGACTTCTTTAGTATTACAGCACAGAGAAGTGCTCTAGCAGTGACTGCCAACTGTGTACAGAATCTAACAGCAGAAGAATTCCACTTTGTCAGAGAATCTCTACCATTACTCAGTTCTAAACTCACACATCAGGTACAAGCACTGATCATTTTGATTTTTCAGAAATTCTTTACCATGACTTAAAATATAATTTCCCCTTATTAGATCGACACAAGCACTGTAGATTTTTATGCCCCACCTACTATAGTAGAGGGGCATTATGTTTTCTGGTCTGTGCGTCCGTTCGTCCGTCCGTTCGTTCGTCCGTTCGTCCGTCTGTCCCGCTTCAGGTTAAAGTTTTTGGTCGAGGTAGTTTTTTTTTTTTTTTTTTTTGTCTTTAACATGTATTTTTTTTTTTTTTTTTTTTTTTTAATATTAAACATATTTTATTAACAATCACCTGTTACATCAACCCTCAGTTGCCCAGGGAAGCAACTAAGGGGGCCCCAATTTTTACAGTCTCATTTGTCGGGGAAAAGCAAATGAGAAAAAAACTCCCACTATAAATTATTAACATCAACCTTTATAAATATTATCTATCCTTGTACAAATGTACATGTACCTGCAATCAATATCGATCTATATATCTATACATCTCACCATATATAATTATTTGAATAAAGTTTGTTTTTTATCTTCATTTATTTCTCACAAAGGCTACCTGTATTTATTAAGCAGTTTCAATTTTATCGTACATCAAGTCTTTTGTTATGTTAATTTCGATTACATTAAATTTCTGGTTGAGTGATCATTTACCACGTGCGATTTGTTAAAGGGATGTGTAGTTCATTCATAAAAAAAATGGATTAATGATTTTGATTCCCAATAAGGATTAATATCAAAGATATGGTGAGTAAATATTTGTTTATAATATGAACCTGTTGATACAACATGTCTTGTTACAATTAGATGATATACATGAATATATACACAACAGAAATTACATGTAGGGAGTTGCGAGCAGTGTACATATTATTATTCAATCAGTATCAAAGAGGTCATTGAACTGACCTGACCATGCAAAATATATATTTATATACAAAAAATGTCACACATAGTAGAATAGGCTTCGATTTTCGTATTCGGTTTAAAATATTTGAGCAGAAATTGCATTTCATGTTTTATCATATTTAAAATCACCAATTTACTTATCCCTTTCTTTTGATATTTTGCGATATTTCTAGTTTTCCAGATAACCCATTTCGTGATTAAAAGCACCGTATCAAAAATTTGGGTATAAGATGCATCTGCATTGATGACCCCAAAAATTATACTTGTTTCCGATTTTTGTAATTTTTGGATATTTAATTTTGAACAAAATTCCCTTATTTTCTCAAAAATTTCCCGCCAAACGTCTTCCACCAGTTTACAATAAATAAAAAGATGAAATAGTGATTCTTTTTCATTGCAAAAGTGACACTTCCCGTTTGAGCGATTCATTTTTTGTAACTTTTCTTCAGTGTAAATTATATTATGTAGTAACTTCCATTGAAATTGTTTAATTTTCCTGTTAGCTAAATTCTTATTCAAAGTTTCCAAAATGTAATCCCATGGTAGTTCATTCCCAAAATGTAAATTCCACTTCAACTGACTATTTGGAGCTGTTTTATTCTCATAAAAGTATCTAATATCTTTAAGGCATAATTTTTTGGCATCAACGACAACTCCATTTTTTATAAATTGACAAGAATTTATTATTTTTATAGGTCCATCAGAATGACTATGTATACTAGAGTCTGTTTTTAAAACGTCAATTTGTTGAGGTGTTAACGAAGATTTAATGCGGCTATATTGTGCAATCCAATTCCTTTTATCTTTAAGACTGTTAAAAATATCAAGGGATGTTTTAAAGGATTTATTGTTTAAGTCCCATATATCTTTAATTTTTTTTATTCCACTGGAGGCAAAATTTGCATAATATAATGCATGTCCCTTGAACTTCAATTTACAATTGCCGAAAATATTTTCTTCTAAAAGGTCCTCTTTCGTGACCGATTTTTGGATTTTCTGTAAGTCAGTCCAGGAAATTAAAAGTTCTTTATAATATTTGGACATTTGTATTTGCTTAAAACATGTAGTGTCCGAACAAGAACATATAAAAAAGTCTGTATCATATTTTTCGTCTAGTGACGTTAACCAGTATTTTCCTATTGCATTCCATTTTTGTGTTTTTGAGTTGACAATACTGTACATACTTTTCACTTGTTTTGATTTAATAAAGTCCCTTAAGTTTATCATTCCTATCCCCCCTTTTTCTTTCGGTAAACAGCACACTGTTCTAGCGACTTGGTTTGTTTTCCCATCCCATATAAAGGACCATATAATATTATTTATTTGTTTTTCGTATATATCCGGGATACCTCTCATTTCAATTTCGTATCCAATGACGGACAGTACAAAGGATTTAATAATTAAGACTTTTCCCGTAAATGTGAGATCTCTTGATTTCCAAACTTCCATACATCTTTTTATTTTATTTATTTTTTCTAACCAAATTAGAAGGTAGTTTTTGATGAAGTTGAAGTCCAATCGACTTCAAACTTGGTACACATGTTCCCTATGATATGATCTTTCTAATTGTAATGCCAAATTAGAGATTTTACCCCAATTTCACGGTCCACTGAACATAGAAAATGATAGTGCGAGTGGGGCATTCGTGTACTGAGGACACATTCTTGTTATTAGATATGTCAATTATTTTTTGGATTTGTAATAAAATTGAGAATGGAAATAGGGAATTTTATTCTCAGAGCATATAATAATAGATATACGCATCTTTAATTATATTATATAATTTTTGATTTCAGGATAAGAAGTCTGTGGAGAGTTGCTGTTTATGTTTCTCTCGATTGGTTGATAATTTTAGTAGTGATCAGAGAGTACTAAAGGAAATGTCAGCTCATGGATTGTTAACTAATATTCAACAACTCGTAAGTTTAATAATTACATAAATGTATCCAGATTGTTAACTAATATTCAACAACTCGTAAGTTTTATAATTACATAAATGTATCCAGATTTAATGCACTAGAAGAAGTAAAATGTACTTACTCAATAACAAATTATAATGCAACATTGTTTGTAACATTAATTTTGATTGGGTAAGGTCACTAATTTTCATGGCATCAATTCACAATTGATGCTCTGAAAAAGTACACGCAAGTGCAGACAATATATGACAGATTTTAAACGTATGTTTTAGCATTGTTTTATATCAGTTTCAATAGAATTGAGATGACGATATTGTATTTCAAGCTCAGACAAATATCCCAATGATGTCAGATTTTCTTTGATTATATTTTGGTGTTTTTTGAATACTTGGCTGTAACTGATATTCATTGCAGTAAATTCACAATTGCTGCCTGCTCTTTATTGCTCAAACATGGGAGAATTATGATTTCAGGAAATGATCCATGAACTTTCTTGTTGCAATTTTCCCAAAATTTTAAATATTGCCAAAAATTCTGTATATTGTGGGGAGTAATTTTGTATCAAATAAGTATTTACTATGCAGTTTACCTTATGTTAAATGAATACACATTATTTCTATGTGCACAGCCATGATATTCACTTAAAATAGAACAAAAACAATAAATAATTAATTTATATTTTTCAATTATGTAACATAATGTTTTTAAAAGATTTTAGCTATTAATGTATCTGTATTAGAATTCCTCTGTAGGTAAACATGTCCTATCCATTAACTAAAACATACATTTGAGATCCTATTGGGTTCTTCTTACATGTACATGGAAATTTTCTCACTGGGTTATATTAACTTTTGCTTCTTTAAAAGGTTCAAACATAAATCACCAATATTCATGTATAGGATTTGCTTATCATGCAGTGCTCAAATTTGTTTAAATTACAATTCTTTTGTAGTTGGTTGTGAGCCCACCTGTTATTAGTACTGGTATCTTTGTTATGGTGATCAGAATGTTAGCAATAATGTGTGCCAGCTGTCCTGATCTAGCTGTTGTTCTTCTCAAACAGAGTAAGTATTTGTAAATAAGAAGATGTGGTATGATTGTCAATAAGACAAAGTATTTATAAATAAGAAGATGTGGTATGATTGCCAATGAGACAAAGTATTTATAAATAAGATGTGGTATGATTGTCAATGAGACAACTCTCCACCAGAGACCAAATGACACAGAAATTAACAACTATAGGTCTTGAACAGTGAGAAAAGCCCATACCGCAAAGTCAGCTATAAAAGCCCCCGAAAACATGAATGTAAAAAAAATCAAACGAGAAAACTAACAGCCTAATTTATGTACAAATAAATGAATGAATGATAAATATGTAACAGCAACAAACGACAACCACAGATTTACAGGCTCCTGACTTGGGATAGGCACATACATACAGAATATGACAGTGGGATCTTAACCCTCCCCTAACATTTGACAGTGTTGTAACAGTACAACATAAGAACTATTAAAATCAGTTGAAAAAGGCTAAGTATGCCACTTTATCAAAAGAATAAATTGCCTGATTTGATTAAATATGTGTCTTATTCTATCATTTTGTTTGGCATCCACGACCTGGCAAAACTTGCCAATATGAATAAACAACTACAACTTTTTCTTATCTGAAAAAGATATTTTGGATCAATTGTTTTGGTTTATATTGGTTGAAAGGTATTTTTTTTTTTTTTACAATAGACAAGATAGTTTATCCGTCCATACAAAGAGTAAAATAGAAAGATTTTATTTAAAGCAAAGCTCCAGAAACAACGAAAACCATTAATTTTTTTTATGAAGTATTTCCTAGTACGTATACCCATTTGACTCTATAAAAGGCTATCGAAATGAAGAAAAAGAAGAAAAAAGAACAGTGATAATTCAATATGTTTTCTTTTATTTATATGCTAAACCACCTTTGTTGTCTTTTTGAAGTTTTTGTTTTGATTATCTTTTTAATTTCTGGTGTCACTTACAGTAAATTTAAACATTATTTATTTTTAGAAATAGCTGATACTTTGTGCTATCTTTTGGTGGGAACTTCTGAACAGACTGAAAATGTTGTTGAGGTGGGTATTTTAGCTATGATAAATATTTTACATATTTATTCACTTGAAATTTGTCTGAAAATAAGTCTGTTGAATATCAATAGACACTTTTATCAAAAGCAAGGTAACAATGAATTGTATAAATGCTTGCTTGACAACTCTTACAACTACATAGTTACTAAAATATGATGAAATAGGTGCAGAAAAGGTGTTCTCAGATGTTAAATCAAATACTACATATTGGATTGCAACTAAACTTGGCAATATGGTCATGTATAATGAGAGGAAGATCGCTTATTGATTTTGAACTCAGTATGTCCATGGTCAAGGTCACAGAACCTAAAAATATCTTGAAATTTATGCACAAAAGTGGTTTCAAGATGCTAAATTGGGAAATTTTGATTAATTTAACAAAATCATTTGGCAATATTATTGAATCGGTAAAACACACATGTTTCCTAATTTTATTCAAAAATCATCATTAAATAAGTTTAAAGAGAACAAAACTTGTTTTTAATGTATTTATTTCATTAATATCAAATATTGCATTATAAAAAGGTTGCCTATAATTGCTTTCATACTCTTTATTTGAACTCAGGCAGATAGACACCACATCTCCATATTTTTTATACACCCATCAAAATTTTATACGCCTGTCAAATTTTGACGGGACGTATTATGGTATACAAATATCCGGTGTCTGTCTGTCCGTCTATCCGTCTGTCCGGCGTAAACATGTCGCACCGTAACTTGAGAACAACTTATCCAAATTTCATGAAACTTAATATAGTTGTTTCTTATGATGGTCAAATGATCTGTATATTTTTTGGTGAAAATAAGAATTAAACTTTTTGAGTTACGGCACTTTATAACTAAAACAGGGGTGTGTTTTTTTCACATGTCGCACTGTATCTCAAAAACAATTCTTGATTATGACTTAAAACTTTAAACACTTCTTAGTTATATTAATCTCAATATCTGTATACTTTTTATACCCCCGCTTTAAAAAAGGGGGGGTATACTGTTTTACCTCTGTCTGTCAGTCCGTCCGTCCGTCCGTCCGTCAGTCAGTCCGTCCCATGAAACTTTCGTCACATTTTTCTCAGGAACTACACATCCACCCTTTCTGTAATTTGGTATCAACATTTATATATGTCAGCCATACCGTGTGATGCGTTTTCAGATTCATCACTTGACAACTTCCTGTTTACCGAACACTTGCATATTTTTACACTATTAATATTATCCACTTGCGGCAGGGGTATCATCAGTGAGCAGTAGCTCGCAGTTTCACTTGTTGGTGATGATTCAAAATTTCATTTTTGAGTTATTAGTATTTTGTAAAAAAGGGGAGGGTTTTTTTTACATGTTGTGTTGTATCTCAAAAACGATTTATGATTATTGCTTAAAACTTTACACACTTCTTTGTTCTATTAATCTAAAGATCTGTATACTTTTTGGTGATTATTCAAAATCTTATTTTTGAGTAATTGAGTATTTTGTAAAACAGGGGAGGGTTTTTTACATGTCGCGCCATATTTTAAAAATAATTTATGATTATTGCTTAAAACTGTTATATTAGTCTTAAGATCTGTAACTTTTTGGTTTTGATTCAAAATTTTATTTTGGTAATATTTAGTTTTTTGTAAAAAAAAAAACAGGGTGGGGGGTTTCACATGTCCCGCCTTGTCTCTAAAACAATATATGGTTATTGCTTAAAACTTTCTCAGAAACTATTTATGATTATTGCATAAGACTTCCACATAAGACGTCGGGCGTATCATGCGCTCATGGCGCAGCTGTTTATTATATTATATTTTAAAAGGCATACTGATTTTCTCTTTAAAGCTGAAAAAGAATGAATATCAAAAATGTTGATAATAATTGTATATGAATTTGATATAATTTCAGTTAGTGTCCAGGACACCACAGGAGCTGTATGAGATTGTCTGTCTTATTGGGTACGTTACTGTTTAATAAGATATCAATGCATTCACCTGATTAAATCACTTTTCATTCATACTCAAGATGTCGCAATTGATGAGCAGTAGAGTATAGCGACTGAATTATTCAGGTTTCATTTATTATGCCAATGAGGTTTAACCTTTTTTACTGATCACCCATCATTGTACCTTATCACTGACACATATGTATCTAATCTTATTCAAAGTAATGGAAGCTTTAGTTTGCATACAAAATGTTGTCTTGAAAATAATAGATTTAAGAGTATTATCATGGCTAAAAGAATATTGACAGCAGTATAATGAATTGTTTGCTTGGTTTAAACATATCCAACAGCTTTCTCATGTAATAAATTTCTGTGTGATTGTGAATGCACAGATGTGTGATTGTGTAGTTCCCTGACCTGATTAGTTGATATTTGGCAGAGGTCAAGTTCTAAAGGAATTATCACTTGGTTATTGTTTTTACAAAGACGTTATTGCTGATATATAACTTTGACAAAGGGAGTATCATTAATTAAACAAAAGCATCCTGAAATACAAACATGTTTCCTAATTTTCTTCACAGATCGGCGACTAGAATGTTTCAGAAAAAGAATAACATAACTTTTTGATACAAGGAAATTCTCATCCTGGCTTGGTTTTAATACATAATGATATATATTTTGGTTTCAGTCAGTTTTATGTCAGTTTTGGGGCCCTTTGTAGTGTGCTGTTTGGCTGGGTGTGAACAAAGGCTCTGTGTTGAAGACAGTTCTTTAACCTAATGCTATAATGGTTTTACTTTTACTAATTGTGACTTAGATGAGAGAGTTGTCTCACTGGCACTCAAACCACATCTTTTTATATCTATATACATGACTAGTATGCAATTTTTATAGATAAACAATAAAAGCATACAATTTTTTTACATAAAAATGTATCTATAAAAATGACAAATATGCCTTTGTTATAGATAAACCATAAAAGCATAGAATTATTTTAACTTAACGTTGTGTTTATTGTTTACAGGGAACTTATGCCCAAGTTACCAACTGATGGTATATTTTCAATTGATCAAATGTTACGTAAAGGATCGTTCACTCAAACTGATGCAGTTATGTGGCAATGGAGGGATGATAGGAGTATCTGGCATCATTATACAGCAATAGATAGTAAAATTGTAGAGGTAAATAACGTACAGTAGTGTGGAAAAAGGGTGGTAAAACAAGAAGGGCACATTAAAAACTGACAACAAAATCAAAATTTAATAGACACCATAAAATATTACACAGAATATTTAAGTGTAACTGTGTAAGCAACATTAAACTCACCAAACACAGGGATGAACTCAGGTAATGGAAAGGGTAGACAGAATCTTCCCCACTTCTGGCACTTGTGTTGTTGCAAATTTGGTGATAAATCTCAAATATTAAGTACTCCTCATTGTGGCCTCATTTATATATTCAGCAATAGATTGGATAGTGTAAAGGTAAAAAGTTTGATAATCTTTAGAATGTTAAATACTCATCAAAGTTCCCATTTGAGTATGAATGTTTGATAGTGTGTAGAAAATATTTGATGTAATACTAGTGTGTAGAAAATATTTGATGTAATACTAGTGTGTAGAAAATATTTGATGTAATACTAGTGTGTAGAAAATATTTGATGTAATACTAGTGTGTAGAAAATATTTGATGTAATACTAGTGTGTAGAAAATATTTGATGTAATACTAGTGTGTAGAAAATATTTTATGTAATACTAGTGTGTAGAAAATATTTGATGTAATACTAGTGTGTAGAAAATATTTTATGTAATACTAGTGTGTAGAAAATATTTTATGTAATACTAGTGTGTAGAAAATATTTTATGTAATACTAGTGTGTAGAAAATATTTTATGTAAGTGTCATATTTAATCTTATTACAGGCATGATAGTGTTATATTTAATCTTATTAAAGGGAAATTCCGTGATTTTTTACTTATCATCTAATTATGTTCATCTTAACATAAAAAACACATTTGCAAAGTTTTAAATTTATATTCCTTCTAATAACGGAGAATATCAAGTATTTGTAACTTTTTTGGTTGAATTCTCGAGTGGGTCGTGACGTATTAGCCCGATTTATTGAATTCTGGGAAAAAATAAAATCTGTTTAACTCTTATAGCTTATCGACAATATACGTAATTAAAAGCGCACAGCTGACGAATGGTCGAAGTTATAAACCACAATATAAGAATGAACGAAAGTGAATATGCATATATATACCGTTTTGTATTGATTGAATTAAACTCCTATAAAATTATCTCTAGTAAATGTTTTTGAATAAATTTAATTAATTATTGTTGAGATTTTTTTCATAAAATATTTATTGAACATTTTTACTGATATTGAACTGAAAATATTTCAGTTCTATTTACCGTTATTGTTTTGATAATCATTTCAATGCAACTAATGTGTGAGCAGAGTGTGTATATTATTTTGTAAAGGTCACTGTATATTTCTCGGCTTGAGGTCAATTCGTTTACCTTGTAGCTATTTAGCCGCAGGTGTGAGTTCAAGCGTACACAGGTATAAATTTTGTTATTTGGAAAGGATAAATAGAAAGGATTAGAGTATATGCTGTCATGATGTTAATACACTAAGATTAAATACACGATGAGAATAAAGATACAATAATTAAATTGTGTAAATTAATTGAAAATAAAATTCAGATTCGTAATTCCGAAAGTGTATAAAAATAAAAGGAAACAATTTTTGATTACTTTCTTAGCGGCAATTGGCGTAAAAATTCAAATATGAAGCAAAAAATAGTAGTTTTAATCTTTAATAAAAACTAAATGCAATATTACCCAATTTGATATACCATTGTACATCTGTTTGATATCATTGACTTTACCGGAATTTCTTAACTTGTATTCAAATCTGGCTGTGTTTAAATGCTAATAAAACTATTGCAATTTTAAAGTTTTTAATTGACAAAAAAATACAACATACAACATGCATAATTTTTTTTTAGTTTCTTTTTAACATTTTATTCTTACATAATTAAATTCATTTGACAATCATTTACACGAACTTTTTGTGAAAAGAATACTAATTATCTAAGCTAAGGCATTATATCTTTTGAGGATTTTTGAGGATTTTTTTAAAAATTCTATGATAATAGTTGTGCAATGTTGAACATGATAGCCGTCATTAATCCAAATAAGTAATACAGTAGTTGTAATAAAAGTTATACTTTAGTCATGCATTACAGATATTGACGAATTTATAATAGTTCGTTCATACATCGTTGTTCATGAAACAATCATTATTAGTATACATGTAAGTTTCCTGACGTATAAGAGCCATTGAGGATGAGCTCCAGAGAAATCAGACTAGTTGCGTTTCGTTCGTTTGTTTGTTGGGAAAGGAGAGGAAATGCAACCGCTTGTACAGATAAACGACAGAATTACCATACAAGCATTTATAGTCAACACAATCAGAAAGAGTTCCCATCGTTAGACGGGGAATATGAAGGCTTCCAAGAATGAACAAGTGACATGTCTAACTCTGAACAGTTAGAGAACAGACTATCGACATCGAACGCTTGTTCTTGATATTTGAAACTGTATGCATATATATACGTATACGTTTATGATATAGTGATGAGTTCTGACAAAAACTAAATTCCTTCATGGTTATATCTTGCCATACGTTTATATTGGTTTGTAAGGTGATTACTCAAAATCGTTATTTGAAAATCCTGTTTGTGAGATGTAGATTCATTTCAATACAGAAATTTCGTCTATATATTTCACAAGTGTATAACACGGAGAAGCTCTGAAGGTTCATTACTCCCATTTTGTTTGGGTGTGAACCATCGATGTTTACAGCAATATCAAGGAATAAGGTGATGATGGTAGAAAGAACTATGGGCGTCATGTGGCAAATATTACATGCATATCGGACAATGAGTTGTCAATCTGTATGAAAAGTTTTCCAATACAACCATATTATTGAGAAGGAATGTTTACATGCTATACTCTCGTACTAGTATTACAGGGTTCTTGTGGCGTTCACCTTAGACACACATCGTTTTAACGATGTTTAAAAAAAGACAGAACCAATTTAATGTCATATTTCCCTATTTTTTAAATATAACTAAAATTCTTTTATCTGACAAGAATATCCCTATTTAGCGAACAAGTAATTTATTCTTTTTTCGGTTATTGAATACCAAGAAAGAAAATAAATCCCGAAATTAATTTGAAACTTTGATACTCAAAAGTTTCCCAGCAAAATATTCACATCCCCTGGGGATAATTAGTGTTCGTCCAGTGGCATATATAACAATTGTAATGACGAATTCCTTCCTTTGTTTGAGAACAATCTTATTGAAATATAAATCTGTGATTTTCCTAGGTCCACAGCTTCAATGAACCAAAGCAAAAGTTATACATCGACCTGTATTTAAATCAAATTGGTTCTCTTCTTCTTTTGGTATACAACTGTAGTCTATCGACATTCGATGATTACATACTGTTGGCATACGTTGGCTAGTCTATTTACAACACTTTTACCCCTATTTATTCAAAATATATGTTTTTTTCTTATGTTCAATGTATACACGTATATATTTTAAATGGTGCTATAGTTCCGTAACTTTATATCCAGTCGTATAAACGAATCGTCGGCAAGTGCGTACATTTTTTTAAATCAATATTTCTGGTCTGTTCCAATCTGTCCTTCACTATTGACAATGACTATATATTACATTTTCCCAAATTCACCCTTGGAAAAAATATTTAAATAGATTTTAATTTCATCAAATCTTATTTTTTGGGTATTATTTATATATTATGAATTATATTCTTTACACCAGAAATGTTATTTATAAACAAGCGTATGAGTTTAGTAATGACAAGTAAGACAGAGTTGTATATTATACATCTGATAGTTCAAAATGGAAAGTTATAAGTTATAAGTTATCAGCCGTGTACACTGATCAATACCTGCAGAAGTGAAACGATGCATGAACTTGCAAGCCCGACAGGAAATCGCTTGAATACCTGGACGTGTCACCTCACACCCCTCACAATACCTTTGGAAGTAATACCTTTAGCCATGCTGGTGATCAGATAAGGGAAGATCAAAATATATTTGAAAAAAGTTTATTACTTTAAAGAATTATGAACAAATTAGATTTTCGAAAACAATTTTCACGGAACACTTATTTATGATTTCAACTTTGACTTTTCACCTAATTCCAATATCAACATTTTAAAAACAACAGACCATGGTAATTTAAAAAAAGTAAGAATATTTTCCGTATCAAGTTAGTTAGTCGTATTAAACAACCGTACGATTGACAAGATATCGACACGCAATTACGACTACATCGGTTACTGTAGTTTTGTTTCTTTGTGGTTTATAGACATATCGTTTTTATTCATCGGGAAAGAAGACAAGATGGCGGATCTCGGAGAATTGATACTCTAAATTTAAAATCGATGGTGATCGCTTATCTAGCGGAATAAAACTTTAATATCTATGAATTTGAACATTTTTATACAGAATGAACATAATATCAATTTTTGATTTTTTTGCGAAGTTTCCCTTTAAAGGCATGATAGTGTCATATTTAATCTTATTAAAGGCATGATAGTGTTATATTTAATCTTATTAAAGGCATGATAGTGTTATATTTAATCTCATTAAAGGCATGATAGTGTTATATTTAATCTCATTAAAGGCAGCCTATCAAGCTGGAGAGGATGAGGTCAGTTTATCTACTATGGGCAGGTCATATACAATAGACTTTAACTCCTTGCAACAGATTAATGAAGACACAGGCACAGCACGACCTGTACAGAGGAAACTTAATTCATTTGGTGTCCCACAACCTACAGGTTAGAAATTATAACCAGTCCAGGCAGTGTGATGAAAAATAAGCTTGTCTTCTACTTAGTCTTATAAAATTCATTCAGTGAATGCATGAAAAAAATATGTTGATTTTACAGAATGAAAAAAGGAGTCTGCTTTGAACATATTAATCAGAAAAAATGTTTTAATGCAAATTGTTTTCAAGTTCAAACTAATGAAAACCCTGAATGACTCATAAAAGTGAGATGTTTTACATCTCTACACTTGCTATAAAATGTGTGTAAACCTGCTTCAAAATACTACATAAAAGTGACAATTTTAGTGTTATTAAACTGCTTCAAAACACTACTTTTTTGGCTATATTTGAAAATGTTATAAAATCCTTGGTATTTGTTGTTAACTTTTATGTATTGGATATCATTCATCTTTGGTTTTAAACTTATTAGCTACTTGCGACGCAGTCGGTGGGACATCAGCTCACTCCGCCTGTCTGTCTGCCTGTCCATCCATCAGTCCAGCAAATCAGTTTCGCACACCTTTATTTCTTCATGCTTGATTTGATATTAGGTATATTGATTTTAAGAAGATTTTGCAGCTTTTGGTTATTATCTTATAGATAGAGATAAACTGTAAACAGCAATAATGTACAGCAAAGTTAGACCTATAAATAAGTCAACATGATCAAAGTGGTCAATTGACCCTTTAAAGAGTTATTGCCCTTTATGGTCAATTTTTAACATTTTTCAAAAATTTTGTAAATTCATAAATAATTATAGATAGAGATAATTGTAAGCAGCAAGAATGTTCAGTTAACTAAGATCTAAAAACACATCACCATCACCAAAACTCAATTTTGTCATGAATCTATCTGTGTCCTTAGTTTATGATATGCACATAGACCAAGGTGAGCGACACAGGCTCTAAACTAGTTTTGTCATTCTTGAAGATTTTGTTTTGATAAAAAAGGTCTGTGATTTTACAGGGACATCCCAAACCACAGATCCACTGGTAGATAGATTGGATTCTAGAGCAGAAATTCTAAAATTCTAACAATTTATATTTATTATTACAGGGTCCTCCACCAATACCACAACACCACCATCCTCCACTACAACCGCAGATCCACTGGTAGATAGATGTGATTCTAGAGCAGAAATCCTAAAGGAGGACATGGAGTTAGCCTCAGCTTTCATACAAACTCTCTTCTCTGTCTTGTATGAAGTCTATAGTTCATCTGTAAGTCCTTAAATACTTTTTACTTTCTAAAAGTTTGAATTGATCCATAGCATCTATTTTGCTAAATTGATATTATTGATATGAATTGCAACTCATTTGATATCAGTTGTAAATAATTATTTGTTAGTTTTCAGGTATTTGCTTTTGTTTTGTTTTAATGCCACTGCTGTTTGGGTAATAAAGTTTTACATCTGTACCTCTGTCCGTTTATCCTGAGATTGGTTTCCGTTCTCTGACTCTATTTTGCCTTAATCAAATGTTATGAAACTTATACACAGTGTTATTACCTTGAATAGTTATCAAAGGTACCAGGATTATAATTTAGTACGCCAGACGCGTGTTTCATCTACATAAGACTCATCAGTGACGCTCAGATCAAAATAGTTATAAAGCCAAACAAGTATAAAGTTGAAGAGCATTGAGGACCCAAAATTCAAAAAAGTGGTGCCAAATACGGCTAAGGTAATCTTGAAAAGAGATCAAGTTGGAATTTTAATGGTGTCACTTTTACCATTCTAAAGTTATGCACCTTTACAAATGGAATGATTCGTGTTCTACAACTTCAGTTTACCAACTGTTAGGAATCTTATACACAATTTTTGACATTACTTCCGTTAGGCTGGTCCTACAGTACGATATAAGTGCCTACAGACATTATTACGAGTAATATTCTATGCTTAGTTCCTTTAGGCTGATCCTACAGTACGACACAAGTGCCTACAGACATTATTACAAATGATATTCTATGCTTACTTCCTTTAGGCTGGTCCTACAGTATGACACAAGTGCCTACAGACATTATTATGAATGATATTCTATGCTTACTTCCTCTAGGCTGGTCCGACAGTACGACACAAGTGCCTACAGACATTATTACGAATGATATTCTATGCTGGAGCAGACCTGTTGAGAAGTATTTTACAAACACAGCCTGTGTCCAGCCACATTGCTGCCATGATGGCATCTAATGATTTAAAAGTGGTTGTAGCTGCTGTACAGATGGCAGAAATACTGATGCAAAAATTACCAGATGTTTTCTCCATATATTTTAGAAGAGAAGGTTAGTTTTTCTTTTTTCAATTCCTTTTTTGATAAAATTCTCTAAAGTATTATTAAGCTGATTGTTTTTTAAGGGGGAAAACAATCTCCATTGTGCAATATGATAATTAAACAAATACAGAAGGGGGGAAATTATTAAATTATACAGTCTTTAAAAGCTGTCTTACATTTCTAACTACTAGATTAGACAACACTTAAGTGAGAAAGTTAGGACCAAGTAATTGAAGCTTGTAAGATTTATCGATTTTTAATCGGGCATTTACATTTGTTTAAGGAGTTATGCATCAGATAAAGAAATTAACAGAAATAGATCCCCAGGCCCCATCCCCTGTCAAGGCATCACCTTCACCATCAACATCCATCCCCCCACCAGCATCTGTGTCGAGTTCCTCAGCAAGTATCACAAGCAGCAGTACATCATCAGAAAGTATTGATAAAAAATTAGACGGAGCATCAAACGTTGTGGCTTCAACGTCAGAGGAACACAGCTCTTCTCAAATGTAAGTAAAATTATAAGTAAACATAAAGACAATTAAATGTTAAGTTAGCATCTTTTACGTCAGAGGATCACAGTGAAAATTATAAGTAAAATGATAAAAATAAGACAATTAAATGTTACATTAGTTCTGTGTCAGCTAGAGGAACACAGCTCAATGTATGTAACATTATAAAAATAAGACAATTAAATGTAACATTAGTTCTGTGTCAGCTAGAGTAACACAGCTCTTCTTCAATGTATGTTACATTATAAAAATAATGACACTGAGACCTATAATGGTTTTTCTTAAACAAATTGTGACTTGGATGGAGAGTTTTCTCATTGGCACTCGTACCACATCTTCTTATATATCTAATGAAATTTTATGTTAGCATCTTCTACGTCAGAGATTTACATTTTTTTCTCAAATGTAAGTAAAATGAAAAAACGTAGGTAAAGCATATGACTGCAAATACTGCATCAACATATTCTTTGTGGAGAAACATATTTTTTCTCAAATCTTGTAAAGAAAAAATTGAGAGCTAATGGATTTTCTGATTTGTACACATCAACAAGTTGATCAAAGCTGAAAAGATTCTCATCAGTTTATTCAGTAAAGGTGTTCCTTGATTCTCATCGGTTTATTCGGTAAAGCTGTTCCTTGATTCTCATCGGTTTATTCAGTAAAGCTGTTCCTTGATTCTCATTGGTTTATTCAGTAAAGCTGTTCCTTGATTCTCATTGGTTTATTCAGTAAAGCTGTTCCTTGATTCTCATCGGTTTATTCGGTAAAGCTGTTCCTTGATTCTCATCGGTTTATTCAGTAAAGCTGTTCCTTGATTCTCATTGGTTTATTCAGTAAAGCTGTTCCTTGATTCTCATTGGTTTATTCAGTAAAGCTGTTCCTTGATTTTCAGAGCTGGTTTTACTGTTCATTTTTCTATGTAAAAGTTACCAGTATGACCCTCTCCAACAAATATGTCATATTCAGTATCTGTAATAAATATGATAATCATGAAAATTGAAATATTTACATTTCCAGGAGACTAAGTGATGTGTTGAAAAGGAAGAAACCACCAAAAAGATCACTGGGTCGAAAATGTAAAAATACAGATGAATCTCCTACAGATACCCCAACGAAAGGATCTCCTTCCGTGGGAAACAGAAGTTCTAATAGGGCAAAGTCTGCAGGTAAAAATAGATATATCCCAACGAAAGGATCTCCTGCCATGGGAAACAGAAGTTCTAATAGGGCAAAGTCTGCAGGTAAAATAGATATACCCCAACGAAAGGATCTCCTGCCATGGGAAACAGAAGTTCTAATAGGGCAAAGTCTGCAGGTAAAATAGATATACCCCAACAAAAGGATCTCCTGCCGTGGGAAACAGAAGTTCTAATAGGGCAAAGTCTGCAGGTAAAATTAAATATACCCCGGCCCGCCAAAAGGATCTCCTGCCATGGGAAACAAGTTCTAATAGAGCAAAATTTGCATGTAAAAATAAATATACCCCAACAAAAGGATCTCCTGTCGAGGGAAACAAGTTCTAATAGGGCAAAGTCTGCAGGTAAAATTGTGTTAACTGTACATTTAATTGAATTAAGTAAAATTGAGAATGGAAATGGGGAATGTGTCAAAGAGACAACAATCCGACCATAGAAAAAATAACAGCAGAAGGTCACCAACAGGTGTTCAATGTAGAGAGAAATTCCCGCACCCGGAGGGGCCCTTCAGCTGGCCCCTAAACAAATATATACTAGTTCAGTGATAATGTAAGATCTATTTTGTTTAGCATTTCTATACATTTTCTAAATAATGTGAAACTTATGAATGTTGGAGGAAAGGCCAAAGCTTTAAATAAACACCATTGTGTTGTATGTTTAATTGAATTAAGGTGGTACCCAACACCTTGACTAAAATTAATTTGGCTCGTTTAATTTTCATAAAATTTTGACAAAGTATTTACTTTAACCCTAAAAATATATAAAAATTTCAAAAATTTGAACCAACCATTTTATCAGAAAAATTACACTGGTTACATAGCAGCTTGACAAACACTAATTTTGATCATTGAGAAGCTTAATATTCCTGTAACAACACAACGTAATTAAAACGTTTAGCTGATTTTACAGAGTTATCTCCCTGTAGTGTTAGGTATCACCTTAAGATCTTTTTTTGTTTAGCATTTCTATACATTTTCTAAATAATGTGAAACTTATGAATGTAGGGAGGAAAAGCTAAAACTTTAAATCAAACTACATTTAATTGAATTAAGATCTATTTTGTTAAGCATTTCTATACATTTTCTAAATAATGTGAAACTTATGAATGTTGGAGGAAAGACTAAAGCTTTAAATCAACACCATTGTGTTAAGAATTTCTATATTTATATTATTTTGCAGGGAAGGAAGGGAAATCAAGTTCAAAGATGTCTTTCTTACCAAGTAGTTTGAATCCACGAACATGGGGAAAGTTTTCTTCTTCATCAGAGCCACCTAAATCTGGCTTATCAAAGGTTGGTCAGCCGAGACTTTTGACCAGTCTTACCAGAAGTGTAAGTCATATATCATTTACTATGAGAACCTATGCTGCCCAAAGGTTTTACTTTATAAACAAATATGCAATAAAACCATGTTCTAGGAACCATTGGTAAACAATAGGAAAGAACTACTATGGGTCCTGCTGTCTTTCATCACATTTGCAACAACAAACTTCTGCTTCTGATTATTCTGAAGCCAATATTTGCCTTAAAAAAACATTTCCAAGCATGATAAATAAATAAATCTTTGATCCTGTTAAATGCATATGTCTGATTTGTAATCTGAAACATGCATGATTTGATTTTAAAAAGTCCATTGTTATATTGGACAATTTTCATTTCTCTATGGCATCAATTCAATGTTTACCATTTGGAAATGATTTCTTTTATTTATTATTTGCTTTCAATTGTTTTATTTCAGGATGCCTTTAGTCCTAAACCTGTGCTGATAACCAGCCCATGCAACAAAGAGAAAGTGAAAGCTTGGGTTAAAGAGCAAGGTACCAGTTTTACTTAGTGCTTGATTTAACTTGTTTTAAACTTCAAAAGGTAGTCCTTTATTCCTTCAACTTTCATGATGAATGTATATCAGCTTTCAATATAAATAATAGATAAGGGGTAAACATCAATGAGACAGCTCAAAAGACATCTAGTGGGCAATAAACAGTCTTTAACACAGTAAGTCATTTTCAAGCTATAAATTGTCCTGAGTATAAAAAAGGATATACATCACACACATAAAGAGACCAATATATACTGCTCAAGTTTATCTTACAGATAAAAAATAGTATAAGTGATTAATTGTTGAGGATATTTATGGATTCTTTTATGCTCGCATGATATTTTGTATTGCAGATTTCATGAATTAATAATTGAATTAAATATTTCTGTAACATTACTTTAGATTCTAGTAATAAGTAGAAAATATAAAGTTAAATAAAGCATTAATATTCTGGCAAAGCTTGAGCAGAATTTGCTGAAAGTAGAGAAATGTCATTGCTACAATAATCAGTGTCTTTCTAGTACTGCAAGTATGACTTTTGTTGTTTGATTTCATATAAATTTCAATTTAGCTGGAAATTTAGATAGAATCTTTGTCTATTTCAGCATCTAGATTTTTAGAAGAGTATTTTGGTAACGAGACCCAAGGATCAAGTCACCCTGCTCTCAATATACTAAACAGACTTTGTACTGCCACAGATCTTTTAACAGTAGAGGTAGTGATACATTTTAATCCTATTATAAATCTCTCAATATACTAAACAGACTTTGTACTGCCACAGATCTTTTAACAGTAGAGGTAGTGATACATTTTAATCCTATTATAAATCTCTCAAGATACTAAACAGACTTTGTACTGCCACAGATCTTTTAACAGTAGAGGTAGTGATACATTTTAATCCTATTATAAATCTCTCAAGATACTAAACAGAATTTGTACTGCCACAGATCTTTTAACAGTTGAGGTAGGGATACATTTTAATCCTATTATAAATCTCTCAAGATACTAAACAGACTTTGTACTGCCACAGATCTTTTAACAGTAGAGGTAGGGATACATTTTAATCCTATTATAAATCTCTCAAGATACTAAACAGACTTTGTACTGCCACAGATCTTTTAACAGTAGAGGTAGGGATACATTTTAATCCTATTATAAATCTCTCAAGATACTAAACAGACTTTGTACTGCCACAGATCTTTTAACAGTAGAGGTAGGGATACATTTTAATCCTATTATAAATCTCTCAAGATACTAAACAGACTTTGTACTGCCACAGATCTTTTAACAGTAGAGGTAGGGATACATTTTAATCCTATCATAAATCTCTCAATTTACTCAACAGACTTTGTACTGCCACAGATCTTTTTATACGACCCACAAATAAAAAAAATATTTGCGGTCGTATATTGGTATGACTTTGGTGTCGTCGTCGTCGTCAGCCGAAGACACATTGGTTTTCGCACTATAACTTTAGTTTAAGTAAATAGAAATCTATGAAATTTAAACACAAGGTTTATGACCACAAAAGGAAGGTTGGGATTGATTTTGGGAGATTTGGTCCCAACAGTTTAGGAATTAGGGGCCAAAAAAGGGCCCAAATAAATATTTTTCTTAGTTTTCGCACAATTACTTTAGTATAAGTAAATAGAAATCTATGAAATTTAAACACAAGGTTTATGAACACAAAAGAAAGGTTGGGAGTTTTGGTCCCAACAGTTATGAATTAGGGGCCAAAAAAGGGCCCAAATAAATATTTTTCTTAGTTTTCGCACAATTACTTTAGTATAAGTAAATAGAAATCTATGAAATTTAAACACAAGGTTTATGACCACAAAAGGAAGGTTGGGATTGATTTTGGGAGATTTGGTCCCAACAATTTAGGAATTAGGGGCCAAAAAAGGGCCCAAATAAATATTTTTCTTAGTTTTCGCACAATTACTTTAGTATAAGTAAATAGAAATCTATGAAATTTAAACACAAGGTTTATGAACACAAAAGAAAGGTTGGGAGTTTTGGTCCCAACAGTTTAGGAATTAGGGGCCAAAAAGGGGCCTAAATAAGCAATTTTCTTGGTTTTCGCTCCATAACTTTAGTATAAGTAAATAGCAATCTATGAAATTCAAACACATGGTTTATGACCATAAAAGGAAGGTTGGGATTGATTTTGGGAGTTTTGGTCCCAACAGTTTAGGAATTAGGGGCCTAAAGGGTCCAAAACTAAACTTTGTTTGATTTCATCAAAAATTGAATAATTGGAGTTCTTTGATATGCCGAATCTAACTGTGTATGTAGATTCTTAATTTTTGATCCCGTTTTCAAAATTGGTCTACATTAAGGTCCAAAGGGTCCAAAATTAAACTTAGTTTGATTTTAACAAAAATTGAATTCTTGGGGTTCTTTCATATGCTGTATCTAAACATGTATTTAGATTTTTTATTATAGGCCCAGTTTTCAAGTTGGTCCAAATCGGGGTCCAAAATTAAACTTTGTTTGATTTCAACAAAAATTGAATATATGGGGTTCTTCGATATATGCTGAATCTAACCATATATTTAGATTTTTGATATTTGGGCCCAGTTATTAAATTGGTCCACATTGAGGTCTAAAGGGTTCAAAATTGAACGTTATTTGATTTCATGAAAAATTGAATTCTTGGGGTTCTTTGATATGCTGAATCTAACCATGCATTTAGATTTTGGAGATTGGACCATAATAGGTAAATGTCCAATTTAAAATTTTTAAGTTTTTAATTTTAATTCTTAGACCACATTCATTCTGTGTCAGAAACCTATGTTGTGTCAACTATTTAATCACAATCCAAATTCAGAGATGTATCAAGCTTGAATGTTGTGTCCATACTGGCCCCAACTGTTCAGGGTTCAAATTCTGTGGTCGTATAAAGCTGTGTCCTGCTGAGCATCTGGTTACAGTTGTCTCTTTGACACATTTCCCATTTCCATTCTCAATTTTAGTACTTGTTGCCTTGATGAACAACATCTAATTTGATTATGTCGATAACCTCTAGTGTAGCAGATTTGCTTGGTTTTAGAATCTTTGAACTCCTCATGAACATAACTACTATAAAACTTTTGTAACATTTGTATGACCTAGAATGATTTTTCTTCAGGATGACTGTGGAATAGATTGTCTGAAAGAGATAGCTAATATAATGAAGGACAGTGATGTGTCTCCATTTGAAATAATACATAGTGGACTTGTTCAGAAACTTTTACAGTATTTAACTTCAACGACAGGTGATGTGCCACGAGATGTCCGAATCAGAAGATTTCTACATATATTCCTTAACTGCCCTGTAAGTATTTTGTTATAGTTTTTCAATTTAAAGGTAGGACACTGATTCAATTTAACATTGTTGCTATGGGTGTTGGTATATAAACACTTCCAAAAATAGGTTCAAGTGTAATCACTCCAAAAGACAATGAGAGTTGAGACTTTTAATCAATCTGTTTACATTTCTCGTAAGTGTATGAATTATAACATGCAGAAAATTTCATTCACAAACAAACATTGTTAGACCAAAAAAATAATATGTGTGTTTCCTTTTACATTTTTGAACAAATAGAGTAGGTAGGTATAGATTTATTTTTATTTTACCATATGTTTTTACATTGAGACTATCATTTGTCTATGGGAGGGACATTCTGACTTTAAAGAGCATATTGAAAAAATACAAAAAAAAATCAGTAGGCTATTTTTGAGCTTAAAAAACAGGAGGGTAGGGTATTAAGAAACACACATCTTTTTTTATTTGACCTTAGTTTTTAAAAATCATCAATATTTACAAAAAAAAGATCAATGTTATCACTTTATTTGTAAGTTACTCAGCTTACTGAAGAATTATTAAATTCAAGTTTCATGGCTTTTGTTTGATATTATATTAAATAAATAGAATGAAATCTTATAAACTGTTGTTTTTATCCTCTTTTGTTTGTATATAATACTGTAGTAAATGAATGTTCTGTTGTTTACAGCCTCCAGATGTATTACACTGTAAAGAGGTACACCTAGATTCTGGAAACCTGCCATCAATGACTGCATTGGTTGCCAAACTGATTGGTTGTTTGCACCAGTTAGAACAGGTATTACAATATCTAATAGTTTACTTTCAGTTTATTAAATGCAGTAAAGCCATTTCAATTAAATACTTGTGCAATAAACTTGGAACAACTTTAAATTGTGACTGAATTTATAATTCTAACTTGCTTTAATGTCTAGTTTTACCCTCAAATCAAATATTTCTTTTATTAAGTGAGTCATTTCATTCACAAACTTACCAGACAAATGTAATTACTGGCCAGCATCATTTATCTTTGCCATGTAATTAATTGCCAGCATCATATTTCTTGCTTTAAAAAGTGGGGTATACTGTTATACCTCTATCTGTCCAATGAATATTTGTCGTCAGATCTTCCTCAGGAAATATATAAAAAGGACTTCTCAAATTTTGTTTCAGTGTTTATATAGGCTAGCTATACCATGTGATATATTTTCAGATTCATCACTCAACAACTTCCTATTTACCCAACATTTACAGCAATTTACACATGAGTAGCCAAGTTGAAAGGAGTAGGGGCATTAAGGCCTGGTTTTGGCCCAAGAAGATAAAATGTTTGATAACTTTTTCAAATTGCCACATAATCTTTAGAAATGCATAGGGTCAAGAAATATAAATGAAAAACATTAAGATTCTTATGTGATGACGTCACAATTGCGTCATAATATGTACTGTTTTCACAAAAACGATAAAAATTCAGAATTTATGCAGTTTTCTATCTTTATTTCTGTTGTGGAAACATCGTGCGCAGCCAAGAAACAACAAAATAATTTAACTGAAGCTTTATTATTACTATTGACAAAATCTCACGAAATATTAAGTTGTTTCTTGGGTGCGCACATACTTTTCCAATCAAAAATATACTTAAAAATTTGATGAAAAACAAGGAAAAACACAAAATTTTACAAAATATGCAAATTAAGGCATGATTTGTTGCCATGGTAACTTGTTCAATGTCCAAAATTATTTAGTTTTTCTGAATACCTTCTACCTGAGATACTTTTCAGTAATTTAAAAATATGTATGATAACTTTTAAATTTGCAGTAATTTTTGGGCCAAATAAGGGCCTTATTGCCCCTACTCCTTTCATCATACTTTTCTCAGTAACTACAATTCAACGATTTCTAAACTTTGGTTTCATGGTTTATATAATCAGCTATACCATGTGATGTGTTTTCAGATTCATCACATAACAATTTCCTATTAATGAAAATATTGGGGTGGGGGTATCATCAGTGAGCAGTAGCTTTTTGACTCAATTATTGTTTTTATTTTGCAGTTCCAGGTCAAAGTTCATGATTTACCAGGTGGAAGTGCATCCAGTGGGAGAGGTTCTAATGCTTTGAGATTCTTCAACACACATCAATTAAAGGTAAAGTTAAAGTTTCTTCAATACACATCAATTAAAGGTAAAGTTAAAGTTTCTTCAATACACATCAATTAAAGGTAAAGTTAAAGTTTCTTCAATACACATCAACTAAAGGTAAATTTAGAGCTTCAATACACATCAATTAAAGTTAAAGTTAGAGCTTCAATACACATCAATTAAAGGTAAAGTTAGAGCTTCATTACACATCAATTGAAGGTTAAGTTAGAGCTTCAATACACATCAAATAAAGGTAAAGTTAGAGCTTCAATACACATCAATTAAAGTTAAAGTTAGAGCTTCAATACACATCAATTAAAGTTAAAGTAAGAGCTTCAATTCACATCAAATAAATCTGAAAGTGCAGAATTTATTACAGTGCAATTTTTAAAGACACCTTAAATACGGTATACAACAATAAAATGGAGGATATGGGAAGATTCACTTATAATGTTTTAATGTAATTTATTACAGTGCAATCTACAAAGACACCCTGAATGTACAACATTACTACAATAAAAGGGAGGGTGTGGGAAGATTGTATTAATATGTTTTAATGTTGTAATATATTACAGTGCAATCTACAAAGACACCCTGAATGTACAACATTACGCCAGTGGAAGGGAGGACCTGTGAAGATTGATCCATTAGCCTTGGTACAGGCTATAGAGCGATATCTAGTAGTTAGGGGGTATGGTCGTCCTAAACCTGAGGGTGGGGATGATGATATAAGTGATGATGATAATTCTGACGAAGATGTTGATGATACTATGGTATGTGTATAGAGAAAAGATCAAATAATTCACATGCTTTATATAGATATAGGAAAATGTGGTATGAGTGCCAATGAGACAACTCTCCATCCAAGTTTTTACATGTTTGACTGTGGTAAAACGTTTGATGTACAATTGATTTTGGGAAGTAATTGTCATTAAATACATTTATTTCTCAGAATACTGTAGATTTATTTGTTTTCGTTGGTTTAGGAAAACTTGTATTTTCATGGATATTTCATTAATTGTACAATGATACCAGGTATCTATCGGGTGTTCATTAATTGTACAATGATACCAGGTATCTATCAGGTGTTGAATAAAGGTAAAAATATTTTCAAAAGAGCAATTTTTTCTTTTTTTTCAAATTTTTTATAGGTTTTTTTTAATTGAATATATCCATAAAAAAAATCTGACCAGTGAATGATTTATGCTGTAAATACAAACATATGAAATACTTGCATACCTTAATTAGCTAATAGCCTATCTTACTAATCAAAAGAGACGTATATGTCAATACTAAAGCACCAAGAGGTCCTACCACAAACTGTTGATCTCTATGTTGATATGATGAAGCATGTGATAAATATGTAAATTTGACAAATTTGTTGACTAAAATTACAACTAAAACAACTTTTACATGTAGTGTCTTCACTTCAGTTCATGTAAAGTCAAATTAATTTAAATGCATTAAACAATCATTTGGGAACTGATAGTTTGCAAAAATGAAAATATTCTGTTAATGTTTTAAACCTATTTATTTTAAGGCTGCTGTATTTATCAGTCAAGGTACAGCCAGACATAAGTTAGAATTTTACATGGGAGAGCGATTTTTGCCTTACAACATGACAGTGTATCAAGCCATTAAAAACTACAGCAATCCTGGGGAGAAAGATGCCAGTGAAACAGATACAGATTCAGAAATTCCTCTTGGTCATGCTGGCATTTGGGTACAGACCCATACAATATGGTAAAAACTACACTTATACTGTGTTTCTTTACCATCTTTACATTATTTTAAAAGCAAACCAAAGACTATGAATTGGAGTTGTTTCCTTATTGCTAGCCATGCATCATTAAGGAATAAGAGCAAAGATTGATTAGCTTGGAGTCTTAGAATAAAGTATTTGTCAAAAGACCTTATATCTTAGAGTCACATACATGACTTAGTTTACCTCCTGGCAAGTCCTGATATCTTAAAGTCACACCAATGACTTAGTTCCCGGTGGGACCCTGATTTGAATAATAAAATATTTGATTTGATTTGATTTGTATTTTAGGTACAAGCAGGCTGCTGACCAGGATACAGTTACAAGTCCAAAGAAAACTAAATCTGAACACCATAGTAAATCTAAAGGCAGGAAAAAAGTGGACGATTTATGGAATGGTATTATTATTATTTTACTACGGCAGAAATATTCTGGACTAAAGCTTATATTTATTGTTGCCTTGACCTTTGACAAAAGGAGTAATGATATAATCAAACTTGTGGGAATATTTGGGATTTGTTGCCTTGATGTCTTGATGATCACCTTGTTCCATGTGGAATATTTGGGATTTGTTGCCTTGATGTCTTGATGCTCACCTTGGTCCATGTGGAATATTTGGGATTTGTTGCCTTGATGTCTTGATGCCTACCTTGTTCCATGTGGAATATTTGGGATTTGTTGCCTTGATGTCTTGATGCTCACCTTGTTCCATGTGGAATATTTGGGATTTGTTGCCTTGATGTCTTGATGCTCACCTTGGTCCATGTGGAATATTTGGGATTTGTTGCCTTGATGTCTTGATGATCACCTTGTTCCATGTGGAATATTTGGGATTTGTTGCCTTGATGTCTTGATGCTCACCTTGGTCCATGTGGAATTTTTGGGATTTGTTGCCTTGATGTCTTGATGCTCACCTTGGTCCATGTGGAATATTTGGGATTTGTTGCCTTGATGTCTTGATGCTCACCTTGGTCCATGTGCATATTAAACAAGGGACACACATTATAGATGAGAATAGAATTCATGACAAAATTGTCTGTTTTTGTGATACTGAAATGGAATACAGGATTTATGTGAGGGGCGTAAATTAATAGTTTTAGTTTTTATACGACCGCAAAAATTTTAATTTTTCGTCGTATATTGCTATCACGTTGGCGTCGTCGTCGTCGTCCGAATACTTTTAGTTTTCGCACTCTAACTTTAGTAAAAGTGAATAGAAATCTATGAAATTTTAACACAAGGTTTATGACCACAAAAGGAAGGTTTGGATTGGTTTTGGGAGTTTTGATCCCAACATTTTAGGAATTGGGGGGCCAAAAAGGGCCCAAATAAACATTTTCTTGGTTTTCGCACTATAACTTTAGTTTAAGTAAATACAAATTTATGAAATTTTGACACAAGGTTTATGACCACAAAAGGAAGGTTGGGATTGATTTTGGGAGTTTTGGTTCCAACAGTTTAGGAATTAGGGGCCAAAAAAGGGCCCAAATAAGCATTATTCTTGGTTTTCGCACAATAACTTTAGTATAAGTAAATAGAAATCAATCAAATTTAAACACAAGGTTTATGACCACAAAAGGAAGGTTGGGATTGATTTTGGGAGTTGAGGTCCGAACAGTTTAGGAATTAGGGGCCAAAAAGGGGCCCAAATAAGCATTTTTCTTGGTTTTTATACGACCGCAAAATTTGAAAAATTTTTCGTCGTATATTGCTATCACGTTGGCGTTGGCGTCGGCGTCGGCGTCGTCGTCGTCGTCGTCGTCGTCGTCCGAATACTTTTAGTTTTCGCACTCTAACTTTAGTAAAAGTGAATGGAAATCTATGAAATTTTAACACAAGGTTTATGACCACAAAAGGAAGGTTGGTATTGATTTTGGGAGTTTTGGTCCCAACATTTTAGGAATTAGGGGCCAAAAAGGGCCCAAATAAGCATTTTCTTGGTTTTCGCACTATAACTTTAGTTTAAGTTAATAGAAATCTATGAAATTTTGACACAAGGTTTATGACCACAAAAGAACGGTTGGGATTGATTTTGGGAGTTTTGGTTTCAACAGTTTAGGAATTAGGGGCCAAAAAAGGGCCCAAATAAGCATTATTCTTGGTTTTCGCACAATAACTTTAGTTTAAGTAAATAGAAATCAATGAAATTTAAACACAATGTTAATGACTACAAAAGGAAGGTTGGTATTGATTTTGGGAGTTTAGGTCCCAACAGTTTAGGAATTAGGGGCCAAAAAGGGACCCAATTAAGCATTTTCTTGGTTTTCGCACTATAACTTTAGTTTAAGTTAATAGAAATCTATGAAATTTTGACACAAGGTTTATGACCACAAAAGAACTGTTGGGATTGATTTTGGGAGTTTTGGTTTCAACAGTTTAGGAATTAGGGGCCAAAAAAGGGCCCAAATAAGCATTATTCTTGGTTTTCGCACCATAACGTTAGTATAAGTAAATAGAAATCTATGATATTTAAACACAAGGTTTATGACCATAAAAGGAAGGTTGGTATTGATTTTGGGAGTTTTGGTCCCAACAGAATAAGGGGCCCAAAGGGTCCAAAATTAAACTTTGTTTGATTTTATCAAAATTGAATAATTGGGGTTCTTTGATATGCCGAATCTAACTGTCATGACTGTGTATGTAGATTCTTAACTTTTAATCCCGTTTTCAAATTGGTCTACATTAAGGTCCAAAGGGTCCAAAATTAAACTTAGTTTGATTTTGACAAAAAATGAATCAGTTAGGTTCTTTGATATGCTGAATCTAAAAATGTACTTAGATTCTTGATTATTGGCCCAGTTTTCAAGTTGGTCCAAATCGGGGTCCAAAATTAAACTTTGTTTGATTTCATCAAAAATTGAATAAATGGGGTTCTTTGATATACCAAATCTAACTGTGTATGTAGATTCATCATTTTTGGTTGGTCTACACTAAAGTCCAAAGGGTCCAAAATTAAATTTAGTCTGATTTTAACAAAAATTGAAATCTTGGGGTTCTTTGATATGCTGAATCTAAAAATGTACTTAGATTTTTTATTATGGGCCCAGTTTTCAAGTTGGTCCAAATCAGGATCTAAAATTATTATATTAAGTATTGTGCAATAGCAAGTCTTTTCAATTGCACAGTATTGCGCAATGGCAAGAAATATCTAATTGCACAATATTGTGAAATAGCAAATTTTTTTTTAATTAGAGTTATCTTTCTTTGTCCAGAATAGTAAGCAAGAAATATCTAATTGCAAAATATTGTGCAATAGCAAGATTTTTTTTTAATTGGAGTTATCTTTCTTTGTCCAGAATCAACTTAAATCTTTGTTATATACAATGTATATTCACTTTTTACTACCAACTGATAAATTAAAATAATCTTTACCATTCAGTGATAACAAGCAGTTTTTTTACATCTTAATATTTTATGATGTATTTAAATGAACAGTTATTGTTGCAAACTACATTAGAAATTTTAATTGAGATTAGTTTTGGAATAAGGGAAAGGGGGATGTGATTAAAAAAATTGGGTTCAATTTTTCTCATTTGAAATTTCATAAATAAAAAAGAAAATTTCTTCAAACATTTTTTTGAGAGGATTAATATTCAACAGCATAGTGAATTGCTCTAAGAGAAAACAAAAATTTTAAGTTCATTAGAACACATTCATTCTGTGTCAACTATTTAATCACAATCCAAATTTAGAGCTGAATCCAGCTTGAATGTTGTGTCCATACTTGCCCCAACCGTTCAGGGTTCATTTTTATTGTTTTATACAATAAACAATGTATATTCACTTTTACTACCAACCAATCTTTACCATTCAGTGATAACAAGCACTTTATTTTACATTTTAATATTTTATGATGTATTTAAAAGAGTAGTTATTGTTGCAAACTCCATTAGAAATTTGAATTGATATCAGTTTTGGAAAAAGGAAAACAGGGATGTGAAAAAAAAGGGGGGGGGGGGGGGTTAAATTTTTCTCATTTCAGATTTCATAAATAAAAAGAAAATTTCTTCAAACATTTTTTTGAGAGGATTAATATTCAACAGCATAGTGAATTGCTCAAAGGCAAAAAAAAACTTTAAAGTTCATTAGACCACATTCATTCTGTGTCAGAAACCTATGCTGTGTCAACTATTTAATTTTAGATTTAAAAAGTTTGAAGAAGAAATCTTTAATTGATTTGTAAAATCTTGACATTTGTTTTGTGTAAAAAAAAACCATGTAATGTCAAAAATTTGATCACAATCCAAATTCAGAGCTGTATCACGCTTGAATGTTTTGTCCATACTTGCCCCAACTGTTCAGGGTTCGACCTCTGCGGTCGTATAAAGCTGCGCCCTGCGGAGCACCTGGTTGCACCATAACTTTAGTATAAGTAAATAGAAATCTATGAAATTTAAACACAAGGTTTATGACCATTAAAGGAAGGTTGGGATTGATTTTGGGAGTTTTGGTCCCAACAGTTTAGGAATAAGGGGCCCAAAGGGTCCAAAATTAAACTTTGTTTGATTTCATCAAAAATTGAATAATTGGGGTTCTTTGATATGCCGAATCTAACTGTGTATGTAGATTCTTAATGTTTGGTCCCGTTTTCAAATTGGTCTACATTAAGGTCCAAAGGGTCCAAAATTAAACTTTGTTTGATTTTGACAAAAATTGAATCCTTGGGGTTCTTTGATATGCTGAATCTAAAAATGTACTTAGATTTTTTATTATTGGCCCAGTTTTCAAGATGGTCCAAATCGGGGTCCAAAATTAAACTTTGTTTGATTTCATCAAAAATTTAATAATTGGGGTTCTTTGATATGCCGATTCTAACTGTGTATGTTGATTCTTAATTTTTGGTCTCGTTTTCAAATTTGTCAACATAAAGGTCCAAAGGGTCCAAAATTAAACTTAGCTTGATTGTAACAAAAATTGAATTCTTGGGCTTCTTTGATATGCTGAATCTAAACATGTACTTAGATTTTTGATTATGGGCCCAGTTTTCAAGTTGGTCCAAATCAGGATCCAAAATTATTATATTAAGTATTGTGCAATAGCAAGAAATTTTCAATTGCAGAGTATTCAGCAATAGCAAGAAATCTTCAATTGCACAGTATTGTGCAATAGCAAGAAATTTTCAATTACACAGTATTGAGCAATAGCAAGAAATCTTCAATTGCACAGTATTGTGCAATAGCAAATATTTTCAATTGCACAGTATTGCGCAATAGCAAGAAATATCTAATTGCACAATATTGTGCAATAGCAAGAAATTTTCAATTGATATGAGTTATCTTTCTTTGTCCAGAATAGTAGTTGGATCAACTTAAATCATTGTTTTATACAATATACAATGTATATTCACTTTTACTACCAACTGATAAATTAAAACAATCTTTACCATTCAGTGATAACAAGCACTTTTTTTACATTTTAATATTTTATGATGTATTTAAATGAGTAGTTATTGCTATTTCTTCAATTTTTTTGAGAGGATTAATATTCAACAGCATAGTGAATTGCTCAAAGGCAAAACAAACATTTTAAGTTCATTAGACCACATTCATTCTGTGTCAACTATTTAATCACAGTCCAAATTTAGAGCTGAATCCAGCTTGAAAGTTGTGTCCATACATGCCCCAACCGTTCAGGGTTCAACCTCTGTGGTTGTATAAAGCTGCGCCCTGCGGAGCATCTGGTTATAAGAGGCAAAGATGAATCATGATTGTAAAGTTTTCCAAGTCTGAGATTCTGCACATGATAAACCTGGTTTAATGAAATATTTTGTATAAGCTATACTCAATCATATTGCATATTTATACCCCATGCAAGAAGTTGCAGGCACAACAGAATTTCATGAAACTTTAAAGCTAATGAGGACATAATATGTAAATTTGCATACCTACAAGAAAATTTTCATCGGTTGATTTTTGTAGAGTTATGAGTCTTTGAACTTAGGAATCTGGTAAGATTTTGTTTGTCCAGTAATAATGTGGGGCTTGGGGTATGTGAGGGTGCTTACAAAGGTTCTTTTTATACGACCGCAAAAATTGAAAATTTTTTGGTCAACCTCTGTGGTTGTATAAAGCTGCGCCCTGCGGAGCATCTGGTTATAAGAGGCAAAGATGAATCATGATTGTAAAGTTTTCCAAGTCTGAGATTCTGCACATGATAAACCTGGTTTAATGAAATATTTTGTATAAGCTATACTCAATCATATTGCATATTTATACCCCATGCAAGAAGTTGCAGGCACAACAGAATTTCATGAAACTTTAAAGCTAATGAGGACATAATATGTAAATTTGCATACCTACAAGAAAATTTTCATCGGTTGATTTTTGTAGAGTTATGAGTCTTTGAACTTAGGAATCTGGTAAGATTTTGTTTGTCCAGTAATAATGTGGGGCTTGGGGTATGTGAGGGTGCTTACAAAGGTTCTTTTTATACGACCGCAAAAATTGAAAATTTTTTGGTCAACCTCTGTGGTTGTATAAAGCTGCGCCCTGCGGAGCATCTGGTTATAAGAGGCAAAGATGAATCATGATTGTAAAGTTTTCCAAGTCTGAGATTCTGCACATGATAAACCTGGTTTAATGAAATATTTTGTATAAGCTATACTCAATCATATTGCATATTTATACCCCATGCAAGAAGTTGCAGGCACAACAGAATTTCATGAAACTTTAAAGCTAATGAGGACATAATATGTAAATTTGCATACCTACAAGAAAATTTTCATCGGTTGATTTTTGTAGAGTTATGAGTCTTTGAACTTAGGAATCTGGTAAGATTTTGTTTGTCCAGTAATAATGTGGGGCTTGGGGTATGTGAGGGTGCTTACAAAGGTTCTTTTTATACGACCGCAAAAATTGAAAATTTTTTGGTCGTATATTGGTATGACATTGGCGTCGTCGTCCCAAGACATTTGGTTTTCGCACTATAACTTTAGTATAAGTAAATAGAAATCTATGAAATTTAAACAAAAGGTTTATGACCATAAAAGGAAGGTTTGGATCGATTTTGGGAGTTTTGGTCTCAACAGTTTAGGAATAAGGGGACAAAAAGGGCCCAAATAAGCATTTTTCTTGGTTTTCGCACAATAACTTTAGTATAATTAAACAGAAATCTATGAAATTTTAACACAAGGTTTATGACCCAAAAGGAAGGTTGTGATTGATTTTGGGAGTTAAGGAATTAGGGGCCCAAAGGGTCCAAAATTAAACTTTGTTTGATTTCATCAAAAAATGAATTATTGGGGTTCTTTGATATGCCAAATCTAACCATGTATTTAGATTCTTAATTTTTGGTCCTGTTTTTGAATTGTTTTACATGAAGGTCCAAAGGGTCCAAAATTAAACTTAGTTTGATTTTAACAAAAATTGAATTCTTGGGGTTCTTTGATATGCTGAATCTAAACATGTGCTTAGATTTTTGATTATGGGCCCAGTTTTCAAGTTGGTCCAAATCAGGGTCCAAAATTAAACTTTGTTTGATTTCATCAAAAATTGAATATGTGGGGTTCTTCAATATGCTGAATCTAATCATGTATTTAGATTTTTAATATTTGGGCCCGGTTATCAAATTGGTCCACATTGAGGCCTAAAGGGTCTAAAATTGAACATTATTTGATTTCATCAAAAATTGAATTCTTGGAGTTCTATAATATGTTGAATCTAACATTGTATTTAGATTTTGGATATTGGACCTTAATAGGTAAATGTCCAATTTAAAATTTTTATGTTTTTAAGTTTAAGTTCTTAGACCACATTCATTCTGTGTCAGAAACCTATGTTGTTATTTAATCACAATCAAAATTCAGAGCTGTATCAAGCTTAAATGTGTCCATACTGGCCCCAACTGTTCAGGGTTTGACCTCTGCGGTCGTAAAATTAAAGTTAAATTCTTTAATGTTTTTTTTATTGTAGACGGTCACTGTCCTGTGATGGTTCCAGCATTAAATGCTTACTTAACAGACAAACTGCCAGCCTTTGTTACAGTTATGGATCCTTCTCTTGATGTTATAGCTCTACTTAGAATATTACATGCCTTTAATAATTATTGGTCTACTATGTATGAGGTATGTTGTAAACAAGGATTCTATCACATAGTAAAAGTATAGACCAAAAATGTTGCTGAACAGTAATATAAAATTAGTAGTGTTAAACACAAAATAAAAAATCAATCAATCCATCTAAAATGTATACAAAAAAATAATTTATGCCTTGAGTTAAGATCTTTTTGATCTGTAGTCTCATAATTTATAATTTGTTTACATTAAAAGGAAATCTTGATGTTATTGATATTTCAGGTGCCATTTTCTCACAAACCTATCATGTCTTTCAACGAGTTCTTAAGTTCAAAGTTAACAGCCAAAGCTAACAGACAGCTACAGGACCCACTGGTGATTATGACAGGCAATTTACCTAATTGGTTGGCAGAAATAGCCAATGCAGCGTAAGTAGATGTTCTAGTTCAGTTTGCTATGGTTATACATAAAGGACAGGAAATTTTGTAAAATGTGTAAGTATATTTTGTGATACATAGGTCGTTTATCATTTGATTATTAAATAGTCTAGTTTTAAAGGGACTCAGCAATATTAGATGTGTCATTTCTTTCTACAATGTTTATAAACCAAATTCAGATCTCTCTGACCTCGACTTTGACCTTTGACTCCTATGATAGTTGATCCATGTCAAGCTCATATCTTTTGAACAATTGAACTATGATGAAGCAAACTTTGTATGCAGTTGCATCATGGGCTAAGGCTGTGTCACAGTCCAATCACTCTGACCTTGACTTTGACCCATATGATAGTAAAACCATGACTGGGCCATATCTATTAAACCTTAAAACTTGTGTTAGCCAAACTAGATATGCAATCTTAACACAGAGGCAATAGTTATATAAAGTAAATGGCTAACAACCAGAAATGTTAATTTCACAGTAGCAACTAAAATGCATGAACATGTTTGTTTTAGTCCTCCTCTTTTGACAACTGTAGGAAGCAACAGATCAATGGGTATTGAAATAATTATCTACTAGTTTCTAAGCAATAAGTTAATTTTGCACTTTGAGGTAAACAAGTTGGTTAATTGCTTAAGATGTATATAAAGTTGATTGGTTAAAGTGTTTATTAAATAGATGATGTTCTTTGTTTCAGACCATTCATGTTTCCTTTTGAAACTCGTCAGTTATTATTTTATGCCACAACCTTTGACCGAGATCGAGCTCTAATGAGACTACAAGATAACACTGGTGACAATAGCTCAAATGATAATAATGAGAGGGTAGCTCCCAGACTGGATAGAAGAAGGGTAAGAGTTTCTCTACTTATCTACATTTTCAATAACTGTTAACAAACAATGTCTACATGTTAAAGTTTAAAAGACTTAACATGTAGATACTAAGCCATTTTTCTGTTTTATCAATTTAAGGGCATATGATACAGTAGCAAGGGCTGATAATACTACATTTAATTTTAAAAGTGAACTTGTTCGCAAAGTTGCTAATGGTAATCAACCAATATTTGGTAAAATTCACTTATGTTATCAAATCAGTTACCTGGACATATTTTGCAAAGGAAATTCAACATGCTCAACTATATTAAAGCATGCAAAATCTACTGCAGAGTCTTTAAATTCAAGGCAAATGAAGGTCATGCACAATTCTATCATTACTATGATTCATAAAGCAGTTTTGTTTATGACTGGAATGCCTGCATGACAATGTTGCATTAAGAATGCATAACCTTTCAATAACTTTTTTCTCATGTTCAAGTTACACAAAGTTTTAATTATTATGGACTTTCGGAATTGATTTCCCTCGAAGTTCAGTATTTTTAGCTCACCTGGCCGAAAGGCCAAGTGAGCTTTTCTCATCACTTGGCGTCCGGCGTCCGGCGTCGTCGTCCGTCGTCGTCGTCGTCCTGCGTTAACTTTTACAAAAATTTTCTCCTCTGAAACTATTGGGCCAAATTTAACCAAACTTGGCCACAATCATCATTGGGGTATCTAGTTTAAAAAATGTGTCCGGTGACCCGGCCAACCAACCAAGATGGCCGCCATGGCTAAAAATAGAACATAGGGGTAAAATGCAGTTTTTGGCTTATAACTCAAAAACCAAAGCATTTAGAGCAAATCTGACAGGGGTAATATTGTTCATCAGGTCAAGATCTATCTGCCCTGAAATTTTCAGATGAATCGGACATTTCGTTGTTAGGTTGCTGCCCCTGAAATGGTAATTTTAAGGAAATTTTGCTGTTTTTGGTTATTATCTTGAATATTATTATAGATAGAGATAAACTGTAAACAGCAATAATGTTCAGCAAAGTAAGATCTACAAATAAGTAAACATGACCAAAATGGTCAGTTGACCACTTTAGGAGTTATTGCCCTTTATAGTCAATTTTTAACCATTTTTCGTAAATCTTAGTAATCTTTTAGAAAAATCTTCTCCTCTGAAACTACTGGGCCAAATTTAACCAAACTTGGCCATAATCATCATTGGGGTATCTAGTTTAAAAAATTTGTCCGGTGACCCGGCCAACCAACCAAGATGGCCGCCATGGCTAAAAATAGAACATAGGGGTAAAATGCAGTTTTTAGCTTATAACTCAAAAACCAAAGCATTTAGAGCAAATCTGACATGGAGAAAATTGTTCATCAGGTCAAGATCTATCTGCCCTGAAATTCTCAGATGAATCAGACATCCGTTGTTGGGTTGCTGCCCCTGAAATGGTAATTTTAAGGAAATTTTGCTGTTTTTGGTTATTATCTTGAATATTATTATAGATAGAGATAAACTGTAAACAGCAATAATGTTCAGCAAAGTAAGATCTACAAATAAGTCACATGACCAAAATGGTCAGTTGACCACTTTAGGAGTTATTGCCCTTTATAGTCAATTTTTAACCATTTTTCGTAAATCTTAGTAATCTTTTAGAAAAATCTTCTCCTCTAAAACTACTGGGCCAAATTTAACCAAACTTAGCCATAATCATCATTGGGGTATCTAGTTAAAAAAATGTGTCCGGTAACTCGGCCAACAAACCAAGATGGCCGCCATGGCTAAAAATAGAACATGGGGGTAAAATGCAGTTTTTGGCTTATAACTCAAAAACCAAAGCATTAAGAGCAAATCTGACAGGAAGTAAAATTGTTGATCAGGTCACGATCTATCTGCCCTGGAATTTTCAGATGAATCAGATAATCGGTTGTTAGGTTGCTGCCCCTGAATTGGTAATTTTGAGGAAATTTTGCTGTTTTTTTGTTATCTTGAATATTATTATAGATAGAGATAAACTGTAAACAGCAATAATGTACAGCAAAGTAAGAACTAAAAATAAGTCACTATGACCAAAATAGTCAATTGACCCCCTAAGGAGTTATTGCCCTTCTTAGTCAATTTTTAACAATTTTCTTAAAATTTGAAGATTTTCAATAACATTTTCCACAGAAAGTACTGTTATAGATAGAGATAATTGTAAGCAGCAAGAATGTTTAGTAAAGTAAGATCTACAAACACATCACCATCACCAAAGCACAATTTTGTCATGAATCCATCTGTGTCCATTGTTTAATATTCACATAGACCAAGGTGAGCGACACAGGCTCTTTAGAGCCTCTAGTTGTGATTTTACTTTCTAACAAAATTTTACCTAAATATGAGACAAGGTTTGTTTATTATTACAATTTGAGTAATACTGAGTGTTTTGTGTGTTTTAGCGAGTTGTGAACCGGTTAGAATTGTTAAAACAAGCAGAGAAAGTTATTGATGAACTGGGTAATTCTAAAGCCTTACTGGAAATTCAATATGAGAATGAGGTAAGATCAGAGACTTTTAGTGTTTTATTGTAGATATTGTAAAACCAGAAAACTGCTGTTAAAATTACATAAATATGAAGACTTATTTCAGTTACTGTAAATTGAATGGAGTTTACACCTGATATTTTATTATTCTATGCAAATTTTGACAGTTTATTTTCATGCCCTGTCGTACTGAAGGGAAGCATTAACTTTTACCCTTGTCTGTCTTGTATGTATGTATGTATGTATGAACATCAAGAAATTGGTTTCTGTTCTCTTATACACAATGCGTATTACTACATGTACTACAAAACAAGTTTCAATTTGAGTCAGTTTTACCTTTCTTGATTTAAAAAATAACTGATTTTTTAGGCAGTGAATCTGCCTTATGCGAGCACTCTAGATTTGTATTCTACCCAATAAATGCTGAAATACGTGCCATTGTTATTATCTAGCTAAATAGTATGTTATTTATAACTAATTGAACAGTTTTTTCATACTTTTAATTCTAGATTACAAAATATATGACCAGAAAAACCTTAAATGATCATCGATTTATCCAAAGGTTTTGAAGTTGCACGTAGGAAGTAGAGCACATTAGGAATCCTTATGTAGTTCATTATCCCCTGAGCTTTTGGCTAAGATGTCAAAGAACAAATGTATGAAATATTTAATCGCCAAAAATTTCTATAGACAGGTAGTTTAGATTTCCCAAATGGCAAAAGTTGTAGGAATATTGTGTTATGATTTTACTTTTCTGCATTGGCTAAAGGTATAGGGGGAGGGTTGATATCTCACAAACATGTTTAACCCCGCGCATTTTTGCGCCTGTCCCAAGTCAGGAGCCTCTGGCCTTTGTTAGTCTTGTATTATTTTAACTTTTAGTTTCTTGTGTACAATTTGGAGTTTAGTATGGGGTTCATTATCACTGAACCAGTATATATTTGTTTAGGGGCCAGCTGAAGGACGCCTCCGGGTGCGAGAATTTCTCGTTGCATTGAAGACCTGTTGGTGACCTTCTGCTGTTGTCTGCTCTATGGTCGGGTTGTTGTCTCTTTGGCACATTCCCCATTTCCATTCTCAATTTTATTTTTATTTGTCATCAATACGTAGTCAACTACGTCAGTAGTCTATAAAAATTCATACTGTTGGCGGCAATTTTAAATTAAAAGATGAAATTTGCGTATCTTTTCAATATGTAGACAGGGGTTCAAATAAGCAGTGATCTGAGGTCTGCGACCTTCCACTTTTGCATTTGGACTTTTGACTTGGTTACTAGCTACGCCCGACATGCCACTTGAAAGAAAATAATAAATAACTTTGCAAACCTATTTACCAAAGTCTCCAAATAAACGATCTCAAAACTTATTTTCATCATTATTATTCATGACAGCGATGTTCATTTTGTTCAACCGCTAGCTTTATACAGAAAATCGCCTACAAATAATGTGTAAATTCGAGTAAAATCATATCTGACTGACAAAAACAACATTGAAAACAAAATGGATGCCAATTTCAATATTGGATCCGAGGAAACGGATAAGAGTAATTCGGGATTTGCCGATCAACTAAAAAAATTCCATACAGGTGACAAAATACATCTATGCATGGTAAATAAATATAAACACTTGAATTGAAAACCAAAAGATATATGTTAAAGAAAGAAAAAGCAGAAAATATTTTGTACAGAAACTCAAAATTACTTTTTGACAAATTTTAATGTCAAAATCCAATAGAATGTGACAGCTGGGAACAGTATATCTAACAATAAATATGTTCCTGGTGACAGTATAAATTTTCTTTATCAGTGATAAATGTTGATAATGCATGTTAGATGCTTTTAAAGCAGGGCTTCCAAAACGGTCATATATTCCGGACATTTGTTTAATGTCCGGTAAAAGTCCGGCTGGGAAAAGCATGAAACGGTCATATACTTTTTAGTTTTCAAGGCTTTTTCGGTCATTTTAACATAATTCACGATCTTTTTGACATAACCTTTTGCCTTTAACATCCACATATTTCCGGTCATAAAAGTGACATGATGATTAATTACTATCAAAACAATCCCTACTTCAATACTTCCTAATTTTAATCAAGGCTAATTAGTTGTTGGACAGCTGAAATCTACCTGTTCAGGTAACAGGTGAACTATTTTCAGTACCGGACATTGTATAAATTGATCAGTCTATTTACAATTATTTTCTTTCATTTCAGCGGTTTGTATCTAATTGATTTAGTCCAAAAGATTAAAATTATAAGAAAATAGTTTATCCCATGATTTGATGAAAAATTTAAAAAGGTTTTAAATGAAAAATCGTCAGAACTACGTTGTCTGAACTAGAACACATGTGCACAGGTGGGAAATTTAATTATACATTCTACATTTCTTCAAAAATGCTAAAATTATCATTGATACCTCTATCTAACGTTCATTTTAAGTATTTTGTTGAAGAAATAATGTGGAAAGAGCTTCTAAGCTCAGTCAAACTTTGTAAACGTACACGGATTTTACGTATCCGCTTATGGTCCTTGTTTTACCATTGTCAAGTCAACATCCGGTTTGAGAAAAACATGAATTTAAAAACCAAAGTAAAGTTTTTGACAATGTCATTTTGCACAAATAAAGAGTCTTGGGCAGATATATGAGCACACTGATATGCACACTTTGAATGATGCACTGCCAATTTAACAGTTAATATGCGAACATCAAATTCATATCAAAGTAAAGTTTAAAATCGTTTTTTTTTTAATCTAATGTCAATCATTGGAATGGCCATCTGATTTCCATAATTGCCTTTTCTGACTAAGTCTTAAGGGATTAAAATCGGGATCAGATTTTAAATGTCCGGCTGGCTCAATTATTTTTTGGAACCCCTGTTTTAAAGTCTAAACATATTCCTGCAATTTCAATGGGTATTTTTTTTTTCTCAATTTTGAAGGGTCATTTAAAATAGCTGGAAGTTTCTTACTTTATTTTCACAAATAGTGCAACTAGATTATATGATACCTGATTGTAAGCAAATCATATGATATATAGTTGGAGTCCTTTGGGTCACTCTACCCCCTCCTGTTTGATAACTTTGAAACGGATGAGATCCCCACCCCTCAAACATATACATTAATGTATGGGACTATATAACTAAACAAATGAAATATAGGGGAAGTCCCTAGGGTGACCACCCCCTCCTGTTTTAGAGCTTGGAAACAGTCCAGATCCCCACCCCTAAACCATATATATTCATGTATGAGACAATAGAAATAATCAAATGAAATACTGGGTGAGTCCCTTGGGTCACCCCACCCCTCCTGTTTTTGAACTTTTAAAAGGTCAAGATCCCCACCCCTAAACCATATATATTCCTGTATGGGTCAATATAATAAATCAAATGTAATATAGGGGAAGTCTCCGCAGTCACCCAACCCCTCCTTTTTGAAAACTTGGAAACGGTCGAGATCCCCACCCCTATATACATTCTTGTATGGGACAATACATAACAAATCATATGAGAGGGGGGATAGGACCTTTATCGGGACTCCAGGATAGGGTGTTTTTAAGCTTGGGATTTCGGGATCAGGGAATTCTTTTTTTTTAATTTCGGGACCTCGGGAGTTCGTGTTTTTAAGCCTGTGATTTCAGGATCTGGTGTTTTTAAGCCCAGGATTTCGGAATCAGGACCCCTCCTACCCCCTCTCATATGAAATATAGGTTGAGACCGAGTTAGTCGGGGCTACTCTACCCCTTCCTGTTTGAGAATTTGAAAACGGTCGAGACCCCCAACCATAAACCATATATATTCATGTATGGAACAAAATAACAAAACAAATGAATTATAAAGGGAGTCCCTAGGGTCACTGTACACCCTCCTGTTTGAGAACTTGGAATCAGTCTTGATCCTCATTCTTTAACCATATATATATATATGACTATAACAAATCAAATGAAATATAGGGGAGTCGCTGCGGTCACCCCAACTCTCCTGTTTGTGAACTTGTAAACAGTTGAGATTCCCACCTTTAAATTAAACCATATATATTCATGTATGGGACAAAAGAACTAATCAAATGAAATATAGGGAGAGTCCTTAGGGTCAACCTAACCCCTCCTGTTTGATAAATTGGAAACGGATGAGATCCCCACCCTCAACCACATATATATTCATGTATTTGACAATATAACAAATCAAATAAAATATATAGGGGAAGTCACTGGGGTCACCCCATCCCCTCCTGTTTAAAAACTTGATAATGGTTGAGATCCCCACCCCTAAACCATATATATTCATGTATGGGACAATGAAAAAAAAAATCAAATGAAATATAGGGGTAGTCCCTAGGGTCACCCCACTCCTCTTGTGTGTGTTTTGAGAACTTGTGAAAAATTGAGATACCAACCCATAAACCATATTCATTCCTGTTTGTCATTTCTAAAAGATTGAATGCCATTCAAGGTCAATCTCATAGGTGTTTCATATGCATATCACTTTACTAGACTTAACCAATGTGTACTAGACTTTGCTCAATGTCAGGCTACCATGGGAATGAATAATTATGGGAGCTTTATTTGGGAGACTACGTAACAGCATTATATTACAATTATTTCTTGTTTATTATAAAATTTTATTGATGAAAAAAAATGAGTAGGTTTAAAGAATTTTCATTTTGATATGGCTCATTTTTAAGAAAACATATATTTCAAGCCCAAGAAAGTTTGACCAACTGTTTTATAATTACCTGCCATTTTATTCCAAAACTAACACATCATGGATTTAGGGTGAAGGTGGGGGTCATTTACATTTACTATGGGCAGGTCAGTTAGACCCCACCTTTGATCCTTGTAGTAGTAAACATTTGTCTGATTTGGGTCTCATAATAAATAAACTCATCATAGATACCAGGATTAAATTTAGCATATAGGCCAGACACGCGTTTTGTCTACAAAAGACTCATCAGTGACGCTCGAATCCAAAAAAGTTAAAAAGGCCAAATAAACTTTAGTACTTCAGAAAACAATCTCAGTTTTCTTTCAATGGAAGCAAGTCCATTCATACTTAAACGAGCTTGTACTATAGTTATCTTGAACTACTAACAGTCAACTAATACCAACGTTAACTATCAACTAGAACAACTGCAATCATTACGAACTTGTACCACTGCAGACTCATGACCATGAAAAAAATATACTTGATATATGTGTTGCTTTTGAAAACCTTGATAAAATATGAATTTTTTGCCTTAATGGTTAAATTCATTAAATGAACATAAATGTACAATATACATGATATATGAATGTTTAATGTTTGTTCTTTTTTAGCTCACCTGGCCCGAAGGGCCAAGTGAGCTTTTCCCATCACTTGGCGTCCTGGCATCCGGCGTCCGGCGTCGTCCTGCGTCCGTCGTCCGGCGTTAACTTTTACAAAAATCTTCTCCTCTGAAACTACTGGGCCAAATTTAACCAAACTTGGCAACAATCATCATTGGGGTATCTAGTTTAAAAAATGTGTCCGGTGACCCGGCCAACCAATCAAGATGGCCGCCATGGCTAAAAATAGAACATAGGGGTAAAATGCAGTTTTTGGCTTATAACTCAAAAACCAAAGCATTTAGAGCAATCTGACATAGGGTAATATTGTTCATCAGGTCAAGATCTATCTGCCCTGAAATTTTCAGATGAATCGGACATTTCGTTGTTGGGTTGCTGCCTCTGAAATGGTAATTTTAAGGAAATTTTGCTGTTTTTGGTTATTATCTTGAATATTATTATAGATAGAGATAAACTGTAAACAGCAATAATGTTCAGCAAAGTAAGATCTACAAATAAGTCAACATGACCAAAATGGTCAGTTGACCACTTTAGGAGTTATTGCCCTTTATAGTCAATTTTTAACCATTTTTCGTAAATCTTAGTAATCTTTTAGAAAAATCTTCTTCTCTTAAACTACTGGATTAAATTTAACCAAACTTGGCCATAATCATCATAGGGGTATCTAGTTTAAAAAATGTGTCCGGTGACCCGGCCAACCAACCAAGATGGCTGCATGGCTAAAAATAGAACATAGGGGTAAAATGCAGTTTTTGGCTTATAACTCAAAAACCAAAGCATTTAGAGCAAATCTGACAGGAAGTAAAATTGTTGATCAGGTCACGATCTATCTGCCCTGGAATTTTCAGATGAATCGGATAATTGGTTGTTAGGTTGCTGCCCCTGAATTGGTAATTTTGAGGAAATTTTGCAGTTTTTTTGTTATTATCTTGAATATTATTGTAGATAGAGATAAACTGTAAACAGCAATAATGTACAGCAAATTAAGAACTAAAAATAAGTCATAATGACCAAACTAGTCAATTGACCCCCTAAGGAGTTATTGCCCTTCATAGTCAATTTTTAACAATTTTCTTAAAATTTGAAGATTTTCAATAACATTTTCCACAGAAAGTACTGTTATAGATAGAGATAATTGTAACCAGCAAGAATGTTTAGTAAAGTAAGATCTACAAACACATCACCATCACCAAAACACAATTTTGTCATGAATCCATCTGTGTGCATTGTTTAATTTCACATAGACCAAGATGAGCGACACCGGCTCTTTAGAGCCTCTAGTTTAAAAATCTTGAAAAAAAAAATTGAAGCAACATTGCCACAGTTTTCATAATTATGTTTGCCTTGGTTTTTGGTTAACTGCCTACAGTGCTTACAGTGCTTTGATTCTGTTCTCTAACTTAAGACTGCCTCAACCAATAGTTATGAATCTTATACTCAATGCTTATTACTACAGGACACAGATCCAGTTTGAACGTTGTATGCAAGAGGGAGCATCATTTCCAATTAATTGTTTCTGACTCTTTTCCTGTGACAAAATTATTGGTTGCCTTATATAATGTATATAATTAGTATTTGAAATTATATCAAGACTTCACACAATATGATGTACTGCCCTTCAAATCTGATAAATTTGTCACAGGTCAGACAAATAAATAGGCCATTAATCAATCCAAATTAAGAGTGCTGTAATCAAATATGTGTGATTCCATATTCAGTTGGTAAAGTAAGAATAAAAACAAGTTTCAATATCATAATTATTGTCACAATTCTTTTGATTAAACCTTAGTTATTGTGTCTGCCGAAGTCTGTTAATAATCTTGATTTTTACTATAAAAAAACTAAAAATTATCGAAAACATTTGTATAATACTATTTTGTATTTGTTTCTGTGAACATGCGATACATACAGGATACTGTGATAACAGAAAACAGATTTTACTCTAATGTTTTGGTCAGACAGATAAATCTCTACCGATTGTCTGACCGACCATGGATGATTTTGTAAAGACTGTGATACTATCTTTTTATGATTTTTATACGCCCGTCGTCTTTTAGACGGGACGTATTATGGTATACCGTTGTCCGTCCGTCCGTCGTCCACACTTCGGACAATAACTCAAAAACACTTTCACCAATTTCCATGAAACTTAAGTGAATTGTTTATATCTATTGACGTAAGCTCCCTTTCGTTTTTTTTTAATTTCAGATTTTAAGTTTTGGATTTATGGGGCTTTATTCATAAAAAAGGGGGGATTTTCAACACTTCGGACAATAACTCAAAAAGGCTTTCACCAATGTCCATGAAACTTTGGTGAATTGTTTATATCTATTGATGTAAGCTCCCTTTCAATTTTTATAAATTTCAGATTTTACATTTCCGTGTTATGAATTTTTATGCTTAAAAAAGGGGGGATTTTCCAATTTTGGGACAATAGCTAACACTTTCAGAAAATTTTATGCAACTTTGATAAATTGTTTATATCTATTGACATAAGCTCCCTTTCAATTTTTATAAATTTTAGATTTTACGTTTTCTTAAGTAATGAATTTTTATACGACCGCAAAAATTTTAATTTTTCGTCGTATATTGCTATCACGTTGGCGTCGACATCGTCCTCCTGCTTCGTCGTCCTGCGTCGTCCTGCGTCGTCTTGCGTCGTCGTCCGAATACTTTTAGTTTTCGCACTCTAACTTTAGTAAAAGTGAATAGAAATCTATGAAATTTTAACACAAGGTTTATAACCACAAAAGGAAGGTTGGGATTGATTTTGGGAGTTTTGGTCCCAAAATTTTTGGAATTGGGGGCCAAAAAGGGCCCAAATAAGCATTTTCTTGGTTTTCGCACTATAACTTTAGTTTAAGTAAATAGAAATCTATGAAATTTTGACACAAGGTTTATGACCACAAAAGGAAGGTTGGGATTGATTTTGGGAGTTTTAGTTCAAACAGTTTAGGAATTAGGGGCCAAAAAAGGGCCCAAATAAGCATTATTCTTGGTTTTCGCACAATAACTTTAGTATAAGTAAATAGAAATCAATGAAATCTAAACACAAGGTTTATGACCACAAAAGGAAGGTTGGGATTGATTTTGGGAGTTGAGGTCTGAACAGTTTAGAAATTAGGGGCCAAAAGGGGCCCAAGTAAGCATTATTCTTGGTTTTCGCACCATAACTTTAGTATAAGTAAATAGAAATCCATGAAATTTAAACACAAGGTTTATGACCATAAAAGGAAGGTTGGGTTTGATTTTGGGAGTTTTGGTCCCAACAGGTTTTTAGGAATAAGGGGCCCAAAGGGTCCGAAATTGAACTTTGTTTGATTTCATCAAAAATTGAATAATTGGGGTTCTTTGATATGCCGGATTTAACTGTATGTAGATTCTTAATTTTTGGTCCCGTTTTCCAATTGGTCTACATTAAGGTCCAAAGGGTCCAAAATTAAACTTAGTTTGATTTTACCAAAAATTGAATCCTTGGGGTTCTTTGATATGCTGAATCTAAAAATGTACTTAGATTTTTGATTATTGGCCCAGTTTTCAAGTTGGTCCAAATCGGGGTCCAAAATTAAACTTTGTTTGATTTCATCAAAAATTGAATAATTGGGGTTCTTTGATATGCCAAATCTAACTGTGTATGTAGATTCTTAATTTTTAGTCCCGTTTTCAAATTGGTCTAGATTAAATACCAAAGGGTCCAAAATTAAACTAAGTTTGATTTTAATAAAAATTGAATTCTTTGGCTTTTTTGATATGCTGAATCTAATCATGTACTTAGATTTTTGATTATGGGCCCAGTTTTCAAGTTGGTTCAAATCAGGATCCAAAATTATTATATTAAGTATTGTGCAATAGCAAGAAATTTTCAATTGCACAGTATTCAGCAATAGCAAGAAATCTTCAATTGCACAGTATTGTGCAATAGCAAGAAATTTTCAATTGCACAGTATTGCGCAATAGCAAGAAATCTTCAATTGCACAGTATTGTACAATAGCAAATATTTTCAATTGCACAGTATTGCACAATAGCAAGAAAAATCTAATTGCACAATATTGTGCAATAACAAGAAATTTTCAATTGATTGGAGTTATCTTTCTTTGTCCAGAATAGTAGTTGAATCAACTTAAATCATTGTTTTATACAATACACAATGTATATTCACTTTTACTACCAACTGATAAATTAAAACAATCTTTAGTCACCATTCAGTGATAACAAGCACTTTTTGTTACATTTTAATATTCTATGTTGTATTTAAATGAGTAGTTATTGTTGCAAACTCCATTAGAAATTTGAATTGAGATCAGTTTTGAAAAAAGGGAAAGGGGGATGTGAAAAAAAAATGGTGGGGGGGGGGGGTAAATTTTTCTCATTTCAGATTTCATAAATAAAAAGAATTTCTTCAAACATTTTTTGAGAGGATTAATATTCAACTGCATAGTGATTGCTCAAAGACAAAAAAAATTATTTTAAGTTCATTAGACCACATTCATTCTGTGTCCAAAACCTATGCTGTGTCAACTATTTAATCACAATCCAAATTTAGAGCTGAATCCAGCTTGAATGTTGTGTCCATACTTGCCCCAACCGTTCAGGGTTCAACCTCTGCGGTCGTATAAAGCTGCGCCCTGCGGAGTATCTGGTTATACTTAAAAAAGGGGGATTTTATGAAACTTTGGTGAATATATTAATGTAACATCCCTTTTGATTTGTATATATATTTCTAGTTGATCATATAAATTCATTTAAAGCATAAAAGACAAGTTAAAAGAGCAACGGGCGTATCATGTGCTAAAGCGCAGCCCTTTATTTTAAGATTCATTGATTTTTGGTGTTTAACCCCACTGTTGTGCTATTTTGTGGCTGTCTGTTTGTATGGGTGGAGGAAGCTGAACCTTTCAATGGGAAAACTGACATCCTAGTCAATTAAGATTATAGTTGAGTGCAACAACACGAGCAGGGTTCAAACTCACAACCTCAGTGTTAACTGGTGAGTGATAACAGTAGTAAAACTGCTTAGACCACTTGTCCACTGAGCCCCCTGATTTTTAAGACATCTATGTGTTAACAAGTATTGTGTAAATTCATATCTACTCTTTTCAGGATATATAATATTTGTTTTATTTTTATAGGTTGGAACAGGTCTAGGACCAACTTTAGAATTTTATGCATTAGTATCAAAAGAATTACAGAAATCAGAGTTTGAATTGTGGAGAGGTGAATCCTTAGTAGAGAAAAACTCTTCAGGTATTATTTGTATTGTGTAGATAATTTTGCAGAAACGGTCTTGGTTTATTTTTGGTGGAAGAAGACTTCAAGTCTTCTGAAGGCCAATGGTGCCGACTTAAAATCTTTGAATTCTCCGTACAGCCGCATTCGTTTCTGTGTATTACAATTTCTTAACAACTTCTGATTCCTGACACCAATTTTTACACATGATAAAGCATCTGAATCATTTAATTTGTAAATTAGGATTGAAAAACAATCACTATCATATTTATGTTCCCTTTTATTTATGTAAATTATTAGATTTCATCTCATCTGCATGAACGTTATTTGTTTACTTGTAATCGGATGTTTTTACTGTAGATATTTGAAGTACGCATGCGTGAATTTTCAATACATGTTCGCCCTTGAAGTTACGAATTTGCAGACAAGAAGATTTTGTTTTTGATAAATAGGAAGGTTCTATTTCTCATTAAATTGTTGTCTTTATTCATTGTTTTCCTTTGTCATGTGAATTAGATGCCTTTCTACTTCAAATGGTTTGAATCTATTTATAAAATTATTCAAGACTCAGTTGACAAGAGCAGTACGTTGCTGTTGGGAGAATTTTGATTAAACTCTAAATGCTCATAGAAGAAGAAATATAATCTAAACTGAATGTACCTACCTCCTTCTGAATAATTTATTGCAATATAAATTTAAATCCCTTTTGACAAGAGAAATCTGACTTTTGTCAGAAATATTTGTTTCATAAGTGCAAAGGTAATCACGTGTGGCGACCATATTGATTTGTTTACAAATATGTGAAGAAGCCTCCAGAACCATGACCTAAACATAAATACTTAATAGTCTTCCGAAAACGTAAACTTTATGCAATACTATTTTATCAATCATGATTATTTTCATAAATTTAAATTTGATTATTTAAAGAAATAAAATTATAACAATTACGATTTTAGATTAGAGATTCTACACAAACATACCTTGATCTATTTATAGCCAAATTAGTTTACCTGTGTGAAAATGTAAATAATGGTCTAAATGGATATTAATTTGTTTACTAAACAAGTAAAGACAAACTATGGATGGAAGATAATAATTCACATAAATATTTCAGGACATTTGATTTTGATTTATTTTAATAAATATAGGATTTAAAAACTGAAAGTGCAATGTGTTATAGTAGTCTCAGGTGCAAACAAACTCTTTTTCTTCTTCTTCTTCTTTTTTTTTGCTTAAAACTTTACACACTTCTTAGTTATATTAATCTAAACATCTGTATACTTTTTGGTGATGATTCAAAAAAAATTTTCAGTTATTTAGTATTTTGTAAAAAAGGGGGAGATTTTTTTTTACATGTTGCGCCGTATCTCAAAAACAATTTATGATTATTGCTTAAAACTTTACACACTTCTTTGTTCTAAAGATCTGTATACTTTTTGGTTTTGATTCAAAATTTTATTTTAGTGATATTTAGTTTTTTTTAGAGAAAAAAAGAGGGGGGGGTCATATGTCCCTCCCTATCTCAAAAACAATAAATGGAACAAAGCAGCCTGGGTTAGTGGGGCTGCTTTTATGGTAATTCAAATTACCTTTTATTCACCTTCTTCCACCTCAGAGCTATCAGGTCTTTGATTGAAGAATCTACCTAAAGAAATGAGATGAGAAAAGTTGTATGATTTAAATGAGTTTAAGTTATAATATAAACACTGGTATAACCCTCAAAAATTCATTACATATTTCTGTGATTATTTTCTAAACACTGCCAATCTGACTCATTATTAATAATTGGTTTACTTTGGAATTGGTAATGCTAAGCACTTTGCAATGACATAAGAAATGACCTCCATTTATTATTTACAGTATATAGTATCTCTAAAGTGTCCTAAGAAATGACCTCTATTTAATATTTACAGAACATATTACAGAATATAGTTTCTCCATCTGTGGACTGTTCCCAGCACCACTGGCACGGAATGCTAAGGCAGCCATTGTCAATAGAATTAAAGCTAAGTTTAAATTCTTAGGCAAGTTTATGGCTAAAGCATTAATGGACTCCAGAATGGTAAGTTATACAGAGTAACAAACAGAAAAAAAAGCAAATCTGTCGTCTTATTGGGGGGAAATTATTATACTATCACCAAAAAGAAATGAAATCATATTCTTTTGCTGTGTGCAAAATATAGTTTGTACTTTTTTATCTCAAAAATTTAGTCAAATTATTTGTCCCTTTGATAGCAGTGTCGGGAGATATTCAAATGGAAGGGGTGAATATTGACCAATATATTTATGATTAATAATAAATGACAAGACATTGTCAAGATCTCATAGTTAAAAGTTTATTTTAGATGCATGGATCATCACCAATAGTTAAGTGATATATACATCTTTGGTTTTATGATCTACTTTTTGATTGCAATTATTTTGAATAAAATTCCAAGATTACCAATAATCTTTTTTTTGTACTAAAAATTCTAAAAATGTAGCCTTCTTTCTTTGCTGCAGTGGCAGAGCAAGAAAAACTGTGTTTAAATTTCTGGACTAGAACAAGTCTAAACTTTTTGTCTTTTTAGTTTGCTTTCTGAACTCTTTATTTGTAACATATTTGACGCATTATATATTTAGTAATGCAAATGTTATATTTAATTAAAGTAATATATTTTTATGCCCCATTTATGGGCATTATGTTTTCTGGTCTGTGCGTTCGTTCGTTTGTCCGTCCGTCCGTTCATTCATCCGTCTGTCCCGCTTCAAGTTAAAGTTTTTGGTCGAGGTTGTTTTTGGTGAAGTTGAAGTCCAATCAACTTGAAACTTAGTACACATGTTCCCTATGATATGATCTTTTAAATTTTAATGCCAAAGTAGAGATTTTCTCCCATTTTCACAGTCCACTGAACATAGAAAATGATAGTGCAGATGGGGCATCCGTGTACTTGGGACACATTCTTGTTAGTAATGTAAATGTTATATTTAATTAAAGTTATATATTTTTTGTGTGTACAGCTGGACTTGCCATTGTCCTTGGTTTTCTACAAGTGGATGTTAGGACAAGAACACAGTCTTACATCAGCTGATCTACAGTTTATAGATCCTGTCATTGCCAAGTCTTTCCAACAGTTAGAGGATATTCTCAGGCAAAAACAGAGAATACTTGCTGATAAGTCACATGTGAGTAACGATGGAATCTTTACAGACCAGAGAATCCTTATTAATTATATGATTGGTCAATAGTCATTCTACAAGGACAATCTGAAATGACAAAATATGTTATAAATTTCAAAGCACTTTTCTTCAGTTTTACTGTCATCAGGAACACACCAACACACACATTTAATAGCCAGGAATGAAAAGTAAATTTGGTTTAAATATTCAGAACACCGTGAAGGATTAGTTATATACATAAAAGATGGAGAGTGAACCTAACATGCTCGGCAAACAAAATGTTAAATATTTAGGGCTTCTGGACTAGATTGTATAAATACATTCCTTTAAGTAGCAAGCAAGCTGTAACAATTTATTTAATTTTCAAGACCTTCCTAAGTCATAGAAAATACTTTATTCCAATTTTTATACGCCCGTCAAAATTTTGACAGGACGTATTATTGTATACAAATGTCCGGTGTCCGTCCGTCTGTCTGTCCCGCGTAAACATGTTGCACCGTAACTTGAGAACGACTTATCCAAATTTCATGCAACTTAATATAGTTGTTTCTTATGATGGTCAAATGATCTGTATACTTTTTGGTGAAAATTAGATTTAAACTTTTTAAGTTACGGCACTTTGTAACTAAAACAGGGGTGTTTTTTTTTTCACATGTCGCACTGTATCTCAAAAACGATTCTTGATTATTGCTTAAAACTTTACACACTTCTTAGTTATATTAATCTTAATATCTGTATACTTTTTGGTGATGATTCAAAATTTCATTTTTGAGTTATTGAGTATTTTGTAAAAAAGGGGGAGGTTTTTATACGCCCGTCAAAATTTTGACGGGACGTATTATGGATTACAAATGTCCAGTGTCTCCGTCTGTCTGTCCAGCGTAAACATGTCGCTACATAACATGAGAACGGCCAAATTTCATGAAACTTAATATAGTTGTTTCTAAGGTGGTCAAATGATCTGTATACTTTTTGGTGAAAATAAGATTAAAACTTTTTGAGTTACAGCACTTTGTAACTAAAACAGGGGTGTGTTTTTTTTCACATGTCGCACCGTATCTCAAAAATGATTCTTGATTGTGGCTTAAAACATTAAAACAATTCTTAGTTATATTAATCTCAATATCTGTATACTTTTTGGTGTTGATTCAAAATTTAATTTTTGAGTTATTGAGTATTTTGTAAAAAAGGGGGAGTGTTTTTTTTTACATGTCGCGCCATATCTCAAAAACAATTTATGATTATTGCTTAAAACTTTACACATGTCTTTTTTTTTTTTTTATATTAATCTTAAGATCTGTATACTTTTTGGTGATGATTCAAAATTTCATTTTTGAGTTATTGAGTATTTTGTAAAAAAAGGGGGAGTGTTTTTTTTTTTACATGTCGCGCCATATCTCAAAAACAATTTATGATTATTGCTTAAAACTTTACACATGTCTTTTTTTTTTTTTTTATATTAATCTTAAGATCTGTATACTTTTTGGTGATGATTCAAAATTTCATTTTTGAGTTATTGAGTATTTTGTAAAAAAAGGGGGGGGGGGGGGTTTAACATGTTGTGCTGTATCTCAAAATCAATTTATGATTATTGCTTAAAACTTTACACATTTCTTTTTTTTTTTTTTATATTAATCTAAAGATCTGTATACTTTTTGGTGATGATTCAAAATTTTATTTTTGAGTTATTGAGTATTTTGTACAACAAGGGAGGGTTTTTTTACATGTCGTGCCATATCTCAAAAATAATTTATGATTATTGCTTAAAACTTTACACACTTGTTTGTTATTTTAATCTAAAGACCTGTATATTTTTTGGTGATGACTCAAAATTTTATTTTTGAGTTATTGAGTATTTTGTAAAAAAGGGGATGGTTTTGTTTACATGTCACGCTGTATCTCAAAAACAATTTATGATTATTGCTTGAAACTTTACACACTTCTTTGTTATATTAATCTAAAGATCTGTATACTTTTTGGTTTGATTCAAAATTTTATTTTAGCGATATTTAGTTTTTTAGTGTAAAAAAAAAAACGGTGGGGGGGTTTCACATGTCCCGCCGTGTCTCAAAAACAATAAATGGTTATTGCTTAAAATTTTCTCAGAAACTATTTATGATTATTGCATAAAACTTCCACACAAGACGTCGGGCGTATCATGCGCTCATGGCGCAGCTGTTTATTAAATAGGGCAGTATCAATGAATATAGTTATTGACATTTTCATCACGTTAAAGTGCAATCAGACTTGGTCCACGTTGCTTTTATGCAATCAGACTTGGTCCACATCGCTTATATTGGTTATTGTATATCCCGTTCAAAGAAAATGTTTGGATAGTTAATAGGAACTACCCTCTGTGTAAAGAAAAAAAGATGTGGTATGACTGCAGATGAGACAACTCTGTGTGTTTGTCTGTCTGTCTGTCTTTGTGCATCTAGAATAGCCTGAGGATTAGGCCAACATTAAAAATATCTTTGTTTCCCCTCTCCCGACTGAGGTTGTTAGGGTATGGGGAGGTAGGTAGGCAAATTATTTTATTTTATTCCTTGATATGGTTTTCTATATTGAATTTGTACAAAATTCAACAGGTAAGGCTCAAGTCAAGAAAAGTGGGGTATTCCCTGTATTCTAATTCAGTGTACACCACAGTTTTCTGGTGTTAAAAAAAACAGTATACAGGGACCTTCTTTTTTTTCTTATTCATTTAATTTAATGAAATCTACAAAAGCGCACATTCTACTTGTGATACTAATGCCTATTGATAGCAAGTGTTTTTTTAGTTAAAAAATCAAGCTTATTTCAAGTCTAATTTGATGCATAACTCACAACAAAACAATTCCTTTGTTCACCAATTCATACCTTGATCATCAATTATGAGATGACAAAAAGATACATGTATGTTAATCACTTGGGAATTAAAATTAAATGAATAAAAATTTTCAATAGAAGTGAACATAATTCAGTTATGTTCAGTTACACCTGGATCATGCAGCTTGGTCAATTGATTCCCAAACAAAGATTTGTATGTTTTTTTTCAAGTTCTAGAAGAAACAAGGCTTCCCTTTATATTCATGTTTTGTATTTCCTAAAATACTTTTAATAAGTATTTACGAATTCTACTGATGCAGGTATAACGTTAAAACGTGTCCTTTTGTAATTTTCATGCCATAAATTGAAAAAGGAAATCCCATTTAAACTGGTTTTTTTTTTACACCAGAAAACAGGGACATTCCCTGAAAGCAGGGAATACATGTATCCCACATTTCCTGACTTGTGCCCAACCTGTTCAAAGACAGAGTAGATAGATTTTAAAGCACGAGTCAGACCATTTTTACTCAAAGTCTTTAAGATTTTATCCTTTAAACAGGAACAGAGGTTAGACACAAAGCAAATCAAGATGCACTCAGCGGATTGAAAGATGCTTCATTTTTTTTTTTATTTTCAAAAAAAGATCACCCTTGCAAACAAACAAATCGTGTCGGAAAGCATTTTGTTTGTTTTCCTTGATTCCGAATCATGTAGTACTTCAATGCAAAAATACCTTGATTTAAAACGCTTGTTGACTACAGCATTGGAAAGGTATCCCCAAAACCCAACGATCGTTGACTTCAGCATCGGAAAGATATCACCAATAACCAACATAACAAAAAACAAAACAGTGGACAAGAATGGCCAATAAAATTTTTCGGGTAGCGGTGATTTTACCGGGTCAGTCGTGTGAGGGGAAACAAACAATATTTTTTTTTTGGTCTTATTGATGAACATTTACACAGTTGTAGATGAGCATGAAGGAATATGATTTGTTCTTCATGTTAAAGGAGAGATGATAAATCAACTAATATAGTCCCATGATAGAACAATCCTTGGTGAGTTCACTCACAGATCTAGTTTGTCAATAGGCCAGGACAAGGCTTCTGCAGCCATATTGAATAGGGGCAGATTTTTTGGATAGAGGTGGAAATAGTAATTTGGTATGAGAAATTCTTTGCTTGTTTCTAAGCATCTATCTGTTTCAATGATGTTTTCCTGTATTTTCACCTTAACTATGAAAATGTGCTCCTTATTCAACATGGCTTAAAGTTCAATGAAGGATAAAAAACTTAATTCACATAGTTTTTTCACTGACCCCCACATCCCCCTCTTAACTTAATTTGGGAAAAATTGATTGACCAATAGGGATATATGTAAAATCGATTTTAGATTAACAAAACTTGCAGCAATGTTGACCCCCCACCCCCAAACTATTTGATTTAAGTTTTTATACGACCGCAAAAATTGAAAATTTTTTGGTCGTATAAAGGTATCACGTTGGCGTCGTCGTCCGAATACTTTTAGTTTTCGCACTCTAACTTTAGTAAAAGTAAATAGAAATCTATGAAATTTTAACACAAGGTTTATGACTACAAAAGGAAGGTTGGGATTGATTTTGGGAGTTTTGGTCCCAACATTTTAGGAATTAGGGGCCAAAAAGGGCCCAAATAAGCATTTTCTTGGTTTTCGCACTATAACTTTAGTTTAAGTAAATAGAAATCTATGAAATTTTGACACAAGGTTTATGACCACAAAAGGAAGGTTGGGATTGATTTTGGGAGTTTTGGTTCCAACAGTTTAGGAATTAGGGGCCAAAAAAAGGGCCCAAATAAACATTATTCTTGGTTTTCGCACAATAACTTTATTATAAGTAAATAGAAATCAATGAAATTTAAACACAAGGTTTATGACCACAAAAGGAAGGTGGGGATTGATTTTGGGAGTTTTGGTCCCAACAGTTTAGGAAATAGGGGCCAAAAAGGGGCCCAAATAAGCATTATTCTTGGTTTTCGCACCATAACTTTTGTATAAGTAAATAGAAATCTATGAAATTTAAACACAAGGTTTGTGACCGTAAAAGAGGGTTGGGTTTGATTTTGGGAGTTTTGGTCCCAACAGTTTAGGAATAAGGGGCCCAAAGGGTCCAAAATTGAACTTTGTTTGATTTCATCAAAAATTGAATAATTGGGGTTCTTTGATATGCCGAATATAACTATGTATGTAGATTCTTAATTTTTGGTCCTGTTTTCAAATTGGTGAACATTAAGGTCAAAAGGGTCCAAAATTAAACTTAGTTTGATTTTAACAAAAAATGAATCCTTGGGGTTCTTTGATATGCTGAATCTAAAAATGTACTTAGATTTTTGATTATTGGCCCAGTTTTCAAGTTGGTCCAAATCGGGGTCCAAAATTAAACTTTGTTTGATTTCATCAAAAATTGAATAATTGGGGTTCTTTGATATGCCAAATCTAACTGTGTATGTAGATTCTTAATTTTTGGTCCCATTTTCAAATTGGTCTACATTAAAGTCCAAAGGGTCCAAAATTAAACTAAGTTTGATTTTAACAAAAATTGAATTCTTTGGCTTTTCTGATATGCTGAATCTAAACATGTACTTAGATTTTTGATTATGGGCCCAGTTTTCAAGTTGGTTCAAATCAGGATCCAAAATTATTATATTAAGTATTGTGCAATAGCAAGAAATTTTCAATTGCACAGTATTCAGTAATAGAAAGAAATCTCCAATTGCACAGTATTGTGCAATAGCAAGAAATTTTCAATTGCACAGTATTGTGCAATAGCAAGAAATCTTCAATTGCACACTATTGTGCAATAGCAAATATTTTCAATTGCACAGTATTGCGCAATAGCAAAAAATATCTGATTGCACAATATTGTGCAATAGCAAGAAATTTTCAATTGGAGTTATCTTTCTTTGTCCAGAATAGTAGTTGAATCAACTTAAATCATTGTTTTATAAAATATACAATGTATATTCACTTTTACTACCAGCTGATAAATTAAAACAATCTTTACCATTCAGTGATAACAAGCACTTTATTTTACATTTTAATATTTTATGATGTATTTAAATGAGTGGTTATTGTTGCAAACTCCATTAGAAATTTGAATTGAGATCATTTAGAGCTGAATCCAGCTTGAATGTTGTGTCCATACTTGCCCCAACCGTTCAGGGTTCAACCTCTCTGGTCGTATAAAGCTGTGCCCTGCGGAGCATCTGGTTTATCCTACATCGATCTTTTGATGTCTTCCCTAACTGTGAAAGGGCCTATCATAAAAATAGTTTGTTATTGGAGCAATGAAATAGGACTGTTGTATGATTTCAGACTGAGGAGAGTCGCCAGTTAGCCCTGGAAAGTTTAAGTATGGATGGCTGTAGTATAGAAGACCTAGATATTGACTTTACACTCCCAGGTTATGGTCATATAGAATTGAAGAAAGGAGGCAAGGATATACCTGTCACTTTAGATAACTTGGAGGAATACTTACAGGTAATGACTGGGCTAGGCTTACATCTGTCACTTATGACATCCACAGAGGGGAACAAATATTATATTGCTATTTTAGAGTACCAAGAAGAATATTTGTAGGCATTGATGACAAGGCTTCCCATAGAAAGAAATCTATACCTTTAGCTTAAGACAACCTTTAATAATGCTTAGTTTAATTATTGGGACAGGAATCGTCCTTGACCCTGTTCATAGGACATAGATAATACCTATCATGGGATTTGATACATTCATACTTGAACTATGTAGGAACAAAAAATGTCATTTTAGAGAAATTTTGTTTTTTTATTGCAATGGACAAAATTACATCATACAGCATATACAGTCAAAACTGTATTAAAGACCACTCAAGGGAGAAGGCAAAAGTGGTCTTTTAATACATGTGGTCTCTGAATACAGGTTCCATAATTTGTTCATACATCATAGACAGGGTTCTTGTTATAGCTATGTCTAGTCTAATTCCTGAAAATAACCCAGGGTACAGAGCCCTCACATGTTCTTCAAGATTTTATATTAATTGTCTCCCTTTGCAAGACTTTCAAATATGTTTTATTCAATCAAAATATAATTTGATCACTTGTTTCTTATTACTGAATCATAACTGTAAAGAAAGTTTATTTTTCTAGCCATGTTATTAATATATTGTAATCAACTTCATCATGGTCATTTTTGGCAAATTTTGTCTCTATCATATTTATACTGACAATAGCTCCATTTGAATATTGGTTTAACCAATATCATTTCAATCACGAGTTGAACTTTATAAGCCATCTTGGACTTGGTAATAGATGCCTGATTGTTGAACTTTGTGGTAACCAATTGTCTAAATTCTGGCGATTAAGTTCTAGCATATCCTTGAGGATTGCCGAATGTTAGGATGTCAACAATCGATAATCCTGGAGTGAATAGAACAAGTTTTAACTAGGGGAAAGTCAACATTGATCAACAAAATGGTGGTACGATTACAATTCTTTGAAAATAGCTGACCCTTCCAAGTAATTTATGGTCGTTTAAAACAGTGCATCGGGTCGTTTAATACAAATTGATGTGGTCGCTTTAAGCAGGTGGTCACTTAATACAGTTAAAATATATGGCCCTGGGGGGGGGGGGGGGGGGAAGTGGTTGTTTACAGCAGGTTAAGGCAGGTTTGACTGTATTTACACTGTTTGTTTATGGTGATAAATTAAGTTTATTATGTTATATATTTACAGTTGGTAGTACATTGGAGTTTAGTGGAAGGTGTATCCCGACAGTTTGAAGCATTTAGAGAAGGATTTGAATCTGTCTTTCATATGTCATCACTACAGAGCTGTTATCCTGATGAGGTATACACCAATTAACTACACTTTTATATTTTTATGATATGATCATTCTAAATTTAATGACAAATTAGAGTTTTTACCCAAATTTCACGGTCCACTGAACATAGAAAATGATAGTGCGGGTGGGGCATCCAAGTACTATGGACACATGTTTTAAATATTTTATCACTTTTTTATACGACCGCAAAATTTGAAAAATTTTTCGTCGTATATTGCTATCACGTTGGCGTCGGCGTCGTCGTCGTCCGAATACTTTTAGTTTTCGCACTCTAACTTTAGTAAAAGTGAATGGAAATCTATGAAATTTTAACACAAGGTTTATGACCACAAAAGGAAGGTTGGTATTGATTTTGGGAGTTTTGGTCCCAACATTTTAGGAATTAGGGGCCAAAAAGGGCCCAAATAAGCATTTTCTTGGTTTTCGCACTATAACTTTAGTTTAAGTTAATAGAAATCTATGAAATTTTGACACAAGGTTTATGACCACAAAAGAACGGTTGGGATTGATTTTGGGAGTTTTGGTTTCAACAGTTTAGGAATTAGGGGCCAAAAAAGGGCCCAAATAAGCATTATTCTTGGTTTTCACACAATAACTTTAGTTTAAGTAAATAGAAATCAATGAAATTTAAACACAATGTTAATGACTACAAAAGGAAGGTTGGTATTGATTTTGGGAGTTTAGGTCCCAACAGTTTAGGAATTAGGGGCCAAAAAGGGACCCAAATAAGCATTTTTCTTGGTTTTCGCACCATAACGTTAGTATAAGTAAATAGAAATCTATGAAATTTAAACACAAGGTTTATGACCATAAAAGGAAGGTTGGTATTGATTTTGGGAGTTTTGGTCCCAACAGAATAAGGGGCCCAAAGGGTCCAAAATTAAACTTTGTTTGATTTCATCAAAATTGAATAATTGGGGTTCTTTGATATGCCGAATCTAACTGTCATGACTGTGTATGTAGATTCTTAATTTTTGGTCCCGTTTTCAAATTGGTCTACATTAAGGTCCAAAGGGTCCAAAATTAAACTTAGTTTGATTTTGACAAAAAAATGAATCAGTTAGGTTCTTTGATATGCTGAATCAAAAAATGTACTTAGATTCTTGATTATTGGCCCAGTTTTCAGATTGGTCCAAATCGGGGTCCAAAATTAAACTTTGTTTGATTTCATCAAAAATTGAATAAATGGGGTTCTTTGATATACCAAATCTAACTGTGTATGTAGATTCTTCATTTTTGGTCCTGTTTTCAAATTGGTCTACACTAAAGTCCAAAGGGTCCAAAATTAAACTTAGTCTGATTTTAACAAAAATTGAAATCTTGGGGTTCTTTGATATGCTGAATCCAAAAATGTACTTAGATTTTTTATTATGGGCCCAGTTTTCAAGTTGGTCCAAATCAGGATCTAAAATTATTATATTAAGTATTGTGCAATAGCAAGTCTTTTCAATTGCACAGTATTGCACAATGGCAAGAAATATCTAATTGCACAATATTGTGAAATAGCAAAGTTTTTTTTAATTAGAGTTATCTTTCTTTGTCCAGAATAGTAAGCAAGAAATATCTAATTGCAAAATATTGTGCAATAGCAAGATTTTTTTTTAATTGGAGTTATCTTTCTTTGTCCAGAATCAACTTAAATCTTTGTTATATACAATATACAATGTATATTCACTTTTTACTACCAACTGATAAATTAAAATAATCTTTACCATTCAGTGATAACAAGCAGTTTTTTTTACATCTTATTTCCTTATCTTATCTAAAATGTTTTTAGATAATGTATGTTGGACATTTGCCAGACATGACTATGATGTCATTTTCTATTTTTATTTGCCAATAACTTTATGTAAATAACTTCATTGGAAATTTGCCAATATAAAATGTTGCTGATGAAGTTTTTTTTATTGTTTTATACAATAAACAATGTATATTCACTTTTACTACCAACCAATCTTTACCATTCAGTGATAACAAGCACTTTATTTTACATTTTAATATTTTATGATGTATTTAAAAGAGTAGTTATTGTTGCAAACTCCATTAGAAATTTGAATTGATATCAGTTTTGGAAAAAGGGAAACGGGGATGTGAAAAAGGGGGGGGGGGGGTTAAATTTTTTTCTCATTTCAGATTTCATAAATAAAAAGAAAATTTCTTCAAACATTTTTTTGAGAGGATTAATATTCAACAGCATAGTGAATTGCTAAAAGGCAAAAACAAACTTTTAAGTTCATTAGACCACATTCATTCTGTGTCAGAAACCTATGCTGTGTCAACTATTTAATTTTAGATTTAAAAAGTTTGAAGAAGAAATCTTTAATTGTAAAATTTGTAAAATCTTGACATTTGTTTTGTGTAAAAAAAAAACCATGTAATGTCAAAAATTTGATCACAATCCAAATTCAGAGCTGTATCACGCTAGAATGTTTTGTCCATACTTGCCCCAACTGTTCAGGGTTCGACCTCTGCGGTCGTATAAAGCTGCGCCCTGCGGAGCACCTGGTTCCAAGATGTTCATTATCATTATTCAGCATATGAATTTAAATGACCATCGTATTACTTGTATTTGTCAGACATGGCTTCAAAAATGGTCATAAATTCCAGACATTTATAAATTTACCCGACATTGATTGTCCGCCTGGGATAAGCATGAACTGGACATCTACTTTTTAGTGTTCAAGGCTTTCTAATTAAGAGAGGTTCATTGTAAAAAAAATGTGATGTTTATTACCCAACCTTTTGCCTTAAACAGCCACACATTTCCAGTTATAAAAGTGAAATGATGATTAATTATTATAAAAAAAAAATGCTTTAATTCTTTCTCATTTTACTCAAGGTTAATAAGTTGTTGGACAGCTGAAATCTACCTGTTTAGGTGACAGGTAACCTATTTTGTACAGGACATTGTATAAATTGATTGCTCTATTCAAAGTTATTTTCTTAAATTTTAGTGGTTTGCATCTAACTAATTTAGTCCAAAAGATTAAAATTATAAGAAAAGGTTTATAAATATGATTTGAAGAAAAATTTAAAAAGGTTTTAAATGAAAAAGTCGTCAAAACCACATTGTTTGCATTAGTACACCTGTGCCCGTGTGGGAAAGGACAAGGTTCAGTTGTGGCACAAAATGGCCTTAAATATCAACATTATCATAAAACACTAAAAAGGTCACAATTTGGTTCGTAAAGGAGTCTATTTTAAAAGCCTAAATGCTTAATTTTCATGTGAAAGTACATATTATTCTCTAAATTAAGCCCATTTTTGGACATTTTTTCAAAAAAAAAAATCAGATCTAAAAGCTTTAGGAAAACCTTGGCCGCCACCTACGATCCACAATTTTTTATAACCAAAAGGTTCCAATTTTGATATAGATTTCATCAATATGAAAACATTGTGGATTGTAGATGGTTGCCAAGGTGAATTATGTCAAAAGCAATTAAAATTATGGAAAAAAATTACTTAAATAGACTTAAAGACAAATTATGGTTATTCTAAGAGTCAAAACTTCATAAATTAAGGAAGGTGCTAAAAAATAATATTTTTGTCTGCATAGTATTATCACAGGTATTTCTATGTGAAATTTGTAATTATTTGGCCTGATTTATAAAAAAAACATTAAAATGTAAGGCCAATTGTCTTCTGAAGTATTCAACCATGGTCTTATAAAGTATTCAACCATGGTCTGATGGAGTATTCAACCATGGTCTGATGAAGTATTCAACCATGGTCTGATGGAGTATTCAACCATGGTCTGATGAAGTATTCAACCACAGTCTGATGAAGTATTAAACCACAGTTTGATGGAGTATTCAACCATGGTCTGATGGAGTATTTAACCATGGTCTATGAAGTAATCAACTATGGTCTAATAAAGTATTCAACCATGGTCTGATGGAGTATTCAACCACGGTCTGATAAAGTATTAAACCACAGTCTGATGGAGTATTCAACCATGGTCTGATGGAGTATTAAACCATGGTCTATGAAGTATTCACCCATGGTCTTTTGAAGTATTCAACCATGGTCTGATGAAGTATTAAACCATGGTCTGATGGAGTATTCAACAATGGTCTGATGGAGTATTCAATAATGGTCTTATGGAGTATTCAACAATGGTCTGATGGAGAATTCAGTCATGGTCTGATGGAGTATTCAACCACGGTCTGATGAGGTATTCAACCATGGGGTCTGATGAAGTATTCACCCATGGTCTTTTGAGTATTCAACTATGGTCTTATGAAGTATACCATGGTCTGATGGAGTATTCAACCATGGTCTGATGGAGTATTCAACCATGGTCTGATGAAGTATTCACCCATGGTCTTTTGAAGTATTCAACCATGGTCTTTTGAGTATTCAACCATAGTCTGATGAAGTATTAAACCATGGTCTGATGGAGTATTCAACTATGGTCTTATGAAGTTTTCAACTATGGTCTGATGGAGTATTCAACCATGGTCTGATGAAGTATTCAACCATGGTCTGATGGAGTATTCAACCATGGTCTGATGAAGTATTCAACCATGGTCTGATGGAGTATTTAACCATGGTCTGATGGAGTATTCAACCATGGTCTGATGAAGTATTCAACAATGGTCTGATGGAGTATTTAACCATGGTCTGATGGAGTATTCAACTATGGTCTGATGAAGTATTCAACCATGGTCTGATGGAGTATTCAACAATGGTCTGATGAAGTATTCAACCATGGTCTGATGGAGTATTCAACTATGGTCTGATAAAGTATTCAACCATGGTCTGATGGAGTATTCAACAATGGTCTGATGAAGTATTCAACCATGGTCTGATGGAGTATTAAACCAGGGTCTGATGACGTATTCAACCATGGTCTGATGGAGTATTTAACCATGGTCTGATGGAGTATTCAACTATGGTCTGATGAAGTATTCAACCATGGTCTGATGGAGTATTCAACAATGGTCTGATGAAGTATTCAACCATGGTCTGATGGAGTATTTAACCATGGTCTGATGGAGTATTCAACTATGGTCTGATGAAGTATTCAACCATGGTCTGATGGAGTATTCAACAATGGTCTGATGGAGTATTCAATAATGGTCTTATGGAGTATTCAACAATGGTCTGATGGAGAATTCAGTCATGGTCTGATGGAGTATTCAACCACGGTCTGATGAGGTATTCAACCATGGGGTCTGATGAAGTATTCACCCATGGTCTTTTGAGTATTCAACTATGGTCTTATGAAGTATACCATGGTCTGATGGAGTATTCAACCATGGTCTGATGGAGTATTCAACCATGGTCTGATGAAGTATTCACCCATGGTCTTTTGAAGTATTCAACCATGGTCTTTTGAGTATTCAACCATAGTCTGATGAAGTATTAAACCATGGTCTGATGGAGTATTCAACTATGGTCTTATGAAGTTTTCAACTATGGTCTGATGGAGTATTCAACCATGGTCTGATGAAGTATTCAACCATGGTCTGATGGAGTATTCAACCATGGTCTGATGAAGTATTCAACCATGGTCTGATGGAGTATTTAACCATGGTCTGATGGAGTATTCAACCATGGTCTGATGAAGTATTCAACCATGGTCTGATGGAGTATTTAACCATGGTCTGATGGAGTATTCAACTATGGTCTGATGAAGTATTCAACCATGGTCTGATGGAGTATTCAACAATGGTCTGATGAAGTATTCAACCATGGTCTGATGGAGTATTCAACTATGGTCTGATAAAGTATTCAACCATGGTCTGATGGAGTATTCAACAATGGTCTGATGAAGTATTCAACCATGGTCTGATGGAGTATTAAACCAGGGTCTGATGACGTATTCAACCATGGTCTGATGGAGTATTTAACCATGGTCTGATGGAGTATTCAACTATGGTCTGATGAAGTATTCAACCATGGTCTGATGGAGTATTCAACAATGGTCTGATGAAGTATTCAACCATGGTCTGATGGAGTATTTAACCATGGTCTGATGGAGTATTCAACTATGGTCTGATGAAGTATTCAACCATGGTCTGATGGAGTATTCAACAATGGTCTGATGGAGTATTCAATAATGGTCTTATGGAGTATTCAACAATGGTCTGATGGAGAATTCAGTCATGGTCTGATGGAGTATTCAACCACGGTCTGATGAGGTATTCAACCATGGGGTCTGATGAAGTATTCACCCATGGTCTTTTGAGTATTCAACTATGGTCTTATGAAGTATACCATGGTCTGATGGAGTATTCAACCATGGTCTGATGGAGTATTCAACCATGGTCTGATGAAGTATTCACCCATGGTCTTTTGAAGTATTCAACCATGGTCTTTTGAGTATTCAACCATAGTCTGATGAAGTATTAAACCATGGTCTGATGGAGTATTCAACTATGGTCTTATGAAGTTTTCAACTATGGTCTGATGGAGTATTCAACCATGGTCTGATGAAGTATTCAACCATGGTCTGATGGAGTATTCAACCATGGTCTGATGAAGTATTCAACCATGGTCTGATGGAGTATTTAACCATGGTCTGATGGAGTATTCAACCATGGTCTGATGAAGTATTCAACCATGGTCTGATGGAGTATTTAACCATGGTCTGATGGAGTATTCAACTATGGTCTGATGAAGTATTCAACCATGGTCTGATGGAGTATTCAACAATGGTCTGATGAAGTATTCAACCATGGTCTGATGGAGTATTCAACTATGGTCTGATAAAGTATTCAACCATGGTCTGATGGAGTATTCAACAATGGTCTGATGAAGTATTCAACCATGGTCTGATGGAGTATTAAACCAGGGTCTGATGACGTATTCAACCATGGTCTGATGGAGTATTTAACCATGGTCTGATGGAGTATTCAACTATGGTCTGATGAAGTATTCAACCATGGTCTGATGGAGTATTCAACAATGGTCTGATGAAGTATTCAACCATGGTCTGATGGAGTATTCAACTATGGTCTTATAAAGTATTCAACCATGGTCTGATGGAGTATTCAACAATGGTCTGATGAAGTATTCAACCATGGTCTGATGGAGTATTTAACCATGGTCTGATGGAGTATTCAACCATGGTCTGATGGAGTATTCAACCATGGTCTGATGGAGTATTCAACAATGGTCTGATGGAGTATTCAACCATGGTCTGATAAAGTATTCAACCATGGTCTGATGGAGTATTCAACAATGGTCTGATGAAGTATTCAACCATGGTCTGATGGAGTATTCAACCATGGTCTATGAAGTATTCAACCATGGTCTGATGGAGTATTCAAACATGGTCTGATGAAGTATTCAACCATGGTCTATGAAGTATTCAACCATGGTCTGATGGAGTATTCAACCATGGTCTGATGAAGTATTCAACCATGGTCTGATGGAGTATTTAACCATGGTCTGATGGAGTATTCAACAATGGTCTGATGGAGTATTTAACCATGGTTTGATGGAGTATTCAACTATGGTCTTATAAAGTATTCAACCATGGTCTGATGAAGTATTCAACCATGGTCTGATGAAGTATTCAACCATGGTCTGATGAAGTATTCGCCAATGGTCTGATGGAGTATTTAACCATGGTCTGATGGAGTATTCAACCATGGTCTGATGGAGTATTCAACCATGGTCTGATGGAGTATTCAACCATGGTCTATGAAGTACTCAACCATGGTCTTATAAAGTATTCAACCATGGTCTGATGGAGTATTCAACTATGGTCTATGAAGTATTTAACCATGGTCTGATGGAGTATTTAACCATGGTCTGATGGAGTATTCAACCATGGTCTGATAAAGTATTCAACCATGGTCTGATGGAGTATTCAACTATGGTCTTATAAAGTATTCAACCATGGTCTGATGGAGTATTCAACAATGGTCTGATGAAGTATTCAACCATGGTCTGATGGAGTATTTAACCATGGTCTGATGGAGTATTCAACCATGGTCTGATGGAGTATTCAACTTTGGTCTATGAAGTATTCAACCATGGTCTGATGAAGTATTCAACCATGGTCTGATGAAGTATTCAACCATGGTCTGATGAAGTATTCGCCAATGGTCTGATGGAGTATTTAACCATGGTCTGATGGAGTATTTAACCATGGTTTGATGGAGTATTCAACCATGGTCTGATGAAGTATTCAACCATGGTCTGATGGAGTATTCAACCATGGTCTGATGAAGTATTCAACCATCGTCTGATGAAGTATTCGCCAATGGTCTGATGGAGTATTCAACCCATGGTCTTATGAAGTATTCTTTTACATCATTCTAATCTGGTTAACAAATTGAAAGTAGAGTTATGTATTTCACTGTTTCCAGAGATGTTTCAAGACTAGATTTTATTTGCTGGAGCAGATATTGTTTTAAACACATACATTATACATTAAGTATTAGACTGTTATATCTATCTATGTTAAGTCATCTACGTAGGGACATTTTTTTCAGTGAGCTTTTCTCATCACTTGGCATCTGTCATCCGCTGTCGTCGTTAACTTTTACAAAAATCTTCTCCTCTAAAACTACTGGGCCAAATTTTACCAAACTTGGCCACAGTCATCATTGGGGTATCTAGTTTTAAAAAAGTATCCGGTGACGCGTCCAACCAACCAAGATGGCCACCATGGCTAAAAATAGAACAGGGGTGAAATGCAGTTTTTGGCTTACAACTCAAAAACCAAAGCATTTAGAGCAAATCTGATGTGGGGTAAAATTGTTTATCAAGTCGATATATATCTGCCCTGATATGTTCAGATGAATTGGACAACTGGTTGTTGGGTTGCTGCTCCTGAATTGGTAATTTTAAGGAAACTTTGCTGTTTTTGGTTATTATCTTGAATATTATTATAGATAGAGATTAACTGTAACAGCAATAATGTTCAGCAAAGTAAGATCTACAAATAAGTCAACATGACCATGATGGTCAGTTGACCCCTTAAGGAGTTATTGCCCTTTATAGTCAATTTTTAACAATTTTCATTAATTTGGTAAATTTTTGTAAATTTTTACAAAATATTTTCCTCTGTAACTAAAGGGGCAAGTTTATTTTAGATAGAGAAAATTGTAAGTAGCAAGAATGTTCAGTAAAGTAAGCAAACACATCACCAAAACACAATTTTGTCATGAATCCATCTGTGTCCTTGGTTTACTATACACAAAGACCAAATCTATCTGTGTCCTTGGTTTACTATACACAAAGACCAAGGTGAGCGACACAGGCTCTTAAGAGCCTCTAGTTTCTGTAGACTTAGCTTTGATTTTTTATTATCATGTACTGTCAAGCTTGGTTACTCAAAATTGTTTCTCAGTCACTCAATGTACGATGCTGTCCCATACTGAACCTACTGACCTTGTTTTTTTAACATTTAAATTCCAATGGCGTCAAAATCACGTGATGTATTAAATCGTTCTACCCAATCAAATTGCTCTTTTGTTAATTAACGTAGGTGATTTTTTAGTCTAAGGCAATTATATTATTTGTTTGTGGGATATTGCTTTAAAATAGTTTGCAATAATTTGGGGTTTTATTCAACAGGAAACCTCATTTTTTGCCATCCCTTTCGACATCAATGGAATTTTTTATGAATATTTACCTACAGTCACGATGGTCAGAATATTGATCATTTTATAATGTATCAATTTGTTTTTCTATGAAAAATGAATGTAAGTAATTTTTTATTAACCTACTCTATATTCCTGCACAAAATTATGACATGAACATCATTTTTTTATATAGTTTTCCTTTCATTTTGGATGGGCTTTTTTCACGGGAAAATCATGTAAGACGTAAGGAGCTTGTCATTTTAAAATTCATAAAAATACGATTTGCTTTACCTGTATTGCCAGCCACAAGATTGATGACGCTGAATGGAATGTACACAAAGCAATGGAGGCAGAGAGTGAGATTTTGTGAAGTTCTAGAATGTTTTTAGACATTTGGAAGTCAGGTTTGAAACGGTCAATGAAAATTTGCATGTTTGAGCAATACTTAAGAATAACAATGAAATCTTACCTTTAGAAATGTTTTTTTTTATTCAAAAGAGTAGAAAAAACGTATTCTGCACAAATTTTGTCCACTGGTACTAGCGTAGTGACGTCAATGTGTAGTTTCCCCGTGTGATAAGTTCAAACACAAATACCGAGCAAACCAACAAGATGACCGATGACTACAGTAGGATACATTTTAAAAGTATTTATGCATTTCAGCTGGAGCAGGTATTGTATTAACTACATACATTATACATTAAGTATTAGAATGTTATACATTAAGTATTGATGTATTTCAGCTGGAGCAGTTATTCTGTGGTAATGTGACCGAGCCCTGGGATACAAAGATGTTGTTAGAATGTTGTCGCCCCGATCATGGTTATACACACGACAGTCGTGCTGTTAAATCGTTGTTTGAGAATCTCAGTTCCTACGATATCAATGAACAGAGGGAGTTTCTACAGTTTGTTACCGGGTCACCTCGTCTTCCAGTCGGAGGTTAGTAACATTATAAATCATTGTTTGAGAATTTCAGTTCCTGTGATATCAATGAACAGAGGGAGTTTCTACAGTTTGTTACCGGGTCACCTCGTCCTCCAGTCAGAGGTTAGTAACATTATAAATCATTGTTTGAGAATCTCAGTTCCTATGATATCAATGAACAGAGGGAGTTTCTACAGTTTGTTACTGGGTCACCTCTTCTTCCAGTCGGAGGTTAGTAACATAATAAATTATTGTTTGAGAATCTCAGTTCCTATGATATCAATGAACAGAGGGAGTTTCTACAGTTTGTTACTGGGTCACCTCTTCTTCCAGTCGGAGGCTAGTAACATTATAAATCATTGTTTGAGAATCTCAGTTCCTATGATATCAATGAACAGAGGGAGTTTCTACAGTTTGTTACTGGGTCACCTCTTCTTCCAGTCGGAGGTTAGTAACATTATAAATCATTGTTTGAGAATCTCAGTTCCTATGATATCAATGAACAGAGGGAGTTTCTACAGTTTGTTACCGGGTCACCTCATCTTCCAGTCGATGGTTAGTAACATTATAAATTATTGTTTGAGAATCTCAGTTCCTATGATATCAATGAACAGAGGGAGTTTCTACAGTTTGTTACCGGGTCACCTCGTCTTCCGGTCGGAGGTTTGTAACATTATAAATCATTGTTTGAGAATCTCAGTTCCTATGATATCAATGAACAGAGAAAGTTTCTACAGTTTGTTACCGGGTCACCTCTTCCTCCAGTCAGAGGTTTGTAACATTATAGATCAGATGTCAGTATTCAACTATGACATTACAGTCTTACGGGTCTGCTGCAAATAATCATTTATAATAGGTCATAATTACGTACTTTATATTTAGAATAGAACTTAATTGGCAAAAATGTTAGAAAACTAACTTTTAAGAACTATAAGAAAGACATCAGCCAAAAGATGATATATTACATAATTTATTTGACTTTTTTTGCTTTCAGGTTTTAGAAGTCTGAATCCTCCATTGACAATAGTCAGAAAGACATTTGAAACCAACGATAATCCAGACAGTTTTCTGCCTTCTGTGATGACATGTGTTAATTATCTCAAATTACCTGACTATTCATCTGCACAAATCATGCGAGAAAAACTACAAAAAGCTGCAAAAGAAGGACAACTCTCATTCCATTTGTCATAACAAAAATTTGTGTGTGTGTGTGTGTGTGTGGATTGTTCTCGGTATGAAATCAAATTGTGATTGTGATTGTTATTTTCATGGTGGGAATTTTTTAAGATAATTAATATGCGGTCAATTTACTCCTGCTTTAATTTAGTTTTGTTAATTAGACAGATTTGGTAGATTTTGTCAATAGATGATTTTTTTCTGTTATTTGCATTACTAGTCAAATTGTTTATATTTTATGTAACCTCGACTTTAAAAAGTGAATAATGTATGTGTCAACTTGTCCATGTACAATAATGTATGTGTCAACTTGTCCATCTACAATAATGTATGTGTCAACTTGTCCATATACAATAATGTGTATGTCAACTTGTCCATGTACAATAATGTATGTGTCAACTTGTCCATGTACAATAATGTATGTGTCAATTTGTCCATGTACTGTTATGTATGTGTCAACTTGTCCATGTACAATAATGTATGTGTCAACTTGTCCATGTACCTTAATGTGTGTGTCAACTTGTACATGTACCATAATGTATGTGTCAACTTGTCCATGTACAATAATGTATGTGTCGACTTGTGATTGATTGTTAGATTTGGAGTAAAGCATCCGTGCAATATAACAGAATGAAGTAATTTGATTATGAGAGATCATGGTTTGCTATTATGTTTTCATTCTTTATATGTATTTAATTGGATAAACAATCATTTTTGTATGATGACATTGACCTATAATCTCATGCTATTACTTTTAAACATGTTTTATTTCAGAAAGGCACAGAGAAATATCCAGAAATAGTTGTATAAATAACAATAGACTGTAAAAACTAGCAAAGTTTGAAGATAAGAAGGTTTTTTTCATCCCCCATCAAATCTTATTGGTGTTTCTATAAATAATTTAATTTTGGATGTAACATATCTTCTCTGATTGGCTATCAGCTCATAGATATAACTTTGTCATGTGACTGTGATGTCATCATTTTTTTTTCATGATTTACTCCTTAAAAATGGAATTTAGAATTAAGTTATAAAGAATCAGTAATATATTTTTCTGTCTTTTTAGAATAACCTAAAATAAATGATGTGCATACTTTTAATTAATTCCTTATGTAGTCCACTAAAACTTTTCATTTTTGTTAAGATTTTAGAGATGATGGGCTCCCAAGACATATCAGAAATTCTTTTATAGCTGTAATCAAAATCTTATTTTAGGAATTGTATTGTATTTAAAAAAAAAACTACATTCAGAAAATAGAGGGAGGAACTCATCTTTGAGGAAATATGTTCTTTATTGAGAATAGTGTACTTTAAGATTATTATTATACTTAAATAAATACCAAAAATCTTAGTATTACTAGTAAAGACAGTGCTTGTAAAAAAAATAACATGCAGGCATATCCTAATAATTTATATTTGTTTTGTAGGTATATAGATCACATTTATATTGTTAGTATAATACATACAATTGACATTTTGTTTTCTTTATTTATTTCATATTTCAGTTTTATGTTGATATTTTATTTTTTCATCACTATCACAATGATCACATGCTACACAATAAGTTATGTTTAATTGTTTTGATGAAAACATGGAATGTCTTTTCTTTGAAAGGAAAATATCATTATTATGTTTGTTTGAATTGATAAAAACACAGGATGTCTTTTCTTGGAAAGGAAAATATCATTATTATGTTTGTTTGAATTGATAAAAACACGGGGATGTCTTTTCTTTCAAAGGGAAATATCATGATTATCCAGTGGCAGATGTATAAAATTTCATAAGAGGGGGGGGCTGCTTCTGTCATGCTTCAGTGATTCCCTATATAATCAACCAATTCAGATTTTCCTGAAATTGCAATAATTAATCCTGCATTTTAGTCCATTCTACCAAATTTGCAATAATAAATGTATGCAAAAATTTCTGATTTTACAGAAACAAATATCATTGAGATCTATATCTGGTATGTCAGTGATTCCCCATGATATTTAATTTAATAGAACTACTAAGCTTTAGTGATGTCATTTAATTCAATAAAGCTTCTAAGCTTCAGTGATGTCATTTATGTTTGGTTCAAGATAAAAACAAACCAGAGATCAGTTATTGACAATTGCTATTAATAAATTAATTGACCTTGATAAAACTAACCAGAGGTCATCTAGGGATGGTTGATTTTTATTTGTACAATTTCCTGAACATAAGTCAATGTATTCCTGGACAGACTATTGGCCAACAATGATTGGATTGTGCTTTGAAAAAGAACAGTTGGATGCAAGAGTAAAATTTGTGTGATTTTATACTGTAATGTTTTTACTTATTTAATTAAAACTGTTACTTGCTGTACAGTATAATGTAATGATTTGTACTTTTTTGTTACCTAATGATCTAGAGAAGATCTATATGTTGACCTAGAATGAATGACATTATATTGTTGGCTGTAGTATTTGACATAGAAGGTCTGTGTGTTTACTGAGAATGAATGACTGTTGGTTCATTATAAAACTTGTATTTGACAGACATAAAAAGTTTGATGTTGAAAAAAACTTTGTACAGAATAAAGTATTCTACGAATGTCTTCATTTTGTTTGAATAATGAGTAATATAAAGCATGCATCGATGATACAATCTAAACTATAAACTATAGGCTCCAATGGGGGTGTGTCGCTCACCAGATATATTTATTAAAATTAATGCATGAAATAATGCAACCGTTATACTTTTGCTATAGTTTCAGAGATATAAGTAAAAAGCTGCATTTCTCACCCCATGTTCTATTTTAACCATGTCTGCCATGTTGGTTGGCAGGCAGGGTCATCGGACACATTTTATAAACTAGATACCCTAATGTTGATTGTGGCCAAGTTTGGTTAAATTTAGCCTAGTAGTTTCAGAGGAGAAGATTTTTGTAAAAGTTAATGGACGCTGGATGACGACAACGGATGCCAAGTGATGAGAAAAGGTCACTTGGCCCATTGTGCCAGGTGAGCTAAATAGGGTTTGTAACTATACCCTATATAACAAAGTATATATTGTACAATGTTTTTGACCGGTCCATTCGTCTGTCAGTCCTGTTCTTGTTATCTCAACTCCTCTGAAACAACAATACAGAATTTCATGACACTTTGTAAGTAGATGGGACATTATATGTACCGGTAGATGTATATAAAAAAGAAGATGTGGTATGATTGCTAATGAGAAAACTTCCCACAAGAGACCAAAATGACTCGGAAATTAACAATTTTTGGTCACTGTACTGCCTTCAACAATGAGTAAAATCCATATCCCGTTTTCAGCTGTAGAAATGGCATATTGCCAGGAAATAACTATTCAATTTTTGTCTTGCCTGCAATGCAGAAAGCGAGTTGAAGGGATTGCTTTACAAGCAACTCAGGAGTCTGCTTCAGTGAGTGATAGGAACTAATTGTGATAGATAATTGATATTGAGTATGAAGTATCATTACTGTTAGTACAGTTTAACAACTTCAAGGTCTAGTGACTGAATAAATAAGCAATTTTCGTTATAAAGTTTTCTGCTGAAGTAAGTTTAATAGGATTTTATTGTGATACATCATTGCTACCATTTGATACAAGTATGTAGATGTACAGTTCTTGTCTAGGAGATAAGTATGTACATGTACAGTTCTTGTCTTGAAGAAAGTATGTACATGTACAGTTCTGGTCTTGGAAAAAGTGTGTACATGTACAGTTCTTGTCTTGGAGAAAGTGTGTACATGTACAGTTCTGGTCTGGAGGATTAATATGTACATTTACAGTTCTTGTCTTGGAGATAAGTATCTACATGTATTGTTCTGGTCAGGGAGATAAGTATGTTCATGTACAGTTCTTGTCGGGAGATAAGTATGTACAGTTCTGGTCGGGGAGATAAGTATGTACAGTTCTGGTCCGGGAAATAAGTATGTTCATGTACAGTTCTGGTCTGGGATAACGTATATACATGTACAGTTCTGGTCTTGGAAATAAGTATGTAGATGTACAGTTCTTGTCTAGGAGATAAGTATGTACATGTACAGTTTTTGTCTTGGAGTACAGTTTTGGTCTGGGATAACGTATATACATGTACAGTTCTGGTCTTGGAAATAAGTATGTACATGCACAGTTCTGGTCTTTGAGATAAGTATGTACATGCACCGTTCTGGTCAGGGAGATAAGTATGTCCATGTACAGTTGTTGTCTGGGAGATAAGTATGTACATGTACAATTCTTGTCTTGGAGATAAGTATGTATATGTACCGTTCTTGTCTTGGAGATAAGTATGTACATGTACAGTTCTTGTCTTGGAGATAAGTATGTATATGTACAGTTCTTGTCTTGGAGATAAGTATATACATGTACAGTTCTGGTCTGGTCAGGAAGGTCAGTATGTACAGTTCATGTCTGGTCAGGAAGGTTAGTATGTACAGTTCAGATCTGGTCAATAATGTCAGTATGTACATTTCAGGTCTGGTCAGGAATGTCAGTATGTACAGTTAAGGTCTGGTCAGGAATGTCAGTATGTACAGTTCAGGTCTGGTCAGGAATGTCAGTATGTACAGTTCAGGTCTGGTCAGGAATGTCAGTATGTACAGTTCAGGTCTGGTCAGGAATGTCAGTATGTACAGTTCAGGTCTGGTCAGGAATGTCAGTATGTACAGTTCAGGTCTGGTCAGGAATGTCAGTATGTATAGTTCAGGTCTGGTCAGGAAGGTCAGTATGTACAGTTCTGGTCTGGTCAGGAATGTCAGTATGTATAGTTCAGGTCTGGTCAGGAAGGTCAGTATGTACAGTTCTGGTCTGATCAGGAAGGTCAGTATGTACAGTTCATTTCGGGTCAGGAAGGTCAGTATGTACAGTTCAGGTCTGGTCAGGAATGTCAGTATGTACAGTTCAGGTCTGGTCAGGAATGTCAGTATGTACAGTTCTGGTCTGGTCAGGAAGGTCAGTATGTACAGTTCAGTTCTGGTCAGGAATGTCAGTATGTACAGTTCAGGTCTGGTCAGGAATGTCAGTATGTACACTTCAGGTCTGGTCAGGGAGTATATCTGCATGCTGCACTAGCATATTCTAAAGTATGCTTGAAGAGGGACATGTATGTTTTTATGCCCCACCTACGATAGTAAGGGAAATTATGTTTTCTGGTCTGTAGATCCGTTCGTTCGTTCGTCTGTCTGTTTGTCTGTTCGTCCGTTCGTTCGTCCGTCTGTCTGTCACGCTTCAGACTAAAGTTTTTGTTCAAGGTAGTTTTTGATGAAGTTGAAGTCCAAGCAACTTGAAACTTAGTATACGTGTTCCCTATAATATGATCTTTCTAATTTTGATGCCAAATTAGAGTTTTATCCTAATTTCACAGTCCACTAAACATAGAAAATAATAGTGCGAGTGCGGCATCCGTGTATATTCTTGTTTTGACATGTCTTTAATTGACTTGTTTGAGATGTTCACATTCCTTTTTAAGAAACTGATGGTGTTGTTAGCTTTGGAGCAGATGGTGCTTATGCGTTAATCCAATCTAAGATCTGATGAATTAGTGCATCTCAGGCATTTAGCTGATGTTACATGTTCAAGGTTATGGCCATGGAATGTGTAATTGTACTTAGGTTGAGTTCGCTTCTTGGAGATGGTGAGTACATTATATTTGTCAGGATGGGGGTTAAGCCACGTTGCTTCCCGTACAGCTGGTCAAAGTCCTTTGTACGTTTGCAGCATCTGCATTGGATGATATTGTGACGTAACTTTGAAGCAATAGTATCATCATTTAAAAGTCGAAAGGTTGATTGAATCCATTGGGGCATGTCGTATATATAATAAAAAGAAGGTTAGGTCCGAGGACGGCTTGTGGTACGCCGGACTCTATTGAAATGGAAGTCGGTGTTTAACCCTCTACTTCTTCTGAATGTGTTCTATCACTGAGGAAGTTGTTTATCCACTCATTTGTTTTAGTGTTTATCCCATATTGTGCTTCAGTTTGTGGATGAGAAGGCTATGACTAACCTTATCATATGCTTTGGAGCCGGCAAAATAGAGCCAACGAAGCTATTTTGCTGAGCCGGTAAAATAGCCCCACTTGAAGACACAGACGTTTGTGAAGTGGACCCCCCTTTTTTAATTACGATTTTCATATTTTATTTGAAAATATTTTTTTTCATATTTCAACTTATATTATCTTTAGTTTTACTTATTTAACGTGTTCAAAGTCTTTGCAATGCAATTTAACAATATTAGTAAATAATATGCATTGAAAATACTTTGAAAACCTTAAATAAGTAAATCAAAGTCAATATATAAAGCATATGAAAAAATAAAATCTGAAAATCTGATATGAAAATCAAAATGAAAAAAAAAGGGGAGTCTACTCCACACACGCCCTAGGCTGTGTCCTAAGAGGCTATTTTGCCGAAAACTGCCTCATTTATATCAATATAAAATGATAACACACTTAAAGTTTAATACAAAAGCACTGTGATCTACATGTATATCTGATACCATTATAACTGCATTAAGCCGGACCAAAAAATAAATAATTTATAAAATGGATTTTCTTAACCAGAACGGAATCCGCGGGTCCGTTCGCCCTGATTCATGTTCGCACAGGTCCCTATTCGCCCTGATACCTGTTCGCCCAGGGTCCATTCGCCCTGATTTTTATTTTTTCTAGTTTTTGTCTAGTCGCATTGTTTAAAGTATTTGAACAAAATATGTTAAAGTTGGTTTTTTTTTAAATTGACAGAATATTTATATTGCCGCAATCAATTTATCATTTTCCCTTTGATTTGCAGAGTAGAATACTGGAATACAATGTATTCATCTTTATTGATATTTGTTAACAAAATAAGTGTATTCAGTCAATCACGAATGTATAGAAGAAGTATGACTAGTCTTAGACTAGAGTATAAATAAATGAACTTGTAAATTTTATCCGTTTCATAATTTACAGTTGTACATCATTGTTTTTATTAATTTCAAGCTGAATATTTTATCAATTATTATTAATCCACCAAAAGACAATAAAAGTTAGAAGAGACAAGAATACCACTTTTGTCAAAGATCTTTGATAATGGAAACCTGATCCTAGCCAAAGTTGCAACTTCGTTTCCAATTGATCTTATCCAACTAATTATCAATCCGTTCTGTTATGTAGACATTAATGCAAACAGAGCTGTTTTTGAGGAAACCAGCAACATTTTGGAACCCCTGTGTAGACAGTTGCTTTATAATATGCATAACAAACGCTATGCTTAATTAGCTAATATAGATCAGCAAGGCAGTAGAAAATCTAACTTCTAATTGCCTAATAGTGTAGTTTAGAAAGATTGGCCTTGCAAGTACATAACGGGCACACATGGTCCCAGAATGAGTTGTTTTTGTATTCAAAGAACATTTAGTTTTATTTCTATCAAAGATTTTTCTTATGTTTTATTTGTGTAATAAGAATAAGAATAAGAATAAGAATAAGAATTTTATTAGTATAAAATCCAAACAATAGGATTGTTACTAAAATATACGACAAAAACAAACAAACAGACAGTGGCATATTAAATACAAAACGATAGTCATTAAACACTACAAACATGTAGCATTGAAAGAAAAACAAAAACATAGATTATTAGTATTAATTATAATACTATTTTTGACAGCATGCCTCCTCTTTAAAATTATCATCAATTAAAATATTATGCCTATGTTACAAAAAATATGTTATAATATATATAACATTATATGTAACATAAATTCTTGAGGTGGCGGAAATTTTTTATATTTTAATATATGAAGTGATGCGCGTTGTATTGTGTTATATTGCGTATTGACATTTTCCTCTGTGTGAATGGAGGTGTGCCTTGATTGGCAGAACTACGATTACAGATTACAGAATTATCACAATAATCAGTGATTCGAATTATTTTGTCATTGAACAATTAATATGGGCGAACGAACTCAGAGCGAATGGACGTAGGGCGAACATGTTATTAGGGCGAACGGTCCCGATACCACAAGGACAGAACAAAATGGCGAAACAGCACAGGGGACGAAACATTTTACTGTTTCTTACAAACGTGTGATTGATTTAGACGTATAAAATTTCTTAATTTCTTTTCGGAAATGCATAGAATTTCCGTAATTCCCGAGAAAACACTAAAGAAAATAGAAAGTTTCCTTATTTGTTCGATGGTGAATTAAAAAAATCTCTGTTGGTTATGGGAGCGTTACATGGAACTACTGGATTTTGTAAGTTTTACGAATAGTCACAGGGAACGAGCATGTATTCATGCTTAGTGAATAGTGTTGCCATCTGAGTTTCCTACCATCTAGCAAGAGGAACATAGCCAAAAAATAAAAAGACAAACAGACACATAATAGTGCACAAGACCCAACATAGAAAACTAAAGACTACAAATGTAGCAACATAAACCCCACCAAAATCTGAGGGTGATCTCAGGTGCTCGGGAAGGGTAAGCAGATCCTGCTCCACGTGTGGCACCGGTCATGTTGCTCATGCTATTAATATGAGGTAGGCATTACCTGTGAATGGGGATGAAGTCTGTATTTTTTTTTTAATTCGAACAAGTTGATAAAAGCATTAAAAGAAATGGACATACTGTAACGTTTCCGATATTGGTTCTGTTGTTAGGGATTTAGTTGTGACGTCATATTCAATGTAATTAAAGAAACTCTGTTATCCAGGTAACATTTTTTATTATATCCAATGATTGGGTGTTGAATTCCTTCCTATATTTGTTGATATGTTGATAAATATACATTTTGTTCAAAGTCTCATGCAAACAAGACCGGAAACGGAAGTAGATCTGAAAAGAAAGTTAACGATTTTTAGTTCATTAGTAGAATGAAAAATTTGGGAAATTTTCCTGAATTTTTTTTTTTTTTTTGATTTTTCTACCATAAGTGGGGACTTTGTCCCCATATAAACCAGGTAAATAGTCTAATTCTGTAGTTCACATTTGTGGTGAAAAGGCCTAAAATAAAATATTGTTTGTTTCCCGAAACCTGACCGACAATGCAAAAATGGTCCGACTCACAAAATTTTATTATCAAAACTAAGTCAAATACTATTTTATTCATTTCTGATTTTCAGGCTTGCCGAATCGACTGATATTGTTCAGGCTTTTAGAAAAAATGAAATTATTTCCTTATCTCTCACCCACACCTGGCTTGGCAGGGTCGGGATTGGGGAAACAAACAATTTATTAATTTAGGCCAAAGGGAAGTGGATAATTTGTAGTTAAAACATAACGAATATATCGGATATCATCTGTGAAACGGTTATTCAATAATAGTCAACCAACTCATGATGATTTCAACTTCACCATTTTGAACTATTGGTTTAAAAAGTAAAATCACAAAAATACTGAACTTAGAGGAAGATCAATTGGGAAAGTCCATAATCACATGGCAAAATCAAATAACAAAACGCATCAAAAACGAATGGACAAAAACTGTCATATTTAATAGCTTCCTTGTGAGCAGCAACCCTCTATCAAGGAAATCATGATAGGAAATACAAGCAGAGAATATCCTATCAATTGGGAGATATATACTCTGTGTGCAGGCGCTACTGGAATGTTGCTACATAGAAATGGAAAGTTCATCTCTTTTGTTGTAAAGATTTGTTTTCAACCTATATACATGATCATAATGATTTTCACATGTGAGTGTTGCGTTTAGAATACTGAAGTACACATGTACATAGATAGATCTTGAAACTGCTCTTCAAAACCTTGCACTTTTAAAATATTATATAATATGTGCTGTTCTTTCTTAGTCATGTTAGTCCTTGTGTTGATGCCAGGAATGTTGACATATCTGATGCAGTGTATGTTTAATGTGTTCAACTGTTTCATCATTTCTTTTCTTTCTTGTTGGTATAAACGAATTTACACTTTTGGTATTAAGCTGAATTTTTTCTCCAAATGACCTTAGATCGCCTCCAAATAACCTTTTGATGTCAAGCAACAATCACTTACAAGTCTATTGTGACGTCAAATTTTTTGAATTGTTATGTCAAAGTTTACGGGAACCTGTGTGATTCTACGTAATGGCGGACAAATTTGCATACAAGTGTAAATATGTCTATTGCCTGCAGTTGAATAAATATATATGACATAATCTTCATTTTGCTGAAGTCAACGGCCTTTATATGGTTGAAGTAGAAGAAGTGTTCTTTATTTTCTTCTTCACTACGTTGATTTAGTCATATGACTAGAGGGATTGACTTATTTCATGGCAGCACTTATTTAGTTGGCTATAGGTTAGTCTGTTCTTAGTTCTTAGAGAATTCTTCCTGTTACTATGATTTCAGGCTCAGGTATTATATACATTTGTATTTATGGTGGGTTCCAGGGATGACTATTTCATAAGAGTATACATTTTTAAGAAAGTATAATATACACACAGAGATTACAATTTGCAATACAATGTACATCAGTATACATGAAAACAGCCTTAATTTTAAAATGCCATTGACAGACACTTCTACTCATCTCATAATTATAAACTATTGACAGACACATTCTCCATTTGTCCTGTTGTCCCAGCTTATCACAAGGATAAATTGTAGATCAAAAGGGATTGCTATTGCAAATAGCTGCAAAATTTTGTATATGTATATGACAGACGCACAGTGTTCTATCCATCAAACATGTGGCATAATATCAAGATCAAGAAAAAATAAATATATGAAGTCATTAAACCCGCATTAGTTTCTTTAATAATGTCTTCCCTATGTCAAAGGAGGATGCTAACAACATGAATAATAACTACTCTAAAAAAAAAAAAGAAAAAAAAGAAAATTAACCTTTGATTATCCTGTGTTTTCCAAATAGATAGATTGCTAAGGGCATGATAAATACAATATCATTAAACATTGTTAAATGACTAATAAATTGAATTATTATAATATTTAGTGAGAGCATGATAAATACAGTATCATTAGATGACTAATGAATTGAGTTAAGGGCATGATAATAAATACAATATCATTAAATGACTAATGAATTTAGTTATGTTATAAAACTTATATTGAAAATGATACAGGTAAAGATTTTGTATTTTTCAGACAAATCTCCGTCCAGTAAAGGATTACTGACTGCTACATTATTATCATCATTTGCCTTAAACTTCCCATTTCAACAATACAGACATTATTTCTGGTATAATCCACACCTAATTGTAGAAAAACAACAGGTATTTATTTTTTCAACTTATTTTGAATTTATGAAAATAAGAAGTGGTGGTAGATTGTCAACCTAAGGTAAGAAGCAAGATCCTTTTCATTTTGTTTTTTTTTGGGGGGGGGGGGGGATTTTTGTTTCAAAGAACCATATTTAAATAAGAACTAGGGTTAACAGCTGAAGGACGCCTCAGGGTGCGGGAGTTTCTCGCTACATTGAAGACCAATTGGTGGCCTTCGGCTGTTGTCTGCTCTATGGTCGGGTTGTTGTCGCTTTGACACATTCCCCACTTCCATTCTCAATTTTATTGTAATCTTGAATTAAAATTATGTAGGATCATTATAATCCCTTTTCCTGTAAAGTAATATATTTATTTCTGTCAAACTTTAATGACCTACATTATTTAGATTTTTTTTGTCAATCCTTCGACTTTTGGCGAAAAAGCGAGACATAGCAATTCTACATTCTGTTGTCGGCGTTGTCCACAAATACTTTATTTGGCTTTTTTAACTTTTTTGGATTCGAGCGTCACTGATGAGTCTTTTGTAGACGAAACGTGCATCTGGCGTATATATAAACTTTAGTCCTGGTATCTATGATGAGTTTATTCACTCTGTGGTAAATGTTTTTGAAATTTTAATAACTTTCTTAAACTATCCTGGATTTCTACCTGTAAACCAAACTTGGAAAGAGGCTTGTTTATGATCATAAGATAGTATCCAGAAGTAAATTTTGTAAAAAAAAAAAATCCTGCTTATCTGTTTTTATGCCCGATTTATGGGCACTATGTTTTCTGGTCTGTGCGTCCGTCTGTTCGTTCGTCCGTCTGTCCCGTTTCAGGTTAAAGTTTTGATTAAAGTTTTGGTTAAAGTTTTTGGTCGAGGTAGTTTTTGATGAAGTTGAAGTCCGATCAACTTTAAACTTAGCAACATGTTCCCTATTATATGATCTTTCTAATTTTAATGCCAAATTAGAGATTTTATGCCATTTTCACGGTCCACTGAACATAGAAAATGATAATGAGAATGGGGCATCCGTGTACTTGGGACACATTCTTGTTTACTTATACATTGTTATAAGTGGACTTAGTTTTTCTGACTGTTAGTATTACATTCATTCTGTCAAGTCTGTGGTTAAAGTTTTCAAAATTTTAATAACTTTCTTCAACTTTTCTGGATTTCTTCCAAACTTGAACAGAAGCTTGTTAATGATCATAAGATAGTATCTTGAAGTAGATTTTGTAAAAAAAAATCCTGTTTATCTGTATTTCACTTGTAAATGGACTTAGTTTTTCTGCCAGTAAACATTACATTCACTATGTGGTCAAAGTTTTAAAGTTTTAATAACTTTCTTCAACTATCCTGGATTTCTACCAAACTTGGACTGCAGCTAGTTTATGATCATAAGATAGTATAAACTAAAAGCAAAGTTTCTTCCAGTTAACATTACATACAGTTTGCAGTTAAAGTTCTTAAATTTATTACATTCATAAAGTAGGCAAGACACTGGGTTCCGCAGAACCTTTACATATTTCTTTATACTGAAAATCCCAATTATTTAAAGAATGTGCAGGATTCCTGAGAAACTTACTAAATAATTAAGCCTTGTTCATCACAAACTTCATCTTCTTTTGTAGTCATTTTTCTTTATTTTCCAGTTATGGAGAATATTTTCATCAAAGGTAGCTTACTTGGATCTCAAAGACATGTGTTGCTGTTCCATTCTAATGTACTACTTTAGAATATTTGAGAGGCGATATGGTTCAAGAAAATTTTTGGTAGGTTGACAGTGTTACTCACATTGTGACAAAAGTAATTCAGTCTCCTTTAACTTTATGTACCCAAATATATTGTGTATAGGCCCCCCTGTTATATACCTCTATTTGGTATTTCTGGTTACCGGAAATGTAGGACAGTTAGTGTCGTCTGTCACCCATGTGTTTGATAAAATGGCTGTGGAATAAAATTTAGATATCGATATTCAAAAGCGTGACTTCAATCTCATTAGTCCCCCGAAGACAACAAAAAGGATTGAGGCCCACGACATGGTGGAGGACTTAAAAAGGCTTTTAGCGTAAATATTATTTTTTTTTCGTGATATTGTTGGTGAACCTTTTTTTTAAAACACGTGGTAAATGACAAAATCAGCTAAACAAGCAGATCCATAGGCTGGAGTCCTCACAGACAAGTTTTCCTTTTGATTATATGCCGGTAATTTTGAGTGATAGTAAAGCAAGATTTTTACAGAATGAAGTTAATTCTAGGACAGAACGGAAAATTCAGTGGTGGTTTAAAAGTGGTGCATCCGCGAACAACCAATTGTAGTACCTTAAAGACAATTTGGAACTTAAATTACAGATACATCCTAAAATATTACTTTATGTTTGGCTAGGAACGTGTGATCTCACAACAAAAGATGGTAAATTTATTTCTTTAAAATCAAGAGATAATTCAAATGTTAATCAATTGACATAAATTTACAAAGAAATTCATGCTTTTATATCAGATTTTGTGACGGTAAAACTTGCCTTTCTAGAATTACTGTACTATTTAATTTTTCATTGGAATGCCTATAAAAATCATGCTACTCCTGGACCGTTTAAAAATGACGATCACTTGTTGATTGAACAAATTGATGCAGTAAACAGCTTTATCTGTGAAACCATCATGTTACTACGAAAATATTCACCACAATTCAATTTTTTTATTGACGAAATTAATCCTTGTCCAGCTCTTGCCAGACTGTCAGAATTTGTGAATTGTCACAAAAGGACTGCATTTAAGCATGAATAATTGGGAAATTCAGAAAATATAATTCAGTGATAACTGTATCGCCAGTACTACCTACATGTACAGTGTAGTTTCTTAAAATTTTTTCTCACAGTAAGCCAAGCCATTTCATTTTTTGATGTTAATTTGTCTTAAACAATTGGTATCAGATAAGGTATCGCCAGTTAATTTTCAATTGCCTTTCATATTAAAATTTTAATATAGTTTATGTGGAAGAACCTGTTTATTTTTCTTCTCAAGTTATGAAATTGTCGTAGATAAAACTTAGTTTTTCTTGTTTTGGTGATGATTGCATCGCTAAACAGAAATTACACTCCGTTTAAAAATAGCAAAGGTTGCATGCTTTATAAAGTGATGATTGCATGGCTAAACTGAAATTACACTTTGTTTATCAATAGCATGGATTGGATTTCTTAAAACATTTAGTTTCGAGCTTTATAAAGTGATGATTGCATTGCTCAAATTATTTACACTCCGTTAAGCAATACCCATGGTTGGACTTTTGTTCTGCTGTTTTGGTGATGATTGCATCGCTAAATTTACATACCTTAGATCGCGAGATGTGAGCAGTTGCAGTTATACCCTGATTTTCAACTATGGACTATGCAGAAGGACATAATCTTCTTGATTTGTGACGTTTTTGGTGATGATAGCATCGCTGTTATTGCATTATACTAATTTGTCAAATGTACTTTTATTTACTGTTATTTTCGTATGATATTACGATTGATTGTTGTGATTTTATCTTAAAGGTAGACATTTTTATCATATGTTACATTCAAAAAGTATATATATTATGAAGCTAGATGGGCATTAATATGAACTAGATGTGTTACATGCAACAGAATTGAAAAGTTTTTCAAATACTTGCGAAAGCTTTTCTCAGTTGAATATATAACGGTGTACAGAGTGTTAGTGTCTGCTAGAGTGAAAACCTGTACATTTTCTATAACATTGTTTATTGAGACTGAGAGTGTATGTATATATGTCTATCAAAAATATTTCCTAGGAACTTTTGGCTACTTGTATAAGTGTGTGTGTGATAGTGTTATACTAGATTGTGTTATTTAAAATAATTATATTAAGAGTTTCTGGTCTCTGCTAGCATCGCTGTGATTAGAGCACAAATTGTCACTAATATATAGCAAACTTAAGAGTTCAGTCAACTGTATGAAATGTTTATTAATCTTTTATTATATATATGTAAGTACAAACAAAACTGGGTCCATGTACGGAGTCTGAGACGAAGTTGGTGATGCCAGAGTGAGAAATTGTGTATACCAATTTGAAATGTATTTTTGTTTTGCTTATTGTATTGTTTTATTGCTGTCTGCATTTCCAGTGACCAGACCAAAATTTTTCAAATTTTATATTTGGGCAGGGGATGTTATATACCTCTATTTGGTGTTTCTGGTTACCGGAAATGTAGGACATAATTTAGCCCGTTTATTGTATTTTACGGGACTGTATACCTTTTTATGTTTGTCGGCGGCGGACAGTCAGTGTCGTCTGTCACCCATGTGTTTGATAAAATGGCTGTAGAATAAAATTTAGATATCAATATTTAAAAGCGTGACTTCAATCTCATTAGTCCCCCCAAGACAACAATTAGGATTGAGGCCCACGACCCCCCCTCCAAACTATTTGATTTAAGTTTTTTATTCTACATTGATCTATTGATGTTGTCCCTTAAGGCACAGAATATAATTAAATCTCTTTCTGAAAGAGAGGCGATCGCGAGAGAAACCAGAGGTACATTCAAATTCATAAATCAAAAGTAGGTGGATAAAATTATATTTTAACCAATTTATTTATGTACATGGTAAAATTTAAGATAAATAAACCCTTACTGGTTCCTTTATGTACAAAATACTCTCATTTCTCATTTCCCTATGTAATTCTTAGAAGTGTACAGCTTATTTTTAGTCCCCTACCGACAAAGTAGAAAGGTGACTTAAGGTTTGCACTCTGTCCGTCTTTCTGTCTATCTGTCCATCCGTCAGTCTGGCAAATCAGTTTTCCAGACTTTTTTCTTTTTGTTTGAAGATAATGATTTGATAGCTGGTGTATTGTTTTATCATGACAAGTTACAGGTCAAGTTAAATTTTCACAATTTTAAAAGCTTTTCTCCTTGTTCTTTTCAAGTCCTTTCCATAGAATTTAATTTTTGATGAAATGCTTATTACTTACTAGATTTCTGTTTAAAGGGAAATAACTAATTTTTTCAAAAGATTTGTATAAGACAGTGTATTAAGAAAAATCACATTTTGGATTTTTTTCCATTTCTTTAGTAAATTGTTTGAAGAATTTAGTGGTAGGTTTGTTTGTTTATCTTATGTAGTTTACACCATGACAAGTTATTGATCAAGTTAGAATTTTGTTCCATTACAATGAATTTTTAACTGGTAGGGGACTATGTATTGCCATGTAATACTCACAGAATGCTTGATTATAACTTAATTATACAACTAACAGAGCCCCAATTGTTTGACATGTTTTCTCATTTGATTTTGCCATTTGATTAGGGACTTTATGTTTTGAATTTCTATCAGAGTTCAGTATTTTTGTGATTTTATTTTTCACTATCATTATTACAATAAAGGTATACACAAAGTTTACTAGTTTAGTTCAAAACAAATATTCATTATGTTGACTACTGACTTGGATACCTAACAACCCAACAATGAAAGATCCAAAAGCCATCTTGAGCATTTTGAGGGCTACATATATTTTTCAACAAAAGTCAGGTGTCTATACAATGTGTTCACCTCTTAATCACCATCAGTCAAGTGTCTATACAATGTGTTCACCTCTTAATCACCATCAGTCAGGTGTCTATGCAATGTGTTCACCTCTTAATCACCATCAGTCAGGTGTCTATACAATGTGTTCACCTCTTAATCACCATCAGTCAAGTGTCTATACAATGTGTTCACCTCTTAATCACCATCAGTCAAGTGTCTATACAATGTGTTCACCTCTTATTCTCCATCAGTCAGATGTTTAAACAATGTGTTCACCTCTTAATCACCATCAGTCAGGTGTCTATGCAATGTGTTCACCTCTTAATCACCATCAGTCAGGTGTCTATGCAATGTGTTCACCTCTTAATCACCATCAGTCAGGTGTCTATGCAATGTGTTCACCTCTTAATCACCATCAGTCAGGTGTCTATGCAATGTGTTCACCTCTTAATCACCATCAGTCAGGTGTCTATACAATGTGTTCACCTCTTAATCACCATCAGTCAGGTGTCTATACAATGTGTTCACCTCTTAATCACCATCAGTCAGTTGTCTATGCAATGTGTTCACCTCTTAATCACCATCAGTCAAGTGTCTATACAATGTGTTCACCTTTTAATCATCATCAGTCAGGTGTCTATGCAATGTGTTCACCTCTTAATCACCATCAGTCAGGTGTCTATGCAATGTGTTCACCTCTTAATCACCATCAGTCAGGTGTCTATACAATGTGTTCACCTCTTAATCATCATCAGTCAGGTGTCTATACAATGTGTTCACCTCTTAATCACCATCAGTAAGTTGTCTATACAATGTGTTCACCTCTTAATCACCATCAGTCAGGTGTCTATACAATGTGTTCACCTCTTAATCATCATCAGTCAGGTGTCTATACAATGTGTTCACCTCTTAATCACCATCAGTCAGGTGTCTATACAATGTGTTCACCTCTTAATCACCATCAGTCAATCTTGTTAAATAATAGGCATTTTTATTTAAAAATTACAAGAACATGAAGAATTATCTAAAAATGGTATATATTGTAAGAACTTCAAGAAAAAATAAAAGGTTTGGAAAATTGAAGGGTAGTGACTTATATCTATCAGCTCATTTGATTCATGTTATTTATGTTATTAATATCTACATTTAAGTTTCTCATACATTAACCAATGTAGGTTGAATGAGAAATGTAAACGAACATTTTGTTATTTGTATGTTATATCTTTTTATGCCCCCCCCCCCCCAACGAAGTTGTCGGTGCCATATAGTTTTACCCTTGTCCGAAATTCGGTAATTCCAATATTCCGTTATTCCAATATTTCGTAATTCTGATATTCCGTAATTCCGATACATGTATTCCGAAATTCTGTAATTACGTCAATCTGTCATTCCACAACAAACCATTATACAGAGTTGTTTTCCAAACGCCTTCAGATATCGGGCTGATTTTTGTTATGTAAGTTAACCATGATGAGTTACAGATCAAGTTTAAGTTTTGTTCTGCTCCACTAATATTTGCCGAAATAACAGACTTTGGACTTTGAGAAATTGTTGAAAATCACAGTTATACAGACTTTTTTTTCTAAACGCCTTCAGGTATTGGGCTGATTTTTGATATGTGAGTTAACCATGATGAGTTACAGATCAAGTATAAGTTTTGTTCCGCTTCGCTAATTTTTGCTAAAATTACAGGCTTTGGACTTTGATAAATTATTGAAAATCATAGTTATATGGATTTTTTTTTATATATACCCCTCCAGATTTTGAGCTGATTTTTGATATGTGAGACTACCATCATGTTTGTGTCCACATGTGTTATTGAAATTGCAGATTTTCTATTTTTGGAACAGGGCCATTCGTGTGGCTTTGACACATCTAGTTTCAATTAAATTTTGTACTTACAGATTGAAAAATTGAGAGAGATCTGATCTAAAAATTTTTAATCCAATCTTAAAGACACTAGTTTTCTGTGGCTTACATTTGAATGCAAATTACTTTTATTATATTTTATTTACAGTCCTATATGTTGTCAACAGCTATTATATCAACAGCCTTAGAACTATCTGTGATTTATTTACTCCAACATTTACAGATCAAATTACAACCTTTGCCGTCAGGACCGTAAGTTTTATTTTATAAGTTAACTATTATTCTAACTTAAAACAAATACATAAAAAAATAGTTAAATATAGGTGTCAATGACTAAAAAGATAACTTCACATAAGTGTCAACAACTAAAAAGATAGATAAACATAGGTGTCAGTGATTTTAAAAAGATAACTAAACATAAGTGTCAGTGATTTTAAAAAGATAACTAAACATTAGTGTCAACAACTAAAAAGATAACTAAACATAAGTGTTAGTGATTTTAAAAAGATAACTAAACATAAGTGTCAACAACTAAAAAGATAGATAAACATAGGTGTCAGTGATTTTAAAAAGATAACTAAACATAAGTGTCAGTGATTTTAAAAAGATAACTAAACATAGGTGTCAATGACTTAGAAGATAGTTAAACATAAGTGTCGATGACTAAAAAGATAGTTAAACATAGATGTCAATGACTTAAAAGATAACTAAACATAAGTGTCAATGATTTTAAAAAGATAACTAAACATAAGTGTCGATGATTTTAAAAAGATAACTAAACATAAGTGTCAATGACTTAGAAGATAGTTAAACATACGTGTCAATGACTAAAAAAATAGTTAAACATAAGTGCTAATGACTAAAAAGATAGATAAACATAAGTGTCAATGATTTTAAAAAGATAACTAAACATAAGTGTCAACAACTAAAAAGATAACTAAACATAAGTGTCAGTGATTTTAAAAATATAACTAAACATAGGTGTCAATGACTTAAAAGATAGTTAAACATAGATGTCAATGACTAAAAAGATAGTTAAACATAGATGTCAATGACTTAAAAGATAACTAAACATAAGTGTCAATGATTTTAAAAAGATAACTAAACATAAGTGTCAACAACTAAAAAGATAACTAAACATAAGTGTCAGTGATTTTAAAAAGATAACTAAACATAGGAGGTGTCAATGACTTAGAAGATAGTTAAACATAAGTGTCAATGACTAAAAAGATAACTAAACATAGGAGGTGTCAATGACTTAAAAGATAGTTAAACATAAGTGTCAGTGACTAAAAAGATAACTAAACATAGGAGGTGTCAATGACTTAGAAGATAGTTAAACATAAGTGTCAGTGACTAAAAAGATAACTAAACATAGGAGGTGTCAATGACTTAGAAGATAGTTAAACATAAGTGTCAGTGACTAAAAAGATAACTAAACATAGGAGGTGTCAATGACTTAGAAGATAGTTAAACATAAGTGTCAGTTACTAAAAAGATAGATAAACATAAGTGTCAATGACTAAAATAGATAACTAAACATAAGCATCAATGACTAAAAAGATAGTTAAACATAAGTGTCAGTGACTAAAAAGATAACTAAACATAGGAGGTGTCAATGACTTAGAAGATAGTTAAACATAAGTGTCAGTGACTAAAAAGATAGTTAAACATAAGTGTCAGTGGCTAAAAAGATAACTAAACATAGGAGGTGTCAATGACTTAGAAGATAAATAAACATAAGTGTCAATGACTTAAAAGATAAATAAACATAAGTGTCAATGACTAAAAAAGATAGATAAACATAAGTGTTAATGACTTAAAAGATAAATAAACATAAATGTCAATGACTAAAATAGATAACTAAACATAAGCGTCAATGACTAAAAAGATAAGTAAACATAAGCGTCAATGACTAAAAAGATAAGTAAACATAGGTGTCAATGACTTAGAAGATAGTTAAACATTAGGAGATACTTGAATACAGAAAATTAATTTAGCATGTATTGTAATTCAACACTCCCTGCCTGCTTGTTTATTTACTTCAAGATCATTTATGATATTTATGATACACAAAGAAGAAAATTAAGCATTCCTGACATTTTGTATGCTTTCAAATACACAGATCATTTATTACATAGAGGCAGTTATCCTGAGGTAAAATACATAAGTTATAGCATGTTTGACACCTACGCTGTTATTGAAGTCAAATAATTTACTAAGTTCTTTGATTCAACAGTAAAATATTCCACTACGTTTGTGACACAGATTCGATGGAAGAGAGTGACACAGATTCGATGGGAGAGAGTGACATTTAAAATAAAGACTGACAAATTATTTTAGGTTGAAATTTAAAAAAAAAAGTAAGATTTGAATAAATGGAAGAGATTGAAAGGGCTTAAAATCGGGAGATTTTGACCTACGCCAGAAAGAAAATATATTGAGAAAAGTATAAAGTAAATTTGGGGGTAAGTAATGAATGAAAAAAAGCATATAAAAGTATACATTTAAATAAATTCTCCTGCATTGAAACTTTACCACAAATCATATAAGGAATTTGTCATTGAATTGTAAAAAAATAATAAGCTATACTTTATGGTACTTGAATGTATCGTGTTGTCTACAGACAATATGTCATCATGGTACTATAAAATTTATCTGATTTATTTATAGGCTATGTATGCTATATCCGCTGTTTATTCCATACTATTGTGAAGTACCGCGAGTGGTATTTGGACATATCTTTGGTATACCAATGACTGGGAAGTCATTTCATTATATACTAGGACTTCAGGTTAGATTTAACTTTCTTTATAGATTTATTAGAGATTTTGATAATTGCACATAGTCTATTGAAGATAATTATAGATTATCGTTGATCATCTCAACAAGATTGATTTTCTTGCTTGAGCCTGTAACGATGAGATAATCAATGATAATCTGTTTATCACTATTTTATCTATGACGACATTATCAATTTCATGTCAATTTCGTTAGAAACACCATGTGCCTCCTTAGTTTCTAGCGACAATTTTCCATCTCAAGTAGCATGATATGAAAAGTTATCACAAAAAAATATCAAAGAAAAATGCACAAAATAGCGATAAACATTATTAGTTGAGATACAGTCGAACCTTGTGGTGTTGAACTAGATTGTGTCAAAAACTTGGATGAGTTGAAGTAATTTTTTGGTCCTTGGTACAATTCCCATTTACTCAATTCATATTTACCTCTGATGAATCAAACTTGGTTGATTTGAATAAGTTAAGTCGAGTAAACTTTATAGTCCTGTGGATGTTAAATGAATGTAAATTGACCTGATGTCTCGAAGTTTGAAATTAAAGAAATTTCTAAAGATGCAGACTTAATCATGTTAATGATAACAATTCAAATCAGATGTATTTCAAAAGATTAAAGCTACGTAAACATTCTTATTTGTATAACAGTTATGACACATTTATGGTGACCGGTAATTAGCACTTTTGTTGATCGTTCAAGGGGAACTTTAGTTCACTTGATATAATAAAAGTAAAACGAATTTAAATGACCAAAGCTGAGTTTAATTTAATCTTTTATTGAATAAAATTCAATAATTACAATAAATAAAATGATTATTAAATTAAAGACAATTATGATCAATTTATGATAATTGAATAACCAGATGCTCCGCAGGGCGTAGCTTTATACGACCGCATAGGATGAACCCTGAACAGTTGGGGCAAGTATGGACACAACATTCAAGCTGGATTCAGCTCTAAATTTGGATTGTGATTAAATAGTTGACACAGCATAGGTTTCTGACACAGAATGAATGTGTTCTAATGAACTTAAAATTTTTGTTTTCTCTTAGAGCAATTCACTATGCTGTTGAATATTAATCCTCTCAAAAAAATGTTTGAAGAAATTTTCTTTTTTATTTATGAAATTTCAAATGAGAAAAATTGAACCCAATTTTTTTAATCACATCCCCCTTTCCCTTATTCCAAAACTAATCTCAATTAAAATTTCTAATGGAGTTTGCAACAATAACTACTCATTTAAATACATCATAAAATATTAAGATGTAAAAAAACTGCTTGTTATCACTGAATGGTAAGATTATTTTAATTTATCAGTTGGTAGTAAAAAGTGAATATACATTGTATATTGTATATAACAAAGATTTAAGTTGATTCTGGACAAAGAAAGATAACTCCAATTAAAAAAAAATCTTGCTATTGCACAATATTTTGCAATTAGATATTTCTTGCTTACTATTCTGGACAAAGAAAGATAACTCTAATTAAAAAAAAATTTGCTATTTCACAATATTGTGCAATTAGATATTTCTTGCCATTGCGCAATACTGTGCAATTGAAAAGACTTGCTATTGCACAATACTTAATATAATAATTTTAGATCCTGATTTGGACCAACTTGAAAACTGGGCCCATAATAAAAAATCTAAGTACATTTTTGGATTCAGCATATCAAAGAACCCCAAGATTTCAATTTTTGTTAAAATCAGACTAAGTTTAATTTTGGACCCTTTGGACTTTAGTGTAGACCAATTTGAAAACAGGACCAAAAATGAAGAATCTACATACACAGTTAGATTTGGTATATCAAAGAACCCCATTTATTCAATTTTTGATGAAATCAAACAAAGTTTAATTTTGGACCCTGATTTGGACCAACTTGAAAACTGGGCCAATAATCAAGAATCTAAGTACATTTTTAGATTCAGCATATCAAAGAACCTAACTGATTCATGTTTTGTCAAAATCAAACTAAGTTTAATTTTGGACCCTTTGGACCTTAATGTAGACCAATTTGAAAATGGGACCAAAAGTTAAGAATCTACATACACAGTCATGACAGTTAGATTCGGCATATCAAAGAACCCAAATTATTCAATTTTGATGAAATCAAACAAAGTTTAATTTTGGACCCTTTGGGCCCCTTATTATGTTGGGACCAAAACTCCCAAAATCAATCCCAACCTTCCTTTTATGGTCATAAACCTTGTGTTTAAATTTCATAGATTTCTATTTACTTATACTAACGTTATGGTGCGAAAACCAAGAAAAATGCTTATTTGGGTCCCTTTTTGGCCCCTAATTCCTAAACTGTTGTGACCTAAACTCCCAAAATCAATACCAACCTTCCTTTTGTAGTCATTAACATTGTGTTTAAATTTCATTGATTTCTATTTACTTAAACTAAAGTTATTGTGCGAAAACCAAAAATAATGCTTATTTGGGCCCTTTTTTGGCCCCTAATTCCTAAACTGTTGAAACCAAAACTCCCAAAATCAATCCCAACCGTTCTTTTATGGTCATAAACCTTGTGTCAAAATTTCATAGATTTCTATTAACTTAAACTAAAGTTATAGTGCGAAAACCAAGAAAATGCTTATTTGGGCCCTTTTTGGCCCCTAATTTCTAAAATGTTGGGACCAAAACTCCCAAAATCAATACCAACCTTCCTTTTGTGGTCATAAACCTTGTGTTAAAATTTCATAGATTTCCATTCACTTTTACTAAAGTTAGAGTGCGAAAACTAAAAGTATTCGGACGACGACGACGCAGACGACGACGCCAACGTGATAGCAATATACGACGAAAAATTTTTCAAATTTTGCGGTCGTATAAAAAGCAGACAGCCCTTGATCATCAGAATTCTTTCTGAACTTGTTTCGTTCCTCGAGTGATTTCATAAATTATAATGACTGACCTTTGTAAATACTTGTGTTATTATTTTACTTATTAATGATTTGTATACATGTCCTTGTTTGAAGGACCAAACTATATTGAGATTGAATACACACTCATAACATGTAATATAAAAAAAAAAGCACACTGTTCAAATTTCTAGTTTACACAAACATTTTATTGTATCTCATTCATTCAAATTTATGACGATACCTTTGACCTATTATGAGTCGAACCCCTGATGAGTCAAATATATTTGTTCAGTCCCTTCGACCTCAACACAAAGACGTTCGACTGTATTTATATTCATAGTCCATCAATGAAACTATAAAATTGGAGGTATATATATTCATGTAAAAATAAGAAGATGTGGTATGATTGCCAATGAGTCAAATTTCTACAAGTGACCAAATAAACACTGAAATAAACAACTATAGGTGACCATACAGCCTTCAACAATGAGCAAATACCATACCTCATAGACCCTGAATGGAAAATTAAAAAAAAATAAACGAGAAAACTAATAATAATAAGATATGTCTGTACTTTTCTGGTCGTCTTGCCTAAGTTTTGTAGGATATTTAAGATATGTCTGTACTTTTCTGGTCGTCTTGCCTAAGTTTTGTATGATATTTAAGATATGTCTGTACTTTTCTGGTTGTCTTGCCTAAGTTTTGTTTGATATTTAAAATATGTCTGTACTTTTCTGGTCGTCTTGCCTAAGTTTTGTGTGATATTTAAGATATGTCTGTACTTTTCTGGTCGTCTTGCCTAAGTTTTGTATGATATTTAAGATATGTCTGTACTTTTCTGGTAGTCTTGCCTAAGTTTTGTGTGATATTTAAGATATGTCTGTACTTTTCTGGTCGTCTTGCCTAAGTTTTGTATGATATTTAAGATATGTCTGTACTTTTCTGGTCGTCTTGCCTAAGTTTTGTATGATATTTAAGATATGTCTGTACTTTTCTGGTCGTCTTGCCAAAGTTTTATGTGATATTTAAGATATGTCTGTACTGTTCTGGTCGTCTTGCCTAAGTTTTGTATGATATTTAAGATATGTCTGTACTTTTCTGGTCGTCTTGACTCTTTTTAACAGTTGTGTAGGGGAGACAATTTTCTCTCTTGCATTAAAAATTATTTTGTTTCAGTAAATTTTCTCTCTTTTTTAGATTGCCAGTACTTCTAAAGAATCTATTCTTGTTGCCATTTGTGGGTTGGTATGTATTGTTATGGCATTACTATGATATTTTGTATACTGATGGGAAGAGGCATTATTCATTAATATGATATTGTGTATACTGGTGGGAAAAGGCATTATTCATTACTATGATAGTGTGTATACTGCTGGGAAAAGGCATTATTCATTAATGTGATGCTGCATATCAATCTTTGTTCCCTGACTTTCTTTGATCTAGCTGCATGTATATATGATAATCAGCATGTAGAGAGGTATACAGACAGTAAAAATATAAATAAAAGGAGTAGGGGCATTAAGTAGATATAGGAAGATGTGGTGTGAGTGCCAATGAGACAACTCTCCATACAAATAACAATTTAAAAAGTAAACCATTATAGGTTGAAGTACGGCCTTCAACACGGAGCCTTGGCTCACACCGAACAACAAGCTATAAAGGGCCCCAAAATTACTAGTGTAAAACCATTCAAACGGGAAAACCAACGGTCTAATGCCTAGTTTTGGCCCAAGAAAATAAAATGTCTGATAACCATTTTTAAATTGGCTCATAGTGTTTAGAAATGCATCAAGTCAAGAAATATAAATGAAAAACATAAAGATTTTTATCTGATGATGTCACAATTATGTCATAATATGTACTGTTTTCACAAAAACGATGAAAAAATACAGAATTTATGCAGCTTTCTATCTTTATTTCTGTTGTGGAAGCATACTGCGCAGCCAAGAAACAACAAAATAATTTAACAGGAGCTTTATTATAACTATTGGCATAATCTCACCAAATATCAAGTTGTTTCTTGGGTGCGCACATACTTTTCAATCTAAAATATACTTTAAAATTTGATGAAAAAACAAGGAAAATCATGAAATTTAACATGATATGCAAATTAAGTCATGATTTGTTGCCATGGTCACTTTTTCGATGTCAAATTTGTTTTGTATTTCTTAGTTCCTTATACCTTAGTCAAGTTTTCAGTTATTTAAGAATATGTATAATAACTTTTAAATTTGCAGTAATGTGTGGGCCAATTAAGGGCCTAATTGTCCCTACTCCTTTGGTAATTCAGGAATTAGTTCACATAGCAAAATTTAAACCAATTTTACATCAAGCTCCTTCATTCTGCTGTGCTTGTCTGTTTTCTATTTAAGGAGGGAAATGATAACATTGAATTGAAGTTTTGTTTTTATTCATCCTTTCTTTGAACATTTTCAAAAATTTATCTATGAAATATGTGATCAGATATTTTCCTGGTACAAAATTTGTTAAATTTGGCATGCATTTAAGATCTTTTTTATCAATATCAATGATGTCATTATTAAAATTATCTGTAAAACTGGAGTTTTTAATATGCAGTATGGGCATTGCTCATTGTTGATGGTCGTACAGTGAACTATAGTTGTTAATTTCTGTGTCAATTGTACTTTAATGAAGAAGTCATTGTTTAATACCCTTATAGTGTGTAGAGTAAGGGTCAAATGAACTTTAATGAAGAAGTCATTGTTTAATACCCTTATAGTGTGTAGAGTAAGGGTCAATTGTACTTTAATGAAGAAGTAATTCTTTGATACCCTTATAGTGTGAAGAGTAAAGGTCAATTGTACTTCAATGAAGAAGTCATTGTTTAATACCCTTATAGTGTGTAGAGTAAGGGTCAGTTGTACTTTAATGAAAAAGTCATTGTTTAATATCCTTATAGTGTGTAGAGTAAGGGTCAATTGTACTTCAATGAAGAAGTCATTGTTTAATACCTTATAGTGTTTAGAGTAAGGGTCAATTGTACTTAAATGAAGAAGTCATTGTTTAATACCCTTATAGTGTGTAGAGTAAGGGTCAATTGTACTTCAATGAAGAAGTCATTGTTTAATACCCTTATAGTGTGTAGAGTAAGGGTCAATTCAGGGGCGGATGCAGCCATTTTAAAAAGGGGGGGTTCCTAACCCAGGACAAAGGGGGGGGGGTTCCAATTACATGTCCCCATTCAAATGCATTGATCGTCAAAAAAAAAGGGGGGTTCCAACCCCCGGAACCCCCCCCCCCTCTGGATCCGCGCCTGCAATTGTACTTTAATGAAGAAGTAATTCTTTGATACCCTTATAGTGTGAAGAGTAAAGGTCAATTGTACTTCAATGAAGAAGTCATTGTTTAATACCCTTAAAGTGTGTAGAGTAAGGGTCAGTTGTACTTTAATGAAAAAAGTCATTGTTTAATACCCTTATAGTGTGTAGAGTAAGGGTCAATTGTACTTTAATGAAGAAGTTATTGTTTAATACCCTTATAGTGTGTAGAGTAAGGGTCAATTGTACTTTAATGAAAAAAGTCATTGTTTAATACCCTTATAGTGTGTAGAGTAAGGGTCAATTGTACTTCAATGAAGAAGTCATTATTTAATACCCTTATAGTGTGAAGAGTAAAGGTCAATTGTACTTCAATGAAGAAGTCATTATTTAATACCCTTATAGTGTGTAGAGTAAGGGTCAATTGTACTTTAATGAAGAAGTCATTGTTTAATACCCTTATAGTGTGTAGAGTAAGGGTCAATTGTACTTCAATGAAGAAGTCATTATTTAATACCCTTATAGTGTGTAGAGTAAGGGTCAATTGTACTTTAATGAAGAAGTCATTGTTTAATACCCTTATAGTGTGTAGAGTAAGGGTCAATTGTACTTTAATGAAGAAGTCATTATTTAATACCCTTATAGTGTGTAGAGTATGGGTCAATTGTACTTCAATGAAGAAGTCATTGTTTAATACACTTATAGTGTGTAGAGTAAGGGTCAATAGTACTTTAATGAAGAAGTCATTGTTTAATACCCTTATAGTGTGTAGAGTAAGGGTCAATTGTACTTAAATGAAGAAGGCATTGTTTTATACCCTTAAAGTGTGTAGAGTAAGGGTCAATTGTACTTTAATGAAGAAGTCATTGTTTAATACCCATATAGTGTTTAAAGTAAGGGTCAATTGTACTTTAATGAAGAAGTCATTGTTTAATACACTTATAGTGTGTAGAGTGAAGGTCAATTGTTCTTTAATGAAGAAGTCATTGTTTAATACCCCTATAGTGTGTAGAGTAAGGGTCAGTTGTACTTTAATGAAAAAGTCATTGTTTTATACCCTTTTTCAGCTTTCAGGGTTACTGTGGAAAGCTAATTTCTTAAAAGTACAAAGTTTTAGAATACCAACATTTATTGCTAAATTTTTTGGATACACTTTACAAAAGTTGTTTGAGAGTTCTCCACCAAAAGATCTAGAGAAACCAATTGGTGCCACCAGAGAAATACAGAGACAAGAACACATGGAGCACATGGAACAACAATTATTATGGCAGACATTTCAACAACAACCTCAACAAAATGGATGGTTTAATTTAAATAGAGACCAGGTGAGATTATCTTTTAGTAGATATTTAATTATAGCATGCTTGGCTGGTTTGTTTTAAAAGGAAGCCAGACAAGCGTGGTGACTTTGAAGTGTTTGTCTTTTGGAAGATTTTTATACGACCGCAAAAATTAAAATTTTGGAAGTTTTGGTCCCAACAGTTTAGGAATTAGGGGCCAAAAAGTGCCTGAATAAGCATTTTCTAGGTTTTCTCACTTTTACTTAAGTATAAGTAAATAGAAATCAATGAAATTTAAACACAAGGTTTATGAACACAAAAGGAAGGTTGGGATTGATTTTGGGAGTTGAGTTCCCAACAGTTTAGGAGTTAGGGGCCAAAAAGGGGCCCAAATAAGCAGTTTTCTTGGTTTTCGCACCATAACTTTAGTATAAGTAAATAGAAATCTATGAAATTTAAACACAAGGTTTATGACCATAAAAGGAAGGTTGGGATTGATTTTGGGAGTTTTGGTCCCAACAGTTTAGGAATAAGGGGCCCAAAGGGTCCAAAATTAAAATTTGTTTTATTTCATCAAAAATTGAATAATTGGGGTTCTTTGATATGCTGAATCTAACTGTGTATGTAGATTCTTAATTTTTAATCCCGTTTTCAAATTGGTCTAGATTAAAGTCCAGAGGGTCCAAAATTAAACTAAGTTTGATTTTAACAAAAAATTAATTATTGGGCTTCTTTGATATGCTGAATCTAAACATGTACTTAGATTTTTGATTATGGACCCAGTTTTCAAGTTGGTCCAAATCAGGATCCAAAATTATTATATTAAGTATTGTGCAATAGCAAGAAATTTTCAATTGCACAGTATTCAGCAATAGCAAGAAATCTTCAATTGCACAGTATTGTGCAATAGCAAGAAATTTTCAATTGCACAGTATTGCACAATAGCAAGAAATCTTCAATTGCACAGTATTGTGCAATAGCATCTTCAATTGCACAGTATTGTGCAATAGCAAGTATTTTCAATTGCACAGTATTGCGCAATAACAAGAAATATCTAATTGCACAATATTGTGCAATAGAAAGAAATTTTCAATTGGAGTGATCTTATATTGTCCAGAATAGTAGTTGAATCAACTGAAATCATTGTTTTATACAATATACAATGTATATTCACTTTTACTACCAACTGATAAATTAAAACAATCTTTACCATTCAGTGATAACAAGCACTTTTTTTTACATTTTAATATTTTATGATGTATTTAAATGAGTAGTTATTGTTGCAAACTCCATTAGAAATTTGAATTGAGATCAGTTTTGGAATAAGGGAAAGGGGGATGTGAAAAAAAGTGGTGGGGGGTGGGGGGGGGGGGGTTCAATTTTTCTCATTTCAGATTTCATAAATAAAAAGAAAATTTCTTCAAACATTTTTTTGAGAGAATTAATATTCAACAGCATAGTAAATTGCTCAAAGGCAAAAAACAAATTTCAAGTTTATTAGACCACATTCATTCTGTGTCAGAAACCTTTGCTGTGTCAACTATTTAATCACAATCCAAATTTAGAGCTGAATCCAGCTTGAATGTTGTGTCCATACTTGCCCCAACTGTTCAGGGTTCAACCTCTGCGGTCGTATAAAGCTGCGCCCTGCGGAGCATCTGGTTAATTATTACAAGCTGGTCTAATTGTCCATCTGGCTGAATTTTTATTTCCATTCTCTTACTTGAGTTTGCCTCAACCAAATGTTATGAAACTTTGACATAATTATAGATTATCGTTGATCGTCTCAACGAGATTGCTTTTCTCACTTGAGCCTGTACGGCGAAAACGAGAAAAGCAATAGAGTTGAGATGACCAACGATAACTAGATTGCTTTTCTCACTTGAGCCTGTAAGATGAAAACGAGAAAAGTAATCGAGTTGAGATGACCAATGATAATCTGTTCATCCCTATTTTACTTATGACGAGAATGTCAATTTCATTAGCAACGCCACATGCCTCCTTAGTTTCTAGCGATAATTTTCCGTCTCAAGCGAGTAGCATGATATGAAAAGTTATCACAAAAAAATATCAAAGGAAAAATGCATGAAATAGCGATAATGCTTATTACCACAAAACTCAGATCAAGTACACATTTGGGTAGTGTTACATTCACAGTTCATGAGTTATGTCCTTTTATAACTTTATATGCAAGTGGGGGCATCATTTGTGTCGCATGGACACATCCTTCATTCATTATAGATATATTTGGAAAATTGTTATTAAATCGACAATTGATTTTAATGATACTCTGCTATAAATTTGTTTTTTTCTTGTTAAACTTGCATGTTATACATTTTGTTTCCAGAATAATGGTCCAGGAATGTTTGGTAATGGTTTAAATAATGATGTATTTGATAATGAACCAGATGAAGGTCAGGAACTGTTTGGAGTAAGGCATAGAAGTAAGTCAATTGTTATTTGTTTATATGTGACCGCAAACATTTTTTTGGATTTGTATAATAATTGTTGCATGTGTTGTTGTCGTCATTGTTGACATATTTGGTTACCGGACAATATCTTTAACAAAATGTATTAGTGAATGGATCTGTATGAAAATATACAAGAAGGTTCAATACCTCGAAAGGAAAGTAAGAATTGATTTTGGGGGTTATGGTCCCAACAGTTAAGGAATTAGGGGCCAAAAAGGAGCCTGAATAAGCGATTTTCTAGTTTCTATTAAAATTTAATGCTGATTTAGGAATATTAATTTTTGAAAAAAAAGAAAAGGGGGTGTAAAATATAAATAGAGTGGGGGGGCAATTTTTTCTCATTTCAGATTTCAAAAATTAATAAGAAAATTTCTTCAAATATCATTTTTTGGCCAAAAAATGGTGAGTAAATTTTTTTTTTTGGGTGGGGGGGGTGGGGGGTGGTCAATTGGAGACAGCATAGTGTATTGCACAAAAGCAAAAAAAAAATAATATAAATTCAAATCATATAATCAATTATAAGTTCTTTGTCTACAGTTATTCTGTGTCAGAAATTATGTGTTGAATATTTAATTACAATCCTATTCAGACCATATGAAGTGCAAATATTGTGTCCATTTTTGCTCTAACTGTCATGACTGTTCAGGGTTGAACCTCTGTGGTTGTATCCAACTGTGCTCTGTGAAGCATTTTATTTGTTATGTAGTGTTTACTTATTCAGGGTTATATCTGTTCTATATACCAGCTGTGATAAGTGATTTGTATAACTATAAATTTTCATTTCTGTTTTTGTTTTTCATAAAAATGTTTCCTTTCTCCTTTTAAATTGTATACTTAACAACTAAATTATTTTCATTTATCAGTGAAGCTCGATTAAACCAATTTTCAAGACGTTCAGCCGTTGGCCTTCTTCACTTTTTTTATTTTTCTTCTCAACTACATGGTAGACATTTTTACTTTTACAATCATTCAGATGTTATAGATATAATTCCTTGGAAACTTTATGATATCACAATACTTTATTTTATAATATTATTGTAAATGGTTTTAAACTAGTAATTTTTGCAGCCCTTTATTTCTTACTGTTAGGTGTGAGCCAAGGCTCTGTGTTGAAGACCATACTTTGACCTATAATGGTCTACTTTTATAAATTGGCACTCATTCCACATGTTCTTATATCTATGTTTCTAGTTTCCAGACAGTAACTTGTGTTTAAGTGCAGGATCTTTCTAAAATTGTACTACAAGGTTCCATTCTACAATTTTTTTCAAGGGTTTATAATTTTTTTTTCAAAATTTTTCAAGTTTCAGAAAGAAATTTTCAAATGCACAGTATTGCGAAATAGATTTTAAGATATTTGACCAGATTTGTGACAGAAACGGATATTATGTCAAAATTTGATCACAAGACAATTTCAGAAAGTATCAAGCTTGATAAATTTTCAACAAAAGCCTTATTTCTAATTAGTCACTGTATTAGCTATGATCCATTGTAATATTGGTCAAAAAATAGAAAGTGCCATTTTAGGGCCTTATCGAACCTACTCCTTTGAGACTTGGGACATGAAAGGCATACATAGGTATTGTTTATTTTCACAGGACACAACCAGGATGATAATCCAGTAGAAGTTTCAGAAGATCAGGTATGTACCGGTACAGAGGTCAAGAAACGCTCGGATTTTACAGCTATGACGATTCTAAAAGGTCAATTTACTCAGATTTGACATAATTATCAATGCCCTTTTATCGTATTTAAAACATAAACATAAACTTAAACAGACAAGAATAAGCAATGATATAATGAAGATTTTTCATGGTCTGTTTATTATGCGTGTCATACTTTATTGATAATTTGTTAGTTGGATACATTGCAACAAACTTAAGAATCTAAATGGTATATTTTTTATTTTTAATTTAATTATTATGTTAATTTGGAATCTAATGGTCATTAGTTTAAGAAAAAAAGTTCAAACCAGTTAATTTGAAATATGTTTGAAAGGAGCTGTTGGTTAAAGCATTCAATGGACAAAAACACCTTTATATACCTGTGCAATTTTGTTCATGAACTTAAAAGAATAAATTTTCAGAGATGTTCAGATGCAATATTAAAAATTGACAGGGACAGAAATGATAAGAATGTTGAGATCTTCCCACTGTCCATTTAAGTCGAAACTGCCAGACAGACGAATTCTTTCAGGTGTCATAGCCCTTTTAAATGTTAAATTTCATCAATTTTGTTTCATTTTTGTCTACATAATTTTGTAAACTATTATTGACAGTTTTATTAGGAAACTTAAATCATCATATCAATCATTATTGGAGTTATCACTCTTTTATAATGATTTTTACCAATTTTTGGCATTTTGCCTCATATCTTAAAAACTATAACTGATAGAAAGAAACTTTAGGGAGCCAAAAGGATCAACAAGTCAAGATCTAATTATTGCATTTTTTTTCTATTATTTTAATACTATAATAAATAGAATGAAACTTTATATAGCAGGGCAACCTCTACAAATATGTCATTATTACTGAAATTACCAGTTAACACATACAGGTATTCCCATTTATGATAACTTTTACATAAAAATGGCTATTATTGAAGATATAGGTGATTCAAACATGCTCTTTATCACTTCTACTTTTAGCTTTTATCAGAAACACTTATAGCAGGGATCTGATAATAGCTGACAGTTAATCTTGTGTATCTTGTTTATAGTATGTTTTGTAATTTGTATCAAACTTGATCAATAGTTTAATGTTTTCTTTATATACTTTGTAGGTTCAGCACTTAATAGACATGGGCTTCAATGAGGAACGTGTTAGAAATGCTCTCCAGATTTCAAATAATGACATTTCTTCAGCAACTTCAGTGCTTTTACAAGAATCTTGACATAATAAACTCATTTTAACACATTTTATATAAAATACTATTTACAAAAGGTTGTGTTCCAGGGATTATTTGGATTTCCTAATCAATCCTAATGACATTTGTAATCTTTGGTACCTAAATAATATAGTAGATCATTATAACTATTAACTCTTTGGATATGAAGCAATAAAGAGTGTGTAAGATAGAAATATGGGGACGAAGTCAATTAAAATTAAAATAAAGAAAATTCAATTAAAAAAAAATAAAAAAATCAGGAAAATTTTCCCGAAATTTTCATTGTACTAATGAACTCAAAATAGTTCAAACTTTTTTATGTCATGTTTTGAATTCCTGCATCTGCACAGAAATGTACTTCGTTTTTCCGGTCTCGTTTGTATGAAACTTTGAGTAAAATATATATTTATCAGTCTAGTATAAAGTAGGAAGGAACGCAATACCAATTTCATTTTTAAAAATTCCTTGATATGAAAAAACTTTACCTGGTGATAGCGTTTCTTTGTTTACATTGCATATGACGTCATAACTTAAATAATGTCATAACTTAAATAACGTCACAACTACCGTAAAATCCCTAACTACAGAACCAAAATCAGAAACGTTACTGTATTTCCGTCTCTTTTTTTTTAACAAAAAAATAATTCATACAGACTACCTCCCCATTTACAGGCAATGCCTGCCTCATATTATAAATAAGGCTTACTTGCTACTTGGATCTAAAATCTTGCCCTCTTGTCTGTGATTGAAAACAGCCATTATGTACAATTTTTGAAAACGTGTCCCAAAAATTTGACCTGAAGTTTGACTTGTTTCAAATGGGAGGTATTATTGTTCTAGAGAGAATCAGCTCAGATTTCATATTTAGGGATCATACATTCCTTAAATGTTAGTAGTGGTAATCTTGACTGCGGAAATGTTAACCATGACCATGTTAACTGTGACAAAATCTTTATGTTTAATAGTGACAAAATCTTAATGTTTTCATAGGGTAGATGACCTGGAAGCTACATTCCTTGTATGCAGATACCTAATGCTACAAAGTTTCTGTCTGTCATACTCCATTCTCATTGACCTTATTTTCATGGTTCTGTGATGGTCTGTCTGTCTGTCTGTCTGTCCCCTCGGTCTGGTTTGGTCTGTTCTGCTCATGTTTGTCTGGACGGACGGACGGACGGACAGACAGACCGTCCAGCAAATCAAATTTCCACACTTTTTTAAAGCAATTGCTTTTATGCCGTCGCGTATGGCCATCTTTGTGACCCAGATCAGAGACTCCGCCCAGATCAAGCCATAGTATTTTGTTAAACAGGCTCCTGGTCAGTCATTCTTTAACACCTATGTATGTTTTCTAATGCAATACATAGCTTGAAACTTTAAAAAAAAGTTAGTGGATTTAAGAAGTTTCAGAATATGTTCTTGTAGATGTATTTTTGTATTTAAAGGGTCAACCGTTTGACTATCAAATAACATAGAAGTCCGAGTGAAAAAAAGTACATTTTTATAAATGCGATTCCGTTTTCCGCCGTTCGTACGATGTTTCAACAAAATATGGATTTATTTCAGTTGTTGATTTAGTATTGAAAATTTAACTGAATTATCTCCTAATAAATACGGTTTTTATGTTTAATTTGTGTTTCTTTAAGAGGTCAGGTGCTCTTGTTCATTCATAAAATTATCGTTCATTCATACATTTATCGTAAAATCAAAATCACTACACAGGTTAATGCGTAGTGTCAAATTATTACCTGTAATCTAAAAATAGACAAACTTTATTTGCGCAAATAATTTAGCGGAACGAAACCCTTGTTGAAAACACATAACAATAACTTCGTTTTCCTTTTCTGTCAAAACTCCGTAATATTTATCGATCACCTTACTAATGAAATGGACCCGTCCAAACGTAGTAGATGCCAAGTCGGTCCAGATGAAGAGATATTTACAATTTGGAATTTTCTAGTTTATTAATACATAGATTGAAAAAAAGTACGTCTTTTTAAATATCATGATCAAAAACTGGGTTTGCATAACAAATGTCAGATGAAACCATTATCCTCGTCTTTTCAGTGAACAAGTCTACTACGTTTGTTGACACTCGACGGTCCACCGTGTTAGCAATTTTATTTCACATGTTTTCGAAATATTGAAGATCATTTTTCGCAATGTTTCCTGAAAATTGATAAATATCAAAGCAACGTAGAGCTGTTTGTTCATGTTCGTATAATAAAATTGAGAATGGAAATGGGGAATTTGTCAAAGAGACAACAACCCGACCATAGAAAAACACAACAGCAGAATTAAGGTCACCAACAGGTCTTCAATGCAGCGAAAAATTCCTGCACCCGGAGGCGTCCTTCAGCTGGCCCCTATACAATATATATACTAGTTCAGTGATAACGATTTAATGTCATGTTTGTCTGTGATGACCCCCCTTTTCGGGATTGCATGAGAATTGTAGTTATCTCGTACCCACATGCACTTGTTTCTATCCATAGGAAGGTCGACTATCCATATAAAACTTTTTATATGGACAATCGACCTTCCTATGGATAGAAACAAGTGCCTGTGCTCGTACCGCATCAGAAGGACACATATCAACTGAGCAATAATGTTTGGAACTTAGTTTTAAAAATGATGACAAAGTAACATTATGAAAATATTTTTATTAAGCTGAAATATACATTTATTCTTTACATGTTTATGTCTTGTAAGATATTTTATTTCTTTCCCGTTTTTTAACATTTGCGTCTGGAAAGTTGAAATGTTTTAACTTAATCATTTGTGTTAATGGTTAAATATAAATTAATAATGAAAATTGTTAAAATTAAATCAATAAAGGAAATTATTGCCAAGGAAGTTACAAACACTACCAGGGGATAATCCATGATGATTTCTTTTTATGCCCCACCTACGGTAGTAGGGGGGCATTATGTTTTCTGGTCTTTGCGTCCGTTCGTCCGTCCGTCCGTTCGTCCGTCCGTCTGTCCCGCTTCAGGTTAAAGTTTTTGGTCAAGGTAGTTTTTGATGAAGTTGAAGTCCAATCAACTTCAAACTTGGTACACATGTTCCCTATGATATGATCTTTCTAATTTTAATGCCAAATTAGAGTTTTTACCCAAATGCCAGGGTCCACTGAACATGGAAAATGATAGTGCGAGTGGGGCATTCGTGTACTGGGGACACATTCTTGTTGAGTTATATGTTTCAGCACATGTATATTTGACCCCAACTTTAGCCTGGTAAACGTGTTGTCTCCTTGTGAAATATAAAACATATTAAAAAGGACTTTCTGCTAAAGTCTTTTATTTATATAAAGTTAAAACCTTCTTACTTTTAACTAGACAACACTCATGTCAGGTTTAATTCTTGTATATATGTGGATGAAAAATAAAAGTCCCAAATATTAACATGGCAGCAATTGCTTTTACAGCCTTTAAGGCTTTGATTCTTTGTTCTTTTAAATATTAATTTGATATTTGGTATATAGTTTGATCATGAAAACATATAGATCAAGTTTGAATTTTGTTCTGATCTGATGATTTAGTCGTCTAGAGTTATGGTCCATATCATATGTTATAGTACTATGTTAAACCCTATTTCTGTACAAAGGGAGATAACTCATTTTGTAAAAAAGATTTTTAAAAGTAGCTATATGACATTTTGGATTTTTTTGGGGATGGGGGAAAGTAGGCGAGATGGTGACATCCCATTAGTCCGACAACCATTATTCCGACAGCCCATTTCTCCGACAGCCCACTATTCTGACAGCCCATTACTCTGACAGCCCATTATTCCAACAGCTCATTATTCCGACAGCTCATTATTCCGACAGCTCAAAATTTCGTAATGCATCTGTCTTATGTGTATGGGTAAATTTTCTCTAAAAAGATCAACTCCACTCTCTATACTTTTAGTGGTTGTCCATTTTGATATCAATTATTCTTTTCATGTGGGATATTTGTTTCAGTATATTATATAACTATACAAATCCTTGTTATCGAATTGTAAACAAAAACTTAGTAAATTATGTGTTTTGGTTTATAAATATACATATTGGAATCATCTGTTAAAAATTTCAAACAATGAACATTGACAAAGGCAAACTTGACACTTATTTCATTTAAAGATTGTTTTCAAAAAGAAAAATATTTAGATATCATTGATTTTAAATCAAAGAGCTGATAGCTCTGAGGTGGAAGAAGGTGAATAAAAGGTAATTTGAATTACCATAAAAGCAGCCCCACTAACCCAGGCTGCTTTGTTCCATTTATTGTTTTTGAGATACGGAGAGACATATGAACCCCCCTCTTTTTTTTCTTCAAAAAAACTAAATATCACTTATATAAAATTTTGAATCAAAACCAAAAAGTATACAGATCTTTAGATTAATGTAACAAAGAAGTGTTTAAGTTTTAAGCAATAATCATACATTCGTTTTTGAGATACGGCGTGACATGTAAAAAAAACTCCCCCTTTTTTACAAAATACTAAATAACTGAAAATTTATTATAATAAATCAAATGTCCTGAAATATTTAGGTGAATTATTATCTTCCATCCATAGTTTGTCTTTACTTGTTTAGTAAACAAATTAATATCCATTTAGACCATTATTTACATTTTCACACAGGTAAACTAATTTGGCTATAAATAGATCAAAGCATGTCTGTGTAGAATCTCTAATCTAAAATCGTAATTGTTATAATTTTATTTCTTTAAATAATCAAATTTAAATTCATGAAAATAATCATGATTGATAAAATAGTATTGCACAAAGTTTACGTTTTGGAAGACTATTTATGATGTAAGGTCATGGTTCTAGAGGCTTCTTCACATATTTGTAAACAAACCAATATGGCCGTCACACGTGATTACCGTTGCACATTTGAAACAAATATTTCTGACAAAAGTCAGATTTCTCTTGTCAAAAGGGATTTATATTTATATTGCAATAAATTATTCAGAAGGAGGTACATTCAATTTAGATTATATTTCTTATTCTATGAGCATTTAGAGTTTAATCAAAATTCTCCCAACAGCAACGTACTGCTCTTGTCAACTGAGTCTTGAATAATTTTATAAATAGATTCAAACCATTTGAAGTAGAAGGGCATCTAATTCACATGACAAAGGAAAACAATGAATAAAAACAACAATTTAATAAGAAATAGATCCTTTTTATAAAACAAAATCTTTTTGTCTGCAAATTCGTAACTTCAAGGGCGAACATGTAAACAGGACGAGTTGTCCCGATACCAAATTCACGCATGCGTACTTCAAATATCTACAGTAAAACATCCGGTTACAAGTAAACAAATAACGTTCATGTAGATGAGATGAAATCTAATAATTTACATAAATAAAAGGGTACATATTTACGATAGTGATTGTTTTTCCATCGTAATTTACAAATTAAATGATTCAGATGCTTAATCATGTGTAAAAATCTGTGTCAGGAATCAGAAGTTGTTATGAAATTGTAATATACAGAAACGAATGCGGTATACGGAGAATTTAATGATTTTAAAGTCGGCACCATTGGCCTTCAGAAGACTTGAAGTCTTCTTCCACCAAAAAGGTAGTTCATATGTTAATTAAGAATCTGTGCTCACCCATTACATTAGGAATTAAAAGTGCCACATTCTCAAAAAATCGTATTGTACAGCTGATAAAGTTGAGGATGAGCGTCATTTTCCAATCGCATGCTCACTTTATAATATTTGAGGGATGAACTCATTCAGCATATGTCTAGCACTTGTCAGAACTTTAAAAAGTTAAATAAACATGACGAATCTTCAAAATTTATTTGTTTTGATGTTAACACAAGAAAACTTTACTATTATGGGGAAAACATCTTATTATATTGTTAGCTCTTTTGAATTATGTAGCATAAGTCTTGATACTGACTGTTATTTGATATCAATGAGTTAGTTGGCTTTTTTTTCTATTTTGTTTTTTCTCCGATTTTGACTGAGGATTATGCTGCTATAAAGATAATTATATCATACTAGTATTGTAATGTCTTAATGTTGACCCAATCATTATACCGCCGTTTCTAAAAAAAAAGTGTGTGTGTGTGTTGGGGGCGGGGGGTACTGTCCGCCAATCCGTCAGTAAATACGTCCGTCCGTCCCATGAATACTTTAGTTGCATCTTTCTCATGAACTACATTACAAGGATTTTTTATACGACCGCAAAAATTTTAATTTTTTGGTCGTATATTGCTATCACGTTGGCGTCGTCGTCCTGCGTCGTCGTCGTCGTCGTCGTCGTCGTCCGAATACTTTTAGTTTTCGCACTCTAACTTTAGTAAAAGTGAATAGAAATCAATGAAATTTTAACACAAGGTTTATGACCACAAAAGGAAGGTTGGGATTGATTTTGGGAGTTTTGGTCCCAACATTTTAGGAATTAGGGGCCAAAAAGGGCCCAAATAAGCATTTTCTTGGTTTTCGCACTATAACTTTAGTTTAAGTGAATAGAAATCTATGAAATTTTGACACAAGGTTTATGACCACAAAAGGAAGGTTGGGATTGATTTTGGGAGTTTTGGTTCCAACAGTTTAGGAATTAAGGGCCAAAAAAAGGCCCAAATAAGCATTATTCTTGGTTTTCGCACAATAACTTTAGTATAAGTAAATAGAAATCAATGAAATTTTAACACAAGGTTTATGACCACAAAAGGAAGGTTGGGATTGATTTTTGGAGTTGAGGTCACAACAGTTTATGAATTAGGGGCCAAAAAGGGGCCTAAATAAGCATTATTTTTGGTTTTTGCACCATAACTTTAGTATAAGTAAATAGAAATCTATGAAATTTAAACACAAGGTTTATGACCATAAAAGGAAGGTTGGGTTTGATTTTGGAAGTTTTGGTCCTAACAGTTTAGGAATAAGGGGCCCAAAGGGTCCAAAATTGAACTTTGTGTGATTTCATCAAAAATTGAATAATTGGGGTTCTTTGATATGCCGAATCTAACTATGTATGTAGATTCTTAATTTTTGGTCCCGTTTTCAAATTGGTCTACATTAAGGTCCAAAGGGTCCAAAATTAAACTTAGTTTGATTTTAACAAAAATTGAATCCTTGGGGTTCTTTGATATGCTGAATTTAAAAATGTACTTAGATTTTTAATTATTGGCCTAGTTTTCAAGTTAGTCCAAATGGGGGTCCAAAATTAAACTTTGTTTGTTTTCATCAAAAATTGAATAAATGGGTTCTTTGATATGCCAAATCTAACTGTGTATGTAGATTCTTAATTTTTGGTCCAGTTTTCAAATTGGTCTACATTAAGGTCCAAAGGGTCCAAAATTAAACTAAGTTTGATTTTAACAAAAATTAAATTCTTGGGCTTATTTGATATGCTTTATCTAAGTATGTACTTTGATTTTTGATTATGGGCCCAGTTTTCAAGTTGGTCCAAATCAGGATTCCATATCAAGTATTGTGCAATAGCAAGAAATTTTCAATTGCACAGTATTGCACAATAGCAAGAAATATCTAATTGCACAATATTGTGCAATAGCAATTAATTTTCAATTGGAGTTATCTTTCTTTGTATAGAATAGTAGTTGATAATATATGTTGGAAATTTGCCAGACATGACTATGATGTCATTTTCTATTTTTATTTGCCAATATAAAATGTTGCTGATGAAGCTTTTTTTCCTTATCTTATCTAAAATGTTTTTAGATAATGTATGTTGGACATTTGCCAGACATGACTATGATGTCATTTTCTATTTTTATTTGCCAATAACTTTATGTAAATAACTTCATTGGAAATTTGCCAATATAAAATGTTGCTGATGAAGTTTTTTTTATTGTTTTATACAATAAACAATGTATATTCACTTTTACTACCAACCAATCTTTACCATTCAGTGATAACAAGCACTTTATTTTACATTTTAATATTTTATGATGTATTTAAAAGAGTAGTTATTGTTGCAAACTCCATTAGAAATTTGAATTGATATCAGTTTTGGAAAAAGGGAAGCGGGGATGTGAAAAAAAGGGGGGGGGGTTTAAATTTTTCTCATTTCAGATTTCATAAATAAAAAGAAAATTTCTTCAAACATTTTTTTGAGAGGATTAATATTCAACAGCATAGTGAATTGCTCAAAGGCAAAAAAAAACTTTTAAGTTCATTAGACCACATTCATTCTGTGTCAGAAACCTATGCTGTGTCAACTATTTAATTTTAGATTTAAAAAGTTTGAAGAAGAAATCTTTAATTGATTTGTAAAATCTTGACATTTGTTTTGTGTAAAAAAAACCCCATGTAATGTCAAAAATTTGATCACAATCCAAATTCAGAGCTGTATCACGCTTGAATGTTTTGTCCATACTTGCCCCAACTGTTCAGGGTTCGACCTCTGCGGTCGTATAAAGCTGCGCCCTGCGGAGCACCTGGTTAAATTTGGTTTCCGGGTTTATTGAAATCAGCTATATCGTGTGATGCTTTTTCAGATTAACAACTCCGCAACTTCATGTTTACCGAAATATTTGGGCGGGGGTTTCATCAGTAGCTCTCACTGACTTTCACTGATTGTTCTTTATATGCTCTTTATAGACAATGTAATTTGGAAAATGAAATATTCTTTTCTGTTCTATTCTATATGCAGATTTCGAATTGAGTATATACTTAGAAAGTATTCAAACTACCTTAGTCCTATGTTATATATACGGAGTTATTTGTTAAAATATGTTAGAACATAAACGTAATAATACCCCGGGGATTACTTACTATATTTTTAGTGGTAAAGGTGTGCCGCAAAACAGGATCACTTTTTCATGCCCTGCTGGTTAGAACAGGGTTTCTCTTTCATGTCCTGTTGGTTAGAACAGGGTTGCTTTTTATGCCCTGCTGACTAGAACAGGGTTTTTTTTTTAACAAAAAGTATTTGTCTAGAACAGGATCTCGTATTCAACTGTTGAAGATACAGTCTAGAACCCGGGTCTAGAACTGCATCTTATTTTATAGGGTCTAGAACAGGGTATACATTTTCTGAGCATGTATAGAACAGGGTATGTTTTCAATGTTTTCTGGTTAGAACAGGGTATGATTTGGCAAGTGCTGTCGGCACAGTTATACTCCAAAGGATATCAGTAACCCCACGGAATACAGACATACACATTTTATTTTACCCTGATAAGTGTCGGACTTATGGGTTGTCGGATTATTGGGCTGTCGGAGCAATGGGTTGTCGGACTACTGGATTGTCGCACTAATGGTTGTCGGACTAATGGGTTGTCGGACCAATGGGCTGTCGGATTAATGGGCTGTCGGAATAATGGCGTGTAACCGTTACCGGCGAGACACTGGGTTCCACGGCACCCTTACAAATGCTTTACTTCTAAAGTATTAATTGAGGTGAATTTCCATATTCGGTGAGAATTTCTAATTGGCCTTGTAATATTAATGTATTATTTCATTGTAGATTTTTCAGATTTTTCCATCTCCCATTTCTCTGCCCAATATTGCTGAATGGCACTTGACAGTTGTTTTCCATTTTTCCGAGCCTAGTTGGTTTGGCTAATAACAGTTCCTGAGCTTTTTGGTAGTTTGTATTTTGATAAAGCAGTTTCTAATCTAATAATGAATGTATTTGCATTTTGTTTTGACATTATAAGTTGCCTTTCTATAATCTTGTAATCTATGCTGGTGTTGTCTTGAATTATGCATCCAAAGATGTGAGTAGCAGTCGGTCCACAGTTGACTGTATTGGTTCTATACATAGTAAACTTCGTCCTATAATATAAGACTCTGCAGGTTCATATCATTTACATTCAACGTTTTTTATCGGATATTTTTTTTTTACTATCAATGTTGAATCTGCGGTTCAACATTGATAGTAAAAAAAAATATCCGATAAAAAACGTTGAATGTAAATGATATGAACCTGCAGAGTCTTATATTATAGGACTACTAGTAAACTATACTTGGCAGAATTAGCAACTCGTTTTGGTAGTCGTTGTATCTGCCTGCATATTTGTAATTAGAGTTTCTCAATGTCATACAGAGGCGTAAGTTTGCCCTGAGTTTTTGCTGAGATAATTAGCGACATTCCCTTTCTGGCACTCAGTCTAGGACGAAGCATAGCATATATAGTATGTTGGGCAACTTTTATCCGGTCTTTTATATTTACTTTATTCTTTATAAATCTTATAACACCATGATGTTTAACCTCTTTCTTTTCGTCAATGTTATTGTGTCCTAGATAAACATTTTGTTCTTGTTGAACTTTTGTTAACGGCATAATGTCTGATTGAGTAGGATAGATTGACACAAAGTCTTTGTTTGTCATATCATGGACTATATCTAGTAGAGCTTGAACATCATGCTCCTTGCTGGCCAGTATGGCAATGTCATCTGCACCAGTTGAAACGACAACGTTAATGTTTCTAATGGCTCTAAGATATTGTTGTTATAGCGTTTATATAGAACAGTCAATAACTTTGCACCTTGTCTAACACCTATTTCATGTGTAAATTTATCTGAAATGCTATTGTTCCACTTAACTTTAACTGTAACATTCCTGAACATATACTGACCGACTTTAGAAACGCAACACTAGATTATTTTTTTGTTATTTTTGAATGTATGTGTCACCGTCAACAACGATGACTGCCTGTTACAAATGCCAAAATGTTGTCAGAACGGTAAACAAATTCTGTCTGACATGTTTTGGCTTCTGTTTTACACCTTCTGATTTTGAATTTGTTCAACCCATTAATTGGTTTTGGCAATTAGGCGGTTGGAACTTGAAGTGTTTTAAAGGTTTTCCTTCAGTCAATTCTTTGGCATTTCACAATTCCATCATGGTACAGTTTTTGGAAAATGACGCTATCAGCGGCATGTTTCCGATACCATTGACCAGAACTTACGGAAGTTGACTATTTTCTCCGCCTTCCGCAATCGGTTTCATATTTACTATTTTAGATACTAACTGGAATCTGCTTGTATTACGCTACACTCAAACAAAGGGAAGCAGTTGAATACTTTATTTTATTTCCAAAAAAAAATCTTGACCTGTCCATATGTTTTTGTTTTTAAATGGTATTTGGAACTATCCCTTTGTTTTATTTTTCATATTTATTCGAGCTTTCACTTTTGTGCACATGTCTTAAAATCGTAAACAATTGGTATGCATAAATATATCCGTTTTGTTATGGTATTGGACTTTTTACACTCCAGTGATCGGCAATCTGTAGACAAAATAGTTCTCCTAAATAATCTCAGCCTTTCTTGCAATTTCAACTTTACAATCATTAAAAAAGTAATAATCGGAATCATCTTGATATCCATTGGATAGATACTGGTCTTTATCCAGATTAACGAAGTTTTTAATAATAGAAAATTAGTAATACGGTTATACCCACACTGTGCGTATGAATTACGAAGTTTTTAATAATAGAAAACTAGTTATACGGTTATACACACGCGGTGCGTATGAATTACGAAGTTTTTAATAATAGAAATGAATGAATGAATGAAATTCTTTATTTTACGAAGGTAACACATTTAACAATTACATGTTAATCTTCCATGAGGCCTTCAAAAACTATTAATACAAATAGAAAACAAAAAAAAACAAACAAAAAAAATACATACAAAATAAAATACATAATACAGTTAAATATAGCAGCTTAAATATTGAATAAGAATATTATGCATTCAGTAGAAGAAGAAAAAATACATTAGTTTCGTGCATCTTTATTCTGTTCAGTTAGAAAATAGTTTGAACAGTTGGTCTTAAATGTATCTAAATTATCTATTTCTTTAATATTATTTGGTAAATTATTCCAGGTAATAAGACCAGAATATTTAAATGTTCTTTTTAAAAAATCAAAATTAGGTCTTGGTACATGAAGAAGTCCTGATGTTGTCGACCTCAGACAATAATTATAAAGATCAGCACAAGCAGTAAATTTAATAGATAGATAATCAGGTGCTAGACCATTCATACATTTAAACATAAACACAGCTTGAAAATAGTGTATCCTCGTAAATATAGTCATCCATGCAAGTTTTTTTTAAACATTACTGTTGATGGAAAATCAAAAGAAACAGATAAAACTAATCTTGCAGCACGTTTTTGGAGCTTATGTATCCTCTCCAGATTAATGTGTGTGGTAAGACCCCATACTGTACAACAGTAGTCAATAATGGGTAATATATAGCTATTGTAAAAAAGAATAAGACCCTTTAATGGTAAATAACGTTTCAACCTTTTTAACAAATATATTCTGGTTGAAATAGTTTCGCATATTTTATCAATTTGAATCGACCATGATAGGTTTTTATCAATATGAATTCCGAGAAGTTTTTCAACTTCAACATTATCTAAAGCGATATTATCTTGTGATAAAACACATAAACCTTCATTACAGTTTACCAGTTTTCTATCTGATCCAACAAGCATACATTTTGATTTCTTGCTATTTATCGTCATATCATTTTCTTTACACCATTTAATAACATTGTCTAAGTCTTTATTCAAACATGTATTTAAATTTACAATAGATTTAGATGATAAATGTAAAGTTGTATCATCAGCATATAGATCAGATTCTGTATATTCTAAGGTTAATGGTAAGTCATTTATATAAATTAGGAACAATAAAGGTCCAAGTATAGAACCTTGAGGAACTCCAAAAGTTACAGTTTTATATTCTGATTCAGTGGTTCCTAACTTAACTTTTTGCATTCTCTGAGAGAGGTACGATGAAAACCATTTTACAGAGTGGTCATCGCATTTGTATAATTTGAGTTTTGATAAAGTATATTGTGATTAACCGTATCAAAGGCCTTCTTAAAATCTAAAAAGAGAATAGCGGTAAAATTTCCATTGTCCAATTCTTCTAACCATTTATCAATTATTTTAATAAGTGCTGTATGACAAGAATGTTTTTCTCTAAGTCCAGACTGCTGTTGTATTAATAATTTTTGTGTGGTTAAGAATGAATTTAGTTGTTTAAAGACAGTTTTTTCAAATAACTTGGACACAGTTGGTAAAATTGAAATGGGTCTATAATTGTTTGGGTCTGTTTTATCCCCTCCTTTAAATATGGGAGCAACTTTAGCAGATTTTAATATATTAGGAAATATTCCTGTACCTAAACTAAGGTTTATTATGTGAGTAAGGGGGCTTGCTACAATCGACCTTGATAGTTTTAAAACTCTTGGTCCAACTCCATCAGTTCCAGTTGATTTAGTTATGTCTATATTTTTTAGACCTTGTAGAACCTCGTCATTTGTGACAGTATATAATGAGAATTTAGTATCATCAATTATTTTTGAATTGACATAGTTAATAATTTTCTCTGATTTAAAACTTTTGTGAGGATTTGATATAAGCTTCTCACCTACTGTGCTAAAATGATCATTTAAGCAGATAGCAATATCATTTTTGTTTATAAGTACTTTTCCTTCGTGTGTTAAAATGTCAATTTCCTGTTTTGTTGTTGAATTCATATCCTTCAAATGCCTCCAAAGAATTTTACAGTTTTTATCCTTATCTATTGCATCCATAAAATATTTTGCTTTTGCAGAACGGATTAATTCGCTAGTTTTGTTCCTATATTTTTTATAATTTTCAGTGTCTTTCTTTTTGTGAAAATAATCTCTTTGGAATTTTGATTTACCAATTTCATTAGTATACCATTCAGATTGATATTTATTTTTTACACGTCTAGTAACAACAGGTGCATGTTTATCTAATACATTGACAAGTAAGTAATACCACATGTCCATTGCTTCGTTTGGATCATTGATTTCCTGTATTATATCGAATGGTTGATTTGACAAATCTTGTAAAAACATTTCATCATTAAATGTTTTGAAGTTTCTGTATTTGATCTCAAAATGTGAATCTGATTTGTCTGTAATAAGCTTTGCAAATTTGTTTACAGTACAGCTAACAGGATAATGATCACCTGGAGCGTATGATGGTACTATTGTGGTAGAGCTATATTTTTATGTTTTATGTTATTTAAGATTTTATGTTATTAGAATATATACTGGATATATTCTATTTACAGTTATTATAATTTGTAATATGCTAGTTTACTCAGGTAGAACATTTCTTATTGTTTATATCTTTTCTATTGGTCAGTATGATTTAGGCGGGAATCTTTTGTTTAACTATTCTTTGTTCTGGGCACTTGGCTAAAATATTTATATGAAGTGGTAGCCATTTTCTTCAGCTCTATTGGAAGTTGTTATATCTTTAATTTGATATTCAAATAGTCTAGGACTTTCATATTCTTTTATAAGGTCAGTTTATTACTAATATATTCATTACAATAACATTCCAGTTTTAATGTCCAAGAGTGAGTGATATACAAGTGTATAATTGTATGAATAGGTGACCGTATTATGAAAGGTGTGTGCGATTGATTAAATAGTAAAGTTATGTGTAAACTATTCATAACTCATAAAGTAATAAAGATAAACTTGATAATATAGTTTTATTTGTAAGATTTAATAAACTATATAAATTCTACATAAAACTGGTAAAAGTATGATTTATACTTTAATTTCTAGTAACATTAATATATAATCTATTTTAACAGTTTGTATGAGTGAGCGTTAAATGATTTTATACTTCTTTAAAGTTAATACAAGTAAATATTTGATTAACCAGATTTAAGGATAGATAACTCTGATTATTCTAATCTAGCAGTATAAATAAGGTTTCTATGATTTTAATATTTTGTCTTCAGGTTATATTATTGAAACAGAATGTAAACTGATTCAAATCAATCAGTTGGTGAAAAGACCTTTGCACTACATGTGAGGTATGTTTATATGTATACAGTTTGTATTGTTCATGTTACTTTTATGTTGCTTTGCTTAAATGTATTGTCTGCTTTGTGTAACTGTTGCAAAACGGAATGTCTTGTTTGCACTTACAATTGCGTGTTATTATTATGTTAAACTAACTATTTTTGGTATGATACTACAAGCATAGCTACGTATTAGCTGTGAACTTAGTCTGTCGTTGCATATTTCACAATGCACTAAATACAGAGAAATATAGAATGTACTTATTTAATACAGAATTCGGAATGGTGTAATATCGTTTTGTGTAGCTTGTAAAACTATTATTTTAAGGGCAAAGGAAATCTACAGTTTTCTTCTATGCATATAGATATATTGATTTTACAGTAATTGATAATTACTACTGATTGAATTGTATAAGAATTATATTGTTATTATTTCAGGGTCATTTTTGTTAGAATATTAACATCAATTCTGATGAAATAAAGAACCTAAGACCTATCAACGTGTTTGTGTTTATTTAAATACATGGGAAGCACGACTACACTATTACATTGATAAGACTTGTAGGATTTGTACTGTAAATATGATCAATTAAAGTGACACTAGTAGAAGTAACTCTAGTAGGGTCAACCACCATTTGATGAAGACCATATGTTGTAATAAAAGTTGACCATTTAGAAGGAAGAGGGTTTAAAAAATCAATATTAAAGTCGCCCATTAGCAATATATTATCATTTATAGATAAGCCTTTTACAACCTCATTTTAAAAATAAGTATATCAAGAGGTTTCGCTATTAGGTGGTCTGTATACAAAACAAAACTGTAACTGCATTTGTATGACATGTGAATCAATCGTCGATACCGATCGATACTAGCTTTAATACAAAGGTTTGAAAGAGCGCTGCCGATTTTACCGGGCGTGAGATCAGATTTGAAGCTCTCTACGCTTGATTCTGACAGTCGTGACAGTGCCGTCTACACTGAGTTGATTCCACGTGATCACTGTCTTACAAACAATGAGTTTGAATATTGCACGGTGTTTTACTCGGTGGAATGTCAATACACTTACAGTTATTCTTCACTTGCTTTTTCACAATATTTTATTCTTTGAATTTCACGGCACTTGTGGTTCTCTTCTGACATGCTTTTTAGAAAATTAGTAATACGGTTATACCCACGCGGTGCGTATGAATTTTTGTTTACAAAGTTACAGCAGCAGAGTCTGTAACTATATTTGTATGACATGTGAATCAATCGTCGATACCGATCGATACTAGCTTTAATACAAAGGTTTGAAAGAGCTCTGCCGATTTTACCGGGCGTGAGATCAGATTTGAAGCTCTCTACGCTTGATTCTGACAGTCGTGACAGTGCCATCTACACTGAGTTGATTCCACGTGATCACTGTCTTACAAACAATGAGTTTGAATATTGCACGGTGTTTTACTCGGTGGAATGTCAATACACTTACAGTTATTCTTCACTTGCTTTTTCACAATATTTTATTCTTTGAATTTCACGGCAGTTGTGGTTCTCTTCTGACATGCTTTTTGGAGGAATTCGTCTGGTTCAATAGCGGAAATCATCCCCTCAACTACTTTTTACATAATTATTAATTTCTGGCTTCAACGCCTTGTTCGTCTTGTTTGGAGATCTTGTTGTAGTTCCTCTCTGATGGAGAGTAATCTCTGGTGATAAATTTTGCCGCTTGACGTTGTATCCTTTCAGTTTCAAGCTTGTTTATTTTTGTGACCGTGCAGGGGTCCCATACTATGGTCCCATATTAAATTATAAGATCCATTCCTAAAGGTTTCTAATCTGACACATTAACTTAAATGGAGACAGACATTTGACCTGAAAGGTGGTGTGGGATTGCAAAATCAAAAACTAACTAACTATGATATATGGTTAAAGAATGAATATCAATCATATGGGTCAAGGGCAGAGATGTTATAAATTAACAATATGGCAGAGAAGTGGTTCCAAGTTTCATATAAAGCGACCTGATTGACATGAACTAAAAATCAAAGGAGTATCTCTATTTGTCTAATCTTCAAGGTGAAATAAAACTAGTAAAACAATATTATACTCTTATCTAAATCTACAGAAATATTTATTTGCTTCAAGTTACAGAAATAACTAGGTCACTAGTAACTTAGTTAATGAGTATGTGGGGTATAAGAGCTTGCTTACAACAGGCTTTTCATAATCATTTGGTTTGAAAAGTATACTCGAGTAGTCTGTATTCTTGATTTAGAAAAATGTAATTGCAGGAAAAAAATCACATTACTTAGAATACTTTAGATCATTCATCAGATACATGTAGTCTTTATTAATATGTACTAAAGAACAGCCAGTAGTCATTGGATATTGTAGATCATTTCGGTAGTATTGACCTATTTATTTGTGCTTAAAAAAACAGCCAGTTGTCATCTTCACTTCACACACACACACACCCACATACGAATATCAATTATATGCTAACGAGACATGTCGCAATGTTAAACTAATTACGCTATGTGAAAATCAAGACTTGCATAAAAATATCCCAATATTAGAGACAGTTGCGTCATTTTTCCTCAAAGTTTTCAGCTCTTTGATTAAAGATGATTTCGTGATGTTGTTTATCGAAAGCCTTTTGAGCATCTAGTGTAAGTAATATGAGTTCTTCTAGGGTCTCTTTGTAAAATTTTGCAGCAGCAGCTGATACAATAAAGGCAATATTTAATGACGATGTTTTTTTTCAGTGGAGCCTCTTTGTAGCTTACTTTGAATTTTCAGTAGTTTGGGTTCTAATCTGTCTTTTAAAATACCTTCAAGTTCTATTTATAGGGTAGGAAAGGTATTATTACTGTAATACCTCTATAATTCTCTGGATGTATTTTTTCTTTCCCACTTGTGTACCGAAGAAACTACTCCTTCTTTTGTTTCTTGTGGCAGATCTTTATCCTTAAATATAAGGTTCACTATATGCCCTATACATGTATGTTCAAGGCCTTAAAAGTTCTTCAGGCATTAGTTTGAAATGCTCTGCTGATAGTTCATCAGGAATAGGTTCGGTAAGGGCCGATTTTGGTTCAAATTTCAGGTTCATCTGATGAAAGATTTTAGACACTTTGTAAATACTTTTAAAAAGTCTACTTCAGTCGATTCAATTTTTTTTTTTTTGTGAAAGATTTGTAGTAGTTTCGTCATGAAAGACACTCAAATTCATGCCTTAACAGACTCAACAAAAATGAGGAAAAACATCAATAAAAATTTCCCTCTCGATACTATCTTTTGATTGAAAGAAGCTTCCAAGTTTGGTAAAAAATCCAGGATAGTTTATGAATCTAATAAATGTTTTATAAACTTTAACTGCAGACTGTATGTAATGTTAACTGGAAGAAAAACTAAGTCCATTTATAAGTAAAATACGGAAAAAGTGATTTTTTTTTTACAAAATTTACTTCTGAATAATATCTTATGATCAGAAACAAGCTTTTGTCTAAGTTTGGTAGAAATCCAGGATAGTTTAAGAACATTATAAAAATTTTAAAAACTTAAACCACAGAGTGAATGTTTTGTTTCTGGCAAAAAAACTAAGTCCATTTATAAGTAAAATACGGAAAAGTGGAAATTTATTTTTACAAAATTTTCTTCTTGATACTATCTTATGATCATAAACAAGCTTCTGTCCAAGTTTGGTACAAATCAAGGATAGTTTATGAAAGTTATTAAAATTTTAAAAACTTTAACCACAGAGTGAATGTAATGTTTCCTTGCAGAAAAACTAAGTCCATTTATAAGTAAAATACGGAAAAGTGGAAATTTATTTTTACAAAATTTTCTTCTTGATACTATCTTATGATCATAAACAAGCTTCTGTCCAAGTTTGGTACAAATCAAGGATAGTTTATGAAAGTTATTAAAATTTTAAAAACTTTAACCACAGAGTGAATGTAATGTTTCCTCGCAGAAAAACTAAGTCCATTTATAAGTAAAATACAGAAAAAATGGAATTTTATTTTTACAAAATTTACTTCTGGATACTTTCTTATGATCATAAACAAGCTTCTGTCCAAGTTTGGTAGAAATTCAGTATAGTTTAAGAAAGTTATTAAAATTTCAAAAACTTTAACCACAGAGTGAATATTTGTGGACGACACCGACGACGACGACGACGCCGACGACGACGGAACGTAGTCCTTCATCTCGCTTAGTCTCGCTTTTTCGACTAAAGTCGAAGGCTCGACAAAAATCAATCAAATATGCCATGATATGTCATTTTCCAGATTTGTTTGTCAAAAATGAAAATTACCACATCCGTGTTTACGGAAGCCGATAAGGGCCATTCAAAAAAAAATAATTATATCGTAATTACGACATAGCATGTCGTAATTTCGACATAACATGTCGTTATTACGACATCGCTATGTCGTAATTTCGACATAACATGTCGTTATAACGACATCGCTATGTCGTAATTTCGACATATCATGACGTAATAACGACATCACTATGTCGTTAAAACGACATAGCTATGTCGTAATTTAACGACATCGCTATATATAAAAGAATATGTATTGATTGCCAAGAGACTAAATGACACAGAAATTAACAACTATAGGTCATCATAATGCCCCCAATAATTAGAAAAGCCCCACCTATAAAAGAGGGAGGAAAGATACCAGAGGGAGAGCCCCCGAAATGCTGTGTGGCAGACAGTGCTATTAAATAATTATTAGCTCCCTTGGTAAAACTCCAAATTTCATATTTAATGTATTTCATTGTTAAATAATTTACATGAAGCTTAATAAGTACATATTTGTTAATTGCAAAGACTTTGCTATTTGAATTCATTGGTTAAAGATATTTATTTATATTGTAAAGTTTAATATTTGCATCGTCGCAAAATCTTTGGTTACCTTCTTTGAATAGATTCAGTGAGAAACTTATATATTTTATAGATCCCCTGTAATTATACCGACTGTGTATGTCAGGTCCAACATTCACTCAAACTTTACAATGTAATATTAGAAAAAATGTGAATGTATCTGGTATTATAATTCCATATACCACTGATGAAGCTCTTATTTTTCAGCACGCAGATGACACTACTTCAACTGTATCTGACAAAAGTTCTATTGATGAAATTTTTAAAGTTTTTGAAATGTATGAAGCCAGTTCAGGCGCCAAAATAAATAGACAAAAATCAGAGATATTGCCAATTGGCAAAGGTAGAATAGCTGATAATGAAAAAAACAAATATAATTTGCAAGTTTGCGAAAACTATATTTTATTGTTAGGAGTGTATGTTGGCAAAGACAAAACTGTTTGTGATCATTTAAATTGGAGTGGCAAAGTTAGTAAAATTAAGTCCTTATTGAATATGTGGATGCAGAGGCAATTGACAATACAGGGTAGAGTGAATGTTATTTCCTCATTATTTATGTCAAGATTATGGTATTCTTTGTTTGTAACATCGATGCCAGATCAAGTTTTACGAGATATTAAAACTGCATGTGTTAGTTTTGTGTGGAATAATGGTGCACACTTAGTAAAATATAACACCATCATTGATCAAAAGTGTAATGGAGGTTTACAGTTACCTGATATTGAATCAAAGATGTATGCATTTAGATTTAAAATTTTTAGCCAGGTTTTTAGACAAGAATTATAAAGTGCTATGGAAGTCTACATTTAAATATTTTATTTCAAAAATTTTAAATATGAACTTATCAGAAGAAATATTATTCATGTCTTTACCTGAAAATTTGAAGTGTATTCCTAATGTTTACAAAGAAATGTTTAAAGGTTTTGATCTCTTAAGAGATGATATTGAATTTGATCTTAGCACTGAAAATGTATACGATCAACCCTTATTTTGTAATCCAAATGTGTTGTTCGATGGAAAAACTGTTATATGGTATGATTTTATAAATGCTGGAATTGTTCAAGTAAAAGATATATGTTATGAAGTTATAGAGGGTTTTTTTACCAGAAATGGCTATAGTTGAGATGATACAAAATGTAACTAATCATTGTGATATTAACAGTATTGTAAAAAGATATAATACTTTAAAAGTTGTATTGCCTAAAGAATGGACAGAAATTATTCATAAAAATATTCATAGGAGAAATGTTTCTCGCTCTATAAAAATTAATGTCATTTTCAAAGATAAATTGTCAGAATTTTCTATGTGTTCGACAAAAGAATTGTATTTATTACTTACTAGTAAACTATGTCAGCATCCTATTTGCTATAAAAAGTGGACGGAAGTTTTTGAGATTGAAGAGAATGATCTTTGTAAAGTATGGAAAAACGTTATTTTTTATTGGAAACCATCTATATTAATGGATCTAGATTTCAAAATAGCACATTATTGTATTTTCACAAATTCTAAACTTATGACTATGAAACTTATAAATTACAATGTATGTGATGTATGTGAAAAGGAAGTAGAAAATATCACTCATTTATTTCTATTATGTTCTGAATTAGTAGAATTTCATCTGTTTATGCAACAAAAGTTGTCAGTTTTATTTGATAATGTTGATTCTGACAAAATTGATAATTTAGTGTATGAAGAGGTATTTATGTTTGGTTTATTTGGATCTATCAAAGGCGTAAATGTAAGTTTTGTCAATTTCATGTTATCTGTAGCAAGATATTGTATCTTCAGAAGAAGGAATTTACTTAAAAATTTAAACAGTAATGTTGATCTTATTAGACTATTTAAATACACTGTAAAACATTATATAACTTACCTGTATGAATATTTGTGTGATGCAAGATGTATGAGAAATGTTTTTGAGAAACACTTTTTAAAGAATAATATTCTGGTACAAGAAACCGAAGGTGTCATAACATTTAATTTCTAATTATTGTGCTGATTATATATGTGATTATACTTAAAAACATTGCCTTGTGATATTTTTGTGTAATATGTAATATATCTGTTGTATATATATATATATGTTGAAGAATTGAATAAAGATAAAAAAACATTCACTCCTACCAAGGCAAGTCAAGCTATTCATCTCCCTACAAATAAGTGCAAACTGCAAGGCTTTTTGTAATAAGGTTGAATTGAAGTATTGATTGCTCTATTTCTACTTTCAAACGTTGGGCACGATGTACAACGCCTAGGATTTAAAGCAGAATCTTCGAAATTTCATCCACAAAACAAAATAAAAATAAAAATGTTAGAAAACACGAAACAATATTGTAACAAATTCAGTATATGTTTTAAATTAAGTTTTTACAGCTCTTGATCATATACTAAGTAATATGTAGTTTATTTGAGGATTAAAATAAGAAAGCTATGTGAAAAAAACGGATGTCCAACGTTACATTTATGAAAAACTGTTTTAACTCTTATGTATAGTGATCCTATTTCTTATTCTCTGATCTTCTTGATTCTTGGCAGGAACAACGACATGTGTTGGTTCTCTGTGCCGTTAAAGCCGTTATTTTGCCAAATTTCATTTGACTCGGTGGCTGCATATTAAGCTGGAATAAGAAAAATGTCCAACGACGTTTTTCATTAACTCAAAGACTGAAAGTGAATTTTATAAGTAGATATAGCAGAAAATGAATAAAAAGAGTAAGACAATAATAATATCTAACAAAAGTACAAATATTTGCCTCATGTGAGTTCAGATATTGCTGATTTAATAAAATCTTCTCTACACAGTCGTTTTTCAAACGGTAACCATTTTGTCCAAGTTGATATTTCATTTTTCAAAGCAGTTAACGCGTATTTTTTATAATTGATAAAAACAAAAGTTAGATACACGAAGAGTAAAAAATGCCAAGATTCTTTTCTTATTACCTACATATTTGGGTCTTAAAGGAATAAAATGCTTCCACACATTACAAAACGGTAGCCAGTTTGTCCAAACGTCTGAAAACGTCTAAAATCCTAAAGACGCTAATTTCCGACGTTACATGTGCTAAAGTTTCAATTAAATGTTCATGATAATTAAAACAAATCGTGTTATGAAATTTGGAAAAAGAGGTTGATGATTGCTGCCGAAAAAAAAGAATAGTGCATGTTGCTATAGACTCCGCCCGGGGACATAGGTTCGACACAGGTTAAATTTTACAATTTTTATTAATCGTTTATAGCTTTAAACGATTTATTTAAAAGAATTGGGAAATGGGGAAAACATCCCATTACATGAACTTCGTCCAACTTTTGCAAAGACAAATTGGAGACACCAAGACTGTCCTCTAAATGTAAAATGCGAATTGAAATTTATGTTACGGAAGTACTCCGAAATAGATCATTTAAAGTCGTCACTTCAGTAAGGTGCAATCACCAATATTAAAAGACTTAATACCAGTTCACGGAATGTTTTACTTCGCGATTTGTCCTGCTATATAACGGTCGTGATGAAAATAATTCCTGTACTAGCGAAGCTGGAACTTTTCGTCAATATAAACTTGTGCATGAAATGGAGGTAATTGAAAGACGAATCCCAAACAGCAACGAAAACCGTTTCATCGAATTAATAAAAACCCGGGATTATATTTGCCGTTTTCGCGGACGATCCAGGAGTAGATTACTATATTTTAGAATGTATATCAGAAGTTAAACGCTATAGATGACTTGGGAAATAATTCTCAAGACAAGGTTCAAGTAATTGAAGGGGTGTATTTCGACAACTTATGTGCCAGGGAAAATACAATTCTATTCAAATTTAACCAAGGGTAAAAATGTTCGATTTACTTGCAGAGTGTCAGATATATTTGTATTGGTTGAATTAAGATATAGAAATTTTACAATGACAGATGATATGCACCTTGAAAGTTAAACATCCTATGATAAAACAAAAATATGGAAAACCGTATACATGTACTTCCGTCCCATCTTTCCTTCCTACATTACTTGCGACAGTACTGCATTTTTAGTTGAAATAACTTAAAGGGTAAACATTATTAAATCGATTTCCACAACTCGAGGTAATTTTTGATAAAATGACATCACAAAACGAACAGAACCAGAATCAACCAACAATATAAAAAAACGAATAAAACTTGCAAAAATTACGAAGTCAAAAACCCTTTTCGACGCCGCATGTTAAAGTGTAACGTCGTGTTGTAGGAATGTCGTGCCCAACGTTTGAAAGTAGAAATAGAGCTATCAATACATCGATTCACCCTTATTACCAGAAGCCATGTAGTTTGCGCTTATATAAAGAGAGATGGAATGCTTGGCATGCAATGTCAATCCTCATATATTTCCACGTCTTATTTGTTTATTTCAAACTTGTCTGGCTGTACAGCCCATACACGGCAGACAACTTAAACGGGATTTTAAAAATATATGAGTTTCTCACTGAAGGTATCCAAAGAAGGTAACCAAAGATTTTGCGACGATGCAAATATTAAACTTTACAATATAAATAAAAAATCTTTAACCAATGAATTCAAATAGCAAAAGCTATGCAATTAACAAATATATACTTATTAAGCTTCATGTAAATTACTTAACAATGAAATACATTAAATATGAAATTTGGAGTTTTACCAAGGGAGCTAATAATTAATTAATAACACTGTCTGCCACACAGCATTTCGGGGACTCTCCCTTTGGTATCTTTCCTCCCTCTTTTATAGCTGACTAATCGGGGGCTTTTCTAATTATTGGGGGCATTATGATGACCTATAGTTGTTAATTTCTGTGTCATTTAGTCTCTTGGCAATCATAATACATATTCTTTTATATATAGCGATGTCGTTATTACGACATAGCTATGTCGTTTCAACGACATAGCTATGTCGTTTTAACGACATAGTGATGTCGTTATTACGACATGATATGTCGAAATTACGACATAGCGATGTCGTTATAACGACATGTTATGTCGAAATTACGATATAGCGATGTCGTAATAACGACATGTTATGTCGAAATTACGACATGCTATGTCGTAATTACGACATAAATTTTTTTTTTTTGAATGGGCTTCCGTACGTGTTCACTCTCAGCCTTTATTTATGTTATGTTATTTCAGAGACAATGTCTTTCTTTACATATCAAGAATGAACACAACTGCGGCCACTTCCATTTAAGACGAAAATTGTCTAAAATTGAACTCAAATGCTAAAGTTATGAAGATTTTAGTCATTTAGCTTGACTAAATGATGCTGGTACATGATATGTGTGCATTGTATTGTCAAAAACTGCCCATATTTATTTATTCTACTTTCCAATAAAAAGCTAAAGGTCTACATTTAAAAAAAATAGTAAAACTGCTATATTTTGGGACCAAAAAAAGGGTCTTACTAAACTACTCCGTTACGATTGTTTTATTTTCTATTACTAATTTTCGTTTCATTCTTATGCCCATTATAATATTATAAAGCAAAGATCCTCAAATTTAAGCATTTAAAAGACAGTGGCGGATCCAGCCATTTTAAAAAGTGGGGTTCTCAACCCAGGACAAAAAGGGGGGGTCCAACTATATGTCCCCATTCAAATGCAATGATCGGCCAAAAAAAGGGGGTTCCAACCCCCGGACCCCCCCCCCCCTTTTCCCCCGGATCCGCCAATGAAAGAATTTTGATATTTTCAGACCTCGACTGTGCCTTATTTCATGAATCATAATATAATAACGCCTTCTAGAGGTGAACGGATAATTGACCTCCTACTCACGAAGACACCAAGCATAGTTAACAAGACCTAAGCTATGTATAATGATGGAAAATTGTATGTTGGAAAAGGAAAATAAAATAAAGTGAAGTGAAACAAATAAACTAATAAATAAATAAAATTGAATTATATTACATGCTAAAGTTCCAAGACAAAGTAGGTGACGTAAGATTAAGTTATAAATAGTTTCGCCTTTTTGTAAATACTAAAGTTAATCTAATGTTTTAGTTCTTTTGGTCATAGATATTAATGTGACATTGAGAATAAATTAAATAAACTGTCATCTTTAATAGTTATCCCACGATGACGCGGTGTGTCAGTGTAAGATCATCCCGATGGCCGGAGGCCAGAGGGTGATCTAACACTGACACACCAAGTCCGAGTGGGATAACTATTTTACATCCCAGCTGTTTTAGATTAGACGAAAAACCGTTTACAATTCATAAAATCTAGTTTAGAACGACACACAACCATTATAATATACTTTATAAATTGCTATATGATTTATACCCTTTTTGACCCCCGAACACGATGAGTAAATATCAAACAATGTCAATTCGCCCCACTGGTCAATCGGCCCAAGCAATATCGCCACTTTATGAAAAAAAAAATCGACCCACTCTTGTTTACCGACTCGCCCCACTTTTGAAAAAGTGTAAAATCAAACTGAACAATCACTGACAACTGACTTATTAGCGAAAAGGGTTTAAACCCCACTGAATAAAGATCTGCCAACTCGCTCCACTTATAAAACCATCTTGCTTCCTTTAAGTATGTTAAATTACTGATAGTTCGTATCCAGTCGTCCTGGTGTAGTGGTTGTGTCGTGGCTTGATATGCTAAAGGTCTTGAGTTCGAATCCCAGCGTATACACTGGATTTTTTCTACGTGAATTTTGATAGATAGTATAATTGTATATTTATTTATAAGTTTTATAGTGGATTTGACATTCCCGCCAAAATGTTACAGAACAAAGGAGGAATGCATAACAAAGAAACTCAAACTAGGGTGATCTGGTAGGGGTGATCCGGCTCAGATCACACCTGTTAGAACAAAGGAGCTGGGATGTAATTTAAAAGAATAAAAATGTTTGTAATTTGCCGTAGGAAAATAACCCTAAAGTGTTTTCTATTGTCCACTTAATAATTATGTAAAGTAAGTAAAGATTTTGATAATCCATTAATTGCTTTTACGTAACTAAATAAAATATATGTCAATCATGTAAATCCATAACATAAAAAGAGAATAGTTGACCAATAAAAAGTAACTTTAGAAAATTCAAACTTGACGCTAAAATTTCATAGGTGAATAAAATAATTCCAATCAGCACGTGATGTTGGGGTTAAAAAGGGAAGACCGCAACCTCCCAACATCACATATCACACTTCAATGTAGATAGCTGTTTGGAATAAATAATTGAAACATCATTGTATTTTATTCACCAGGTATGTAAATTGTTAAAGTATAGACTATTTTCAAATAAATTTTAAAGTAAGAATTGATCTTCTGATTTAATAACTTAGTTTCGTATTTAAAACTTAAATTTATAAAAGATTTTCATTAACATATATAGGTTAAAACAAAGTTTACTATTTAAATCATATGATCACATATCACACTTCAATGTAGATAGCTGTTTGGAATAAATAATTGAAACATCATTGTATTTTATTCACCAGCGCCAGGCCTCGAAAGTACAAGTGTCCGAGATGAGGGACACGCCAGAAGAAGGCATAACATAGACGTGAACATGAGCGAGCTAGTATTACCCAGATTCTCCGAAAGAAGCTAGAATCCCCGATATATAGTGTTATTAACGTTTTGGAGGGAAAGGGGAGACAAACTGACAGAACAGAGATTCTTCCCCCTTTTCCTGCATTACAGATGGTGGAGCAAGAGGAAAGATTCTTGGTACCTCAAAACTCAAAAACCGGCGTTTAGTGAACTAAAATTGCAATGGGCTAAGCGCGAGAAGGAAGACGTAGACACTCTTTCCGAATGGATTAAGGCAGTGAGGTCGTTGATACAAATCAGAATTAAGAAACTGAATGGGTCTATCAATGCCCATGCTACGTCAATCTTTAAAGACCCAAATGTTGCAAAACACCTATCCTACCTCCATGACAAATATGTTGTTGTCCCCGCAGATAAAGCCCCAAACAACATCGTTTTTGTGTGTAAAACTCATTACATTAACTGCTTGATAAACGAATTAGGTATTGACAATTCACTTGGAAACTCAACATATACCCTCACGACACTTACCAAAGAGGAAATCCTGGATAATCATAGGTCTGTTCTGTGTTCCTTTGGAATTTCAACCAAAGATGAAGATCTGGATCTGCCATCACTGTATTGGATACCTAAACTACATAAGTGTCCTTACAGACAACGGTATATTGCTGGGTCTTCCAAGTGCTCCACGAAACCTCTTTCTAAATTATTAACATCTATTTATCAGCAATCAAAGACGGGCTTCAAAGTTATTGTGAAACTGCCTATTCTAGAGGGGGCGTGAAACAGATGTGGATACTTAAAAAATTCCAAAGATCTTTTAGAGTACATACAATCTAACTCTCTTTCATCTTGTAACAGTATTAAAACATTTGACTTTTCTACTCTGTACACTAGTATTCCTCATTCTAAACTAAAAGACAAATTGAAAGAGTTGGTATTGCTTTGCTTCGTAAAAAAGAATGGCCAACGTAGATGCAAGTATCTTGTCTTAGGGAGGGATAAATCCTACTTTGTAAAGGATCACTCTGATTCGAACAAAAAATTCTCTGAAACTGATATTATCAAGATGCTTGATTTCTTGATTAACAACATATTTGTTACATTCGGAGGACGTGTTTTTCAACAGACTGTCGGCATTCCAATGGGAACAAACTGTGCCCCTCTACTTGCCGACTTGTTTCTTTATTATTATGAGGCTGACTTCATGCAGGAACTTCTTAGGAAGAAAGATAAGAAGTTAGCAATATCCTTTAACTCTACTTTTCGCTATATAGATGATGTTCTTTCACTAAATAATTCAAAATTTGGTGACTATGTGGAACACATCTATCCAATCGAGCTAGAGATAAAGGATACTACAGGTACAGTTAAGTCGGCCTCATATCTTGACTTACATCTAGAAATTGACAATGAGGGTCGGTTGAAAACAAAACTTTACGACAAAAGAGATGATTTCAGCTTTCCAATTGTGAACTTTCCATTTCTAAGTAGCAACATTCCAGCAGCACCTGCATACGGGGTATATATCTCCCAATTGATACGATATTCTCTTGCTTGTATGTCCTATCATGATTTTCTTGATAGAGGGTTGCTGCTCACAAGGAAGTTATAAAACCAAGAGTTCCAAATGGTGAAGTTGAAATCATCCCTTCGTAAATTTTACGGACGCCATCACGAGTTGGTTGACCGTTATGGAATAACCGTTTCACAAATGATATCGGATATGTTCCTTACGTCGTAACTACAATCCCCTTCCCTTTCATGAATGTGACCTACCGAATTAGACTATTTTACCGGATTTGTTATCACATAAGCAACACGACGGGTGCCGCATGTGGAGCAGGATCTGCTTACCCTTCCGGAGCACCTGAGATCACCCCTAGTTTTTTGGTGGGGTTCGTGTTGTTTATTCTTTAGTTTTCTATGTTGTGTCGTGTGTGCTGTTTTTTGTTTGTCTTTTTCGTTTTTAGCCATGGCGTTGTCAGTTTGTTTTAGATTTATGAGTTTGACTGTCCATTTGGTATCTTTCGTCCCTTTTTTGCAAAGAACCAGTCTAAAGTGAAACTTTTCAAAAGCAATCTATATGGAGTTTTTGGACAAGAAATGTGTTATAAACCGAAAAATTGGAAATTTCTTAAAGTTTGAACCTGGAACATTATACCTGTTGTATGTGATTAGCTTTTCGGAACCTATCCGTATTCAAATTTGTGGAAAAGACATGAAGGAAAGTCGGAACAATATAGAAACTGGACTAAAACAAAATTGTCGGACCATTGTGATTATGTTTTCAAAATATTGTGTGAATTGATAATGTATATATATGTAAATATTTTGTGAGTATTGATATGTGTGATTTGTTAAAAAAAAGATTTGCTAAATTTGAAAAAATAATTAAAATTCTTTAAAAAGAGTAAGTTAATTTAACTAATGGAAAATTATTATATAATATGTGAGTTTACGTAAAGAAAAGTAATTTTGTTTTAATTAATGAATAGGTCTGTAAGATAGGACATAAATGCTTTGTAAGAAACTTTTGAGATTAATAAGTTACAGTAGAGCAATAATAATTAACAAAGTAAGTTAAAGGCGTAATTATTAAGGTGAATCTAAATTCCTTTTACTTAATGGGCAAACGTTGATTTGCAAAAAAGTCAGAGTAGTCCCCAAATGAAAGATGCCAGTTCCCCGGAAAAAGAATCGATAAAACCATGAGAGAGAGACTAAAACACGAGTTACAAAAACGGGACCAAGTTCCCGCATAATATATGCCCCCTATTGGGAATGCGGACCACGAAATTGTCTATTCTGAATGCAATGTATCTTAAAAAAAACAATTTTAAAAGTACCGTACTACAATATATCAAATGGCTGACTGGAGTAAAATAAAGACAGATTTAGGAACACTCTTATGCAAAATTACAGAGCAATTTGAAGAATCAACCTCAAATAGTTTATGGAATACATTCACAGAAGTTCTAACACAATCAGTAGAAGCAAATATCCCACGCAAAATAGTTATAAACAAGAAAAATTACCATGGGTTAATAACAAGCTTAAAATTGACATCAACAAAGCTAAACTACTTCATAAAAAGAGCAGAAAAAATGAACAACTGAAGAAAACGTACAAGAATCTAAAAAAAATCACTTTAAACAGACATGAGAAGATCCTACTGGAATTACACCGAGAACATGATATTTGATCTCCCAGTAAACGATCCAGATAACAACATAAAAACTTGTACAGTTACATCAAAAACATGAAAAATGACAGTTCAGGCATTGCAGCATTACGAAAAGATAGCATACTTACTGATAATACCGAAGAAAAGGCCAATTTACTCTATAAGCCAAAATATTGAGCAATGACTTGATACTGATATCTTAGTTGTAAAATTACATAGAGTCTAATCCCCTTTAGCAAGCTCAAGTAGTTGTAAAATTACATAGAGTCTAATCCCCTTTAGCAAGCTCAAGTAGTTGTAAATTTACATAGAGTCTAATCCCCTTTAGCAAGCTCAAGTAGTTGTAAAATTACATAGAGTCTAATCCCCTTTAGCAAGCTCAAGTAGTTGTAAAATTACATAGAGTCTAATCCCCTTTAGCAAGCTCAAGTAGTTGTAAAATTACATAGAGTCTAATCCCCTTTAGCAAGCTCAAGTAGTTGTAAAATTACATAGAGTCTAATCCCCTTTAGCAAGCTCAAGTAGTTGTAAAATTACATAGAGTCTAATCCCCTTTAGCAAGCTCAAGTAGTTGTAAATTTACATAGAGTCTAATCCCCTTTAGCAAGCTCAAGTAGTTGTAAAATTACATAGAGTCTAATCCCCTTTAGCAAGCTCAAGTAGTTGTAAAATTACATAGAGTCTAATCCCCTTTAGCAAGCTCAAGTAGTTGTAAAATTACATAGAGTCTAATCCCCTTTAGCAAGCTCAAGTAGTTGTAAAATTACATAGAGTCTAATCCCCTTTAGCAAGCTCAAGTAGTTGTAAAATTACATAGAGTCTAATCCCCTTTAGCAAGCTCAAGTAGTTGTAAAATTACATAGAGTCTAATCCCCTTTAGCAACTCAAGTAGTTTAAACCTACCAGAATGGTTCCAAACAAGATTTTTTAATGGCAAAAGTTTTTCCATACTACCCTTTTTTGACCCAATCCATACGGCTTCGATTTTGACAACATTACACCTAAGTCCAGCACATTCTGAAGATCTATCAAAAAAATATAAGCACTGATTTAGGGACTTTTGGTCACCATCCAGGACTACGGAAGAATCGTCAGCGTATTGACTCAACAAAAAATCCGAGTCATTAACTGTTACACCAGCAACATCAGGGTCCTTTTTAAATAGATGCACTTGCATGGTAATTCAAGCACTTAAATAAATTAAAAAAAGAGGCAAAGGATACGGGGAGCCGAATGGGACTTGAACTTTTTGTGATCAAAATCAATTTTGTGTACACAAAATTTAATTCTGTCATAACAAAATCATTTTTGTCTTACAAAACTATGTGATACAGACTTGTCTTATGAGAACATCAATTTTGTGATGACAAAATTCATTTTTGTCATGACAAAATCAAATAGGTATGCAAATATAAACTTATTTGCATACAAAATTGACTTTTGTTACCTGATATGGAAATTAAAACACAAAAGTCAATTTTATGAGACAAAATTGAATTTGTACGCAATTAACATGTTGATTAAATTAGCATACTGTGATTTTGTAAATAAAATTATTTATTGGATATGAATAAAATTCAGAATGGAAATGGGGAATGTGCCAAAGAGACAACAACCCGAACATAGAAAAAAGCAACAGCAGAAGGTCACCAACAGGTCTTCAATGTAGCGAGAAATTCCCGCACCCGGAGGCGTCCTTCAGCTGGCCCCTAAACAAATATATACTAGTTCAGTGATAATGAACGCCATACTAATTTCCAAATTGTACACAAGAAACTAAAATTAAAATAATACAAGAATAACAAAGGCCAGAGGCTCCTGACTTGGGACAGGCGCAAAAATGCGGCGGGGTTAAACATGTTTGTGAGATCTCAACCCTCACCCTATACCTCTAGCCAATGTAGAAAAGTAAACGCATAAAATACGCACATTAAAATTCAGTCCAAGAGATGTCCGAGTCTGATGTCAGAAGATGTAACCAAAGAAAATAAACAAAATGACAATAATACATAAATAACAACAGACTAATAGCAGTTAACTGACATGCCAGCTCCAGACTTCAATTAAACTGACTGAAAGATTATGATTTCATCATATGAACATCAGGCACAATCCTTCCCGTTAGGGGTTTAGCATCATACCATCATCACATATATGAGAAAAACATAACCCGTGTCATGCCAACAACTGGTTTTTGAATAAATGTGTTTAGTTCCGATGCAAAGACCCTATAAGTGAATCAATATTAACGCCAAAATATGCAATCTTTAATGACCTGACAACAGTATCGTAACTATATCCCTTCTTAATAAGTCTATTCAAAGGTTTTGTTAGTTTTTGAGGTGAATACTGACACCTTTGTGCTTTATAAAGAATATTTCCATAAAAAATTGGATGTGAAATACCTGAACGTATAAGAAGTCTGCATGTTGAGCTATATTTACGAATGATGTCCTTATACCGATGATAAAATTTAGTAAATGTTTTGACTAGTTTGTGATATCGAAAACCCTGGTGTAATAATTTTTCAGTAATACATAAATTTCTCTCGTTAAAATCTAAAACATTGTTACATACACGAGCGAATCGTACAAGTTGAGATATATAAACACCGTAAGATGGTGACAAGGGAACGTCACCATCTAAAAATGGATAATTAACGATAGGATATGAAAAATCATCTCTTTTATCATAAATTTTAGTATTCAGCTTTCCGTTAGTGATATAGATATCAAGATCGGGGAAAGGACAGTGGTCATTGTTAGTATTAGCTTTATTTAAAGTAAGTTCAGCAGGATAAATTTCTTTAATTTACATACTGAAGTCGTCATTATTGAGAGCCAAAATATCATCCAAATATCTAAAAGTATTATTAAATTTGTTTATCAGATGTTGTTTCGATGGGTCTTTGCTTATTTTTGTCATAAATTGTAACTCATAGCAATACAAAAACAGGTCCGCAATAAGTGGTGCACAGTTAGTCCCCATTGGAATTCCGATAATCTGACGACATACGGAATTCCCAAAGCGAACAAAAATGTTATCTAGTAAAAATTCAAGGGCATATATAGTATCAAAGCATGTCCAATTGACATAGTTTTTTTGTTTATTGCTATTAAAAAATGACCTAAAAGAGTTTGAACATATATATTCACATTCTGACTTTTTAAATGCCCATTTAATTAGGTGTGTGATTTTTTTCTTAATGAGAATGTGAGGCAATGTGGTATACAGGGTAGAAAAATCAAAACTTTGAATAAATTCAAAATCACCAATATAAGCATGCAATTTATCAAGTACTTCCAACGAGTTCTTGACACTCCAAAAGTAATTAATTCCACTATTTTCGAAGGCCTTATTTGAACAATTTATTATCAGATTTTTAATTGTACCAAGTGTGCTGGTAAGAAGAATAGACAATTTAGTAGTGGAACAATGGCTTGAAGACGAAATAAATCTATATTTGTAAGGTGTTTTGTGTAGCTTCGGAAGCCAGTACATAGTTGGGACTTTCATTGTATTTGGCTCTGCTTGTAAAGCGGTAGCTAAAAGTTTATGTTTGTTACAGATGTCGTTTTCTGAAAATGGAGTCAGTTGGAATGTTGGTGAATTGGTGATTTCTTTTTTTCAGAACCTCAATGTAAAATTTACGTCAAACAATAATAATGTTATTAGCAGCTTTATCGGCCGGGACAAAAACAAATTTCATGGCTAGTTCTTTTAGTTTATGTTTGATACGAGAAATAGGTTTTTTGTGGTTATTGTTAAAAGTAAAATGTTCTTTAAAATGTTGAATACGTATATCAACTATCTTCATTACTGAATTAAAAAAAAAAAGAGTCCAAAGATTTTTTGTCCGCTTTTTCCCGTTTTATCCATTTCATACAGTAAGTATGGAGTGAGTCGTGGATGATATTACGACACTCATTCCAATTAATAATTGACGGGGGACGATATTTAGGTCCTTTACTGAGGAATGATTTTAACTCTCGGTCTTGAACGATGTTAAGATCTCCTGTTATAACATGGGAAATGGGTCATAAATATATTCGGAGGTACTACAATTACATGAAGTAGGTGTATTTTCACTGATACTAACATCTTTACACAGTTGACTATAATTAAACACAAATTTCCGGGTAGATTTCTTGTAAATATAACAAATAAGAGGTAGGATGAATGAATTCTTTATTTGCAAAGCAGTAGTTACATGCTATAGCAACACAAAATTGAGTTTTGTCAGACAAAAGTGAAAATTTAACACAAAATTGACATTTGTGACAGAAGTCAATTTTGTGTCACATGAGTCAATTTTGTCTACATAAAAATAAACACAAAATTGAATTTTGTCTACAAAAATTAATTTTGTCATTACAAAATCCAATTTTGTGTGTTATTTTTGTGTAGACAAAATTGATTTTTGTATTGTGAAAAAATTGACTTTTGTGTTAAATTTTCACTTCTGCTTAACAAAAGTCAATTTTGTTTACACAAAAATAAACACAAAATTGAATTTTGTGACAAAATCTCAGTTTTGTATACAAATTAGTTCACAGAATCCAAACTAAACTAATTTGCATACAAAATTGACTTTTGTCGCCCAATTTTCAAATTAGGTAACTAAAGTTAAGTATGTGTTTCAAAAATGATTTTTTTTCATGACTGAAAGATAATATTGCATGACAAAATTTCAATTTGTAGTATGCTACAAATTTTTTAAACTGAATTCATTTTTGTTGATCAAAGCTCACTTTTGTTCGTACAAAATTGAATTTCGAGTACAAAACCACAAGATTCTCATTCGGCGCCCCGTAGAGGATACCCTTGACGGACCCCTCTTTTCAATGAAAAATATTCTGAAATATGAGGGGACCACCATTTGATATTCTGGGGGAGGGGGCGGGGGTGCAGGAGGATTTCTTTTTGATCGGTTATTTATTTTTATAAACTAAGAGGACAGATTATTCATTTTCTGCACTATTGAAGCAAGATTTTTCATTTTCATTAAAGGAAGGGACTTAAAGCAAGGGACATATTATTCATTTTCAAACTATATTTATGATATTCGAAAACATAAATTTTTTAAATGATTTGTTTATTATAAATAATACATGTATAGTCAAGTCAATGTGTACCATTTAATCAGAACTAACCATCATCCTCTGCAGAAATTAATCTTTTATATTCCCAACTGCATGTACATGTATTGCATACCTATTTAGAGCAGAGCGAGGCAAAAAAAAATTTGAAGGGTTTTGGAGTCACTGAAGGCCCAAGAAGCTATAGAACAAATGATGCAAAATCATATTCTTTTAATAGGTGTTTCCCAGACCTTTTCTTAATCTGAAAATGCAAGTTTTGTTTTAATAATTTTAACTTAAAATTCTAGGGACAACATCAAAATACCATTAATGTGCATGATAAAGCAAAAATGGATTTCACATAGTAAAGTCTGTGGCTGCTGTTTTTTTTTTTTTTTAACTCATGATCACGTTCATAACAAAATTACTAGATTACAAAAGGAATGCAACACTAACAAAATACAGAATAAGAAGGGCAATCAATGAACAAAAGACAAATAATGAAGAAACATTGATCCCGAAAAAGCAGGCCTACGTCTGAGGGAAAACAGAACTTGCTTCTGGCACTCTGTGTAAAATAAGATTGAGTTCACACAATCTTGCTATTGAAAAAGGGCGATATTTAGGTTTACCAACCGATGAACGAGTTTGTAATGTATGTAAATCAGGTGAGGCAGAAGATGAAAATCACTTTTTACTGAAATGTGAATTTTTTCTAACTACAGAATTAACTTTAAAAATATTATACTAAATATACTTCCTACATGTTGTAGTGAAAATCAGCTAAATATAAGAGTTGCATTTATAGTAATTCTTTAAAAGTCCTGAAAGTGACTAGTTCTGATATATATGTTACAGTAAATAGTTGAAATTAGGAATTACATGTAATTACTAAAATTTAGGAATTACATGTAATCCCCAATGTACTTAGAAAAAACAAGTAATTCCTGAAACGGCCCAGTTATTACCAGTAATTACTAATTTCAAAATGATTTTTTACACCTATTTACTAACTGTTAAAACAATGTCGTGATATGGACATCTGATCAAAAGTTATGGTAAAATTCTGGTAAATTCTGCCAGAAATGCGTTTGGTATTTTCAAACCAAAGAAACGAAAAAAAATAAAGCCAGTAGATAAACCTTGGTTTGATGAGGAATGTAGATTTGCTAGGCAAAATTATAGAAAACTAAAGAGAAATATTTCATCAAAATCTTCTGTTCAACAAAAGCAGAACTTACGACTTACGGAAAAAAAATATAAACAAATTTTAGATAAAAATATCAATTTACATAGAAAGAAAATGATGAAAGATATGAAAAATTTAAATTCGAAAAATCAATAATAAATTATAGAATTTTTAAGTTAGAATTAAATTTTGAAAAATATTTCGATATCTTGGATATGCACGAAAGTATTATTTTATGTAGATATAGAACCACAAACCACAGACTCCCAATAGAGACAGGGAGGTGGAATAATGTTAATAGAAATGATAGAAAATGTCATCTTTGTAATATTGGTAGTATTGGAGACGAATTACATTATCTGCTAGAATGTCCATTTTTTATGCCCGCGTCACACTGTCCCGATTTTTATATACGATGGACACCCGAATGCGAAAATTGTAAGTTCGTACGAAGTTGGTCCCGATCTCGTTAAAATACCAAAAAGTGACCGAAGTAAGTACGATGAATAACGAAGTCTATACGATGGTGCCGAAATTATATACGATAGCAAAAGATGGACATACGAAGGTTAACCGAAGACGGGTATTTAAGCTTCATATCTCAGCCGAAGCCTTCACGATTGATCACGAAGGCTACACGATGGATTACGATGGCTACACGATGGATTACGATGATGGCGCGATGGCCATACGATGTCTAAAAGATACGAACAGAATTTCGACAACATATCGTTTCTGTAAAAGTCTGCCATGCATGGCGGGAAATCGATCTTTTTGTCTAATTCTATAAAACTTAGTTTATTATCCCCTCGCCTACTACATGTAAGTTGCGTGTAGATAAAATTGTTATGGACACTCTAGAACCAAAATGCTCAAAACTTGGTATGGTGTTACTCGTTAAGAATATCTTAAGCGCTATTGACTTTAAAGTTCAAAGGTCAAGGTCACAGTGGCAGTTGTAATACAAGGCAATATCACCCTTGTGGACACTCTAAAACCAATATGCTTCAAAAGATTTTAACCACATTTGGTATATTGTTCCTCCTTGTAATGATCTGACATTTTTCACGTTCAAGGCCAAAGGTCAAGGTCATGCAGATGGACTTGTTTTTTCTCCTTGAAATAGCATAATACACAGGAAATTGGTTGCTCATTTTTTTACCTGCTGGTTCTAAAGACAATATTAAAGGTATTTCCAGTTACTGAATGTTTTGGTTGATTTAAAAAAAAAATAGTTTATGTATCAAATATGCATATTCAATTTACCATTTTCTGCATGTGTCATATACAAATATAGTGTCCATATTTGTCCCCAATATGTTACATACGAGGGGATGCCACGCTCGGCATTGCCTTATTTGAACTGTAAAATGTGTGCACTAGTCTGAATAATCACCCATAATTATGCCCATGTTTACTGATCTATCTTAAAAGGTGGGTTCGTTGATCCCTTTTATTCAAAAAGAGCTCTTTCCAGGAGAATAATTTTTTTATCATAATAATATAGACAAAAGGAAGGATGTGGGGAAAGCAACAAAAGCGGCAAAATATGACATATAGAAAACAAAATGGTTATGGAGTAAACATTCGTGTGACAACAACTCAGACGATACATAAAAAATCAGAATAATGAAGAAAAAGTTGGGTTCCCTATATACGTGTACCTGCAGTGTTGGTGTACGAGGCGCGTTTATGATTTTCATTATGTTACTTGATATGAAAAATTGACAAAAAATAATATTTTACTTGTAAAAGTAAATCCTGAGCCTGTAATAGCTGCTCTTCTTGTTCCATTTGAATTAATAGAAACAACGCTGTCGCCTTTAATAGTTATCCCACGATGACGCGGTGTGTCAGTGTAAGATCACCCCGATGGCCGGAGGCCAGATGGTGATCTAACACTGACACATCAAGTCCGAGTGGGATAACTATTTTACATCCCAGCTGTTTTAGATTAGACGAAAAACCGTTTACAATTCATAAAATCTAGTTTAGAACGACACACAACCATTATAATATACTTTATAAATTACTATATGATTTATACCCTTTTTGACCCCCGAACACGATGAGTAAATATCAAACAATGTCAATTCGCCCCACTGGTCAATCGGCCCAAGCAATATCGCCACTTTATGAAAAAAAAATCGACCCACTCTTGTTTACCAACTCGCCCCACTTTTGAAAAAGTGTAAAATCAAACTGAACAATCACTGACAACTGACTTATTAGCGAAAAGGGTTTAAACCCCACTGAATAAAGATCTGCCAACTCGCTCCACTTATAAAAACATCTTGCTTCCTTTAAGTATGTTAAATTACTGATAGTTCGTATCCAGTCGTCCTGGTGTAGTGGTTGTGTCGTGGCTTGATATGCTAAAGGTCTTGAGTTCGAATCCCAGCATATACACTGGATTTTTTCTACGTGAATTTTGATAGATAGTATAATTGTATATTTATTTATAAGTTTTATAGTGGATTTGACATTCCCGCCAAAATGTTACAGAACAAAGGAGGAATGCATAACAAAGAAACTCAAACTAGGGTGATCTGGTAGGGGTGATCCGGCTCAGATCACACCTGTTAGAACAAAGGAGCTGGGATGTAATTCTTGTTCTCATAGAATCATATGATATGAGCTCCATGTTTTGTGAACGTATTTCTTAACTGTCGTATTAGACTGACCAGTGCATATCGCGCATGACACTTTAAATGTATTTTAGCGCGAACATTAACTTACATTTAGCTGGATTTATTGCCGTCGTAGTTCCATCTTGTCGCCTTCGTACTTTTATTCGATGGCAACACGACAGGATTACGAGGTCTTCACGAAGTCGTGTTGCCATCGTAAGACCTTCGGGTATCTTCGTGATTCATTCGTGTAGACATCTTAATGTCAAAACTGCCCTATGGAAACGATGGAAACACGAATGCAATACGAATGTGCAAAGATGCATTCCCGGTGACATTACGATGGTGAGGATGGTGATACGAACTCAATACGAACCCTCAACATCGGACGCACCTTCGGGGATTTTTTAACATGTTAAAAAATTTAGAACTCTTCCCGAAGTTGTCCCCGAAGTCTAGAAAAAGTGGCCGATGGTTCTACGATGGTTAAAGATGGCACTACGAATAGCCCGATCTGGATACGATCAGTCCCGATTTTGAAAATTTCCATTATCGTGTTGCCATCGGCGTAAAAATCGGGACAGTGTGACGCGGGCATTAACGACAGCAGAAAATTATACCTTGATAAGTACTATTTGGCTCGTGTTAATACACTAAAATTTGGAAAACTGATGAGCACACTAAACAAAAAGTCAGAGTTAAAGAGATTATGTAAGCTTATAAAGTGTATAAATAAACATGTGGGTCCTCCTGGCTAAAATGTATATTATTTTGAAACCACTGTATTTTATGTATGTTTTGTAAATAGATGCACATTCATGTACATATTTTGCACTCTCTCTGTACCTATGTATCTGCAATGGTTATGAGAATAAAGATATTGAAATATTGGTAATACCAACTATAGAAGATCAGTGAGTACTCTTAAAAAGTGATTAGCCTAAAATGTACCTTTTTGTTATAGGACCATTAGCTACGACATATACAAAAAATAAAATGATTTTTTTTGTTCAATCATTAATGAAAATGATATAGTGAAATTATATTTTTAGCAGTCAATCTGGTACTGGTGCACTTGCAAGTGAATAATTGGACCTCAATGAATACGTATGCATGTGACCTTCAATATAACCCCTAGCTGGAGATATGTAACCGATGTATATACTTTTGCTGTTAGTCGCAGGATCAACAAAAATGGGGAAAAAATTATAAAATTTTCCTCCAGATACTATCATTTGGCTAGTACTGTAAGAAGCTTCTGTCTAAATTTGGTTAAAATCCAGGATGGTTTATGAAATTTAATAAATGTTAAAAAAAAACTGCAGAGTGTATGTAAAATTAACTGTGGAAAAAAACGAAGTCCATTTATAATTATTAAGGAATATACGAAAAAGGATTTTTTTTTTACAAATTCTACTTCTGGGTATTATCTTATGATCACAAACAAGCTTCTGTCCAAGTTTGGTAGAAATCCAGGATATTTTGAGAAAGTTATTAAAATTCTAAAATCTTTAACCACAATGTGAATGTAATGTTAACTGACATAAAAACTAACCTTCTGCTGTTGTTTTTTCTATGGTCGGGTTGTTGTCTCTTTGACACATTCCCCATTTCCATTCTCAGTTTTAAGTCCATTTATAAGTAAAATACGGGAAAATTAATTTTATTTTTACAAAAATTACTTCTTAAACAAGCTTCTGTTCAAGTTTGGTAGAAATCCAGGATAATTTAAGAAAGTTATCAAAATGTAAAGAACTTTAACCACATAGTGAATATGTGTGGACGCTACTGACGACAGAATGGTTTGCTATGTCTCGCCTTTAGGACAATAGTCGCAGTTTCGACGAAAAGAAACAGAATGACAATATTTAAAGTAAAACAAAAGGGATGGACCAATTAGTTGACTTATACGATCAACAAAAAGATGATTCTTATACAAGTAAAAACGATGATCATATTTTGCTGCAGGTTTATAAGCTTAAGTGTGGAGGTCTTTAAAGACTCACAAAAAAGAGATACACAGAAATGTGAAATGTGACTCTTAACACCATCAAAGTGTATAAACTTGTTTGTGAAGAATGTCAGCTTCATCGCAACAGTCTGACAAAAGAAGTCTTAAATAAACCCATTTTGTAAAAGGAATTTAACTTGTGGCATTGGACAAGTATGCCTGATGGAGATTTTGATTTAAAGAAATTATGAGATTTTGAGCACTATCAAGATTAATCAACCAAATTTGGCATTATCGAATGTCTATCAGCAAAAAGAGGTGACGAAGTTGCCTATAAACTTCTCACAATTTAATGCATTTCTCAATAGTGGATTGATATCATTGTCTTGCATGCTGAAAATGATTTTTAGGGAGTTCCAAAACTGTTAAAACAACCATTTTCCAGTTTCAGTTACAAACACTAAATAGTATATACACTTTTGATGTGCCTTATATTCCGTAATCCTTAATTAAGTAAGCCCTAAATTACCTACCCTTTTATTTTTTTATTTAATAATAATCTTTATTCTCATAAACCATTTGGTATCTTGAATTATATCTTTAATCGTATAACAAAAATATCAAGTTAGTAAATAGCTGTAAAAATGATAAATATATGTAATTACTAAATTGGCTAGTAATTACAGGTATTTACTGAAATGTTTAGTAATTACGTTTAATTCCTAATTTCACCTATTTACTGTAACATAATATATATATTTGTCTGGTCACGGTATAGAAACGAAATTTTAGCTTCTTAATTATAACATAGTTTAACTACTAGTATGCTGTATGCATTATTGTAATGCACTGTAATATTGGCATTTGCCAACTAAAAGTTATTGTAATTGTGTTTGTGCCAATAAAATCGATGATATTTATATTTGTATTTTTTATTTGTATTTGTATTTGTATAACGGTATTTGTATTTGTATTTGTATTTGTATTTTTTTAGTCTTGTATTCATTTTGGATCATGCCTCTATTGTGCTCTTTCCAATAAAATATTGAATTGAATAATAAAACAACTAAGATTGAAAATCATACTTGTAAGACTAACAAAGGCCAGAAGGCAGGACGCGTGCATTTCCTTGGTTTGAACTCTGGGCGGTTTGGATTTGTGGAGTGTCGAATGTGATATGGGCCGAGTTAACCAGCTTTCAAGGCGCCATTTTGATTTCAGCATCACTGACAAGAACATAAACAACATATTAATATCACATCTGCAAACAGGATAGGAATTATGGCAACAGCAGACGAAAAAGTTGATATGTCATTAGGTAAACATAAAATCATAATGGTTATCATGTTGGTTCACTGAAACAGTAGGCAGTTAGACATCTCTCTAACCACGTACTATATTATTTTACCACGTATCTTTTGTGTCTTATGAAGTTATGTTGGTTTGGTACGACGAAACGTCAAAATTATGTGCATAATTGCACTGCGCGTCCATCATGTAGCGATTAGTCCAAATACCCCCTTTTCTCCAAGTATCAAACAATCGCAGTTCACAGGAACGTGGGGCATGGACCCCCTCTTTCCATGTCTGTGTCTTATTTTTTTGGCACTAGAAGAGACAAGTTTACACATGTCATTTAAGTTTTCACACCTGGTTATGATTGTTTTTATCTCATCCAGTAATCGTTATGTCATTGGTGTAAACCTAATTAAAAAATAATATAATTCTGAATTATTAGCATGATTAGATTTGCATTTTAACACTCGAGATTGCTGCCGGAGGGACATGTGTGTCCACACTGACTGTGCCGGAGGGACACATATGTCCATGTCTTAATGTATGCAAGTTTCTCATCATTGCTGTATCTCTTTCAAAATTGAAAAAAAAACAGAAAATTAAAAAAGTGTAATATGTTTCTACAATGGATTTCAACGTACCAAAAACGATACACCTTACCATTATTTGTCCGCCATTACCATGATTACTGGATATCACAAAGGTTCCCGTAAAATTTTGACGTCTTAATACAAAATATCTGACGCCACAATGGAAAAGTGATTGTTGTATGCGTCAAAAGTTCAAGTGGTCGGGTCAGCCTGGATTAGCAATAAGGTGTATTAATATTGTTTGCCTCAAATTACCACTGAAATTCAGCTTTTTCCCCAAAAGGAAATTCCCATTTTTACAAAAAAAAATGGCATGCATATCCTCCCAATCAGTTGCACATTTTCTCTAAACGGTGATGACAGCGGTAGTAATGTACATAAATTTTGTATTCATGTTATTTTGATAAATTAATTATGGACGCGATTTTAAGATCTGGGTTTCTGATTAGAATCATCACAGTTTTTGTAACACCATGGTTTTCAATGTATTATTATCAGTCAAGGGTCTAACTTAAATTAAGTTATTAGAGAAAAATAACATGCATATGTTATTTCAGACACTTTCATGAGTTGTCTACTCTTTTTTCCTTAGTCTGTAATAACATATGTTTGTTATCAGTTAAATATATCATAAATGTTTTATCTTTAATGAGCACTGGGGAATTCTTAAAACTTTGCGCAGTAGCTTAATATATTACCTTGATAACTAATTTTCTAATTCCATTAATACAATTTTGATGAACCATGGTAAATCAATGAGACAAGGCTTTTAAAGGCAAACTTAGCTGTAATAACAAGGCTTTGTTATTACAAGCATGAAACTTACTATATGAGAGTAAATGAGACACTCGGAATCTTGCACAGTGCCTCATTACAAGCTCTGATAATCATTTCTTGCAATGAATTGAAATACATTGTTATGCAAGTCAGAGCAAAGCCTTTAAAGAGATATAGAGAAGCTGTAATAACACTCTTTTGTTATTGCAGGAATATATTTTCTGTAATAACATAGGTGTATTTTGCATGATTGGTAAACTATGAGCTGTTATATCTTTGAAAAGATTAGTATACTTAAAGAAAATTATAATATCAATAGAACTTGAGAAAAATTTAACAAAATAGTTTTTTGATATTTTAGCCCACAAGAACAACATGTATGTTATTTTTCTCTAATAACTTATTTAAGTTAGACCCTTGACTGATTATATATTAAGTACCATAGTTTTTTCTGTTTATTTCCCCTCCCTCAAAGGTCCTTTCTGTTTGAAAATGTCTAACAATTCAAAATAGTATGTGTAAAAACTGCAAAAATAGCTAAAAAGGTCAGCAATAAAAAAAAAGGAAGATGTGTAAATATGTCCAAGGGTTTAAAGGACAGAAAGATATATAGACCTTTGAAAATTAAAATAATGAACTATTATGACTTGTCTGATCAATGATATTAAGAACAGTCTTCAAATTCAAGTTTTAGTAAAACTAATTCTTACTCAAAACTTTCCAATTTCCCCCAAAATGGTGCATTTCTTCTGAAAAGTCTGTTAACTTTGCGAAAACTTTTAAGGCTGACTGGGCTGAACTTTTTTGAAAATAAATTTGAAAACCTATTTGGTGATATTTACAAAATGTAAACATGAATGCTAACTTTCATTTTATTGCAGATGATATTATAAAACTTTCCAGTCATTCAAGGAGAGGTGGTAGAGGTGGTAGAAATCAAGGACGTGGTGGGAGAGGGGGTAGAGGGGGCAGAGGAGGAAACAGACAAGATGATGGACTCCGAGGGACAAGATATGGAGGAGTACAGAAAGGAGGCAGAGGGCAAAGAAATTTAAGAGGATTAAAGAGAAACATGGGTGCTAAAGCTTTTCAAAGACAGTTATCAGGAGTGAGTCCACTTAATAGACAAAAGGTAAACTAAATACTTATCGTTTATTTCCATAGTGAGGACTTTCAGGTTAAGAATGTGATGTTCTGGTTGACTAACTTTTGCCATAGGGCTACATTCAAAAGGGGTAAATTAATTGTTGCCTGTTAAAACATTTAAAAAAATAAAATAAAGACATATTTTTTATATAGATCCCCATTGGTTTTCCCATTTGAATGATTTTACATTACTAATTTTTGGCGCCCTTTATAGCTAGCTGTTTGGTGTGAGCCGAGGCTCCGTGTTGAAGGCAGTACCTTAACCTATAATGGTCAACTTATATAAATTGTTATTTGGATGGAAAGTTGTCTCATTGTCACTCATACCACATCTTCCTATTCAAGGATCCAGAAATTTTTTCACCTTATTTCGGTCATTTTCATATTACTTAAAAGTTGGTGCCACTTTTCAAAAAAGATTGTCAAAATCTTATTACTGCATGAGTATGCTCATACTCGTAGCATCACCGAACCTGTTTCACACATGCAGTCTTCACGATGAACTGTTAAATCTACGGGCCCTGAGCTCATTTTTTGAAAATTTTTTGTTAGATTCTGTTGGCCTGTAAATATGATTTTTACAGGCTCGAGAGCAATTTTACAAGCCTGGGCTGCCAGGGCTGCCACTCAGCCTGAAGACTGCACATACAACACATTTACTTCATGATTTATCCTACCATTTTCCAAAATCGATCAAGAGCAATTAAGGGATAGCATCAGTTTAAAAATAAAATAAAATTAATGACTCAAAACGATAATTTTCTCAGTCATTGCTTACGTTCCTTCTGATAATTTTTCTGAAGTGGAAATTCAAACCGGATGTATTGGTACAATACTAAAATGAACAATTCCGAACTCATTTCTGGGATTTATTTTGTTTATCAAATTCACAGGAAATCATCGGCTTTTTAACCGGATTTTTGTGACAAAAATGTCCGTTATTGATTTGGGGATGTACGGCGGTCGGGCGGCCAGGCGGGCGGCAACCAAATGTTGTCCGTGCATTTACTCATGAACCGTTCAACCAAAGCTTTTCAAATTTTAATATGTTGTTACAGACAACAAAATGAAGGTCAAGTTCAATAAAGACGATTTTGACTTTTACCGTTCAGGAGTTATGGTTCTTGAAAGATTGAAAAATGGCTTTTCCAGTCGTGTCCGTGCATTTACTCATGAACCATTCAACCTAAGCTTTTCAAATTTTAATATGTTGATACTGATGACAAAATGGAGGTCAAATTTGATATTGACGATTTTCACTTTCACCGTTCATCAGTTATGGTTCTTGTGATATTGGCAGGATACAAATAAATGTTAATAAATCCGGTTTGCTGTCGTTGTGACAGCCTCTTGTTTAATATTTGACTATTTTTGGGGAAAGACGGCTTCAAGCCGTCAATCCCCTATGGGGTTGACCAGAGTGACATTCCCTCACATCATTCATTTTGTTTTTATAGTGTGGAAAACCCCCCAACAAATCTTACTTAGATTGAAGAGAAGGAGACCCAGAAATGAATAGTTTGACTTTAAACACTCTTTTACACATTTCCCTTCTGTTTCTGACGAAATTATCGTATCTTGAGCTCTCCTTTACACTATTCACGTTTCTTTTACAATCCGGAAAAATCAGTATGACGAGATATTCTAAATATATCCAACCTACATTGTATTTTATAGTGACGTCATTCTTGGAATGCCAAACTATGCAGAAGCAGGGATATCCTTCACTGGTTATTTAAATCATTCCCAGAGATCGTGCACTAATTACAAATTGGTATTTGCTAAATCTAAACATAATATTGTTTGCTGTAGATGATTCAAACATCAACATGCAATACTTTAATTTGTAGGTCAGCAACTTTCAAAGTAAACAAAAATCGTGGGGTTACATGAGATAGGGGAGAGAAACGATTTTATTGATTTTTTTCTGTAAAAATTCTGTTTTGAGAATCTTCCTCCAATTCAGGAGCACTTCAACTGATGAGTAATTATCCACTAAAATAAAAATTAATGTATTTAAACACTTAAAATGTGACATTTCATTGGATTAGTAGTCTTCCATTAAAACTAAATTTTTGTGTACCAACATAATCATTGTGATGGTAAAAAAAAAAAAAAAAAAAAAAATAAAAATGTTGCATTTTGTAGTTTCAACCTATTTATTCATGAAATTTACAAATATTTCAAATTTAGGATTTGGAAACAAGCTTCACACAGTTTACATCAATCATATTGTTTTTTATTAGTACCTGTTTCCCTGGGATGAGAGTTGTAACTGGGAACTTTATCAATGGAAATTAAAACTGAATAGATTTTTCAGTCCACACTTTCTTAAGAAAAAAATTTAAAATCCAAGAGTACTGTCACAAAAAATGGAAAATGGCCCTAGCTTGCAGTTCAGTGGTAAACAATCAAGATTTCAAAAAATATTGTAGTTGTTGTGAAATGACAGAATTCAGTTGAATTTTAGATAATTAACTATCAACTTTAATCAAATGTTTAGATTTAGAAGATGCAGATCTTTTCCATTGGTCCAAATTGAATCCTAAACTAAGGAAATGAAATTACATAAACAACAATTGATTTCAATATTGTCAACCTTTCTGCATGTTCTAGCTGTTCTCTTTTATCATTCTTTATATGAAGACTATCAAAAGATACCCCCCCCCCCCCTTTCCAAAAAAAAAATAATTAAATAGAAACAAGGGCCGTCTTTCCCCTCAGAGCTATTCAGCTCTTTGATTATTACTATCTAATTATTTTATAATGCAAATAGTTGCACTTGCTTTATTTAGCATGAAATCATTTTAAATTTACAATTTAGTGTCTAATCTGCGGAAGAGAATTTCAAGCATGCGTTTTACATAGTAAACAAAGCTTGTGTGTTGGTAGTGAAAAAAATACTTTTTTTTTCTACGTAAATTAATCAAGTTTTAATTTAATTTCAAATCATAATTGACAATTGTCTTAGCTGAAAAGTAATTAAATAATGAAGACAGTTGGTATGGAATTTTAATTTCTTTATAGTATTAATTCGAAGCTTGTGATTAATAGCCTATTTAAATCATACAATTATTTCTCAAGCATTGACAGAAAATTGATATATCCTCTGATTTTCTCTTTTTTGTAAACTGTTCAATAAGTCAGATACATAAATCATTTTTAAATGTTATTTATTTGAGGTCGAGTCGACAATATTCTACTTTCGTTTTTGACCTTGATTCTCTGAACACCATGTGGGTTTTGAAAAATGAACTTCAAAAGATACTGTTTTCCAGATTCTGAACAATATGATCTACTACACTTTCTTTAATTTGACTGATATTATTCCATAACATAAGATTGATATCCTATCTGATTGTCTTCATGTTTTAAAAGCAAAAAAAAACCCAACGAGTTAATGACCATCGTAACGTCTCTATTGTTATCGTTCAATGACCACCGGAATGTTTAAATTAAAATAAATGTAGTCCACATCGTAAAAGTAACTTCAACACCCCTTCAGGCCAAATAGGGTCTTCCATATTATCGTTTCGAGTTGTATCCCTTCCGGAAGTAACTTCCGTGAATTCTGAATCAAAATAAAACGTTGAGAAAAATTAATTCGTTCTGTCGATATTATATTAAAAACAATGGCAATTTAAACTGAGGAATGTGTACGGAAAGGAGTCATGATCACTGACCCAAAGGAAATTAAAAATTTAAAGAGTTAGGAATGGAAAATGTGACACATGTAAGAAACAAAGGGAAATACCTTCTCTCACTCTGAGTCTCAGTGACTGCTGAGGAAAGTAAACTTAGAATTGATAGTACAAAACTGAAACACAATTGGCCTAAGTATATTGTTCATACACTTTTATCTGGGATTGGCTATTTTGTAACTATTCAGATTATGTATATAACATTTTACAAGTGCAGTTGAATTAGTTTTGAAACTAATATTATCCAGCTACATGTATACATGTGTCAATGAAAACAATGGCAATTGTATCCCTCAGAGCAATCTGCTCTTTGATTTCATACTTGGATTACAAAAAATATGACCAGAAAAACCTTAAATGATCGTTGAATCACCCAAAAGTCTTGAAGTTGCACATAGAAAGTAGAGCACATTAGGAATCCTTATGTAGTTTATTATCCTCTAAGCTTTTGGCTAAGATGTCAAAGAACAAATGTATGAAATATTTAATCGCCGAAAATCTCTAAAGACAAGTAGTTTAGATTTCCCAAATGACAAAAGTCGTAGGAATATTGTTTGTCGCCAATACATAGTCAACTACGTCAGTAGTCATCAAAAATTGAATTCTTGGGGTTCTATGATATATATGCTGAATCTAACCATGTATTTAGATTTTGGATATTGGATAATAATAGGTAAATGTCCATTTATTTTAAAATTTTTAAGTTTTTAAGTTTAAGTTCTTAGACCACATTCATTCTGTGTCAGAAACCTATGTTATGTCAACTATTTAATCACAATCCAAATTCAGAGCTGTATCAAGCTTAAATGTTGTGTCCATACTTGCCCCAACTGTTCAGGGTTCGACCTCTGCGGTCGTATAAAGCTGTGCCCTGCGGAGCATCTGGTTTGTTTCTGTTCTTTAACTTTAGTTGGCCTCAACCAAATATTATAAACTTATACAGATCAAGTTGGTATTTTGGTGGTGACACTTTTACTGTTCGAAAGTAACGTCTGTTTACAAATGAAAAAATGCTGAATTTTTTATGCCTTAGCTTTTTACCCTTGTTCGTCTGTATGTCCGTACATAAGTCCATTAGTACACAGGTCCTAAAATTGGTTTCCGTTCTCTAACTTTTAGTTTGTCTCAACCTAATGCTATGAAACTTATACACAATGCTTATTACCTCAAAGCACAGATCAAGTTTGGAATTTAGCTACTGTCACCTACATGTTTATATACCATTCTAAAGTTACATGTATGTATAGAATAATAGGTAGTTTTGTTTTTGATACTGACTATATCATGTGGAATATCTAGACGAGCCCGTTAGGGCGAGTTGAGATATTCCACATGATAAAGTCAGTATCAAAAACAAAACTACCTATTATTCTGTTTATCGGTAATTATGACATCACACAATGTATTGCCTAATATTTTCAGTGATACAGCCAGTACGTTGATACTTGAAAATATTAGGTAGTAAAATCAATGGGAAAATATACAAATTACCGATAAGCTCATTTATGAATGGAAAAATTGCTGGATTTTTTTTGTTTCCGAACACTGCATCTTGACATGAATAAATGTTTTGTCAGTGATGCTCAAAGTAAAATTATTTGAAAATCCAAGATTTTTAAGAGCTGATTAAATCAAAAGGATAAACTGTATAAGGGGTTTGATTAAGCCTTTACAAACGTGACTGAAATCTAACTTATCAGGGATGGCTGATTGTATTACACAGGTACTCTATCTATACATACTATACTACCCTAACATATCTACCAGGTATACGATCTATACATACTATACTACCCTATCTACCAGGTATACTATCTATACATACTATACTACCCTATCTACCAGGTATACTATCTATACATACTATACTACCCTAACATATCTACCATGTATACTATCTATACATGCTATACTACCCTAACATATCTACCAGGTATATAAAAATTAATGTTAATTTATCTTTCATGTTTAGAAGTCTGTCTATACATGCTATACTAACCCTAACGTATCTACCAGGTATATAAGAATTAATGTTAATTTATCTTTCATGTTTAGAAGTCTGGACAGCAACAGAACCAACAGCAAAATCGACAAGGACAGCAGCGTTATTACTCACAAAATTCATGGCAGCAACAAAACAGAAAAGGTCAAAATAGACAAGCTGTACAAAATCAGAGTCCAAGACAAAATAGATTAGGCTTACAAAATAGACAAAGACAACAAGATCAAGGACAAAACCAACGTCAAAATAGACAAATACAACAAGGACAAGGAGAAAACCAACGTCAAAATAGACAAATACAACAAGGACAAATCTCAAGGCAAAGTATACAGCAAGGATTCTACCAGCACGATTCTAGACGTGGAAGAGGGCGTTTACAGGGAGGAGTTAGGAATAACATTAATAATAATATACAGAATTTATCCAAGAAAAAGACAGAAGCTTTGAAAGCACTTAAAAAAGCAAGGCAAACACTTCAGAAAATTAATCAGCAACAAAACCAAAGACAGCAGATTGTTGGATTTAAACGGAAAAACAGTTTAACTACATCTATGGCATCTCTGGTATGTATCAATGCATAGGGTAGTTATTATTAGTAAATGTTATACATATGACAGTAAAGGTTCATTCTAAATTAAATGGTCTGTTTATGAAACATTGCACTCCATTCATACAAAATTAGTTATATAAAACAAATTATTACTTATTCTAAATTATTATATTTTATTTGCAGAATGAGCAGCCTCCAATTAAAAAAAGAAGAAGGTATGTAAAACATGTCTTTTATGGTTAGAACACTAACATCAAGAACATAATGTCTAGTATGGTTAGTACACAAACATAATGGTTAATAATACACAAACTTAATGGTTAATAATACACAAACATAATGGTTAATAGTACACAAACATAATGGTTAATAATACACAAACATAATGGTTAATAGTACACAAACATAAAGGTTTATAGTACACAAACATAATGGTTAATAGTACACAAACATAATGGTTAATAATACACAAACATAATGGTTAATAGTACACAAACATAATGGTTAATAATACACAAACATAATGGTTAATAGTACACAAACATAAAGGTTAATAGTACACAAACATAGTGGTTAATAGTACACAAACATAATGGTTAATAATACACAAACATAATGTCTCCTATAGTTAGTACACTATCACAATGTCTCCTATGGTTAATACACAAGCATAATGGTTAATAATACACAAACTCAATGTTTTCTATGGTTAGTTTATGTGTAACTGTCTTGCAAAATGTATAAGATACAAATATCTCACACACATCTTAACTTATTTATTACCTATGCAGATGGAGAAAAGCAGCTGAAGTAGATGTGGATGATGGAATACTAACAGTCAATGTAGACAATACAACAGTTGAACGGTAATTAAAGAAGTAATCTTATATCACTCAGGGTTAAATTCAGTTCTTAAGGGGTAATTATTATATTGACAAGAAAATACTTGAACAGTTTTGATACAACTGCAAAAATTAAAATAATTTTGGTCGTATATTGGTACATGTATCAGGTCGTTATTGGAAGACGGATGATTTCCTGATAATAACTTTAGTATAAGTAAATAGAAATCAATAAAATTTTAACACAAGGTTTATGACCACTAAAGGAAGGTTGGGATTGATTTTGAGGGTTTTGGTCCCAACAATTTAGGAATTAGGTGCCAAAAAGGGGCACAAATAAGCATTTTTCACTGGTTTTTGCACAATAACTTTAGTATAAGTAAATAGAAATCTATGAAATTTAAACACAAGGTTTATATGACCACCAAAGCTATACTATGTAATCAATTTGACATTTAAAGACATCAAAGCAATACTATGTAATCAATTTGATTATTTAAAGACACCATAGCTATACTATGTAATCAATTTAACATTTTAAGACAACATAGATATACTATGTAATCATTTTTACAGGGGTCCTCGTCGAGGAGGCAGAAGACTTAACAGACAGGACAATCTCAGGAAACAAATACAGGTAAGATATAAGTATTATTCCAAGTATTTCATCTTGGGAAGATTTTCAGGTTTTGTTGGTCACTGTTGGTTTCACCCATATCCTTGTTCAAAATTTGATTCTGCTTCTCCTGTTAATAAGAGGAAAGAGTTTGATTCTGCTTCTCCTGTTAATAAGAGGAAAGAGTTTGATTCTGCTTCTCCTGTTAATAAGAGAATAGAGTTTGATTCTGCTTCTCCTGTTAATAAGAGAAAAGAGTTTGATTCTGCTTCTCCTGTTAATAAGAGAAAAGAGTTTGATTCTGCTTCTCCTGTTAATAAGAGAAAAGGGTTTGATTCTGCTTCTCCTGTTAATAAGAGAAAAGGGTTTGATTCTGCTTCTCCTGTTAATAAGAGAAAAGGGTTTGATTCTGCTTCTCCTGTTAATCAGAGGAAAGAGTTTGATTCTGCTTCTCCTGTTAATAAGAGGAAAGAGTTTGATTCTGCTTCTCCTGTTAATAAAAGAAAAGGGTTTGATTCTGCTTCTCCTGTTAATAAGAGAAAAGGGTTTGATTCTGCTTCTCCTGTTAATAAGAGAAAAGAGTTTGATTCTGCTTCTCCTGTTAATAAGAGAAAAGAGTTTGATTCTGCTTCTCCTGTTGATAAGAGGAAAGAGTTTGATTCTGCTTCTCCTGTTAATAAGAGAAAAGAGTTTGATTCTGCTTCTCCTGTTAATAAGAGAATAGAGTTTGATTCTGCTTCTCCTGTTAATAAGAGAAAAGAGTTTGATTCTGCTTCTCCTGTTAATAAGAGAAAAGAGTTTGATTCTGCTTCTCCTGTTAATAAGAGAAAAGGGTTTGATTCTGCTTCTCCTGTTAATAAGAGAAAAGAGTTTGATTCTGCTTCTCCTGTTAATAAAAGAAAAGAGTTTGATTCTGCTTCTCCTGTTAATAAGAGGAAAGAGTTTGATTCTGCTTCTCCTGTTAATAAGAGAAAAGAGTTTGATTCTGCTTCTCCTGTTAATAAGAGAAAAGAGTTTGATTCTGCTTCTCCTGTTAATAAGAGAAAAGGGTTTGATTCTGCTTCTCCTGTTAATAAGAGAAAAGAGTTTGATTCTGCTTCTCCTGTTAATAAGAGGAAAGAGTTTGATTCTGCTTCTCCTGTTAATAAGAGGAAAGAGTTTGATTCTGCTTCTCCTGTTAATAAGAGAAAAGGGTTTGATTCTGCTTCTCCTGTTAATAAGAGAAAAGAGTTTGATTCTGCTTCTCCTGTTGATAAGAGAAAAGGGTTTGATTCTGCTTCTCCTGTTGATAAGAGAAAAGGGTTTGATTCTGCTTCTCCTGTTGATAAGAGAAAAGGGTTTGATTCTGCTTCTCCTGTTAATAAGAGAAAAGGGTTTGATTCTGCTTCTCCTGTTAATAAGAGAAAAGAGTTTGATTCTGCTTCTCCTGTTAATAAGAGAATAGAGTTTGATTCTGCTTCTCCTGTTAATAAAAGAAAAGGGTTTGATTCTGCTTCTCCTGTTAATAAGAGAATAGAGTTTGATTCTGCTTCTCCTGTTAATAAGAGAAAAGAGTTTGATTCTGCTTCTCCTGTTGATAAGAGAAAATAGTTTGATTCTGCTTCTGTTAATAAGAGAAAAGAGTTTGATTCTGCGTCTCCTGTTAATAAGAGAATAGAGTTTGATTCTGCTTCTCCTGTTAATAAGAGAAAAGAGTTTGATTCTGCTTCTCCTGTTAATAAGAGAACAGAGTTTGATTCTGCTTCTCCTGTTAATAAGAGAAAAGAGTTTGATTCTGCTTCTCCTGTTGATAAGAGAAAAGAGTTTCATTCTGCTTCTCCTGTTAATAAAAGAAAAGAGTTTGATTCTGCGTCTCCTGTTAATAAGAGAAAAGAGTTTGAAAATATCAAAGGGATATTCCAAACTCATAATCACTGAATTAAACTGACAATAACACAGCAAAAGATGAAAAACAATTAACACAAAATATTACATGGAAAACTTAAGATAAAGCAACACAAATGCCAGGTTAAACCTGGTGTGTAACCAGTTTCTGTTCTACCTGTGGCACCCTTCAGAGTGATGAAATACCATGTGTTTCCATGTATTGTAGCTGTAGTAATGTATAGTGACCACTTTAGTGATTGTTTATCATTCTCCTTGTCACACATTGTTAATTTTCAAGTACTGAAAATTGAATGACAAAATTTAACCAAACTTGCAAAGATTCAGAATAAGAAGTAGAACACATGATATTGGTTTTCTTTCAACCAAAATCTTCCACATTTTCTGCTTACATTATTAGGAGACACAACACAAATGAATGATTACCAATATTTTGACTGTAAATCAGTGAAAGTTATTCTCTTCACTTTTCATTTCTATGATACAAGATAAAAAGTCGTTTTAGCCATGTGATTTTTTAGATGGGATTCATAAGAATAAGGACATCAATTTATATTTTTCACTTGATAACAGTAATCCACAATGAAGGTAGATTTACTTTATTTTGTAACAGTAGCTTCCTATTTTATTATGCCTCCACTACCTGTCACATTTTCCTAATCAGGTAGGTCTATGGCATCAAGCAACATCTGATTATGCCAACCTGTGTGATATGTTATTGTATTTTAGATGTTTTTCTGCCTTATTTAAAAAAAGCTTGTATCATTAAAATATCATTCTTAAAGTAGCATTTTTAAATAGTTTTCATCCCATGTTTAGTTCACATGGCTCAAATGAACAAGTTAACTCTTTCTTATCACTTTGCATCAGGGCTTCCAAAAAATATTTGAGCCAGCCGTACATTTTATATTTGATCCCGATTTTTCTCCCTTAAGACTAAGTCACAAATTAATTATGGCTTTCAGATGGCCATCCCAATGATTGGCATAAGATTTTTAAAAAAAAACAATATTTAACTTTATTTTGATATGAATTTGATGTTCTGATGTAAACAGTTAAATTTGCAGTGCATCATTCGAAGTGTGTACATCAGCGTGCTCATATCTGCTTAGACTCTTTATTTGTGCAAAATGATGTTGTAAAACACTTTACTTTCGTTTTTAAAATCACTTTTTTCTTAAAACCGGATGTTGACTTGACAATGGTATAACATGGACCAGAAACTGATGTGTAAAATATGTGTACGTTTACAAAGAACGACTGAGTGAAGAAGATCTTTCCACGTTATTTCTTGAACTAAATACTTGAAAAAAAACGTTAGATACAGGTATCAATGATAATTTTAGGATTTTTGAAGAAATGTAGGATGCATAATTAAATTTCTCACACTTGTTCTAGTTCATACAATGTAGTTTTGACGATTTTTCATTATAACCTTTTTAAGTTTTTCATCAAATCATGTTTATAAACATATTTTTTTATAATTTTATTCTTTCAGACTAAATCCATTAGATACAAACCACTGAAATGTAAATAAATAACTTTACATAGACCAATCAATTATACAATGTCTGGTACTGAAAATAGTTTACCTGTCACCTCAACAGGTAGATTTCAGCTGTCCAACAACTAATTAGCCTTGATTAAAATTAGAAAGTATTGTAGTAGGGGTTGATTTGATAGTAATTAATCATCATGTCACTTTTATGACCGGAAATGTGTGGCTGTTAAAGGCATAAGGTTGGGTCAAAAAGATCATGAATTATGTTAAATTAAGAAAGCTTTGTAAACTAAAAAGTAGATGATTGTTTCATGCTTTGCCCAGCCGGACTTTTACCGGACATTATATAATTGTCTGGAATATATGATCATTTTGGAAAGCTTGCTTTGCATCTGTCTTTAACTTTTTGAATTGTCACATACACCTAGGTGAGGGACATAAGCTCTTAAAAGCCTCTACTTTCAGCAGCTACAAGTCATACCTTCTTGATATATGGCAGCAATTAATCTTCATCCAGTTATGCCAAACTATGTTACACATGTTCAGTTCCTTTATAGTAATACCACCTGTTTGTAGATAACTTAATAAAATTGAGAATGGAATTAAGCTTATTAGAGGATATCCATTAATGTTTTCTAAGGATATGGGATATCCATCCATGTTTTTAAAGAATATAGGATATCCATTAATGTTTTCTAAGGATATGGGATATCCATCCATGTTTTTAAAGAATATAGGATATCCATTAATGTTTTCTAAGGATATGGGATATCCATCCATGTTTTTAAAGGATATAGGAAATCCATTAATGTTTTCTAAGGATATGGGATATCCATCCATGTTTTCATGTGGGATATAATCCATCAATGTTTTCTAAAGATATGGGATAAACCATCTGAAAAGTGACATTTTTGCCATACTTGATAGAATTTTCATATTTAAGTTAGAATCGGAGCGTTTTTAATGAGTAAATCTGTTAAAATCTTTCACATAAACTAATTGAATCAACTGAAATAGACACTTAAGTGTTTAAAAAGTGTCTAAAATCTTTCGTCAGATGAACTTAAAATTTGAGGCCAAAATCAGCCCTTACTGGACCTACTCCTTTGTAGAACTTTATAGTGAATAAGGATACATTGACAAAAATAAACACAGAAGGGAAAGTTTTGCTTTGATCATAAAGAAACTGTCAAAGTATGTGTAAATCATGTATCATCATGTGAGACATGTGATAGTGAGTAGGGATTAATGTTTGAATGTTTATATTTTAGGCTTTAAAACCATCTGAACATATATCATACAACATGGATAAACAGTTGTTCTCACAACCTTCAGTAAGTACTGTTAAACACCATTAGAACCTGTAACATACACCATGGAAAAAAAGTTGTCTTCTCAACTGTCAGTCAGTATAAAGTCAATCAGAACATGTAATATACACCATGGAAAAAGTCTTTCCTCAACTGTCAGTAATTCTGCATAAACACAATCAGAACGTTTAACATACACCATGAAAAACAGGTGTCCTTTCAATTATCAGTAAGTCAGCAGAAAAACCATCAGAACATGTAACATACGCCATGGAAAAACAGTCTTCCTCTCAACCCTCAGTAAGTCTGCATAATTACCATCAAATAATGTAACGTACAGCATGAAAAAACAGTCTTTCCTCAACCATCAGTCAGTCAACATAAATCCATAAGAACATGTAACATACACCATGGAAAAAGTCTTCCCTCAATCATCAGTAAGTAAGCAGAAAGACCATAAGAACATGTAACATACACCATGGAAAAAGTCTTCCCTCAATCATCAGTAAGTAAGCAGAAAGACCATAAGAACATGTTACATACACCATGGAAAAACAGTCTTCCCCTTATCAACCATCAGTAAGTCGGCATAAAAACCATCAGATCATGTAACATACACCCTGTAAACAGTCGTCCTCTCAACCAAGCATTTATGTGACTGCACACTTCTCAATGTCTTCTCATCTTTCCATTTATCTGCCAATGAGAAATCACTAGAGAGATGACCCTTGAGTTGATTTCTCATATTTTATAAGTAACTTTTTTTTTTATTTCAGACCAGTTTAAGCCTTAGTGATAGATTCAAACAAGAAGGAAGAAAGGTATTCTTTTGATAACTGAGAATTATATCAGATAGAATGTGAACAGAGAAGACTGATGTTTGTAGTTTTGGTGGATGATTATTGGTGCTGGAAAGGTGTTTTGTAAGTGATGGACCACATGTCAACCTTGTTATTAAATTATAACACATGGTTGATGGTGAAGATCATGGGAAAGTTCTAGAAGAGTTTTATAAACTGGTAAAGGAAATTGTTGTTCTTATCCCAAATAAGTAGGAGATAATTAATCCAGTTCAGAAATATTTTTTTAGTTTTTGTTAAGTTAGATATTATACCAAAATAGGTAAAAAAAAAAAGAATAGTTAACAATGATTGGTTGTCAGACTTAACCCCGCCGCATTTTTGCGCCTGTCCCAAGTCAGGAGCCTCTGGCCTTTGTTAGTCTTGTATTATTTTAATTTGAGTTTCTTGTGTACAATTTGGAAATTAGTATGGCGTTCATTATCACTGGACTAGTATATATTTGTTTAGGGGCCAGCTGAGGGACGCCTCCGGGTGCGGGAATTTCTCGCTACATTGAAGACCTGTTGGTGACCCTCTGCTGTTGTTTTTTATTTGGTCGGGTTGTTGTCTCTTTGACACATTCCCCATTTCCATTCTCAATTTTATTAAGTTTTATATCCCATGTCCCATGTTTCATTGTTCATGAGTTCATTATATTATGTTAATGTAATTTTCTTAACCTTTTTGGAAATAAGCAGATATAAGATTTTAAAGTCAATGAAAAATGAAATAAGAAAAATATATTACAAATATGTTGCTGTTAAAATTTATTAAATAAATACAGGTAAGATTTGACAGACTTCCTTCTTTGTTGTGCTGGTATCCATTATGACTTTTTTTTACTTTGACACATTTTACTTTTCATAATATGAAGAATTTGAATGGAATGGTCAATACTGTAGTGAACAGTTGTCTCATTGGCAATCATATCATATTGTATTTTTATATTTCAATAATCTCACACAATTTGAAATTATATATAAGCTACATGTTGATAAATTATATGTGACTTTCATGAAAAGAAATATTTTTGATATTTTCCTATGCTTTGATTTGCCAAAACAATGTCATATCTGAACAGCAGGTAGTTATGTGCATCTGTTTCTGGGAGTCATTTATAGTTTAGTCCAATATTTGGTTAACTAATTCTTATTTCCATTTTGTAAGTTATGTAAGTTGTTTTCTGTCATTTATTTTGGTCTGTTTGAAGTTTTGTGTAAGAAAGTGTGTTAAGCAGATAATACTTTACACTTGATGAAATCATTGAACTTCTTATTAAAAGTAAGTCCAATATTTTGTCTTATGTTGTAATCATTTTTTGTTGGACGTATTTGCATGAAAGACTTCTTTGTTTTAATTTGTTTATAACTGCAGTAAGGACAATATCTATCCTTTGAAATCAGATATGTTAGAAACTCAGGTTTTATTTTGCTGTTTTATATATTTTTATGGTTGGATTAATTGTTGCAGCTTGACTAATTGTACTCTTGTATAAATGAATATATTTTCCATTTTGAATAATAATTTTATGTTAGATTTATTGATGTGTGAATGGGTTGTTGAGTTGTATGTTCTATACTTTTTGTTCCAAACAAGGACTTATAAATGTAAAATACTTAGTATGTTTTAGCATACTGACAAAAGTGTACATGTTTACTGTGAGAAAGGACATCATTGTTATCATGAGAGAATTGTGTTAACCAATCACAATGACTGGATGTTTTATTTAATATTTTATAATATTCACAATATATCTATCAAGATTAAGACAAACTGTTTCTGGTATTAAGTGCAACCACGAAATCAAAATTGTTAAAACAACTGAGGGGAGAACAATAATGTTTAGTAATAAAGAACCATTTGGCTCATAAGTTATTGACATTTGGAGGTAGTCTAAGTAGCATTGGAACATCCCATATCCAGAGCAATTAATTGGTCATTAATTTTGAAACCTTTGTATAACTTGTATGTTTAAGTTTTAGTTTATCAATTATATCCGTTATTTTGTTGATATTGGTGATAGGACATCATTAGTTATTTTAAATAAGTTAGTTGTTGGTGTGAATGATATAAAGCCATTACATGTGAGAAATTAAATAACAAGTCTACTGGTTGTTTGATGTTTAGGTGATGACTATGTATGATTTTGATTTTATAAAATATCTTGCTTATGTGGGTCTGAAATATGTGTTATGGTAGCCAGATACTATATCTACTTAACTATATGTAATGAAAAACCTTAAATGTGTCATTTTTATTTACAGTATTGATGCAACATTTAACTTGTTCTTTTTTTTTATGTTAAATATACACAAAGGAGTAAGTTTGTTAAGGGCCAAATTTGGCCCTGATTATCAAACTCAATGTTTCAAGATAAAAAATGGTGTCAACAATCTAAATTTTCAAATAGAGCACAGGCGTCAACAATCTAAAATTTCAAGTCTGTTTATGTAAAATGTCATTACAAACATTATGTTATAGGACCTTTTTCTGCCGACACATGTGCTGTTTGTTTTTCGTTTAAAAAAGAAATCACAGAAAAATTGCCCTTTTTCAATATTTTTTTGCAGAAAATCAAAATGGGTGCTTTTTGTGATGTCATGAATCCTATGCTATAATGTATAAAAAGTTTCCTATTTAGTCATTGTATTAGCTATAATTTATTGTGACATTGGTCAATAAATCCTAATTTCATATTTTAGCTGGAATGAGGGGCTATTTAAGCTCTGATTCCTTTCACGGATTTGGCTATACTTTTTGAACCTTTTGGATTATAGCTCTTCATCTTTTATATAAGCTTTGGATTTCAAATATTTTGGCCACGAGCATCACTGAAGAGACATGTATTGTCGAAATGCGCATCTGGTGCAAGAAAATTGGTACCGTTAATTTTATTAAGACCTTTTTAAGCCTACTCCTTTCTGTAAGTTTATCTTTTGGTGCATTGTATTGAATATTGTAATTGTTTACTTAATTTAGATGGACTTACTTGAAATCGTAAAATTATTGAATTAATTCAACAGACATTTGTATTTCATAAGTTTTATTCATGCAACATGTATTTTATATCATCTGCTCATAATGAAATCACTTAACACAATTCATGATGACATTAAACAACTAAAAAAATGATAACAAACTCTCTTTATAGCCCTTGATTCAAAAGGATATTCCATTTGGATGTTTGTCAATATAAATCACAAATAAAAAGATATTTTGCCATGTAACTTTATTTTATTAGTCCCCTACCGATGAAGTCAAAGGGGACTTAAAGGGGCACTAGCTATGAGATATATAAAAATCTAAAGTTTGATTCTTTTTTGTTCAATCAATAATCAAAGTGAAATAGTGAAAAAACAATTCGCTTTTTGCAGCCAAAAAGGTTCAATTTTGTCAAATTACGCTAAGAAACATTGATAATTAGTTATTCACTTGCAAGTGAATGAGTCGACCTCTTTAAATCCGTATTCATGTGAACTTCAATTTAACTAGAGATTGACAACGTATGCATTGTATGTGTACTGGTTATTTAAAGAAAAAGAATGTCAACAATGAAAGTGAAACTAAGGTAAATCATTTGATAAGTAATTCGATGCACATAAAATCATTCTTATACGGTTAAAAACAATGAGAAACATCTATTATTAATTTATAAAATCAAATCAAACAGACCTATAAAAATCCCATTGCACGTGTTGGTTTAATCTATTCATATCTTTATTTATGTTTACATCACTTATATGGTCATCTGAGGTCAAATCAATAGTTAATTAGATGGCGTCTGGACTAAAGTACACAAGAAACGAACCTATATATTATCTACCCCATGCTCTGTAAACTGTTTAATTTAGACTTTTGATAGTTTGGATAAATGTTTTACATTGTTAAAAATCAACTATGAGAATTTGAGTCAAATCGGTGACCATGAATTTGACAGCTAGTTTCCCATTAAGGTTTGCACTCTTGTCTGTCTGTCCATCTGTCAGTCTGGCAAATCAGTTTTCCAGACTTTTTTCTTCATACTTGTAGATATTGATTTGATATTTGGTGTATTGTTCTCAGTGTTCAGTTTAAAGTCATAAGAAACCTCAAATCAAATAAAATAATGCATATGTTTTTTTTTATAACTGAATGGATATACATATACTTTTTAGCTCACCTGGCCCGAAGGGCCAAGTGAGCTTTTCCCATCACTTTGCGTCCGTCGTCGTCGTCCTGCGTCGTCGTCCTGCGTCCGGCGTTAACTTTTACAAAAGTCTTCTCCTCTGAAACTACTGGGCCAAATTAATCCAAACTTGGCCACAATCATCATTGGGGTATCTAGTTTAAAAAATGTGTCCGGTGACCCGGCCAACCAACCAAGATGGCCACCATGGCTAAAAATAGAACATAGGGGTAAAATGCAGTTTTTGGCTTATAACTCAAAAACCAAAGCATTTAGAGCAAATCTGCCCGGGGTAATATTGTTCATCAGGTCAAGATCTATCTGCCCTGAAATTTTCAGATGAATCGGACATTCCGTTGTTGGGTTGCTGCCCCTGAAATGGTAATTTTAAGGAAATTTTGCTGTTTTTGGTTATTATCTTGAATATTATTATAGATAGAGATAAACTGTGAACAGCAATAATGTTCAACAAAGTAAGATCTACAAATAAGTCAACATGACCAAAATGGTCAGTTGACCACTTTAGGAGTTATTGCCCTTTATAGTCAATTTTTAACCATTTTTCGTAAATCTTAGTATTCTTTTAGAAAAATCTTCTCCTCTGGAACTACTGGGCCAAATTTAACCAAACTTGGCCATAATCATCATTGGGGTATCTTGTTTAAAAAATGTGTCCGGTGCCCCGCCCAACCAACCAAGATGGCCGCCATGGCTAAAAATAGAACATGGGGGTAAAATGCAGTTTTTGGCTTATAACTCAAAAACCAAAGCATTTAGAGCAAATCTGACAGGGTCAAATTGTTCATCAGGTCAAGATCTATCTGCCCTGAAATTTTCAGATGAATTGGACAACCCATTGTTGGGTTGCTGCCCCTGAATTGGTAATTTAAAGGAAATTTTGCTGTTTTGGTTATTATCTTGAATATTATTATAGATAGAGATAAACTGTATACAGCAATAATGTTCAGCAAAGTAAGATTTACAAATAAGTCAACATGACCGAAATGGTCAGTTGACCCCTTTAGGAGTTATTGCCCTTTATGGTCAATTTTTAACCATTTTTCATAAATCTTAGTAATCTTTTAGAAAAATCTTCTCCTCTGAAACTACTGGGCCAAATTAATCCAAACTTGGCCACAATCATCTTTGGGGTATCTAGTTTAAAAAATGTGTCCGTTGACCCGGCCATCCAACCAAGATGGCCGCCATGGCTAAAAATAGAACATAGGGGTAAAATGCAGTTTTTGGTTTATAACTCAAAAACCAAAGCATTAAGAGCAAATCTGACAGGGTAATATTGTTTATCAGGTCAAGATCTATCTGCCCTGAAATTTTCAGATGAATCGGACAACCCGTTGTTGGGTTGCTGCCCCTAAATTTGTAATTTTAAGGAAACTTTACTGTTTGGGTTATAATCTTGAATATTATTATAGATAGAGATAAACTGTAAACAGCAATAATGTACAGCAAAGTAAGATTTACAAATAAGTCAACTTGACTGAAATGGTCAATTGACCCCCTAAGGAGTTATTGTTCTTTATAGTCAATTTTTAACAATTTTCATAAAATTTGTAAATTTTTACTAACATTTTCCACTGAAACTACTGGGCCAAGTTCATTATAGATAGAGATAATTGTAAGCAGCAAGAATGTTCAGTAAAGTAAGATGTACACACACATCACCATCACCAAAACACAATTTTGTCATGAATCCATCTGCTTCCTTTGTTTAATATTCACATAGACCAAGGTGAGCGACACAGGCTCTTTAGAGCCTCTAGTTTTCTGAAGAAAATTCTTTAATTTATTCATATTTAGAAGAAGTTTACTTTATTTTAATTGCTTCTTTCCAGGAAGCAATTCCCCGACATATTTTCCATATGCAAAGTGACCTAAGTGTGACCCATCTCGTAAAAATCTGGTGATCACAATACGCATGGATGTCCTTAAAATAAACTATTATCTGAATTTACATGTTAAACACGTGCTCAATTTCCATGCTTTTTTGTTGATTTTTTGTCGATTGTTGACAAACAGGTGACAATCGTTAAACTTCGGCTTCAAAACACGCACTTTAATTACCTGCCATATTTTCACAACACTGACCGATTGAAAAAAAATTGACGATTATACGAAACTTGCACGAAAAAAATGATAAATTCGTGCACAGACGACTAAGTTAATGATGTTTGTATGCATTGGTTCAAGAATTGGAAGAACATTATTTTTCACCGGTCACTCGTTTTTTATGACTTTAAGCTCTTTCCTTAAAATTAAATTTTTGATGAAATACTTATTAATTACTAGATTTTTGTTCAAAGGAAGATAACTTATTTTTTTTTAAAGATTTTGTTTGATGATTATCTGCAGAGTTATGGTCCTTTGCCTTATAAAATTCTCTAAGATAGTCAGTTTTCCAACCTTTTTTTTTTCGTACTTGAAGATATTCATTAGATAATTAGTATATAATTTTATCATGGCAAGTTACAGATCAAGTTGGAATGTTGTTCTGGTCTGATGACTTTGTGTAAAATTATGATCTTTGGACACAGAAAATTCTCTTAAATAATCAGTTTTCAACATTTTTTTCATCATGCTTGAAGATGTTGACTTGATATTTTTATGTAGTTTGCACCATGACAAGTTATAGGTCAAGCTAGAATTTTGTTCCATTACGATGAATTTTTAACGGCAAGGGACAGAATGCTTGTTATTATGATGTCTAAGCTTTTTTGTCTGGGATTTAAGTGTTCTTTGTTTGTCAGCAAAATTGTTCAAACAGAACAATCAGAGGATTACAAATGTCATTAAAGCCTGAACAAACTACTGGATGTAACTCTTTTATATTTATAAATTAACTGTTTACAACATTTTGAATTTTTGAAATACTAAGGGTTTCTACCTCAGGAATAGATTACCTTAGCTGCATTTGGCAGAACTTTTAGGACTTTTTGTTCTCAATGCTTTTCAACTGGTTACTTTATTTGGCGTTTTTAACTTTTTTGCAGTCAAGCTACACTGATGAGTTTTGTGTACGCAAAACCAGCGTCTGGCGTAAACACAAAATTTAATTCTGGTATCTATGAAGACTTTATTTAGAGGTGGTTTCACACACCATTATATCCTGAACAAATTACTGGATGTAACTCCCTTTCAGGGGATTTCTCTAATAAATATATACTAAACAAACTACTGGATGCAACTCCCTGTTAGATATGATTTCAGGTATCATTTTATCCTGAACAATCTACTACATGTAACTCCCTTGCAGAGGTGATTTTACATGTCATTATAGCCTAAACAAACTACTTTATATAACTCCCTTTCAGATATGATTTCACATTTCATTGTATCCTCAACAAACTACTGAATGCAACTCATTTTAAGAGACGATTTTATGTATCATTATAGCCTGAACATACTACTAGATGTTATTCTCTAATGTCATTATATAGCTTGAACAAACTACTGGATGAGACTCCCTTTCAGAGGTGTTTCCACTTATCACAATAGCCAGAAAAACTACTAGATGGGACTCCCTTTCAATGGTGATTTCACGTATCAGTATAGCCTGAACAGACGACTTCTGGATATAACTGCCTTTCCGAGGTGATTCTTTTTTCATGATTACCTGTACAAACTACTGGATATAACTCCTTTGCAGAGGTGATTTTTCTAGTCATTATAGCCTGCACAAATACTAGATGTACCTGCCTTTCAGCAGCAATTTCACGTATCATTGTGTCACCGTAGCTATTTATTAGAGTACAGTTATATACTAGTACTACACTACATGTTGTGTGTACTATATATTTACTACGTTCATTCATACATTCATTATATACATATATATTGCGTTATTTCATTTTTATTTTCGTAGATACTATTTTAGAGTTTTGATACAAGGATAAGGTCTATATGTTTCATGCTATGAATTTTCACCATTCTACCTTGGTAGAGTTGCACTTGCAGCCTATCTACTTGGTATGATGGAATTTCACATGAATATTTTTTTTTACTTGTCCTTTTTCCTAAATTCGGGATCATATGATTTCGTTTTGTTCATTTTGTTCGTGTGTGTGTGTAAAGAATTGGTCATTGCTATGTATTATGGCAGATAATTTTACTTACTATTATATTTTCTGTGTACAATGACCAATTAAAAGGTCATTTAAAGGTTTTACGATCTTAGCGTAATCCTTTATGAAACGTCTATAGTAAGATGTGAAACCAAGAAACCTCCTCAGATCTTTCACATTCTTAATGGCAGGCCAATTTTTCACAACAGAGATCTTTTCTGGATCTGTTTTTATACCCTCCTTGGACACAATAAAAACCAGATACTTGATCTCTTTCTTGAAAAACTCGCACTTCTTACCTTTCAACTTCAGGTTGTGTTCCTTTAATTTGGAGAAAACGGATTCTAACCTCTTCAGATGCTCTTCTTCCGTCTTTGAATAAATAATGATATCGTCTAAATATATTAGACATTCCCTCAAATGTAACTCACCCATACTTCGTTCCATAAGCCTTTGGAAGGTGGAACATGCGTTAGTGAGCCCAAATGGTAATCTGTTGCATTCGTAGAACCCTAAGGGTCCTAAATTGAATGCTGTTTTATGTTTGTCTGACTCTTTAACCCCGCACTGCCAATAGGCTGAGCGAAGGTCCAATTTTGAATAGTACCTGGCTCCTGCTAAACAGTCCAACGTATCATCTATTCTTGGCAAACTTCTGGCGTCCAAAAAAGTCTTTTTATTAATCTTTCTAAAATCAATACAAAAGCGTAAGGACCCATCTGGCTTCCGTACTAATACTACATTACTAGAGAAAGGACTAGATGACTCCCGTATAGCCCCTGCTTCTATCATCTCTCTAATATGTTCCCTTACTTCGTCAAACATTGATGGTGGTATTCTCCTATAGGGTTCTCTGAATGGTTTTTCATCTGTGATATTTATCTCATGTTCTACTAGAGTGGTAAAACCTAAATCTGTTGGACCAGTCGAAAAAATAGACTTCCAATTACAGATAAGGTTTTCCAACTTACCTTTCATTTCTGGTGTCAACTCTGTTAATTCCACTCCTAATTTTTCTAGTATTTTACCTTTATCATGTTCATCACCTTTCTTTGGTGACTCAGTATTTTCATCTGAACTGTCTAAATCAGCATGACGTACTATCTTTACCTCATTTAATCCACAAATAACACTCCTAGGCTTAAGGTATATTGCCTTTGCTGTCATATTAAATATCCTAACTGGTATCCTGCTTTTACCAGCAGGCTTGAGGCTAACTACCCTAGGGCATATCCCTAAACTACCTTGATTATCATCAAGACACTCGGTAACTGCTGTCTGATTACCCGACTTTGTCTTACATAAACCAGTAACAGTCATGATAGACATTGGACTTACTTTAATAGGACGTCTATTTGTTGACTTTACAAGACTTGTAATACTAGCATCCATAGCTGAAAATGCTGTTTCCCATTCACGTGGTATATTTACCTGAGAGTCACATGTTATAATAACAGGAACAGATCTGTTATAATCTGTTTCTGGTACAACCAATAACGGAACCATCATGGATTCAGTATGAAAAGGTACTTTTATATTTACCTCAACATATCCATGGTATGGTAACTGCGAACCTTCAGGAACTCGCACTGATAATATAAACTCATCAAAAGTTTTTACTATCTCAATGTAGGTTCACTAATAGTAGAAACCATAGATCCACTATCTATCAAAGACTTACATTTTTTTCCATTTACATATACATGTGTTTCATTTGACTTTCCAACCATCCTATCTAATAATGTAGTTCTAGGCTTACTTACCGTAGCATTTTTAGATTTAGCTAATGTGGGACCATGTTTTACATCAACAAGTTTAGAATCCCCAATTTGTCCCTCATTGGAGATTCCTACTCGTTTAAATTATCTTCCGTATACTGCATTGCATGCCCAGACTCTCTTTGATAAGTACCCCGGTTACTACTCCGATCATTCTGATATCTATTACCTCGACCATATCGCCGTGAATTATCTCCACGTCTATTACCACGAGAATACCCAGTGTTAAACTGATTATTACCTGTAGTCCTTGGTGCTTCCTCTGGTGTCTTTTTTTCTAGAGTGTCCAACCTTTTACCCATACGATCTATCTTTTTCAAGATATCATCAAGTTTGACTGAATCTGAAGAAATAGTCTGATGCTGAACAATGCTAGTAGGCTTTTCTGAATTTAACAATTCAAGCTCAATAGCCCTGATTTCTTTCCTTAATTGATCAAAATCCTTAACAGTGTCAAATTTATACCTACTTGAATTTTTAAGCAGTGGATCTCTTATCCCGGACCAAAATTTAGAACGAAGCATTTCATTCTTTGTTTCAAAAGTAATGTCACCTTTCTTAACAGCAGGCTGAATAATAGACTCCAAAGTCATACCAAAATCAGCTACTGTCTGATTTTGTTGTTGGGTCTCCTTATAAAACTTCTCAAGTAAGGCTTCGCTAGTATATACATTACCATACACACCCTCTAACTTATCAAGTATCTGCTGAGGAGAGGCATGCTCAGATAATGACAACAACAGGCTTCGCGCCTTACCCTTTAATGACCCTCTAACAGACTGTAATACAACTGAATCAGAATAATTCCCTTCACGTAAAACACACTTAACCTCAAACATCTAAACATCAAAAGTCGCTTCACTTTTAGCTTCACCAGAAAAAATTGGGAATCTCGGTCGCTGATATGCACTGAAACTAATAGACGTATTTCCAAAACCTTGGATCCCACCAGTACGTAAAAAACTAGACCCTCTTATGGGTGTAGGGGGAGGGGACCTTGGTGGTATACCTTTAGTTTTTACCTTTGGGGTACTGTGTCTTTGTTCATGCCCCGCTATAACTTTATAATCTGTATGTGTATGTAAGAACTTAATCATTTTGTCTATGTCTACTTTAGACACATTTTCGACTAATTCGCCCTCCTCGGCGGATTTATTACTAGCCATGATACTTAACAAAATTTAATGTTCAAACTGGGCTGACTGTGTCTTAGTAAAATAGTCTGTTCTATACAAGAACAAGGTAACAATACTTGGACAATACAAACATTTACACAAATACAAGGACAATACAAACGGAAATAATGAAAATGATGAAATGAGCATGAATAATGACTACTCACCTTTCACATGTCAAAGGCCAAAGTGCAAAAGAATATGAAACAGAGTCGTGCAGGGCTCTAGACTTGATATTGAAGTGCTGTTTTACTATTGAGATATACTGAAAAATATGTTAAAAGAGTTAATGATATATATATATATATATATAATATTTATAAATTTCAATACATAAACAATATAAAATATTTTTAAACAAATTTACTGTTATATTTTCTTTGTATAGTCTGAATAAAAGAAATACACTGCTCTGTTTATCTTTATCTTGAACACGTGATTTTCTAGTTGATCCTCATGTACATGTATACGGTTGAGTAGATTCGTAGTAAAACAAAATAACAAATGAAGTTCACTTCATAATCAATACATATTATACGGATATACTGATAAGCACATCATATGTAGTACATTCACAAACATTTTAATATGTTAGATTTATACATTTTCACATGAAACTAACATTGATTTCAAACTAATTGAAACAATTCACAAATCTTTCTATAAAGGTATGCGCTAAACACTAGACAGTAATTATACTTTTGCGTACCTTGTCACACGAAACACATTAAAAATATACTCTCCTTAATAATACATCAGGCCGGCATGTATAATTTTCTCGTCAAACGGATTTCGTTGTTTTCGTTGCCAAACTGTGAAACATTTACTTGACGGAATATGGAGACGAGTGGAGTCAAGTTGACAGGCTATAACTAGACATCTATATTGTGCCGAATACTAAACTGACAACGGACTTCACAAGCAATAATAACAGCATGAAGTAATGATAGGATTGCTTTTAATCTCGGTGGAACCTCCAAATTGTCACAGGGTAATATGGCCACTTGATCTTCGTAAATAGGGAGTTGAATATGTGACGAAATATAATGTTGCAAACCATTTATTTCACACTGAAAGTACATAATTATAATAAACATTTATTTCAAATGTTAAGTTGAAGTTTCCTTATAAATTGAACTATGAATTGGATAGAAGTACATGCATGACAAGGCCTAAAAGAAAATGTGCTTACCTGAAAGTAGAGAAAAAGTTAGGTCTCCCTTATGTAGCGTGCGTGCTAAAGTGTGTGAAACTCGCATTAGTACGAGTTCACCATATATATATAGTGCTAGAAAAAGTGGCGGGGTTGTATGCATAATAACTTCGTGCAGAGTAGTATATAGAATAAAGTCTTTTTCTAACTGTCCGTCAATGAATGAATGAATGAATGAATGTATTCATGAATGAACGTAGTAAATATATAGTACACACAACATGTAGTGTAGTACTAGTATATAACTGTACTCTAATAAATAGCTACCGTAACGGTGACAATTACAAAGCTTGAACAAATTTCTGGATATAACTACCTTTCTGAGGTGATTTCACAAATCATTATAGCCTGAACAAACTATAGGATATAAATCCCTTTGCGAACGGATTTCACTTTCATTATTACATGACAAAACTACTGTGTTATGTATTACTAAGTATAACATTATTGAGGTAGAAGGCATCTGTTTAGATTAGCATTTTATTCTACACTAAAATAATCAAGCAAGTTACATATTATATATCGCGACAACTGTGGTAGGTAACGGTATAGGCGGTGCCATATGGTTTTCATCACTTTAGAGATTACAGTTCATTTGATAACAATTCGTTGTAACTTTAATAGTTTATATTGTCAGTTTCAATTAGACATAACATTTCCTCCCTTCTAACTTTCGAATTCCATAGTAAAGTTATAGTATGCAAATGATAAAGTCATTGATAAAAATCAGTTGTTCCAAGCACGTGTGGAAAGAATGAATGAAAGAAAATAATTAAAAACCAATTCTTCAGAGAACAATTGAAGGTCTTTCCACCTCGATAATAAGAATGAAATTTAAAAAAGGATGTTAGAAAATGTCACTCCTTGTTGATGTAATTTAGTTCTTCAAATTGATATAAAAAAATAAGATTAAAAGGTATATGTAGAACACTTAATTGTTTTATTAAGAACAAAAATAATTTTTAGCAAAGGTCAAAATCTAGAACGTCAAATTGACCTTTGACCTTGACCTCAATTTCAAGGTCATAGGCATACCTGTCAACCTGTGACGATGAAAATACAGGTCATGACCTGCATTAAAGAATCAAATCTCAGGTCATAACGCGTACGAACTTTTTCGAGCTGAATTTCAGTATTTACTAGAACACACCCGTGATATCACGGGTCCGTGATTGAATTAAAATATATAACTATACGCAAGCCTTATTTTAGTATTAGTATTGTCATCTGTTAAAGTCATGCCGATTATAAGATACACAGTTTTTCTCTGCTTTCAAGTCTTTTTGTTTGAAGCCGTCGAACTGGAACTTATCAATTATTGGTAATATTAATTATTTGGAAAACAAAAGGTCCTGGAATGGAGTATTTTTTAATCAACAGCATTGTCCTATATAAGTTATAAGTAAAGTTGAATTCTTTGCCTCGCTGTTTTACGTCATGCCCACTAACAAATTGAAAACTGTACCTATACGCCTTATTTTTAGTCCAGATTTTTAGTATTCGTATTGTTATCTTAGAAAGTCTAACTGATTAAAATACTACAATAGGTAACAATTTGACAATTTAGTAGTGTTAACCCTGTGGTTATGAACCGTGTATATAGCATATTAATCCTGAATAAACGTTTGGTGGTGCGCCTGTCAGATGCGGAACGTACAGATAAGGTAATAGGTAACAGGTGAATATACTATTGGTATCGGTAGCGGACTCGACCCGGAACTTCTTCATTATTGGCAATATTAATTACGTGGAAAACAAAAGGGCCTGGAGTGGTGTAATTTTTAATCTACACCTTTGTACTATATTAGTTATATATAAAGTTGAATTCTGTGATTCGTCGTTTTTACGTGATGACGGCTGACAAATTGGACCTCGTTATTTTAGTATTATAGATGGTACATTTTCTTATAATGTATATATCAAAGATACCAAAACATCAATGCATGTTCACTTTGTTAAGTCATTTTAAATATTATTAAATATTATTTCATTGCACCTTTAAATATTTTTATAAATTTGTGTAACTCAGTCTTATGTGCTTTACTTTTTGAGAAAAAATACTACAATCATCAAACAGTAGAATTTAATGTAATTCTTAAATGTTTGAGACTTTTGACTATGTAACCTTTAACCATATTATTTTTCATTTCACAAGGAAATTAGACTATGATAAAATATAGTAATACAGTTAAAGGAAGTATAAATGTAAAAAATAATTTTCAACTTTTTAAAAAAAATTGTATAAAGGTATAAAAATAATGAAATGTTATTTTTCAATATGTATTTGAATTTTATATTTTTATGATTTGATCTTTTTCACCCATAAAACGTAAATATAAGGAATAATTTTGCATGGTGACAAATAAGGGGAAGTAACTCTAGTTCAGTTTGTAAACCAATGGTGCAATTTATTTACGACCTAAAGCTAAGGTAATTGGTGTTAATTAACAGTGTGTTTGAGACCAAAGCTGTCAAGTGAAGCCATGCACTCAAAGGGTCACTAAATTTGACAGTTTACATAGCTAGATGAACTTCCTGTTCATGGAAGAATTACGAATTTGCCGGTATTTCAAAGGAATATTACTTATGAAATCAATCTCAAGGCTAAGAAATACGGGTGAAATCGGGTCATTTTCGGAATTCCCGGGTTATTTCAATGACCCGGCGGGTGTTCCGGGTGATCCCTCAGAATTGTGAAAATCTCGGGTCACACCCGCAGAATACGGGTCAGTTGACAGGTATGTCATAGGTCAGTGATCTCAAATCAAAAGACCCCAGGTCAATCATTTGTATGGTTGTGGAGAAATACTGATTTCAAATACATAAGGGGAGAAAACTCCTACAAGGGTTAACCCAAACACTTCGACTGAAATAGTTTGAAGTTGTGCCTTTTTGTAAACAGTAATTTGGCAAACAAATCATATTATTTACTGTAACAGTTTCTTTTGAATAACGATAACAAGCAAAATTCAAAATTTATAACATGACCTTGACCCTCGACCTTGATCTCAATTTCAAGGTCATAGGTCAGTGAACTCAAAACGGAAGACCGGAGGTCAATCACTTACATGGTTGTGGAGAAATACTGATTTGAAATACATAAGGGGAGAAAACTCCTATAAGGGTTAACCAAAACACTTTGACTGAAATAGGTTGAAGTTGCGCCTTATTGTAAACAGTTATTTGGCAAACACATCATATCATTTACTGTCACAGTTTCTGTGGCATAACGATAACAAGCAAAATTCAAAATTTAGAACTTGACCTTGACCTTTGACCTTGATCTCAATTTAAGGTCATAGGTCAGTGAACTCAAAACGGAAGACTGGAGGTCAATCACTTGTATGGTTGTGGAGAAATACTGATTTGAAATACATAAGGGGAGAAAACTCTTATTAGAGTTAACCAAAACACTTTGACTGAAATAGGTTGAAGTTGCGCCTTATTGTAAACAGTTATTTGGCAAACACATCATATCATTTTCTGTCACAGTTTCTGTGGTATAACGATAACAAGCAAAATTCAAAATTTAGAACTTGACCTTGACCTTTGACCTTGACCTCAATTTCCTTCAAATGGACCAAGGATTTCATATCAAAAGACTGTAGGCCTCTACGACTTATAACGTATGAATTTATCCAACAAATCGCCTATCTTAAATTTTCAAAGGGAAATAACTCCCATAAGATGTCTTCCGATCAGTCAAGTCATAATACACCAAATCCTTCTCAAGAGTAGACGAACAATTTGGTGAAAACAGTTTGCTAAAATCTTTTACGGTTTTAGAGATATAGCGATAACAAGAAAAAAAGGATGCGGGGAGATAACTCCTATAAGAATAAGTGCTCGGTCACACAGGGTGAGTTTTGAAACCCCCATTACTGTACAACATCATTGGCCAAAAAATCCATTCGATATGTTGTAAGACAAAAAAGCATCTCAGACGGCAGAAGGAAAAAAAAAAAAAAAAAAAAATAATCAAAAGAAAAACAAAAGGTCTTTCCACGAAAAGTGGAAAGACCTAATTACTGTCTATGTGTAAATAAAAACGTTAACTTCAAAAAACACTAATATCATGCATTCAAAATATTTATCCCTACAGTGATTGCAATAGAAAAACATTCGTTTTCTCGCGCACACAATCACGCCTAACATAGGTTGCAAAAGGAATTATTATTACCCTTACGGCACTACAACCATTTTTACAAATTTAACTTGGTAACCGGCTTTCTGGTTCTCAACGGATATCTTCTCTGAATTGGTTCTGACAAAGGTTGTTCACTGTCTTGTTGTTTCAGTTGTAGATCTTGTGCCGGTTGCTCAGTTGGTTCATCCGGAATTATCTCTATTTCAACTGTTTTGTCATTTTTAATTTCTTCTCCCTGTTTATCGTTAAAGTCTGAGTTTCGTATCTGGTCGGCATGACGTTTCCAGATACTGTTGGGCGAAACTTCTACCTGATAATTTAACGGTCCTTCTCGTTTGGTTACAAGTCCACTTGTCCATTTATTTGGTCCACGGTAGTCACGTACGGCAACTGTTTCTCCCTCGGTAAATTGTCGCAAGGTCTCTTTTGTTGGTTTAATTGCAATTTTCATCTGCTTGTCTTACACTTGTCTATTGATATCTGGTTTAATTAAGTCCAGTCTGTTTCGTAAATTTCTACCCATAAATAACTTAGCAGGTGTTTCATTCGTTGTAGTATGGGGAGTATTGCGATATGCCAACAGAAAATTTGCTAATTTCTTATTCAAATCTGCATTTTCTCCTCGCATTGCCTTCAAGCTCTGTTTGAAAGTCTGAACAAAACGTTCTGCGAGTCCGTTTGTTGCAGGATGGTAAGGTGTGCTCTTTATATGCGTTATTCCATTCATTTTAGTAAATGTTTGAAATTCTGCAGATACGAATTGTGGTCCGTTATCACTTACTATTTGTTCTGGCAATCCTGCTCTCGCAAATATAGTCCTTAAAACTCTAATTGTCTGTGTTGAAGTGGTACTTTTCATCGGTATAACTTCAGGCCATTTAGAATGAGCATCAATGACAATCAAGAATATGTGATCAATAAATGGTCCAGCAAAGTCAATATGTATTCGTTTCCACGGACCTGACGGCCACTCCCATGGATGAGGTGGTGACTGTTTCGGGTTACGATGGTGCTTTTGACATCCGGAAATACTTTTTGCTAGTGATTCTATCTCAGAATCAATACGTGGCCACCATACGTAGCTCCTTGCCAATAATTTCATTTTCACTACTCCTGGGTGCGCAGAATGTAACAGTTCTAAAGTTTGCTGTCTAAATTTTGTCGGAACAATAGTACGTATTCCCCACTGTAAACAACCTTGACTGATCGACAGTTCGTTTTTCCGGTTGAAATACGGGTTCAAATCAATATCATCATTGACGGTCAAACCTTTTTGTACTAATTCATAGACTCTTGATAAGATCTTGTCACGCGCAGTTTCTCGTCTAATGTTGTTGTTTGTTAAGCTTAAATGTTCTAGCTGCTTTCACATGAAAACATCAACTGCATCCAATTCCTCACCATCTGCTTCTGTAGATTCCTGTGGTATCTCGAAAGCGCATCTGCGTTCGTGTGCTTGTTAGTGTTTTTGTACTCAATATCATATGTATATCCACTTAAAAACAACGCATATCTCTGTAAACGTGCTGCTGAAGTGGTAGAAATTCCCTTTTTCGGATTGAATATTGACATAAGCGGCATATGGTCTGTAATCAGTGTAAATTTACAACCATACAGATACGTATGAAACTTTTTAACGCCGAAAATTATACCTAGAGCTTCTTTGTCGATTTGACTGTAATTTCTTTCGGCTTTATTAAGTGACCTTGATGCAAATGCAATAGGGCGCTCCGTTCCATCTTGCATTTTATGTGACAAAACTACCCCTAATCCAAATGGAGAAGCGTCACAAGCTAATCGAATAGGTAGTTTTGGGTCATAATGACATAGAACCTGCTCAGATGTTACCAAATCTTTGGCCCTCTTGAATGATACCTTACATTCTTCATTCCAATCCCATTTGGCATCTTTTTCTAACAGTCTGTGTAATGGACGCACAACTGAGGAGATATTTGGTAGGAATTTATGGTAGTAATTCATTAATCCGAGGATTGAACGTACCTGGGTAACATTTTGTGGTTCTGGTGTGTCCAAAATCGCTTTGATTTTATCCTCTGTTTTGTGTAATCCATGCTTATCTATTTTATGTCCACAAAACTCGATTTCATCTTTGAAAAACTTTCACTTTTCCTTATTAACTGAAAGGTTGTACATCTCTAATAGCTTCATAACTTTCTCGAGGTTCACTAAATGTTCTCGGTCATTTTTACCGGTTATAACCATATCATCTAATATGCATTGTACTCCTGTCAACCCTTGAAGTATTTGGTCAATGGTTCTCTGCCAGATAGCAGGTGCGGAAGCTACACCGAATAACATTCGGTTGTACTGATAAAGTCCTCTATGCGTATTTATAGTCAAGTACTTCTTTGATTCCTCTTTCATCTCGAGCTGTAAATATGCCTGTCTTAAATCTATTTTCGAATATTTTTCACCTCCAGATAACGAAGCAAATATATCGTCAATTCTGGGTAAAGGATATTGATCCACTTGAAGCTGCTGATTTATTGTGACCTTAAAATCGCCACAAATTCTGACGCCTCCTGACTTCTTCACGACAGGCACAATAGGCGTTGCCCATTCACTAGTTGGCACTTTTGTAATAATTCCTTCCTCTTCAAGACGGTCAAGCTCCTGTTCAACTTTCGGTCTTAGTGCATACGGTATCGGTCGCGCCTTCATGAACACGGGTTTAACATTATCTTTCATAATTAAATTTCCTTTAATTTCATTCACACAACCGATGTTGTCACTAAATACGGATGCATGTTGAGCAAGCAATTCTTTTGTTTTCTCATTAACATTGTCAACACTTACTTTGTTGATTTTGCTCCAGTCTAGTCTGATTTTTCGTAACCAGTCTCTTCCAAATAAGATTCCTCCTCCTTTTTGTGCGACATACAGCGACAATACTTCACTTTGGTCGTTGTAGTTTACATTTACGGCGGTTACACCTAGTGGTTTAAATTTCTCACCCGAAAATGTTCTCAAAATAACGTCCGTTGAATCAAGCTTACGATTCGGAAACATTTGATCAAATCCCTTCTTCGGAATAATCGAGAGAGCGGATCCTGTGTCCACTTCCATTTCAACAGATTTGTTGTCGATTTTCACGTCGACAGTTATCTCCTTTGTTTTGGAATTCACTGTATAAATCCCTACATCATTGTTTCCTTTCTGTGTATCTTTGTTCGCAAACACTGTGTAAATCCCAAATTCATCATTCTGAGAATCATCAGCATTCAGTGAGTGCACATTCCGTTTTATCATTTTACTACGACATGCTGCTCGAATATGTCCTTTCTTCTTACATTTATGACACGTTTGATCTTTAAAACGACATGTATCGGCTTTATGTCCTTGTTTGTTGCAACGGTAACACGTTATGAGTTTCTGTTGGTAAGAGTTAACCTTCGGTTTTTGACTTTTAACCTTATGTACAGCTGACTCTTCTTGTTGTTTTCCTTGTAGCTCCAATGCGTCTTTCGTAGCTGTTTCCATTGCCACGGAAATCTGCATAGCTTTTTCTAATGTTAATGCTTGGACTGACAAAAGTTTCTTCTGAGTTTGTTCAGACAAACCAATCTGTCTCTTAATGTATCGTTTAGATCCGGGAAATTACAATATTCCGAAAATTTTCGAATTTGTGCTACATACTCATTAATAGACTCTCCACTCTTTTGGTCCCTCTTGTGAAAACGGAAACGTTCTGCTATCACCAATGGTGCGGGTGATAAATGTTCTTTCAAAACTTTCACAATATCATCGTATGATTTATCTTTCGGTTTGTCTGGTGTCGTTAAATTTCTTAACAAAGCATAAGTTTTTCCACCGATTAAACTAAGTAAAGCAAGTACACGCTTTTCGTTGCTAATTTCATTCACAGCGAAATATTGTTCCAGTCTTTCTGTATAAGAAGTCCACTGTTCAATTCCATCATCAAAATTTTCGATTTTACCGATATATCCAGCCATTTTTCTTTTTAACTCGTCGCCAATTTGTTATGTATTACTAAGTATAACATTATTGAGGTAGAAGGCATCTGTTTAGATTAGCATTTTATTCTACACGAAGATAATCAAGCAAGTTACATATTATATATCGCGACAACTGTGGTAGGTAACGGTATAGGCGGTGCCATATGGTTTTCATCACTTTAGAGATTACAGTTCATTTGATAACAATTCGTTGTAACTTTAATAGTTTATATTGTCAGTTTCAATTAGACATAACATACTGGATATGACATCTTTGCTGAGGTGAAAAAAAAAATCACTGAAATACTAAACTCAGAGGAAAATCAATTCGGAAAGTCCATAATCACATGGCAAAATCAAATAACAAAACGCATGGACAAGAACTGTCATATTCCTGACTTGGTACAGGCATTTTCAAATGCTGTGGATTCATTTTTATTCGTGGTATACCAATTTTCGTGGGTTTAGTTTGTCACAGTGAACCACGAATTTAAGAACTCAACGAAGAATATTTGTTTATTTCCGGTTATGTTATGCAGTTCTAGTATAGTGTTGACTAGCGATAAACATTGTAACATAACACGTGATTTTGATTAAAAGAAGATACAAGTATTTTTGATTAAATCTATAATAAATATATCGAATATCAGTGATAATTTACTTTTTAAAATTGATTAAAACTGCTCATGGAAAATAACTGCAAGTTGTTAATTACCGTGTCATAGTTTGGTTTACCTGTGATTAAAAATCAATAGGATTAAGTACGGGGATATTGCCCGTAGGTAATATTAGTTATCTTGGTGTAATCAGGGGTGTACAGAATTTTACACCGTTGTTGAAAAATTCCGTACACCCCTGATTACACCAAGATAACGAATTTATTTCTTATGAACAATTCCTTTACTCATTTTGAAACCAGGATATAAAATTGAAAAAATGGTAATGAAAAATTTACAGTGTAATTTTTTTTAATGTCCATGTTGCTGCCCATTGTAAAATACTTTTTACTTAATTTTTTGAAAAAATCAGAAAATTTCAAATATTTTTTAAAATTTTTGAAATTTTATTTTTTTTTTAAATTTTTTAACATTTTATTTTGATTATTTATTTTTTTTTAAATTTAAAATTTTTTTTTTTTTTTTTTTATCTTGGCAAAAAAAAATTATTCTGAAATTTTTGGCAAAATTTTATTTATCCCGGGGTGAACCAGGGTGGGGTGTTATTTACACCGGGGTAATTAACCAATCAGATTGCAGTATTTTTGCTGCATAAGAAATAATATTGTTTATGACAGGAACATTTATTTTCACACCTTATACTTATATCACTGTTTATTATATCGTGATTAGGGAAATTAGTTTTCAATCATAAAGTTTTGAATGCCTTATAGAATTCAGACAAGAGTTTATAAATTGTAAAACAAACAAATAATTAGTTGTCTCTGCCCATTATTGTAATCGAAGTTATCAATGAACACTTTAACCTAGAATGACCAATTAAGCGAGGATTTTGACAATTCAAAACTTTTTCAATGAATTCCTTCTTTTTTGTTTTGTTTTATTATTGATCGAACCAAGGATGTTATATGATTTCCTAAATCAAAAAGAAATCAACGAATTACGTATCTAATTTTTTTTGTTGTAATCAGCGATCCACGAATTTACGTATACCACGAAACGTCTTTTTTTCTCTATCCACGAAAATTGATACCCACGAAAATAAAAGAATCCACAGTGTAGAAAATGGTGGATTGAACCTGGTTTTATAGCTAGCTAAACCTTTCACTTGTATGACAGTCGCATCAAATTCCATGATTTCACGTATTCTTGTTACCTGAACACAACGCTGGATGTATCTCCCTTTCATAGGCGATTTCACGTATAATTATAGCCTGAACAAACTACTAGATGGGACTCCCTCTCAGAGGTTATTTCACATATCAATTTATCCTGGACAAACTGCGGTTTGTAGTTTCCTTTCATAGGTGATTTCATTAATGATTACAATTTTCTGGAGATAACTCTCTTTCCGAGGTCATTTAAAATGTCATTATATCCTGTACAAACTACTGCATATAACTCCCTTTCAGATGTTATTTCACATGTCATTATAGCTTGAACAAACTACTGCATTTAACTCCTTTTCAGAGGTGATTTCACGTATCATTATATAGCCTGAAAAAAACTACTGGATGTAGCTCCCTTTCAGAGGGGATTTCACGTATCTTTATATAGCCTGAAGAAACTACTTGTTATAACTCTCTTTCAGAGATGATTTCACGTATCATTATAGCCTGAACAAACTACTGGATGTATCATTATAGCCTGAACAAACTACTGGGTGTAACTCCCTTCCTGAGGTGATTTCACGTATCATTATATCCTGAACAAACTACTGGATGTAACTCCTTTTCAGAGGCGATTTCACGTATCATTATATCCTGAACAAACTACTGGAGGTAACTCCCTTTCAGAGGCGATTTCGCGTATCATTATAGCCTGAACAAACTACTAGATGGGACTCCCTCTCAGAGGTTATTTCACATATCAATTAATCCTGGACAAACTGCGGTTTGTATCTTCCTTTTATAGATGATTTCATCAATGATTACAATTGTCTGGAGGTCATTTCAAATGTCATTATATCCTGTACAATCTACTGCATATTACTCCCTTTCAGATGTTATTTCACTTGTCATTATAGCTTGAACAAACGACTGCATTTAACTCCCTTTCAGAGGTGATTTCACGTATCATTATATAGCCTGAAAAAACTACTGGATGTAGCTCCCTTTCAGAGATGATTTCACGTATCTTTATACAGCCCGAACACACTTCTTGTTATAACTCCCTTCTAGAAATGATTTCACGTATCATTATAGCCTGAACAAACTACTGGATGTAACTCTCTTTCAGAGGTGATTTCACGTATCATTATAGCCTGAACAAACTGCTGGGTGTAACTCCCTTTCTGAGGTGATTTCATGTATCATTATATCCTGAACAAACTACTGCATTTAACTTCTTTTCAGAGGTGATTTCACTTATCATTATATAGCCTGAAAAAAACTACTGGACGTAGCTCCCTTTCAGAGGGGATTTCACGTATCTTTATATAGCCTGAACACACTACTTGTTATAACTCCCTTTCAGAGATGATTTCACGTATCATTATAGCCTGAAAAAACTACTAGATGTAACTCTCTTTCAGAGGTGATTTCACGTATCATTATGGCCTGAACAAACTACTGGGTGTAACTCCCTTTCTGAGGCGATTTCACGTATCATTATAGCCTGAACAAACTACTAGATGGGACTCCCTCTCAGAGGTTATTTCACATATCAATTTATCCTGGACAAACTGCGGTTTGTAGCTTCCTTTCTTAGATGATTTCATTAATGATTACAATTTTCTGGAGATAACTCTCTTTCCGAGGTCATTTCAAATGTCGTTATATCCTGTACAAACTACTGCATATAACTCCCTTTCAGAGGTTATTTCACATGTCATTATAGCTTGAACAAACTTCTGCATTTAACTCCTTTTCAGAGGTGATTTCACGTATCATTATATAGCTGAAAAAAAAACTACTGGATGTAGCTCCCTTTCAGAGGGGATTTTGCGTATCTGTATATAGCCTGAACAAACTACTGGATGTAGCTCCCTTTCAGAGGGGATTTCACGTATAATTACAAAGCCTGAACGAATTTCTGGATATAACTCCCTTTCTGAGTGATTTCACAAATCATTATAGCCTGAACAAACTACAGAATATAACTCCCTTTGCGAACGGATTTCATTTTCATTATTACATGACAAAACTACTGGATATGACATCTTTGCTGAGGTGATTTCGCGTATTCTTGTAACCTGAACAAACTGTTGAACACAACACTGGATGTATTTCCTTTCAGATACGATTTCACGTATCATTATAGCTGCATATAACTCCATTTCAAAGATTATTTCACATGTCATTATAGCTTGAACAAACTACTGCAGTTAACTCCTTTTCAGAGGTAATTTCACGTATCATTTTATGCCTGAAAAATACTGGATGTAGCTCCCTTTCAGACGGGATTTCAAGTATCTTTATATAGTCTGAACAAACTGCTGGATGTAGCTGACTTTCAGAGGGGATTTCAAGTATCTTCATATAGCCTGAACAAACTACTAGATGTAACTCCCTTTTAGAGGTGATATCAAGTATCATTATAGCCTAAAAAACTACTTGTTATAACTCCTTGTCAAAGGTGACTTCACGTATCATTATATCCTGAACAAACTACTGGATATAACTCCCTTTTAGAGGTGATTTCAAATGTAATTATAGCCGAAACAAACTACTTGATATAACTCCCTTTCAGAGATGATTTCACATGTCATTATACCCTGAACAAACTACTGGATGTAACTCCCTTTCAGAGGTGATATGACATCTCATAAAGCCTGCACAAACTACTGGATGTAACTCCCTTTCAAAGGGGATTTCCCCATGCATTATAGCCTGAAAAAACTACTAGATGTAACTCCCTTTCTGAGGTGATTTCACGTTTCATTATAGCCTGAACAAACTGCTGGATGTAGCTCCCTTTCAGAGGGAAATTCACGTATCTTTATATAGCCTGAACAAAGTGCTGGATGTAGCTCCCTTTCAGAGGGGATTTCACATATCTTTATATAGCCTGAACAATCTGCTGGATGTAGCTCCCTTTCAGAGGGGATTTCAGGTATCTTTATAGCCTGAACAAACTAACAAACTGCTGGATATAACTCCCTTTCAGAGGTGATTTCACATGTCATTATAGCCTGAACAAACTACTTGTTATAACTCCTTGTCATAGGTAACTTCACATGTCATTATATCCTGAACAAACTCCTGGATGTAACTCCCTTTTAGAGGGAATTTCACGTATCATTATATCTTGAACAAACTACTGGATATAACTCCCTTTTATAGGTGATTTCGAATGTCATTATAGCCGAAACAAATTACTTGATATAACTCCCTTTCAGAGATGATTTCACATGTCATTATACCCTGAACAAACTACTGGATGTAACTCCCTTTCAGAGGTGATACCACATGTCATAAAGCCTGAACAAACTACTGGATATAACTCCCTTTCAGAGGGGATTTCACGTATCATTTTAGCCTGAACAAACTACTAGATGTAACTCCCTTTCAGAGATGATTTCACATATCATTATAGCCTGAACAAACTGCTGGATGTAGCTCCCTTTCAGAGGGGATTTCAAGTATCTTTATATAGCCTTAACAAACTGCTGGATGTAGCTCTCTTTCAGAGGTGATTTCAGGTATCTTTATATAGCCTGAACAAACTGCTGGATGTAGCCCCCTTTCAGAGGGGATTTCACGTATCTTTATAGCCTGAACAAACTGCTGGATGTAACTCCCTTTCAGAGGTGATTTCACATGTCATCATAGCCTGAACAAAATACTTGTTATAACTCCCTTTCAGGGGGGATTTCACGTATCATTATAGCTAGAACAAACTACTAGATGTAACTTTCAGAGGTGATTTCATTAATCATTATAGCCTGAACAAACTACATGATGAAGCTCCGTTTCAGAGGGGATTTCATGTATCATTATATGGCTTGAACAATGTACTGGGTGTTTTGATCTTTTAGAGGTGATTTCACGTATCATTATAGCCTAAACAAACTACTGTTCACAGAAAATGGAAAAGTTGGCCATAGATGGATTTTGTATGTTCTCTTTGGATAATAATTCTTCAATTTTCTGCCTTGGCACTGCCGCCTTACAGTTAGCTTACCCTGGATGAAGTAACTACATGTGATTTAGATCATTTAATCTATGATGATGTGGTTACATACATGTTTGTGTGTTAAAAAACTGAAATACAAATAAAGAATCATAAAAACCTGATCTTTGTGAAATTACTACTTTAACTGATTAAATAAATGAAATAAAAAGTATATAGTATAATAGTAACAATTTTCTATGTGAAATACGCTTAAAAACAATTAAACGAATTCATTAGAAATACAAAATTGTACGCCTAAAACTGGCACTAATTGTGTTCCATAGATTTTTTCTTTAAATAAAGTATGACATATCAACATGCTATCAAGGTTATCTTGTGTATTTATACCAAAATAAACAAAAGTTTAATACAGATACAAAATTATATAAACAGAAATAAGTATGCAAACTTATTCAATAATACCTTTTTGACATTCGTAAATTATTGAAGAGTCATTAAAATAACGATAATGCATGTGTTTCGTTAGTTAAGATAACACGATGTGAATGTGTATGCGTGTGTTGAACAATGAAAACTCTTAATCAAAGTAAATAAAATCATTACTGAACTTACTATAATGAACAAAAATACATTTGTAATAATTGCAAATTAAATTAATTAATTACTTACTCCGTGATAGGCTGTAGATCAAATTTAACAATGAGATGAGAACAATAAAAAATAACATGTGATATGATTTTGATGTGGATGCTGTGGAATGTACGGCCAACGTGATTAATAAAAAGGTTTAAAAGTGATAGTAATAAATTGTCAATGTTTCGACAGAACACTCCCCGTCTGATACAAAGGGCATCACTATAAAAGGCAAAAACAAAAAAATAGTAAAATGTTCAATACTACATTAAACTGTAAATAACAACTAAAGTTCTAAATTTTCTAAGCTAAAGTTCTACATTGTCAATATCAAAGTTTCTTTTTCTAGACTTCTCCCCCATGACTCGTCTATAAAAAGATACATAATTTCGGTCACTGGGCGAGTGTATATCACTGCACGTTCACCATTTCGCATAATTTGGACATCGCATGTACGTACTAGTTGATCGGATCCAGGATAAGTTCTCTCTACAATCCCTATAGGCCAATCGTTTCTAGCAGATTGATTGTCTCTTATCAGAACAACATCGCCCGGAGAGATGTTTTCTGTGGTTCGGTCCATTTACGTTGTGTTTGGAGAGTTTGTAGGTATTCATTTTTCCACCGATTCCAAAATTTATCTGCAAGTATTTGCACACATTTCCACTGTTTATTGTACATATCTTTGCTGCCAATTATTCGCTGATCGTTCATGATCTGTTGCGGCTTTTGAGTAAGTAATAAAGATGGGGAGAGCGGCATCGGATTTTATGGATCGGTAGTGAGAGGGACAAGCGGTCTCGAATTCAAAATTGATGATGCTTCTACTAAAAATGTTACAAGCATCTCATGAATAAGCTTATTCCTAGAAGCTTCCATTAAGAGCGAATCTAGTATTCTTCTTGTTATGCCAATAACTCCCAGACACCTCCCATATGAGAAGCGTGAGGTGGGTTGAACTGCCAAGTTGTTCCCTGATTACGAAGAAAATCTTTCATTCGACCATCCTCGACGTGTATTGCTTGTATTCCTAATTCTTTGATAGAGTCTACGAAGTTTGTTCCTCTATCAGATCTAAAATCACTCACTGGACCTCGTATTGCTGTGAATCGTTTTAATGCCATAATGAAAGACGATGAGCTTAACTCCTTTATTACCTCTACATGAACAGCTCTTGTAGTCAAACATGTAAACATAGTAGCCCATCTTTTGCTGTTTGCGTGTCCACCACGAGTTCGACGAGCTAACACTTCCCATGGACTAAAACAATCGACGCCAACGTTTGTAAATGGAGGACCAAGTTCTAATCTATCTGGAGGTAACATTGCCATCTTTTGAGTACATAGCGACCCTCTAAGTATACGACATTGTACGCATTTGCTAAAGACGTAAGATACAAGTGATTTTAGTCCTGTTATCCAGAAGCCTACAGAACGAATTGAACCTTCGGTTATGTGACGGCCTTGATGACTAAGTTCATGATAATGTCTGACAATAAGTAGTGCAATGTGATGGCGACCAGAAAGGAGTATCGGGTGTTTTTCAATGTCTGGAACATTCGAATTTTGTATTCTTCCACCAATACGTAACATGTTTTCCTTATCAAGGAAAGGCGTGAGACTGGCTATAGAGCTGGATAACAAAGGGAATAAATTCATCTTGAGTATTATTGACGTGTTTTCAAAGTATGGCTGGTTGATTCCACTACAAAATAAAAAGGGGTGACAGTGAGGGATGCCTTCAAAACAGTGTTCAAGTCACGTATACCTAAGAAACTCTGGAAAGACAAAGGTACTGAATTCTACAACAAGGAGGCGAAGGAGCTCCTCCAAAAGCATGGTATCGAACTCTACTTTACCGAGAACGAGGAAAAGTCAAGTGTTGTCGAACGCTGGAATCGCACTATGAAGGAGAAAATGTACAAGTACTTTTCAGCCAACTCCACACGCAGCTATCTACCTGTCCTTGACAAGCTCGTTCATCAGTACAACACCACTAAGCATAGTTCCATCAAGATGACACCCACCGCCGCAAGTCAAAAGCAGCACGAGGTCAAGGTGTTTTGGAACCTCTATAGAGATTTACCTCCCATACAAACACCTCGATTTCGTGTTGGAAACAAAGTTAGAATTTCCAAGAAGAAAGGCACATTTGAGAAGGGATATACACCCCGCTGGACCGAAAAAGTATTTACCGTTTCCCAAGTCCTTAACACCCAGCCTCCCACCTATCGTCTCAAGGATTTCAACGAAGAAGAGATCCAGGGATCCTTCTACGAGCCTGAACTTCAGCACACAGATGATTGCATGTTGATAAGCTGATAGAAAAAACTTCGAAGCAGCTTAATGTTTTACGAAAACTAAAATTTAGACTTAAGAGGGAATATTTGGAAAAAATTTATATGACTTTTATTCGGCCAATTTTGGAGTATTCGTCAGAAGTATGGGATAACTGTGGACAAACAAATTCTGATCGGTTGGAAAATATCCAAATCGAGGCTGCTCGAATAGTTACGGGATTAACAAGTTACGCTAGCCGGAACAGTATCTATTTGGAGACGGGATGGGAAAAATTAAGCGTCAGACGGGAGGTTAAAAAATTATCTATGTTTTATAAGATTATAAAGAACCAAGCGCCAGATTATTTACACGATTTGGTTCCGGATTTTGTATCAGATATTTGTAATTATAATTTGCGTAACAGTCAAAATATTACTATTCCCGTAAATCGTTTATCAGCTTATCAACAGTCTTATTTTCCGTCATCTATTGCACTGTGGAACTCTTTAGACTTAAGTATAAGACATATTCCTACATTTTCCTTTTTTAAATTAAACTTGCACAAATTATACTATAGAAATAATAAATCTCCGAGATTTGGTTCTTTAGGAGATCGTTTGTATTCTGTTTTACACACAAGGCTGCGTAACAGATGTAGCGCACTGCGTGCTGACTTGTTCAAAGCAAATTTGATACAAAATGCATATTGTGCATGTGGTTTTATTAATGAAAATGTTGAACACTATCTATTATATTGTATTAATTTTTCAGCTCAGAGAAATCTGATGTTAAACGAAATTAATGTCTTAAATGTAAATATTACTATAGATTTATTATTATTTGGTGATCATGCTTTAAGTACTGAAGAAAATGATAATATTTGTTTATCTGTTCAAAGGTATATAAAAAATACCAAACGTTTTTCTCTGCATTGACAACCTTAATTCTGTTTACAACACATGTGATTAAAGATATTTCTATATACATGTAACGACAATAATCGAATGATCTTGGTGAATATTTACTGTTATGTTTTGTTATCAATAACGATTCAATGGATTTTAACGAAAGAATATAAGAATAAGTTTCAAATCTATACTTACCATTGTGCAGCATACATCCTTTTCGTAAACTTGGATTATATGTTAAGATTCCACGCTTTATTATGAGAAAAACACACACACTTATTTAAGTTATGTCCACAAGAACAAAATTTGCGCATAGGTAATTCCACTAACTATTCGGTGTGTTTGTGTCGTATTTATACAGTAAAAAGATGCACTCGATTAAAATCCATTGATTCGCTTCAAAGTTTCCTTTTGTTTTCATGTCTTTATTCTTAAACTATTTGTTAGTATGAAATATTTGATGTGTTCATTAATTATTGTGTATATTTTGTTTTTGTTTTGGAGAAGACGTTACTAAGTTGTAAAACTTGTGTCTGATCCTTTTGTCATTTTGAACAATAAAATATGTTTAAACTAGCACACAGATCAAAAACTCTACCGCATTGAGAAGGTTTTGCAAGGGGGAACTCGAAATGGTGTGAAAGAGATGTATGTCAAATGGAAAGGATACCCCAAAACCTTTAACTCATGGATTAAGCAATTCGATATACAATAAACAAGCAACAATTTTTCCGGTCTTGTTTTTTCAGGACTAGAAAGATTGTGATAGTGTACCCCAAACGGTTTTCAAGTGTTGTCTTGATTGAGTCCAACGTCTTATCCTCCTTTGTTATTGCATCGAGCTCACGCCGAGACCTTCCTCCCTTGGTCTCCTTTTCAAGATCATTTACCCTGTCGGTGAGATTTTTGACCAAGTCTTGCCAGTTTTTTGCATACCATCCTTTGGTCACAGGTTCGTTAGCCGTTGTTGACAATGGGAGATTAGTGATTGAATGCCCCTGCATGTCTATACCACCAACCATCTTACCTCCAGTCATCGGTAGACTCTTCGCCACAACTTTCTCGATAACATTCAGCTGTTTCTTCAATGCTTGAATTTCTTTCGAAGTTGCAGTGAGAGCTTCTTCTAGCTCATCGATGTCCTTGATACCATCTTTCAGTTGTTAGGTGACCCAGCGTTTGGTCACAGCATCTGAACTATCCCGAGGTATACCCAGGCTCGTGATACAATAATCATTCATATCGATATCCTGAAGCATTCGCCGGAGTGACATGTGCTTTCTTGAATGAGATCCAAACTTATCCATTTATTTATAGCGAGAAAACTGCGTTCTCGAACGACCAGCCCTCCGACAGCAACTTCAACACAAAAGTGTCCACAAACCACTGTCCCCGTTTGTTGTAGTTCGTCGGTACTGTAGTCAATCTGTGGTTGTAAATAGCGGACCATTTCTCTCGGAGGCGGTAAACCATAGGGGTCAAAATATTCCTTGGATTCACCGCTCTTATACCAATAAGTCCAGTGGGTCCGAAAGCATTGGCTATCATCAAGGTTTAAAATGCCGCATTCTACCGGGTGAGGTAAAGTAGGTAGGGAATCTCTCATAAAGACCCCTCTGAAATGGGGAATGCCAAGGTCTGAAACAGCTCTATCTAGCTCCCTGTTAGACAACGGCTTGTGAGGTAGGATCAGATTGTGAACAAGGATTTCTGCCATTCATTTAGACCCTCAACCGATAATGTCCAATTGCCAAAGTGCTAATTCCATCTTCTAAAATATGACGCTTGTCATCCCGAGCAGAAAGTGCTTTCTTTCGGCACCTGATGGTATATATCCTGTGAAGTTTACTCCTGAAGAGGTTCATCTCTTTGGAAATCTTAATGTTGTTAAAGAGGCAATCTTTGTAGTCCTGGTAATTTAGCTCTTTTTCTACCGCACATCTTTTCACCCCCTTAGCTCTCTTTGTTTATCCAGCTGGGGTCACATGGGAGTACATTTTAGCCCTCAACCCGACAAATTCCCTCATGGGAACTCCCCCACATTCATCCTTGAATTTACCTAAAACTTTCTTGTTTATTCCAGCCTCAATTCCTGAGGGGTGATTTTGAGGGTAATTTGAGGTATCAAACCACCCCCTGACATCTCCTGCCATATCTTTGTAGACATCTTCGGTTTTTACCTCACAAATTATGCTGTCAGTATCGGTATAACAGACTTTAGCTGTAGTGCCATATTTCGGCTTGAGATAGTCATTCATTATGGTTTTTGACTGCTCCAAGATTGTAAACCCTAAGTAAACAGGTTTGACCATTTCCACCTTCTTTTTGTGCATGTGAATAGCAGCAAAGTTTTCGTCGAAGACCGTCCTTTTCTTGAAATTGGGTTTAGACATCAATTTTACGGCCTTTTTTCATTATTTATTAGCCGAACATCCTGCCGGTTCCTTAGATTCTCCATGGTTTTTCCAAAGACAGCATTTACCATCAGCTTGAAAAAGTCCTTTTCAAAGTCTGTCCCAGTCGCCGTCCTCAAGGCTGTCAGTTTGTCAACATATTCCTTGAGCCAAGGGCTCTGGTTGAAGCTGATAGCCCTGTGAATCTTTTTCAGCTGCAGCCCTCCTTGCTCCAAATATTGCTTCAACTTAGCAGAATGGATTACATATTTCTCCTTGTCATTGAGGTTTGGTACAAGTTTTCTCACCTTGTTAATTTCGATTGACTCTGAGGCAAAAGGATAATCATTGCGGTCGTCGTAGAGATTTTCAGGGTACTCTAGGTCAACCTCCATGATATTACCCACAGGGCTTTCGGGATCGATCTCATCGGGCCTAGGAATCTCGTCGATGTTTTCAGCCCATTTAAAACCATCGGTAGGCATATACCTGCTCATAGCACAGCCATACAAATTATTGGCATCTAGGTACATAAGGTAATTGGTGGGCTTGGTTTCATCGTAGTCATCTAGGTAAGGATTATTAGCCTTAGCATAGCGGTGAGAGGCTGCTGTTATTCCTCCTCGAATTCCGCTTTCCACCATCTGCAGCATGTCGATGTCACTAAGGAGCTCTAAACTTACCCCCGTCATTTTCAGCTTCACATCGTAGTAATACCCTGGCAAGGTGAAATAATGAGCCACATCTAGACCAAAGGTTTGCTTGCTTACTTTCCTGAGGTGGTTAAAACAGTCAGCCATCAAAGTAACATCTAGTCCGAGGTGAAGATCGTGGTAATCACTCATGTTTTTTGCCCCGGCTGCCTCCCATACCTTTTTGGCATGATTATAATCCTCGGTGGTCAAGGCCTCCTCATTCAGCTTGTTGTAGAACTTTTCCTGGGCAGGTAAGCTGGTCTCGGAAAACCTCTTAAAAAACCCATATATTCATAGGGGTAAACCCCTTTTCTCAGAAGCAAATTCATGTCAATCCCTTTCCTGGTTTTCTCCTCAATTTGGATATCATACCCTTCATCCATCTCTTTCTCCAAAAAAGTTATTTCGCAGCCGATAATCTCTTTTACTCTCTGAGAACAACCTTCCAATATTTGACGTAGCCTTTCTACAGGAACATTCTCCTTGTAAATCATCAGCCCGTCGAAAACCAGAGAACCTACCTCAAACCCCCTCTTCAACCAGGAAATCAAAGGTCGCCATCAGAGCCTTATTTTCTAGGTCGCACATCACATAGTTAACAGTCGTCCCCTCGATATTATAGGTAGAATCTTTCTTTCTCTTGTTTTCCTTAGCCAAGGCATGGAGGTCTGGTCTCAGCTCGATGATAGCCTCCATGATTTTCCTCATTCCCTTGTAAAAATCTGCAAATCCCTCGGAGTCATCCTCCTCAATCTCCACTTTCTTCCCATTGAAGATGGCTAAAAACAAGGTTTTTGCCTCATCCCTGCTCAAACCCCGAACCTTCATAACCTCGGCTAAGTAAGGTTCCCTATTCTTGATGTAGTTTTCCAGTCCACTACATTCTACCCCGTTCTTGCGGCAGAAGTAGGTGAGCAGGGTGGGATGGGCATTTTTCATGTCAATATCATACATTCTGTCCTTGCACAAAGTATGCCTTATTTTGCGACTCATATTTTGAATGCCTAAAGTCGCAGAAGTCCAATACCTCCCAAAGCCATTTCGCTGGTAATATTTCATAGTACTGTGACGTTTTTGACAGATAACAGTGCCTAAATTTTTATTGATATTGTCTACATAGTTTTGGCTATAGTTCTTCCAACCCTACTTTGTATTATTTTATTAAAGCAGTAAATGTGTGTATTTTATTTCATTATTACCTATTCATTGTTTAAGCATTTCAATATTGTATGTTCCAGAATGACAGAAAACGTGTGTTTTCTGATCGGCAGCTTTTGATTAATTGTACGTTACTTTCACTTTCGCTTTTACCGGAAGTCACGAGTATTATTATAAATATAGTGACAATAGAAATCGTATAATTTGTACACTGTCCTGAACATGCTGTAGTTATATTTTTGTATGTTTTTCAAAATAGGGATAAATGTTAGAGTATTTTATGTAAGGTTTATGTAGAAGAGAGTTTTATTCCTATTATTGTAATAAGTTCTTATGAACTATTTTTGCACCGACGTTGCGCACCTTTTCACAGTAATTGGGCTGTTATGACGTCATTTGATCAGACGTTTAGTGCAAAGATATGTACCTTATAAGGAAGTTTCCTTATTAGGTCATTGATTTCACCCATATTTGGAATTTCTCTCACGCCAAATAACAACACTAGCGTAAGATTCATAGTATTTTACGTCAGTTCCAGCTTGTCCCTACCGCCGGCTAGCAGCTTTATTTACGTGTCTCATAAATTTCAAGGTACAGTTTTTCTAAAGCAGCAGTTTAAGTTCCAGAATGTTGCACTATATATGCAATATAACTATTTATGCAGTTCATATATAATCGTTCCAGTTTCCAGTTTTAAACGGAGGCAGAATTTTAATAGTTTTGAGAATAAAGTTTGATAATGAATTTCAACTTTGAATAGAAGAAAGGTGCGTAAAGTCGGCAAAAGTGTCCGTTTGTTTTCATTAGTCAGGTTTGCTGTTAATATATCCTAATAATATAGAGGGTTAGGAAAATTGTGACTCAATCATTTGTGTAGTATTTTACATGTATTTATATGGAGAGTTGCTGATAGAATCTGTGTTTCTTGAATGTTGATTTTTGGTGTAGTTGTTTTAGAATATTATCTGTTCGTCTAATCTATACTGAATATTGTTATTTGTTGATTGCTACTTTAAGAGATTTATATCTGTCAATTGTGTTCCAGTTGTTTTTAATATTATGTCTGGTGAATAAAAGTTATTATACACTTGAAACGATTTTGTGTTTGCATTCAGAGCATCAACGTAAAGGCGGATCTGATACCTTATTACATTACATATAAAAAAATCTATCCGACTTACACACACACATATAAAAGACTGGGCGCCGACCTAGAAACTATATGTGGTGATATGCCGTTGTGGTAGCAGTACTATAGTAATTAATTTATCTTGAGCGTTTATATTTCCTGTGAAATTCTTTTGGTTCGTTGTTGGTGTCTGTCTGGTCTGGTGGTTAGTTTTGTCGGTTAGCTAGAAAGGTTCTCACCGGTTTGCGAACACGTTACAGTACATTCTCCTTGCCCATTGACCCGGTCCAGGTAATTTTTCATGAGGGATAATTGACCCTCCTTGTCGAGCTTAACCCCTTTAATATTCTGGCTTCCTAGATTTCGTCGCCAAATTTCGCACGAAGAGTTGAGCATCATACCTTGCAAGGTTGTGGAAATACACCGGAACAAACCTAGGTAACCTATGTTTTAGGTTACAGGTGTTGTGAGCTGCGCCTCGATATTTCCCTGTAAAGCCGCAATGGTCCCTAACTTTATCATCCTCCAAGGACTCCTCACAAAGCCAGCATATTGTTGCATTTTTGTGATTTTCCTTGTCCTCTACCGTCATCATGATGGGTCTTGCTCGAGGTAGATTGTGCAGCAGTCTGATGTCCCTTTCCAACCTCTCAACAAAAAACCTGCGCTACATCCTCACCTTCTTGCTGCATACTATACTTCTCCAATTTTGCAGGAAATACACTCTCATCGAAACAGTGAATATAATAGGCAAAACCAGAGGGCACATGTGGGTCTTGACAGTGTAAGATCCCTCGGACTTCTGGGCTGGGCTCTCTTTCTCCTCGATGAAGCATTCAAAATCGGCATAGACTACAAAAGGTACATCAGCTGCTCTCTGCGGGTTTTTAAAGCGCTCAAAAGTCCCTGGCTCCGGCATTTCAATCCTCACTGCCTTGTTTTTGCGGCAGGTCTCCAGGTGATCTTCAAGCTTTTCTTGATCTCCAAAATGCTGCGTACACCGACAGCATATTTTTACCTCACCGTTGTGGTCACTGATCTGCTTCGAGCACAACCTGCTCATGTTCCTGATCCAGGCATAGTGTTTTCGACCTTCTTTCTCAATTAACAGGAGATTGATAGTGGTTCGGGGCTGGGTTTCTGCAAATTCAGATATTCTCACATTGTAAATCTCCTCTTCCTCCCAGGCAAACACATTGATTGCAAACTGGGGATTCATCCTCTCAAACTTCCTTATCTTGTCGACCTCCATGGGAAATTCCAGCCCTTCAAAATTGAGCTCGTCACCCCATCATTGATATTGTTTTACCCTATCTACATGTTTGGGATCTACCTCCCCATAATGTTCTAATGACAACACCGCCCACTTAAAACACTCTGCATCGTTATTCTCCACATTCACCACTGCTTTCTTATCTTTGATCCACTTTGGCAAGGCTATGTATTGTGAGCCTTGTTGAGATATAGGCAAACTAGCATTTTCAAGGTCCATCCACTTTTCTCCAATGTCCACTGAGCTATCTCTTCCCCAATTTTTTCATCAATGGCTTTCAGCTCCTCGACAATGTCTGTCCCTTGATTCATAACTTTGTACCCCGAGTTAAAATACCCTACTTTTTCATCATCTTCCCTGGTGTCCGGGGGTTTCACTTTTACAAACAAAATTTTCAGCACTACTTCCACCTTGATTCCTTTCTTCCTTACCTCCTCAACAATGTCCTTCCGCCGGGGTATTGTCCTCTCAAGAAAAGTTTGTACATCTGTCTGAACGAGGGGGTTAAAATTCCAGGTGGTCATCGTCCCCCGAAGAGCTTTCTTAGGACGTTTTATTTCAAAGTAATTTTCCTCGTCCCTCCTCACCCTCTCGAGCTTTTCCTCAATACGGCTCATCATCTTGTCTTTGGAAAGCCGGCTAATCCCTACCAACCCCAATTCCTTAGCCATTTTCCTAAACTCCTTGACTGTGGGGGTTTTCTCCTTCCTTTCAAATTTCCGCTTTGTTTTGGACTCGATAAGATCAACAAGTTGATCTTTCCTCATCCTAGAGTATCCAGTGAGGCCAGCGGTTTTTGCCATGGCTCTTAACTGTTTCATGGTTTCAACAATCCTAACTATTTTCTTTGTTGGGATCATCGCTTTATTGTCAAATGTTTGAGACATGATTTATTAATATGGTAATATTTTTTATTTTTTTTTAATTTTTAAATTTTCCTTCAACTTTTTATATTCGTCGCGTTAAAAAAACAGTCGGTTTTTAAGTTTGAATTGGAAACTTGTGAACCCCTTATCCCCCAGATGTTTTTTTTTTCAGGTCTAAAAATCATGTCTCAATTATTCAAGCTCAATTACACTACAAAAAAATCATGGTATTTATACCCTGTGTGCTTGAATTGTTTCTTCCCATAGTACACAACCTGCACTTTGTATTGATCTTCTTTCTTTGCCCAGATGTCAGCCAGCTCCTTATTCAATCTATTGCAACCCCAAGTGCGGATAGTTTTACCTTTCTAATGCAAGGTGATGATTTTGCTAGGTCCAATTTTTGTGTTGATTTCTTTAATATCTTCAACAATCCACGGTAAGTTCTGTTCTACATCTCGAAAGCCAATAATAGTCTCATCTGCATTGCGACGCTTTTCTTGCTCGATTCTAATTTTAGCTAGTTTTGCTAGGATCACTTCCTCCTGTTCCGTATTCTGAGCAAAATTATATTAAGACATTTGTGTTATCTTACAATCCATTGTCTTTATTTGTATTATCTTACAGACATGTTTTTCCCCTAAAAAAAATTGGAATGCGCCAAATTATGGTGTGAACGGAGGTGTTAATTTGGCGATTTTAAAATACTTTTTCCCCCTTGGTTTGTGCAGAAAAAAAAGTGGGGTAGAACTCTCAAATATCTACTACTAACCATTACTTCTTCTCCCGGTGGTACGGACTTTACCTGAGCATGACACCAGTTTATATTCTGTTTCATCTCCTTCAACTGCCAACATATCAAATAGTTGAGAACTGGCAAGAGTCCTGTTACTCTGATTGTCGATTATAACGTAGAGACGTACAACATTCTCTGGTTTGTCTTTTAAAAATGTATTGACTAAACAGATCTTTGAGCATGATTTCCCTGAAAACCCTCCACAAATGCGAGTGCATAATGCCTTAGCTGTACCGGAATACTCCCCGCCGTGACCTGTTTGATTTTCAGACGGTTTAATGTGGTCCTGAGTTTGTTGTGTAGAAGAATTCACATGAGTATGATCGACGTGTAAAGCAGATGGATGTTCTTCACTGTTACACTCCTTGCAACGAACAACGTTCTTACAGTCTCGTTTAATGTGTGACGTAGATTCGCAACATTTAAAGCAGATTCTCTTCTCTTAATAAATTTAATTCTCTCACCGATGGGCTTGGCTCTGAAAACTCTACATTTGTTCAACGAGTGCTCAGTAAGATGAAGCAGACATTTCTGTTTGGTGGAGTTATTATCAGGTAGAGATAAAGGTTTATGTGGGACCGTTGTTTCAATCTTCTTGACGTGTATTTGAGTGTTTCTTTCAGATCGCTTCTGAAATTTGTTTTCTTTCTTGAATGGCCTTGTTTCGTAAAAGAAGCTTGAGTTATTTTCATATAATTCTGATCTCGGAGAAATTATACAAAGTGACCAAATGGAGGATAGGCTACATCATTATAGTTCATGTATCTAACAGCCGTTGTGGTCCAGTTTTCTGAAAGATTATGTGGTAATTTATTTACCATTGGTGTAACTCTGATTGATGAATCGTAATGACCAAGAAGGGGTTTCATTTTCTCCGTACTCTTGATTGAATCGATTTCTGATGCAAGATCATACAATTCGAACAATTTCTTGTTGTCTTTGACAGTTAATTTAGGAAACTGTTTAACTCTCCGTTTTAATGACGCTTCTAACATTTCGGGGTATCCATATCGTTCTTCAAGACGTTGCCTTGCTCTGCTTAGACCTATAGATGGATTTGATGCGTTGGCGGATTTGATGCTTATGACGTGTCGTTTTGACTCTTGACCTGTCCATTTAACTAAGAGATCTAATTTCTCCATTGGTGTAACTTTTAATTCTTCCATGAAAGCACGGAAAGACGTTTCCATGTCGGATATGTCTCTGGTCGGTCATCAAACTGTAAAATTCTAGAGAGAAGCAGATCTTTTTTCAACAGATATCGAGTAAAGTCACCTGCTACAGACTGCGATGGAATGAAGGGTTCGACCCTCGGGTCCAAATTAGTCTCAGTTACATGGTATGAAGATTCAATATGTTGGTTGTTGTTTGCATCCAATGGCTCTGATTGTATGTTTAATTCATATTGAACTGTTTCTGACGATTCCGGAGATTCTGATAATGCATCAGCTTCTGCTTCTGCCGCGGCTGCTTCGCGTTTGGCTTCTAGTAAGTCTAATTCAGCTGCAAGATTTGCCTTTTCCCTGTCGGCTCTTGCTTTTTGCTCATCAAGAGACACTTGGAACTTTAACTGATTAAATAAATGAAATAAAAAGTATATAGTATAATAGTAACAATTTCCTATGTGAAATGCGCTTAAAAACAATTAAACTTATTCATTAGAAAGACAAAATTATTACTATTATACGATATACTTTTTATTTCATTTATTTAATCAGTTAAAGTAGTAATTTCACTAAGATCAGGTTTTTATGATTCTTTATTTGTATTTCAGTTTTTTACCACACAAACAAGTATGTAACCACATCATCATAGATTAAATGATCTAAATCACATGTAGTTACTTCATCCAGGGTAAACTAACTGTAAGGCGGTAGTGCCAAGGCAGAATATCAACGTGTTCGGTTCTTATACAAATCTGGCTTTCAAGTATAGAAGGTTTCCTATGAGTTGCTGACCAAATGTTGTTCCTTTGTAGAAAATCTATCTACCAAGATGACTGCGGGGGAACTTATTTGACAAAGGACCATGTGGGAAATATATACAAATGTCATGTCAAGGGATTGAAACCAAACATGATATGAATGTTTCTCTTGAGGTGTTCTATCTTTTAAATGACTTCCAAAACCAAAGTAGAATCAGGTGAGCGACACAGGCTCTAGAGAGCCTCTAGTTTTAGATGGTCTCGTAGAACCGACATATCCCCTCTTCTATGGAAAGTAACTCAACTAGTTAATCATGCTTCTATGTAAAAACTTATCAAATGAGATACTAGACGAGCGTTTAAATGTGCTAGAATCAAAACAGTTGTAAAGTTGTTTGAAATAGGAATTTAAAGAGCTTCAATAACTAGAAATTCAGAAAGTTGTCCAAATACGGCTACTGCATACGAAGATCCTGAGCGATGCCCTTCTACGAATGAGGGTGTTGTCTGTAGAGGACAAATAGATTTGCTCCGAACATAAAGGTAACTGCCAGAAAGGCAGAAAACTAAGTTTGAGAGTGGGAAGCTAAATTATCATCAGTGACTTTTCATTCTCGAGACGAAAAAGGAACATATTCTTGGAAAAAAAGTCAAATAAGAAGAGATGAAAATTGACTGGCTGTGTAAACGAGAAGCGGAAGATACAAAAGGAATAATATAAGTCGATGATCAGATGAATCTCGGGTGTTCAGGGAGTGTTATTGAGGTGTCAACGATATAAAACAATCTGCATGAATCTCGCACATGAAATTGAGAATTGAAATGGGGAAAATGTCAAAGAGACAAGCAGACTAGGAGCAAAAGGCCACCATGTGTCTTCGACGCAGCGAGAAAATTCATCACCTGGGGGAGGCCTCGTCATGTCCCTAAATAAAAATGTGTACTCGTTCAGTGGAAATGGGCGTCATACTAAACTCCAAAACATATACTAATAAATGAACTAAAATTAAAAAAAAAAACATACAAGACTAAAAAAAAGTCCAGAGACTCCAGACTTGGGACATGCTCAAAAATGCGGTGGGGTTAATATAAAAAGAAAATTTGGTATGATGCCAATGAGACAACTCTCCACAAGAGACCAAAATGACACAGAACAACTACAGGTCATCGTTTGGCTTTCAACAATGAGCAAAGCCCATACCGCATTGTCAGCTATAAAAGGAACTGAAATGACACATGTAAAACAATTAAAACGAGAAAACTAACGGCCTTATTTATGTACAAAAGAATTAACGAAAAAATATGTAACACACCAACAAACGACAACCACTGAATCACAGACTCCTGACTCCTGACTTCCTGATAGGCACATACAGAATGTGGCGATGTTAAACATGTTAGCGGGATCCCAACCCTTCCCTTAACCTGGGACAGTGGTGTAACATTACAACAAAGGAACGAACTATAAAAATTAGTCGAAAAAGGTTTAACTCATCAGAGGGATACAAATAGAAATACATCTTACAAAAACACACAGTGTCCGTGTCCGAGTACTTACAACAAAAAGACAAAAAGAAGTACGGATCTGAGAGTACACGCAGTTACTGATAGCTAGTTCAAAGCCAGTGACAACTAATAAAAAAATCATGCATTTAAGACTAAATGATGTGTTTTGTAAGATCTCGACACCCCCCTCCCCCCTTAATCCTCTAGCCAATGTAGAATAAAGAGACACATTGCAACACGCCCAGTAAAGCTCCATCTTAAAGAAGTCTGAGTCCGATGTCAGAACAGGCAACAAAAGAATCTAAGCAAACTGACAATAATTCATAAATAAACAAAGAACTTCTAGCAGTTACTGACATGCCAGCTGCAGTGCTAAATGATTGAAATATTATGTCTTCATCATATGAAAATTAAGCACAATCCCTTCCCTAAAAGGTTAAAGTATCATACCATCATAACATATATAGCATGCAATAAAAATTAAGCAGTAAATAGTTATCAAAGGTACCAGGATTATAATTTAGTACGCCAGACGCGCGTTTCGTCTTCATAAGACTCATCAGTGACGCTCATATCAAAATATTTATACAGCCAAACAAGTACAAAGTTGAGGAGCATTTAGGATCCAAAATTCCAAAAAGTTGTGCCGAATACGGCTAAGGTAATCTATGCTTGGGATAAGTAAATCCTTAGTTTTTCCAAAAAATTCAAAGTTTTGTAAACAGGAAATTTATAAAAATGAAAACATTATTGATATTCGTGTCAACAACGAAGTGTTGACTACTGGGCTGGTGAAACCCTCTGGGACGAAACGTCCACCAGCAGTGGCATCGACCCACTGGTGTAAATAGTTATATGAAAATAGTCTTTAAACAACTATATCTATTCTTAACCACACACAAATTATTAATACAACAGCAGTCTGGATTTAGAGAAAAACATTCTTGCCATACAGCACTCATTAAAATAATTGATAAATGGTTAGAAGAATTGGACAATGGAAATTTTACCGCCATTCTCTTTTTAGATTTTAAGAAGGCTTTTGATACGGTAAATCACAATATACTTTTATCAAAACTCAAATTATACAAATGTGATGACCACTCTGTAAAATGGTTTTCATCGTACCTTTCTCAGAGAATGCAAAAAGTTAAGTTAGGAACCACTGAATCAGAATATCAAACTGTGACTTTTGGAGTTCCTCAAGGTTCTATACTTGGACCTTTATTGTTCCTCATTTATATAAATGACTTACCATTAACCCTAGAATATACAGAATCTGATCTATATGCTGATGATACAACTTTACATTTCTCATCTAAATCTATTGTAAATTTAAATATGTGTTTGAATAAAGACTTAGACAATGTTATTAAATGGTGTAAAGAAAATGATATGACGATAAATAGCAAGAAATCAAAATGTATGCTTGTTGGATCAGACAGAAAACTGGTAAACTGTAATGAATGTTTATGTGTTTTATCACAAGATAATATCGCTTTAGATAATGTTGAAGTTGAAAAACTTCTCGGAATTCATATTGATAAAAACCTATCATGGTCAATTCAAATTGATAAAATATGCGAAACTATTTCAACCAGAATATATTTGTTAAAAAGGTTGAAACGTTATTTACCATTAAAGGGTCTTAATCTTTTTTACAATAGCTATATATTACCCATTATTGACTACTGTTGTACAGTATGGGGTCTTACTACACACATTAATCTGGAGAGGAAACATAAGCTCCAAAAACGTGCTGCAAGATTAGTTTTATCTGTTTCTTTTGATTTTCCATCAACAGTAATGTTTAAAAAACTTGCATGGATGACTATATTTACGAGGATACACTATTTTCAAGCTGTGTTAATGTTTAAGTGTATGAATGGTCTAGCACCTGACTATCTATCTTTTAAATTTACTGCTTGTGCTGATCTTTATAATTATTGTCTGAGGTCGACAACATCAGGACTTCTTCATGTACCAAGACCTAATTCTGATTTTTTAAAAAGAACATTTAAATATTCTGGTCTTATTACCTGGAATAATTTACCAAATAATATTAAAGAAATAGATAATTTAGATACATTAAGACCAACTGTTCAAACTATTTTCTAACTGAACAGAATAAAGATGCACGAAACTAATGCATATCTTTTCTTCTACTGAATTCATATATGTGCTTATTCAATATTTAAGCTGCTATATTTAACTGTATTATGTATTTAATTTTGTATGTATTTTTGTCCGTTTTCTATTTGTATAAATAGTTTTTGAAGGCCTCATGGAAGATTAACATGTAATTGTTAAATGTGTTACCTTCGTTAAATAAAGAATTTTATTATTTATTATTATTATTATCAATTTGAATGAAATAAAGCATTTATCTATATGTTTCCCCTTTACTAATTGTTTTTATATTAATAATACAGTAACTATGCAGTAAATAAATTTCTTTTACAAAAATCGAATAAAGAAGTTTGGAACCATATTATATGCTTCGAGATCTAGAAATTCCAAAGAACAGACTATTTTCAACGTGTATTGATTACCCAATTTATATAGAAATATGTTTTAGAAACTAAAATTTAAAATATGTAAAACATGTCCTGCAGAAATACACCAATACTAATCCAAAGCAACTGATAAATAATAAACAGCTTAAAAGTTATCTACAAACAGAACAGCTACATTCCAAACGGTTCCAGGGTTGAAAAAGACTTTTAAAGGGGCTCTAGCTAGCTGTTAAATTCATGTTCACCAATTTGACTCAAATTCTCATATTTCATTTATAACTATGTAAAACCTTATCAAAATTATGAAAAGTCTAATATAAAATGGGCTCGATAATATGCAGCTTCGTTTCATGTGTATTTTAGTCTTCATGTCATAAGTATGAACTATCGAGTTGGCCTCCGAAGACCTCATTGGTGATATAAGCGATATAAACATAAATAGAAATAGAAAGCGAAAGCGAATATGTTTGCTTTGTCTAGGTCTTGTTTAATTACATATTATATATTAAAAATACATTTTAATTGTCGTTTTTACCTGTATAAGAATGATTTTTTTTTGTGGATCGATTCAGTCAATCAGACGATTCCCCTTTGAACTTTGTTTCACTTTCAATGTTGACATTCGTTTCCAACAACCGAACACGCACAGTGCTTGCTTTATCAATCTCTAGCTAAGGGGTTAAATTGATGTTCACATGAACACGGATTTAATGAGGTCGAATCCGTGATTCACTTGGAAGGAGGCACCATAGCGTTATATGTAAAAATGTCCTCATAGGAGCTGCTTTAGTCCTCGTATACAAAACGCATTGCTCTTTCCTGCACTTTTCTACAAAAAAGCCATGCCAAAGTTATTTTTTTTACTAAAAATAAAAGTATGAAAAAAAGTTCACATAATCAGCTATTAGACAGCGAGCTTTTTAGTAAAGCTATTATTTGTACTCGTCATTCAAGTTACGGAATATTGAAGTTTTTCCGTATTAGTGCAAAATTTATTTACTTCATTTGTAACGCCGAACCTGATTAGTTACTCTTTTGTAAATTTATGTTATTTCACTTTAACCCAGTATAGCAATAACATGAAGAGAGAATGAGCTATAGCATTTAAATAAGCCAATTACAGCTGAATTTCTCTAAAAGCTGTCGACATTTGGCTAAAAATAGAGTTTTACGTCCAATAACCTTCGACCAATCAGAAACCGGCTTGCATTGGCAGTTTCGGAACAGATGGTTCATGGAACGATATAAATCAAATATGTAGACTAAATTCAGCTTGTTCATGAAACTGAAAGATTTCTCCAACATGTCACAATGCTTGCATCCTCCTTGTCTTATAGCGAATACCGTGGACTAAGTTTAAACAAATATATAACTATTTATTGTAAACAAGACATGAACTGAGGATGTCAGGACGTAAAAATTTAATTTTGTGCAAAAATATGACCTTGTTTATGTTTATTTTACTTTAAAATATTTGGTTATTTCTTCAAATGTGATTTCGTCATTTACAGTATCGTGCAATTGTTGAATTAACTACGAACAATTAAATGAACATTATGTCTATAGAACGAGAAAATAGTATGGAAGTGGACCTTCCTGTAAGTCATTCACATGGACAAGGAAACACAAACTTAAAGCGATCAAACAGTGCACCCATGATAAATGTTTTAGTGAACACTACACAAAGTCCACCAGAGATCAGGTTATTAGTCATTTTTGGTATTCATATATGTAATTTTTTATGAAGAAAATAATTCTAGGGGCCATGAAATGCTATTTTAAGGTTCATCTTCTTGTCTTGTTTCTGTATGAGCCTCCTTTAAATAGGAGCACCACCATGAGTTATGGCGTATAAAGGAGGACATTTGGAGCCGGTATCGGTACAGATTAATGTGAGCATTTGCCTACCCAATTTCCCAGCCAGGCCGTGACGGGTCTTATTACCAGAAAGTTAACCTTTCCCAAACATAATACAATGCAATAAAATAAAACATACTAAACTCACACACTCACCTGATTCGCTCAGTCCTCAAAGTATAAAAAAGTGCAAAACTATATATACATATTATATATTTCATGTTGAGCGTATCTAATAAAATCAATAAGTTTGTCAAAACGGATTTAAATCACAGGCACTTGTTTCTATTCATTGGAAGACCCCCTATCAACGTATATTTAGGGGGTCTTCCAATGGATAGAAACAAGTGCCTGTGATTTCAATAAGAAAATTGATACAAAAATCGGACTTTCGAGAGCTCCGTAATCGTCACAATAATAAATTGATTCAATTTTGTAAGTTTATTATCAATTCAACAAGCATCTCCGTTTACTTCATGTTGAGCGTATTTAATAATATCAATATAAAGTTAGTCAAAAAGGATTTCAATTTAAGAAAAAATGATATGAAAATCGGACTTTCGAGTGCTCCGTAATCGGCGGAATTTACAATAGAAGAACAATTGCGATATTTAATAGAAACCTTTCTTCTTCTCGATTTTTCATAAAGGTAAAGAATTAAATTATTTTTTTACTTTTGATGGTCATTATTCTTGAAAAAAGATGTAATAGACTGGCAAGTCTTTGATATTTTCTTCTTGTCATTTCCGAGTTGGTCAATTTTTCTTTTTTTTCGTCGGCATTTTGCGTGTTGACCTATTGGAATAATTCTTTTTAAATGAACGTTATTTTATAAATAACAAATACAATAGAAATGAACACAGTTCACATTTATTTTATAAATTCTATTTTGCATCGTCAGGTGTTAAAATAATCGATTCATTTAACTTCGATGTTTGGTGCTTCAGGGCAAAGGGATTAGACAGGGTCGTAAATTTCACCTGATTAAGTAATTGACTCTAATCAAATAGGTGATTATATAAGGTAACAAGTGTCAACAATTTTAATCTGTTGTCTTAATGAAGTGTGTGTATAAAGAACTCAACAAAATGGCGACGATATGAGGAAAAAAGATCGTTTTTTCAAAGGGGCGCAGGGGCGCTTAAAAAAGGCAGAGGGGCACAAAATTTCGGGGGTGGGGCGCGGCGCCCCTCCATTTCATGCTAGCTGGAACACTGCATAAAATGGAACAAGGTCACCCGGATGCCCCACAAATGCCGTGGCAAAATAAGCTAAGGTAATAACGAGGAATCGGTTAGGACAAAATACATCTTAACAAATGAACAAATACATATACATGTATGGCTGTATTTACAATTTTAAACTACTCTGTATACAGAATAACCTATGCAGTTTGATAAGTTTTAAAGCCCGGCGTTAAAACTTGTTAAACTGCCAAGGTTATTCTGTTCCTCGAAGTAGTTTTTGATGAGTAAATACAACCATGTATCCATTTGTTATGTCTCTTGATTAACCTTAAGGAAGAATTTTTATATACATTGTACTCTCATAAATCATAACATAGTTTCAGAGAAAATAAATATATTATAAAACAATGATTACATGGATTATGGGCTCCCAAAGGTTTTTGGTGTATGTTTGTTTTATTTATCATCTTTAGTGTATGTTGTTGTAAATATCATCTTTAGTGTATGTTGTTGTAAATATCATCTTTAGTGTATGTTTGTTGTATTTATCATCTTTAGTGTATGTATCTGTTTATGTCAGTATATTAGTGTTTCTGTTCATGTCAGTTCATTAGTGTTTGTTCATGTCAGTTCATTATAGTATTTTTGTTCATGTCACTATATTACAATGTTAAAATTCTTTCTGTTTTAGTCATCATAGTCATACACAGACCTTTAGACAAGCTGGTGATACTTCACGGATAAGAAGATTCAGTTCTAGTTCACTGTCACTCAATTCTCCAATAGCTGTAAGTATTGGTAGTTACTTAATAGTATTGGTCTAGTATAGTGCGTTTGCCAAATGATAAAGTCAATTTATTAAATGGTATCGTCAATCTATTAAATGGTATAGTCCATTTACTAAATGGTAAAGTCCACTTATTGAATGGTATTGTCCATTTATTAAATGGTATCGTACATTTATTAAATGGTATATTCCACACAAGTCAAAACGAATTTATTAAACAAATACATTTATTATACTTCACATTAAAATGCCATATTTTGATTGACTTTAGAATACAAGGATGTTAATTTACTCTATCACATGGCTGAGAGGGTGGCAATTTTTTTAATGTTACCCTCTCGTCCAGACCAATCAAAAATCGATATTTAAAGAAAAATGGATTGAATTTACATCAAGTTATTAAATACAATGCTGAAGTTCTACATTTTGACTCAGATTTAATTATTTGACTGTCAAAATAAAAAAAACAACACATCTTCCTAACTTTTGTTGTTTATTCTAATACCCGTTACGGTGTAACGTTGTTATGCATGTGACGTCATTGAAAATACTTTTAAAATAAAATTAAAAGACAATAATGATAGGACATTCAGTATAATAAATTAAATAACTTATAGCTAAAAGCATTGTCAACCTTGGCTCCTACCGCGGTTGACAATGTTTTCTTGGGGTAACAGTCTGCTCTATCACCCTCTCAGCTATGTGTTATTTATATAATGACATGCTTCCTTAATTTAACCAAAATTAATGAACATACAATTTAAATAGGATCTTTTCATATATAAGAGTAGGAACTGTTAAATACATATGATAGGCTTCAGGACTTTAAAATAGTTGACCAACATTAGTGAACATACTAGGTAAATAGGATACTACATCTTCTTTTTTATACATACAATGTATAAAATAGGATCTTTTCATATAGGTGTAGGAGCTTGTCTCTTCAATACATAATTTTACATATATGATATGCTTTCTGTTATTTGACCAATAGTAGTGAACATACAATGTAAATAGGGTATTTTCATATAGGATTAGGAATTTGTCTGCTTTTAATAAGGAAAGAATTTGTGCAATTTTGATTTGTTCTAGTAGACACATGTATATTTCTGTCTATGTAATATTTGATTTGAAAGTATCATTATACATTGGACAGTACACACAGAGAGTACTGATTCTCAAACTTCAAACACTGTCACATGTAAAATCTTGGCGTCACACCAAGAAACTCCAGCAACTCTCATCTTTTGAGAAAATTGTGAAGAAACTTGGAGTGATTCCTCCCTAAAACTCCTTGATTGTTTGTTACCTTGGTCATGCATTTGGTTTCTCCCAACACTATGAATTTTATTGCTATAATTATCTTTGAAGTGTGTCAGTAATAGTTAACTACAGTAAACATTTCTTGTGTTTCCTGACTATTCAATAACAGTCACATTAATTTGTTAAATTTGAATTACATCAAATTTACATAGAAAATATTAAAATGTCACATGTTTATATAAGACAATTATAATTATTGGAATTTATTCAATATTCAAAAAAAAAATTGAATGAAAATTAAATGAAGAATAAATTTGAGAATGGTAATGGGGAATGTGTCAAAGTGACAACAGCCGAAGGCCACCAATCTATAATTTGATTTTTAGCTCACCTGGCCCAAAGGGCCAAGTGAGCTTTTCCCATCACTTGGTGTCTGTCATCGTTAACTTTTACAAAAATCTTCTCCTCTGAAACTACTTGGCCACAATCATCACTAGGGTATCTTGTTTAAAAAATGTGTCTGATGACCTGGCCAACCAACCAAGATGGCCGCAATGGCTAAAAATAGAACATAGGGGTAAAATGTAGATTTTGGCTTATAACTCTGAAACCAAAGCATTTAGAGCAAATCTGATGTGGGGTTAAAATTGTTTATCAGGTCAAGATCTACATCCGATCTGCCCTGAAATTTTCAGATGAATTGGACAACCGGTTGTTGGGTTGCTGCCCCTGAATCGGTAATTTTAAGGAAATTTTGCCGTTTTTGGTTATTATCTTGAAGATTATTATAGATAGAGATAAACTGTAAACAGCAATTATGTTCAGCAAAGTAAGATCTATAAATAAGTCCGATGACCAAAATGGTCAGTTGACCCCTTTAAGGAGTTATTGCCCTTTATAGTCATTTTTTACCAATTTTTCGTAATTTTTTTGAAACTTTTACAAAAATCTTCTCCTGAAACTACTGGTCTAAATTTAAATTTAACCAATCTTGGCCACAATTATCACTAGGGTGTCTAGTTCAAAAAGTGTCTCCAGTGACCTAGCCAACCAACTAAGATGGCCACCATGGCTAAAAATAGAACATAGGGGTAAAATGTAGCTTTTGGCTTATAACTCTGAAATCAAAGCATTTAGAGCAAATCTGACATAGAGTAAAATTGTTTATCAGGTCAAACATCTATTTGCCCTGAAATTTTCAGATCAATCAGACAACCCGTTGTTGGGTTCTGCCCCTGAATTGGAATTTTAAGGAAATTTTGCCGTTTTTGTTATTATCTTGAATACTATTATAAATAGAGATAAACTGTAAACAGCAATTAAACATGTATGTTCAGCAAAGCATGCAAAGTAAGATCTACAAATAAGTCCACATGACCAAAATGGTCAGTCGATCCCTTAAAGAGTTATTACCCTTTATAGTCATTTATTACCATTTTTTTCGTAAATTTTTGTAAACTTTTACAAAAATCTTCTCCTCTGAAACTAATGGGCCAAATTTAACCAAACTTGGCCACACTCATCACTAGGGTATCTAGTTTGAAAAAATATGACCGGTGACTCGGCCAAACAACCAAGATGGCCAGCATGGCTAAAAATAGAACATAGGGGTAAAATGTAGATTTTGGCTTATAACTCTGAAGCATTTAGAGCAAATCTGACATGGAGTAAAATTGTTTATCAGGTCAATATCTATCTGTCCTGAAATTTCAGATGAATTTGACAACCGGTTGTTGGGTTGCTGCCCCTGAATCGGTAATTTTAAGGAAATTTTGCCGTTTTTGGTTATTATCTTGAAGATTATTATAGATAGAGATAAACTGTAAACAGCAATTATGTTCAGCAAAGTAAGATCTATAAATAAGTCCGATGACCAGATGGTCAGTTGACCCCTTTAAGGAGTTATTGCCCTTTATAGTCATTTTTTACCAATTTTTCGTAATTTTTTTGAAACTTTTACAAAAATCTTCTCCTGAAACTACTGGTCTAAATTTAAATTTAACCAATCTTGGCCACAATTATCACTAGGGTGTCTAGTTCAAAAAGTGTCTCCAGTGACCTAGCCAACCAACTAAGATGGCCACCATGGCTAAAAATAGAACATAGGGGTAAAATGTAGCTTTTGGCTTATAACTCTGAAATCAAAGCATTTAGAGCAAATCTGACATAGAGTAAAATTGTTTATCAGGTCAAACATCTATTTGCCCTGAAATTTTCAGATCAATCAGACAACCCGTTGTTGGGTTCTGCCCCTGAATTGGAATTTTAAGGAAATTTTGCCGTTTTTGTTATTATCTTGAATACTATTATAAATAGAGATAAACTGTAAACAGCAATTAAACATGTATGTTCAGCAAAGCATGCAAAGTAAGATCTACAAATAAGTCCACATGACCAAAATGGTCAGTCGATCCCTTAAAGAGTTATTACCCTTTATAGTCATTTATTACCATTTTTTTCGTAAATTTTTGTAAACTTTAACAAAAATCTTCTCCTCTGAAACTAATGGGCCAAATTTAACCAAACTTGGCCACACTCATCACTAGGGTATCTAGTTTGAAAAAATATGACCGGTGACTCGGCCAAACAACCAAGATGGCCAGCATGGCTAAAAATAGAACATAGGGGTAAAATGTAGATTTTGGCTTATAACTCTGAAGCATTTAGAGCAAATCTGACATGGAGTAAAATTGTTTATCAGGTCAATATCTATCTGTCCTGAAATTTCAGATGAATTTGACAACCGGTTGTTGGGTTGCTGCCCCTGAATCGGTAATTTTAAGGAAATTTTGCCGTTTTTGGTTATTATCTTGAAGATTATTATAGATAGAGATAAACTGTAAACAGCAATTATGTTCAGCAAAGTAAGATCTATAAATAAGTCCGATGACCAAAATGGTCAGTTGACCCCTTTAAGGAGTTATTGCCCTTTATAGTCATTTTTTACCAATTTTTCGTAATTTTTTTGAAACTTTTACAAAAATTTTCTCCTGAAACTACTGGTCTAAATTTAAATTTAACCAATCTTGGCCACAATTATCACTAGGGTGTCTAGTTCAAAAAGTGTCTCCAGTGACCTAGCCAACCAACTAAGATGGCCACCATGGCTAAAAATAGAACATAGGGGTAAAATGTAGCTTTTGGCTTATAACTCTGAAACCAAAGCATTTAGAGCAAATCTGACATAGAGTAAAATTGTTTATCAGGTCAAACATCTATTTGCCCTGAAATTTTCAGATGAATCAGACAACCCGTTGTTGGGTTCTGCCCCTGAATTGGTAATTTTAAGGAAATTTTGCCGTTTTTGTTATTTTCTTGAATACTGTTATAAATAGAGATAAACTGTAAACAGCAATTAAACATGTATGTTCAGCAAAGCATGCAAAGTAAGATCTACAAATAAGTCCACATGACCAAAATGGTCAGTCGATCCCTTAAAGAGTTATTACCCTTTATAGTCATTTATTACCATTTTTTTCGTAAATTTTTGTAAACTTTTACAAAAATCTTCTCCTCTGAAACTAATGGGCCAAATTTAACCAAACTTGGCCACACTCATCACTAGGGTATCTAGTTTGAAAAAATATGACCGGTGACTCGGCCAAACAACCAAGATGGCCGGCATGGCTAAAAATAGAACATAGGGGTAAAATGTAGATTTTGGCTTATAACTCTGAAGCATTTAGAGCAAATCTGACATGGAGTAAAATTGTTTATCAGGTCAATATCTATCTGTCCTGAAATTTCAGATGAATTTGACATCTGGTTGTTGGCTTGCTGCCCCCCCACAATTTTGTCATGAATCCATCTGATATGCACATAGACCAAGGTGAGCGACACAGGCTCTTTAGAGCCTCTAGTTTTTATTAGCATGGGTATTCAATACAGGATGGATATTTCTTAACTAAACCGGAGAACTCTTTGAAATCCCTTTAATTTTATATGTATTGCAGGCACCTGTTAAAATACCAAACAGAGTGAATGAAATCAAAAGAGAAGAGAGTTTTGTAACAGTTGCAGAAAAAGAAAAAGAACAAGAAAGGTAAAACAATCATAGCCTCCAAATATAAAATCTTTATCAGAAGCAATTTGTTGCTATGTTAGAATATCAACTGCTTTAGCTTATATTTCATGACTATTTTTTGTGGTTTGGCAAGAAAAAATAAATGGTTTTGATGTTAATTTTAATTTTAGGACAGCTCTAAATAAAGATGTTAGGCAGATTGTTCTAATGGACAAAGTTTTTTTTATAGAAAGACAGCTCTTTGAAATATCATGAGATTTTACTCTAATCAGATTAAAATACAGATCCTCTGTCCATGTTTTGTTAATAAGGATCAGAAAACACTCCATTCTCTCTCTTTTAAAGAATTTTCAGGATCCTCTGGTTTTGTCGAAATGAATGCCACACTAAACTCCAAAACATACAGATGAATCAAAAGTGAAAACACACAAAGACTAATAAAGGCTATAGGTTCCTGACTCGGGACAGACACAAAGACTAACAAAGGCTATAGGTTCCTGACTCGGGACAGACACAAAGACTAACAAAGGCTATAGGTTCCTGACTCGGGACAGACACAAAGACTAACAAAGGCTATAGGTTCCTGACTCGGGACAGACACAAAAACATGATGGGATAAACCATTTTTTGTGATATCTGAACCCTCCTCTATACCTCTAGTCTATGTGGAATTAACACACACATACACACACACACACAGTAAAACTCACTTGAACAGAATTCCAAGTACCCCTACTGTATTAGAATAGGTGACAGAAGAAACTGAGCAAAATGACAATGATAAACATAAATTAACAAATGATTACTAGCAATTACAGTTGTTTTTTGGGGTGGAGATTCCCTTCATGCAATCAAAACCCTTATGTGGCAGGTTTGATAGTTATCAATTTTACAGATTTTATCACTGCTTTTGAAATATACTAAACATATTGCCTAGATCACAACAGTGAATGTGATATTTTACTTATCATTGTTAACTACATAAGTGGAATGTATAATGAGAGAAACAATTATAATGTCAATATATGAACTGTGTAATTGATGGCTCAACTTATAATGTTATTTATAAGCATAATATTTGAATTGATAATTTTAAAGAGGAGGCATGCTGTCAAAAATAGTATTATAATTAATATTAATAATCTATATTTTTGTTTTTCTTTCAATGCTACATTCTTGTAGTGTTTAATGTCTATTGTTTTGTAATTAATATGCCTGTCTGTTTGTTTGTTTTTGTTTTGTATTTTAGTAACAATCCAATTGTTTGGATTTTAGACTTATAAAATTCTTATTCTTATTCAACAGTCAATACATACTACTTGATATATATGTCGTGTACAAGTTGCGATTTTGTACACTTTATAACATGTACAAAAATGTTGTACATGTTATAACTTGTATAATGCAAAAAAACAAGTTATTACATGTACAAAAGTACCTCATACATGTTATAACCTGTACAATATATTGCTTAAAAAGGGTTTTAACTTGTACATATTTGAAAAATAAAGATATGTTTCTATTAATGCAACAGATGTTATCAACCTCAATAATATTTTCATCATTTTTGTTATTATTTGTTCATGTTAGTGTGTTTTGTCCTTTTTTGATACAGTTAATGTCCAGGGGTCGGTATTACAAAGCATTCCTAAGATCTCATACCTGTCAACCTGTGACGATGAAAATGCAGGTCATGACCTGCATTGAAGAATCAAATCTCAGGTCATAACGTGTACGAACTTTTTCGAGCTGAATTTCAGTATTTATGGTACATTTTCTTATAGTGCATATCAAAGATACCAAAACATCAATGCACGTTCACTTGGTTAAGTCATTTTAAATCTTATTTATTGTTATTTCATTACACTTTTAAAGGTTTTTATAAACTTGTGTATCACAGTCTTATGTCCTTTACTTTTTTGTCATCATCTAAAATTTATTTTTCAAATGTAATTTTAAAATGAGACTACTAGCCTTTAAACATACCATGTAGAGGTATTACATGTATAAACATTCATCTCTCAATTAACATGGAAATTAGACTATGATCAAATATAGTAATACAGTTAAAGGAAGTATAAATGTAAAAAATAATTTTCAACTTTTTTTTAAAAATTGTATAAAGGTATAAAAATAATGAAAAGTTATTTTTCTATATGTATTTGAATTTTATATTATTATGATTTAATCTTTTTAATCCATAAAACGTAAATATAAGGAATAATTTTGAATGGTGACAAATAAGGGGAAGTAACTCTTAGTTGAAATATCTTTGTAAAACAACAGGGCAATTTATTTACGACCTAAAGCTAAGATAATTGGTGTTAATCAACAGTGTGTTTAACACCAAAGTTGTCAAGTGAAGCCATGCACTTAATGGGTCACTTAATTTGACAGTTTACATAGCTAGATGAACTGCATGTTCTAGGAAGAATTACGAATTTGCCGGTATTTCAAAGGAATATTACTTATGAAAATCAATCTCAAGGCTAAGAAATACGGGTGAAATCGGGTCATTTTCGGAATTTCCGGGTTATTTCAATGACCCGGCGGGTGATCCGGGTGATCCCTCAGAATTGTGAAAATCTCGGGTCACACCCGCAGAATCCGGGTCAGTTGACAGGTATGAGATCTTTTATAAGATATATCTTAGGAGTTAGGACATGTTTAATAATCCTCTTATGACTATCTATGGACATATTTGAGAACTTGTCTCAAAGCTGTCTCAGGATGATCTTAGCAAAGATATTCTAAAAAGTGTCACTGTATCGGTTATGAAAAGGTTCAAGGATAAGATTGTGCATCACTGCTTAAAATCAATATTAGTGTTGGATAATCGGTTGAAATTACCAACCGATTATCTATTACAATCGTTTGACAGCAACCAACCGACTATCGGTTATAATCGCATCAGAATACTTTGCCCTTTTTTTAAATGAAATCATGCATTTTAGTCTCATTGGTCATGTCTAATGTGTATATTCCATTTCATTGCAGAGTTTTATATGTTAATATTTGATCTTCTGTTTCCTTTTCATATTTTATTTAGCAATTATAAAAATGAATTAATTAGAATCCAGATTCAGATTGAACATATTTTATCTCATAATTACAACATTAATTACCAAGAGTGACACTAACTTTTCTAAATTTCAATGGTGTAACTCACATTATAATTTCAATAACTTAGCAGTATAAACATTTGAATGTTTCACAGTAAGAAAAGATATATATAAAGTATTTTACTTTAAGAAATGTAAGATTAACAGAAAAAAATAAAACAATGCATTTGCATTGAAATATATACAGTAAACAAAGAGGATCCAGCCAATGTCTGTTAATTCGTGTAGAATGCTTTTTTTTCACTTTATGATCATCATTTTTCTGTCAATTGTGTCAAGTGAGCGTCTGAACTTATAATTGCAAAAATGCGGAATTATTACATAGTTGAACCGTATCCGATCCGTGATTCTAATGTATTTCAATGGCGGACAAATTTCAGAAAATTTACAAACATAAACGATGTTTGACAAGCAATTTGGGAAGGAATATGACGCTTTTGGCGCTACTAATGGATAAAACATTAATAAAAGGCAATTTGCGACACGCTCTAATGAAGTAAAGAAATTATTTTGTCTAAAATCTGAAGGATTTCATGTACGCTCTCAAGTAACAAGTATCCGGTATTGAGAGAGAATTTCATACAAAGTTATTTATTTTAAAGATCAATCTGTATATATATATAGTCAATACTTTTGTCACGTTTTAAAGGGGAAAAAATGGTTTTGTCTTTAATTATAGGATGTTTGACATTGTTATTGTCATCCACTGATATTTTTTGTTGCAATTTGTTTGACTGAGCAAATAAAATTCAAACCGCAAACGGACCGGAAGTTGATACGCAAAAAGTCCGGAAACTATAGCGACAATCGATTGAACAAAATCCCAATCGATTATCGACATCGTGAGGCCCAACCAACTGATTTCCGACTTATTCCGATCATCGGAACAACACTAATCAATATATTGAAGGTTGTTTGTTGACAACTCATAATAATCCGTCAACCTACAAAGATTTCGCAGGAAAATGAAAATTGATAATAAGATAATAAATGAGTGTAATTTATATAAATAAATTTTAGACTATACTACATGTCCTAAGACCATCATTACGGTAGACATCTCTCCTGTAGTCCCAACTTTATGACCAACTTTAAGACATGTTACAATTTAGGAATGCTTTGCATAAGACCATCCTAAAAAGTAAAATAACAAAAATACTGAAATCCGAGGAAAATTCAAAATGGAATCACCTAATCAAAGTTCAAACACATCAAACGAATGGACAACAACTGTCATATTCCTGACTAGGTACAGGCATTTTTAAATGTAAAAAGTTTAGTCCAAAGACAGCTTTGTAAAACTAGCCCCAGATGCATAGTTTTTGTCGAGCCTGCAACTTTTGTTGCAGAAAGCTCGACATAGGGATAGTGATCCGGCGGCTGCAGCGGCGGCGATGTTAGCTTACTTCTTAAAAGCTTTATATTTTAGAAGGTGGAAGACCTGGATGCTTCATACTTTGTATATAGATGCCTCATGTTACGAAGTTTCCGTCAGTCACATGTCCAATGTCCTTGACCTCATTTTCATGGTTCAGTGACCACTTGAAAAAAAAGTTCAGATTTTTTGTAATGTTGAATTCTCTCTTATTATAAGTAATAGGATAACTATATTTGATATGTGCGTACCTTGAAAGGTCCTCATGTCTGTCAGACAGTTTTCACTTGACCTCGACCTCATTTCATGGATCAGTGAACAAGGTTAAGTTTTGGTGGTCAAGTCCATATCTCAGATACTACAAGCAATAGGGCTAGTATATGCGGTGTATGGAAGGACTGTAAGGTGTACATGTCCAACTGGCAGGTGTCATCTGACCTTGACCTCATTTTCATGGTTCAGTGGTTATAGTTAAATTTTTGTGTTTTGGTCTGTTTTTCTCATACTATATACAATAGGTCTACTATATTTGTTGTATGGAATGATTGTAAGGTGTACCTATCTAGCGGGCAGATGTCATGTGACCTTGACCTCATTTTCATGGTTCAGTGGTCAAAGTTAAGTTTTTGAGTTTTGGTCTTTTTATCTAATACTATATGCCATAGGTCATCGATATTTGGTGTATGGAAATATTTTATGATCTTTATGTCAGTCGCGTAGGTTTTATTTGACCGTGACCTCATTTTCACGGTTCATTGCACAGTTTTAAGTTTTTGTGTTTTGGTCTATTTTTCTTAAACTATAAGTAATGGGTCAACTATATATGTTGTATAGAAGCATTGTTTTCTGTACATGTCTGCCTGGCATGGTTCATCTGACCTTGACCTCATTTTCAAGGTTCATTGGTCTTTGTTTAGTTATCTTGGTTAATGTTAAGTTTATGTGACAGTTGTGTTAAAGCTTAGCTTTATACTTAGGACTATCAACATAATATCAATGATTAGTATAGAAGGCGTGTGCACTCTTGTTATAATTTCTTTTTACCTTTTATAACACACATGCAGTCAACAAACACTATTCAGTATTCTTATATGATGAATTATAATTGTAAGTGTTCACTTCAAATGCAATAGTAAAATACTTTCATTCTAGATGACACTAAAAGACATAAGTGGGTAGCCAGGATAGATTTCTCTACAAACAATATCCTGATTTCAAAGTAGAGGATATATATTTAAAACATCAAAATGACATTTAGGCGCCTCATGCAATGTTGAAGAGTAGATTCAAAGATATTTATAATGAAGTGTGGTCCAATGAAAACAATTCCAGCTCTATCTTGCTTTAAAGGGGTAAGCAAAGAAACATTGCTATATTTTTTGCAATGCTATAAAATGAGTGGGGTTATTATGCAAAACTTTAAGGCATTGTGTATAGTCATTAAGGAAATGTATGCTTTTATTAAACTGTCACACTGATGTAAGCAATGATGGACTGCATAAAACATACAATTACATGAAAACACATTATGCCAACATAAGTTATGAAGCATAAATTTCTGAAACTTTGTAATCAATTTCCTCTAAAGAAAAAAACACGTTCTGGCTTATTGATTGTTTTTCTTTATTATTTAATGAATTTAAATGTCTATTCTGCTTCATTTAGATTCATCTTAATTTTTGTACAAGTTAAAACGATTTTTAACCAATATTTCGTACATGTTTAACATGTGCGAGGTACTTTTGTACATGTTATAACATGTGCGAGGTACTTTTGTTCATGTTATAACTTGTATTTTTGCATTATACAATAACATGTACAATATTTTTGCATATGTTATAACCTGTACAAAATCACAACATGTACACGACATATATACTCATATAATTAAGGTACACAATGATGTGTACCACCATACTTGAGAAGAAAAATTACATATATTGTGCATAATATTAATGTATAAATCTAGTATTTAAAAATATCAATAATGCCATTATTAATGTTATATTTGAATTGGAGTTATCTTATTTTATATCTGCAAATGTAATGCCTTCCAATGCTTAATACATTGCAATATTTAATTTTACCATTGCAAAATGAATGCAATCTGTACCTTTCATTACTAACAAGCTCTTTTTCCAACAGTTTTGTCAGGTAAATTTATTTCTCTTGCAGAGATATTTGTTCACAGCTGAAAATGTCAACATCATGGAATGATTTCACTTTGGTAAGTGTAGAAAACTCAAGGAATTATTACTCATTGGTAAGTGAAGATAACTCATAGAATGATTTCTCTTAGGTGATTGTAGAAAGCTCATGGAATGATTTCTCCTTTGTAAGTGTAGAAAGCTCGTGGAATGATTTCTCCTTGGTAATTTTAGAAAACTCATGGAATGATTTCTCCTTTGTAAGTGTAGATAACTCATGGAATGAATTCTCCTTGGTAAGTGTAGACAACTCATGGAATGAATTCTCCTTGGTAAGTGTAGACAACTCATGGAATGATTTCTCCTTGGTAATTTAAGAAAACTCATGGAATGATTTCTCCTTTGTAAGTGTAGATAACTCATGGAATGATTTCTCCTTGGTAAGTGTAGAAAACTCATGGAGTGATTTCTCCTTGGTAAGTGTAGACAACTCTTGGAATAATATCTCCTTGGCAAGTGTAGACAACTCATGGAATGATTTCTCCTAGGTTAGTGCAGACAACTCATGGAATGATTTCTCCTAGGTTAGTGTAGAAAACTCATGGAATGATTTCTCCTTGGTAAGTGTAGACAACTCATGGAATGATTTCTCTTTGGCAAACTTGTGTAGAAAACTCATGGAATGATTTCTCCTTTGTAAGTGTAGATAACTCATGGAATGAATTCTCCTTGGTTAGTGTAGACAACTCATGGAATGAATTCTCCTTGGTTAGTGTAGACAACTCATGGAATGAATTCTCCTTTGTAAGTGTAGACAACTCATGGAATGAATTCTCCTTGGTTAGTGTAGATAACTCATGGAATGAATTCTCCTTGGTAAGTGTAGACAACTCATGGAATGAATTCTCCTTGGTAAGTGTAGACAACTCATGGAATGATTTCTCCTTGGTAAGTGTAGAAAACTAATGGAATGATTTCTCCTTGGTAAGTGTAGAAAACTCATGGAATGATTTCTCCTTTGTAAGTGTAGATAACTCATGGAATGATTTCTCCTTGGTAAGTGTAGAAAACTCATGGAATGATTTCTCCTTGGTAAGTGTAGACAACTCTTGGAATGATTTCTCTTTGGCAAGTGTAGACAACTCATGGAATGATTTCTCCAAGGTAGTGTAGATAACTCATGGAATGAATTCTCCTTGGTAAGTGTAGACAACTCATGGAATGAATTCTCCTTGGTAAGTGTAGAAAACTCATGGAATGATTTCTCCTTGGTAAGTGTAGAAAACTCATGGAATGATTTCTCCTTTGTAAGTGTAGATAACTCATGGAATGATTTCTCCTTGGTAAGTGTAGAAAACTCATGGAATGATTTCTCCTTGGTAAGTGTAGACAACTCTTGGAATGATTTCTCTTTGGCAAGTGTAGACAACTCATGGAATTATTTCTCCTAGGTTAGTGTAGATAACTCATGGAATGAATTCTCCTTGGTAAGTGTAGACAACTCATGGAATGAATTCTCCTTGGTAAGTGTAGACAACTCATGGAATGAATTCTCCTTGGTTAGTGTAGACAACTCATGGAATGATTTCTCCTTGGTAATTTTAGATAACTCATGGAATGAATTCTCCTTGGTAGTGTAGACAACTCATGGAATGAATTCTCCTTGGTAAGTGTAGACAACTCATGGAATGAATTCTCCTTAGTTAGTGTAGACAACTCATGGAATGATTTCTCCTTGGTAATTTTAGAAAACTCATGGAATGATTTCTCTTTTGTAAGTGTAGACAACTCTTGGAATGATTTCTCCTTGGTAAGTGTAGAAAACTCATGGAATGATTTCTCCTTGGTAAGTGTAGAGAACTCTTGGAATGATTTCTCCTTGACAAGTGTAGACAACTCATGGAATGATTTCTCCTTGGTTAGTGTAGAGAACTCATGGAATGAATTCTCCTTGGTAAGTGTAGACAACTCATGGAATGAATTCTCCTTGGTAAGTGTAGACAACTCATGGAATGAATTCTCCTTGGTTAGTGTAGATAACTCATGGAATGAATTCTCCTTGGTTAGTGCAGACAACTTATGGAATGATTTCTCCTAGGTTAGTGTAGAAAACTAATGGAATGAATTCTCCTTGGTAAGTGTAGATAACTCATTGAATGATTTCTCCTAGGTTAGTGCAGACAACTCATGGAATGATTTCTCCTAGGTTAGTGCAGACAACTCATGGAATGATTTCTCCTTTGTAAGTGTAGATAACTCATGGAATGATTTCTCCTTGGTAAGTGTAGAAAACTCATGGAATGAATTCTCCTTGGTAAGTGTAGACAACTCTTGGAATGATTTCTCTTTGGCAAGTGTAGACAACTCATGGAATGATTTCTCCTAGGTTAGTGTAGACAACTCATGGAATGAATTCTCCTTGGTAAGTGTAGACAACTCATGGAATGAATTCTCCTTGGTAAGTGTAGACAACTCATGGAATGAATTCTCCTTGGTAAGTGTAGACAACTCATGGAATGAATTCTCCTTGGTAAGTGTAGACAACTCATGGAATGAATTCTCCTTGGTAAGTGTAGACAACTCATGGAATGAATTCTCCTTGGTTAGTGTAGACAACTCATGGAATGAATTCTCCTTGGTAAGTGTAGACAACTCATGGAATGATTTCTCCTTTGTAAGTGTAGATAACTCATGGAATGATTTCTCCTTGGTAAGTGTAGACAACTCATGGAATGAATTCTCCTTGGTTAGTGCAGACAACTCATGGAATGATTTCTCCTAGGTGATTGTAGAAAACTTCTTGGTAATTGTAGAAAACTCATGGAATGATTAACAAGTATAGATTTTTTTTTAGATTATTTAATAATATATCCATGGCAATTCCTATACTTCAAGAAACAGAAAATCTTTAAATGTTAACTTTTCTTTGGCAGCTGCATTTCTTTTTTTTTTAATGAAGACAAACAAACCTGGAATATTGACTTAAGACAAGATTTTTCTTGGTAAGAGTGAATCATTCCAAGAAAACAAATGATTTAGATTAAGAAAACAGTGTGTTCTATGTTTGAGTCTTGTCTTAACATGTGTGTTTATTGTTTTTATTAAAGGTTTCCATTGATTTAATCAAAAGTCAAGTTATTGTAATTTTACATTGATTTGATCAAAAGTCAAGTTATTGTAATTTTACAGTGATTTTACATCAAATGAGAAAATGTTGCACTTTAACACTGATTTTATGTACTGTGGATTCATTTATTTTCGTGGGTACCAATTTTCGTGGATTAAGGAAATCTTACATTTTCGTGGATATTTAATTTCGTGGTTTTGCTGAAATCTGCATACCAGCGTATAGAAAATTTTCTATTCGTTGAACATTTAATTTCGTGGTTTACCTGTTCCCACGAAATCCACGAAAATTGATATCCAACGAATAATAATGAATTCACAGTAATAAATTTCCATTAGAATAATGAATTTTAAATTGGTTTTTATTCTCCTAAAAGACATTATCTTTGACTCCTGAGTCTAAACATTGTCTGTGGTCAGAAGTACATAAACATTTTTTGTTTTGTTTTACAGGATGAGCCCATGATGCCAGAGGTACAAAAGAGGCCACGATCCTTTAGTGAAACTCTTCATATTTTTACATCCCCTAACATGCTAGCAAGTGCCCCATCACCAACAAGAGTTGGACCAGGAAGGGTAAGTTTATTGTTTTATGAATATAAAAAGAAAGATGTGGTATGATTGCCAATGAGACAACTGTCCACAAGAGACCAAATGACACAGAAATAAACAACTACATTGGAATATCTTACAGAGGCATACCTACAGTGTAGCATGTGAGTTGGGTTTAATCTGTTACAGTGGCATACCTACAGTGTAGCATATGGGTTGGGTTCAATCTGTTACATTGGCATACCTACAGTTTAGCATATGGGTTAGGTTCAATCTGTTACAGTGGCATACCTACAGTGTAGCATATGGGTTGGGTTCAATCTGTTACAGTGGCATACCTACAGTGTAGCATATGGGTTGGGTTCAATCTGTTACAGTGGCATACCTACAGTGTAGCATATGGGTTGGGTTCAATCTGTTACAGTGGCATATCTACAGTGTAGCATGTGGGTTGGGTTCAATCTCTAACAGTGGCATACCTACAGTGTAACATGTGGGTTGGGTTCAATCTCTAACAGTGGCATACCTACAGTGGAGAATATGAGTTGGGTTCAATCTGTTAGTGACATACCTACAGTGTAGCATGTGGGTTGGGTTCAATCTCTAACAGTGGCATACCTACAGTGTATCATATGGGTTGGGTTCAATCTGTTACAGTGGCATATCTACAGTGTAGCATGTGGGTTGGGTTCAATCTCTAACAGTGGCATACCTACAGTGTAACATGTGGGTTGGGTTCAATCTCTAACAGTGGCATACCTACAGTGGAGAATATGAGTTGGGTTCAATCTGTTACAGTGGCATATCTACAGTGTAGCATGTGGGTTGGGTTCTACATGTATCTGTTACAGTGGCATATCTACAGTGTAGCATGTGGGTTGGGTTCTACATGTATCTGTTACAGTGGCATATCTACAGTGTAGCATGTGGGCTGGGTTCTACATGTATCTGTTACAGTGGCATATCTACAGTGTAGAAAACATCAAGTATAGGAACCTTATCCTGTGTTAACATTAGTAAATAACATATCAAATCCAAAGTTATTTGTGACAATCATCTACAACCTATCGGTGACAAACTACTTAGAGCCCTATTTATATTTAAAGTTTACTTTTTTTTAGCAATGTTTTAGTCCATCAATGCAAAAGCCAGTGGTGAATAGCACATTTACACCCAGCCCAAGTCCAAGTCCTACAAGGAAAAATTTCATCAGGTATGTTACAAATGCATTAAGAAATGAAGAAACAACCATTTAGATAATTTCGATAATATAAAGAGGAGTACTTTTGTCCACCACTAGAAGAATGTTACTAGCATCCATGTAAATCAGTATCAGTAAAAGATTGTGGAACTTTGACAATCAACCAGACTTGTTGACTTTCTAGTACTTAATACAGTTGAAATCTACAGTGTAACATAGGGGTTGGGTTCAATTTGTTACAGTGGCATATCTACAGTGAAGCATGTGGGTTGGGTTCTATCTGTTACAGTGGCATATCTATTTCTAGTACTTAATACAGTGTATGTATATGCAAGCGGTTGATACATTAATCAGTGTTTATGTATATAGTTAAATCACAAAAAAACTCAACTCTGAAGAAAATTCAAAACGGAAAGACCCTAATCAAATGGCAAAATCAAAAGCTCAAACACAAAAAAAAACCAAAATGATTAACAACTGTCTTATACCTAACTTGGTACAGACATTTTCTTTTGAAGACAATGGTGGAATAAACTGGTTTACAGCTAGCTATACATCTCACTTGTATGACAGTCACATCAAGTTCCATTATTTTGATACTGATGTGTGAACAAAACAAACAGACATAATTGGTAAAAATGTCAAAAATAGGGGTACAGCAGTCAACATTGTGTATAATTTTAATCACTATAAAACAAACTAATATATAACAAAGAAACACAAAAAGGCATATAGACAAAGCACATTATCATCAAGCTTTTACTTCATAAATCAGTGTTTTTATCCATTGATCCATTATTTTATATAGGTTATGAAATGTTTCTACTACACAGTTAAACATTTTCAATTTGTGATATTGTATTAAAACATTTTGAAAAGGTCATAATGTAGACTGGTAACTTGAAGAGGTAGAGATACTATTGTACGTATTTTAATGTTTGGGAATAGGAGAATGAAAGAAAGTCAGCAAAATAAATTGTTTCATTTTCACTTTTGTATCCTACTATAAAACAAAGAAAGATGTAATGATTGAGGCAACTATTTAACAGATTGCAATGAATAAGATTTAATCAACTAAGTCACTTGGCTGCCCTAAACAAGAGCAAAACACATCATATAGTCTACTATGAAAGGCCCTGACATGACAAAATGTGAAACAATTAAGAAAAAACATTTAAAATTCAGCAGCCGGATTTAATTATGAACACAATAAACAAATCAATCTTGAATTAACCTGTCATTTCTTTCAGAAGTTTGAGTCCTATAGCAGTTAGACCAAGTCCACTTGGAAAAAGAAGATGTAAGTTATAGTATTATTCAGCACTTATCAATTATATGGTCATTTTTATAAATTTACTGTTCCCAAAAATATGAAGTATTTGGCATTCTAACTATTTTGAACTAAGCGTCACTGATGAGTCCTATGTAGACGAAACACGCCTCTAGCATATTTAAATTATAAGCCTGGTATCTTTGCATTTTTTTTGGTAACTAATTATACAGTGTACCACCACACTTGGTCTCATATCTCAGTTAAGCAATCATGCATTTATTTTTGGTAGACCTAAAGTTCACATAACTATCCTACAAGGCATGCCATAATCTTGTGTAAATGATAATTCTACAAGGCGAGCCATAATCTTGTGTGAATGATAATCCTACAAGGCAGGCCATAATCTTGTAAGAATAATAGTCTACAAGGCAGGTCATAATCTTGTGTTAATGATAATCCTACAAGGCAGGCCATAATCCTGTACGAAAGATAATCCTGCAAGGCAGGCCATAATCTTGTGTGAATGATTATTCTACCATCAGGCCATAATCTTGTGTGAATGATAATCCTACAATCAGGCCATAATCTTGTGTGAATGATAATCCTACAAGGCAGGCCATAGTCTTGTGTGAATGCTAATCCTACAAGGCAGGCCATAGTCTTGTGTGAATGATAATCCTACAAGGCAGGCCATAATCTTGTGTGAATGCTAATCCTACAAGGCAGGCCATAATCTTAAGTGAATGATAATCCTACAAGGCAGGCCATAATCTTGTGTGAATGATAATCCTACAAGGCAGGCCATAATCTTGTGTGAATGATAATCCTACAAGGCAGGCCATATTCTTGTGTTAATGATAATTCCACATACATACATAATGTGGCGGGGTTAAACATGTTAGAGGGATCCCAACCCTCCCCTAACCTGGGACAGTGGTATAACAGTACAACTTAAGAACAAACTATGAATGTGTATATTTATATAACATACTAGACATATTTAGTTTTGCTTTTAATTTAATGACATCAAAATCAATATTTTCACCAATAAAAACGATATTCAATGATATTATTATATTGTTGAATTGGTAACTTTTTAGAATAAGTTTATTTAAAGGAGCGATAAGTTTACCAAGATCATTTTTGGGATACGATTGCTTTCAAGCAATCTGTAGACTGATACCAGTGACTCAGGACAATGCCCTCACGTCAACCGTTTTATTCTAAACATTAAGGAACATCTCAGATTCTTATGATTGTCTTAGCTTGCTTTAAAAGGTAAAAACAAACAAAGGGATTGAACTTAAACAACTTTCCTATAATGTTCTTTTCATAATCTTCATGTTTGATATTTCCCTTTACTTATATGCGTGTTTTTAACAACACGGAAAATCAGATATTAAGCAGTATTTATATTTAGTGTTTTTATAAATTTAGAAACACTTCAGAGGGAAGTCCCTAGTTTTTGTCGAGCCTGCAACTTTTGTTGCAGAAAGCTCGACATAGGTATAGTGATCCGGCGGCGGCGGCGTTAGCTCACTTCTTAAAAGCTTATATTTTAGAAGGTGGAAGACCTGGATGCTTCATACTTTGTATATAGATGCTTCATGTTACGAAGTTTCCGTCAGTCACATGTCCAATGTCCTTGACCTCATTTTCATGGTTCAGTGACCACTTGAAAAAAGAGTTCAAATTTTTTGTAATGTTGAATTCTCTCTTATTATAAGTAATAGGATAACTATATTTGATATGTGCGTACCTTGCAAGGTCTTCATGTCTGTCAGACAGTTTTCACTTGACCTCGACCTCATTTCATGGATCAGTGAACAAGGTTAAGTTTTGGTGGTCAAGTCCATATCTCAGATACTATAAGCAATAGGGCTAGTATATTCGGTGTATGGAAGGACTGTAAGGTGTACATGTCCAACTGGCAGGTGTCATCTGACCTTGACCTCATTTTCAGGGTTCAGTGGTTATAGTTAAATTTTTGTGTTTTGGTCTGTTTTTCTCATACTACATGTATATGCAATAGGTCTACTATATTTGTTGTATGGAATGATTGTAAGGTGTACATGTCTAGCGGGCAGATGTCATGTGACTTTGACCTCATTTTCATGGTTCAGTGGTCAAAGTTAAGTTTTTGAGTTTTGGTCTTTATATCTAATACTATATGCCATAGGTCAACTATATTTGGTGTATGGAAATATTTTATGATCTTTATGTCAGTCGCGCAGGTTTTATTTGACCGTGACCTCATTTTCACGGTTCATTGCACAGTGTTAAGTTTTTGTGTTTTGGTCTATTTTTCTTAAACTATAAGTAATGGGTCAACTATATATGTTGTATAGAAGCATTGTTAGCTGTACATGTCTGCCTGGCATGGTTCATCTGACCTTGACCTCATTTTCAAGGTTCATTGGTCTTTGTTTAGTTATCTTGGTTAATGTTAAGTTTATGTGACAGCTGTAATAAATCTTAGCTTTATACTTAGGACTATCAACATAATATCAATGATTAGTATAGAAGGTGAGACATTTTAAGTGTGTGCACTCTTGTGATAAAAATGCGAGAGTTCTGTGAATTCCGATAAATCTATTTCTGTCATATAAGAACTGAAGTGGAGTTTTTCTTATATGTCACCGTTATGAAACTGATATTTGATATTGCACTTTCATAAAGAAATAGAGAACTATCTTGCTAGTTTAATTAAAATTTAATATACATTCTTGCTCCAGGGTTTGTTTAGGTTATTATGCACATGCATATAGTTTTCTGGACTTCAAGGGGTATTAGCTATATATATAGATTGAATGGTTGCTCTGGATTCCCCACTCAATTGAATAATTTAAAACTCATGGGATCCTTTCTTTGTATGTCTGCTATTGAGGGTTATTGTTGTTGCATAATTTTAAATCATATTTAAATTAAATAAATGTATTCCACATCGTTAAGGTATACTACAACACCCCTTCAGGCGAAATAGAGTCTTCCATATTATTGTTTCGAGTTGTCTCCCTTCTGGAAGTAACTTCCGTCAATTCTGAATGTGAATACATTTTGAGAAAAATTAACTTATTCTTTCGATAAACATCGTATTATATTGAAAAGGATCGCAATTTAAACCGAGGAATATGTACGGAAAGGAGTCATGACAACTGACCCAAAGGAAATTAAATATTTAAAGAGTTAGGAATGGGGTTCCTCCTAGAATTAAAGTAGGAAAATAGGTGATAATCAAGATACGAAGTGAAATACCTTCTCTCACTCTGAGTCTCAATGACTGCTGTGGAAAGTAAACTTGGAATTTAAAGTACAAAAATAAAACACAATAGGCCTAAGTACATTGTTCATACACTTTTATCCGGGATTGGCTATTTTGTAACTATTCATATTATGTAAATTACATTTTACATGTGCAGTTAAATTAGTTTTGAAAATAATATTATCTAGCTACATGTATACATGTGTCAATAAAAACAATGGCAATCGTATCCCTCAGAGCATTCTGCTCTTTGATTAAATTTCCAGGCAGGGTTAACAACATAGAGGATGTGCTATCCCATTTGATATAAGTATTTCACTTCAAAACCAAATCTTTATATATCTATAGAAAATTTTAGTAAAGGTTTTAATTATTTAGGGTAAATTTACATTTATTTTGTAGAACATAAAATGATTAACATTATAGCCATTTATTGTACAATAATATACAATTACTCATTTGATGAGGTAAATGTGTGGTTTTATTGACTTTTGAAAAACTGATATTCACTGAGGCCAAGGACAGAAGTGATTGTCACTAGGTTTTACTAAAGTCAATTAGACCTATTAAACCTAAAAACATATTTACTGAAACAGAAGACAATAATTGATTTATTCCATGTTCAGAGAAAGAAAAATATGTATAAAATAATAGGTATTTACCAAAATCAATTTAAAGTCAAGCATTGTATTGTGATTATACACATAAAAGCATGCAGTGAATATACCTTTTCCACAGGTGATTACTGTAAACGTATTTTCGTGAGCAATTAATTTTTCGCAAATTTTGCAATTAGAAAAATTATGCGAATATAAATTGTCACAAACATTTAAAATTTGGATCTCACCTTATTAAACTAAACTAAATAAAAAGGATATTGCCAAATTAAATAGCCTTGAAGTGAACAAGAATAAGTAAAACGCCAAATAAAATATCAGCATAAATAAGTTGGTTTACAGTTTGCTTATTTATTCAAAATCCCATTCATATAGACAGACATACTAAAGTTGTATCAATACAGAATAATCTCTTTTATTTATAGTGGATCATGATTCCTCAGATGGATATATAAGTCCAGCCAAGAAATTTCATATAGGACCAATCACACCAGATAAAGTAATGCATGTCCATCCCTTAGCCCACAGCCACCACAGGTAAGTTACATCCCTGTCTTGGAGAAATAATGGTTCACTCTTGTTCCACTTTCAATGTTGACATTATTTTACTTTTAGTAGCTGAACAAACTGTCTGTTCTATGGTCGGGTTGTTGTCTATTTGACACATTCCCTATTTCCATTCTCAATTTTAGAACATGTGTAAGCTATCTCTAGCTAAGAGGTTAAACTGGAGGTTGCATAAATATGGAGTCAATGAGATGGTTAAATTAATGACTTATACAGCAGGGATGTTTTTGAGCTTATTTGACAAATTTGAGCCAAACTGACTGCTTTTTTCAAAATATTGTTTTAAAAATTTCATTTTAATCAATACTTACATAAATTAAAGTGGTTGTAAGCACCGAAGGGTAAAGATTGCGTTAATTTATCTGTGGGAAATAAAATTATAAATATTTCTTTGTCAATAAAGCTTTGGTTTTAGTTGATTCGATTACAATTCTGGACAAAAAGATAGATAACTCCAATTTTTAAAGATGAAATTAACAATGACATCATTTATATTTTTAGAATATATATTAGATTCCTGCACCTTGCAAAAGTTATGTAATTTTCTTGACAAGCTTAACATTGTTTTGTTACTTGAATATGTGAGCATGTAAAACATTTTTCTGAAAATGTTCAGATAGGATGCACAGAATGTTATGATCAATGCACTATATTTTGTGTATTAAAAAAGATAGTGATAAGCCTTGGAAGATTTATATATCTTGTCAGTAACATAGGGTTTTGATTGCATTTCATGCAATCTTTACCAAAAAATCATATCTTGAATTTTGTCCAAATTTTACGTAACTCCTGCCCCTTGAAGGAAATCAGACATGACAGATAATTCTGATTCAACGATATACCATATGTCACTGAGTAGCATGATACTATTAATAATATTATTTTTTATTAAAAGAGGGTTACATAGTTAGCTATGAAAATAATCATCCTTGAAGCCCTCGTATATAGATTCCACAACTGCAACAAGTGTATTACGATATTTCTCCACTCAAGACAGTTAAATTTTAATATTTAAAGCATGAGGCTTGCCGAGCTTTTTAAATAATTAAAATTTAACTGTTGAGAGTGGAGAAATATCGTAATACATGAGTTACAGTGGTGGAATCCCTTTCTCTTATATACGTCTTTTTATACGACCTTTTCAAAGATTATAGGAAAGTTGTGTACTTTTGATATGACATCATCAGACATGGTCGCCTTTTTTCATGACTTCACAATAAGAAAATTTAGAAGAAAACAAGAAAATTTAACATCAAAATTAGATTTCAGCCAATCATTTACCATGAACAGATTTTTCACTAGTGAGGAGAAATATTTTTCTCAAACCGTTCAGGAAATGTGAAAATAACACAAAAATTAGAGAAATTGAAAAAAAAACAAAAATTAATAAAAAAATTTAAGAAAAAAACACTTAAGAAAACTCAAATTAGAAATTGTTTATTTTATAAAACAGATAAAATGATGCATTCATATAGTATGGCATCATTCAAATTATCTCAATAATTTCTAGAGTTTTAAGTAAGTGTGTGAAAAATTATTATGCATATAAAATTACAGCTTCTCAATGTTTTTTTTTGAATGAACGTGTACTTAAGATTGATTTTATGGGATATTGGTAAGTTATCCATAGATCCTCAATATATTAAAGATTTCTTATACAGCTCTGTTTTGACAATCCTATCATATGCACATATTCCATGGACATGTTTTCTCTTTCAGTGTATCATCGAGTAGCCTAGAAGATGGTAGCCCAGAACAGACTGTACCAAAGGGAAATAATACACAAGATATCCGGTTACGATACCAGCATCAGCCAAACATGTATACTTTTATGCCACTTGGGCAGGACTCTCGTGATTCACGGGACTCACAAGACATGCAGACAACAGATTCAGAGACATCAGATATAACAGACATTTCTGATCCCAATATATCATTGTCAGCCAGTCCAAGCACATCTGGATTTCAACCAATCAAACACACCCAAGTATGACAACAAGTGTCCTTAGTTAAAGTTACTATGGACACAAAAGTAACCTTTTGTAAATATTGTTAAAAATCTTTATGTGCAGTTAAAATCATTCAAATCTATATAAGATACTGTTATAAGATGTGTATTTGTTTTTCTCTAATTCATCTTTATTTTACTGGTTAGAGTTAGGGTTTATTTTATTTTTATTTAATGAACGTGTAGTTTTTTAGTCTCAGTTCTTCATTGGTCAAAATTCGATTATGCGGTCAAATTTTCTTGCTTCCTTCAAAATTTCCTATTATGAAAAAGGCAACCATGTAATTGTTGGGATTTGTTTTTGTATAGACTAGTGTAAGCAGGTTCTTAACATGGAAACTAAATCACTTTTATTGACCACTATATTGATATAGTCAATAAAATTAATTGTTGCTCAGTGCGCCAGTTACCAGTTATACAATATATACGGGTTAGTATATTTGATTTGATTTGTTAAAGGACTACACGTGGGGGCTTCAAATATTTGATATAGGGTGTCCTAAAAATATGGGGTTAGTTACCCTATTGGGTTAGTTACCATATGGTGTTCGTAAGGAGTTACTTCTTTTTCAAAACAAGCAAAAAATCTGAAAGATTTCAACAAACAAGGAAATTGATAATAGACTTTTGAAATCAATTCATAAAACAAATTTAAAGCTAACAAGTTGGTATTGATGGCATTTGCTTTTTGTATAACAGAGTATTGAAGCCTTAATCACTTTGCTAGTCTGAATACCACATGTGAAGATAGCCAGTGAGATATAATATTCCATATGGGGATTTACTGACCCCATATATATCTTAATAGGTCACTAACTACAAGTATTATATAATAGGTTTTTCAAACTGTAATAAAAAACGTAACATAATGTAGTTATCACTGTGTGGGATCAATACAAAATAAATAATCATTTTCTTCATGCTAAATATCCATATAGACACATGTTTGTTTCATGCTAAATATCCATATAGGCACATGTTTGTTTGAATGTAACTCAGCTCTAGAATTATGCAATCAATATATATATATATTTTGATTAATAAAAAGTCCTTGGTACAGATAATATAGTTTTAAGATAAAAAAAACACAAAAAAAATCACATTATAAATTGAACTTTGTTTTTATGCCCCACCTACGATAGTAGAGGGCCATTATGTTTTCTGGTCTGTGCCTCCTTTCGTCCGTCCGTCCGTCTGTGCCTCCGTTCGTCCGTCCGGTTAAAGTTTTTGGTCGAGGTAGTTTTTGATGAAGCTGAAGTCCAATCAACTTGAAACTTAATACACATGTTCCCCATGATATGATCTTTCTAATTTTAATGCCAAATTATAGTTTTGACCTCAATTTCATGGTCCACTGAACATAGAAAATGATAGTGCAAAGTTCAGGTTAAAGTTTTTGGTCAAGGTAGTTTTTGATGAAGTTAAAGTTACATCAACTTGAAACTTAGTACACATGTTCCCTATGATATGATCTTTCTAATTTTAATTCCAAATTAAAGTTTTGACCCCAATTTCATGGTCCACTGAACATAGAAAATGATAGTGGGAGTGGGGCATCCGTGTACTATGGACACATTCTTGTTGTTAGTGCTTTCACCGCATCTCCTACGGTTCATGAGACAGAATTGTTATTGTTAGTAGGGACTTGTGACTTTACCTAATATCTTGCAGTAGTTAGTATATATTACAGAATCATATTCACGGACTGAATTTCACTTCCTATTTAAAGTTGTCTTGTACAGTTCAATTGTTCCTTGGAATCACACAGAATTTTTTCTTTGGTCCACATCTTAAAAAAGGGATATATTTAAAATATTCTCTTTCCACATTTGTCAAAGTCCTTACTATTAAAATAGCAATTCTGTCTGATGAACCGTATGAGATGCTGTGAAACAGAAACAATGTTCTATTTATAATGTGATGTTTGTGTATTTTATCTTTAATCTATATATATATATATATAAATCTTTTGGGCTCATTAGCATCAGAATGCATTATAACATTTGAATATAATAATTTATTTTTAAAAGGTGCTAGTCAAAACATTCAATTAAAATTGAGAAAGGAAATGGGGAATGTGTCAAAGCGACAACAACCCGACCATAGAGCAGACAACAGCCGAAGGCCACCAATGGGTCAGCTGGCCTCTAAAAAATATGTATATTAGTACAGTGATGATTGTTCATTTTCATCCAGGAATAGACCAAAATAATTTAAATATAATTATATGATGTTTTTTTTTATTGTCAATGTATTACTACTTTTTGTTTTATACTGACCAAAGGCCTAAGAAATTATATTTACATGATACAACTTATCTTTGAACAATTTTAAAGAAAATATCTACTTTCAAACAAAACAAAATAAGTGATACCACCAATTTATATTTATGACAATCTGTAACACTTCTAATAAAGTCTGACCATAATTTTAATCATTATATATATGCTTTCCACTGTTATGAAGAAAATAATGAAAACTAAATAGATAAATCCTGAAACATAATTTGATTGGAAACAATGGCTCACAGCTTCAGCAGGCAAGAAAGAGGGTTGTAATTGGTAATAGGGGTACCTTTATGACCAATAACAGTAAAAACGTTTCTGTGTTGTCTTAGAGTAGAAAATTTCTTTTAACTTATTATTGTGCTGTGTACTGTAAAACTAGATAAACAAAAAAACATGAAGATATGGAAACAGGCATTACTAAATTAAATAGCTACACAGTATTTTTAGTTACTATATTCAATTCATACATGTATATTTTTATTAGTAAAGTATTTCTATTATGTTATATCTAATTCATCCATTGAAAGGTCATATGTATATTTGCCTTAGATTTCAGATCAAACCTTTGTAGAAGTTAAATGTTCTATTTGTATGTATAAGATATAAGACATCTGGTTTAGGTAGAAGTAAAACATGAAAAAGTTTTTCTGTAATTTTCTAAAAAATTTCTTAATCTGCATCTATTTTTCTGTTGTCAAATTAATACCACTGCTTTTGTATGACAATGTGAATCACCATTTTCTCTTTATCTGATAACATTGCCAAAATCAGAACTTTTTGTTAATAAATGATAACACTTAAAAAGTGTAAATTATTTATATATTTTCTTGCACATTTTGGTGATGATTTTGTACATAAACATTCTGTGATTTTGTATATACTCTCATTCATTTGTTGATGCAGAGAAGTGCTATTTTCTGTTTGTTATTGTTTTGGTTATGTATTCAATATTGTGTGTATCATTTAGTTATTTAGTGTACAAGGTGCTATGTTCATGGGTGTTCTTTTACCCTGCGATATTGTAAAATAAGGCATAGAAATGTCTTTATTTGTCCCTTTCTTGGTCTTTCCATTGGCCAGTAACACACTTCTTATCTGATAAATTACTTCAATTTTTATGCTAATTGGGGTGGTTTGTCATCATATGCTATTGACCGTACTATTTCCCACTAAAATTTAACAATGTTTGCCAAGTAATGGGAATTTGACAATTTTTGACTGATTGCGACCTGACACTTACTGAATCTACTCTACGACCATTTGTCTATATAGGATTCACCCACTTATTAAAATAGTTTTTATCATATAAAGATGACTATACTATAATTCCATTTGGACTTGACAATTTTTGCATGAGATATTTCAGTCTGACAATTTTTGGCCTGTTTCAACATAAAGACACAAATAATTGGGAATATTTCTCCCAACCCTTAAAATCTCGAAATTAGTTGATAAATTGTAACTCAAAATGAAAAAGTATTTTGCCAAATTTTCACAACAATCAATAAATTTTGAAAAATGATATGGTATCACACAACACAATTATAGTTCAAATAAAGAAACAATTCCAAGAATAATCAAGGTAGAAATTCTAAAAATGTAATTGAATAAAATTAACCCAAAACTAATATACATGTATATATAGATCATCATATTACACACTATTATATTTAGGGTAAGGGAGGGCAGGTTAATATTTTTCTCTTATATCTACCGAAATCGTTGATCGACCCTTCAACTCGAAAATAAATACATCCTATATATAAAAGAACTAAATGTTTACCTTGTGAAAACCAATCTTGAAGTGAAAATTTCAGGTATGTAATTTAACAGGTAAATGCAAGTGAGAAGATTTCAACTGATGTTTCAATCAAAAAATGTATAACAGAACTTTGGTAAACAATTTTGAAACAGTGAAGTAGAATAAATTTTGCAAGAAAGTAAAATTCTTTCTCTGTAATTAATCATTTTTATTAGAATAAAAATTTCCAAATGATCACGTTTTAATGCTTAAGGCTGCAAGAAGGGGATAATTACAAACTTCCAAACCAATGATAATGTAATGCCTGATGCCACAGACTATAGCGGCTATTTATAACAATGTATTATGTGCCACATCAGACATTTTGTTTATGTTATGGCATACCCTGACTGTATCAGTAAACATCATTTAATCATATCAGTGTACATTATGTCAGTATCAATAAACATCATTTAATCATCAGTGTACATTATGTCAGTGTATCTGTAAACATCATGTAAGTGTATCGGTAAACATCATGTAAGTGTATCAGTAAACATCATGTAAGTGTTTGAAACATCATGTAAGTGTATTGGTACACATCTTGTAAAGGTATTGGTACACATCATGTAAGTTTATCAGCAAATATCTTGTAAGTGTATTAGTAAACATTATGTTAGCGTTTGAAACATCATGTAAGTGTATCGGTACACATCTTGTAAGGGTTTGAAACATCATGTAAGTGTATCGGTACACATCTTGTAAGAGTTTGAATGTAAGTGTATCGGTACACATCTTGTAAGCGTTTGAAACATCATGTAAGTGTATCGGTACACATCTTGTAAGGGTTTGAAACATCATGTAAGTGTATCGGTACACATCTTGTAAGAGTTTGAAACATCATGTAAGTGTATCAGTACACATCATGCAAGTGTTTGAAACATTATGTAAGTGTATATGTAAACATCTTGTAAAGGTATTCATACACATCTTGTAAGTGTTTGAAACATCATGTAAGTGTTCAGTACACATCTTGTAAGTGTTAGAAACATCATGTAAGTGAATCAGTACACATCTTGTAAGTGTATTGGTAAACATCATGTAAGTGTATGGGTAGACATCTTGTAAGGGTATTGGTAAACATCTTGTAAGTGTATTAGTAAACATTATGTAAGTGTTTGAAACATCATGTAAGTGTATAGGTACACATCTTGTAAGAATTTGAAACATCATGTAAGTGTATCGGTAAACATCATGTAAGTGTATTGGTAGACATCTTGTAAGGGTATTGGTAGACATCTTGTAAGGGTATTGGTAAACATCTTGTAAGGGTATTGGTACACATCATGTAAGTGTATCGGTAAACATCATGTAAGTGTATTGGTAAACATCATGTAAGTGTATTGGTAGACATCTTGTAAGGGTATTGGTAAACATCTTGTAAGTGTATCAGTACACATCATGTAAGTGTATCAGTAAACATCTTGTAAGTGTATCAGTACACATCTTGTAAGTGTATCAGTACACATCATGTAAGTGTATCAGTACACATCATGTAAGTGTATCAGTATACATCATGTAATTGTATCAGTATACATCATGTAAGTGTATCAGTACACATCATGTAAGTGTATCAGTATACATCATGTAATTGTATCAGTATACATCATGTAAGTGTATCAGTATACATCATGTAATTGTATCAGTATACATCTTGTTACTGTTTTGGTGTGCATCATGTTAGTGTATCAGTACACATCTTGTTACTGTATCAGTATACATTATGTAAGTGTATTAGAACACATCTGATAATCAATTGAAAGGGACAGGTTATTTTATTGTTTTTCCATTTTCCTTTGTATTTTTTGGTTTAAATTGTTTTTTGTCTTGTATAGTGTAAATGTTTCATGTACATATTAATGTTTTTACTGGAATCCTGTTTTCAATAGATATATTTTTACATATATAATAAAGTTTAAAATACTTATCAACGTGACATTTAAAATCAAATCAAATCAATTTTTAGGTATCAGAAATATTCTATTTGATTGATAGTTATTGGAAATATTCACACAATAATTACCAGCTGCATTTGTTTGCACCTGTCCTTAGTCAAGAATTTGATGTTCAGTAGTTGTCGTTTGTTGATGTGGCTCACAAGTGTTTTTCATTTCTCATATAGATTAGACCGTTGGTTTTCCTGTTTGAATGGTTTAACACTAGTAACTTTTTTGGGGTCCTTTATAGCTTGCTGTACTGTGTGAGTTAAAGCTATATAAGACCATACTTTGACCTATAATGGTTTACTTTACAAATAGCAACTTGGATGAGAGAGTTGTCTCTTTGACACTCATACCATATCTTCCTATATCTAAATAAGAAAATGGTTTGGACTATGTTTTTTTTTCACTTGTTTCAAATCTGTGAAGCAGTAATACACATTTTATGTATTGCTTTGTGTGTTAAAGGTTGCATTTCTGTAAATATAGACAATTCAATTTTCCATACCAATTCCCTTACTGTGCCACTTTCACTACAAAGTAACATAAAAAATTATATCCTAGAATGGAAAGATGAAATGCACTTCTATTTTATTCAAAGGTCAAAACCTAGGGCTGTGCGGCACATTTTAAACATTTACATGCCCTGAACTTGTTAAGAATTTAAACATCTACTAAATTTCTGTACTACTTCTACCTTCTCTCTGTGCTTTACGTTTAGAATTCAATTTTAATCACAATAGTATGTTTTTATACTGGTAAAAGTCCCAAGTTTTGTCTATATGATCAAATCTTGGAACAGGTATGTTTAACTAATCAAATTGTCAATAAATATTATCTATCTCCCTGAAAGAGTTGTGGTTTAAGAAACAGCTGTATTTACAAATTGCAACCTATTGTAATTCAAATTTTAACTAATATATGAGTTGTAGTAACACTCACTTAGTGCATTGCATTGTGTGTTATAGTAATACCAACTTTATGTTATTCTTTGTGTGTTATAGAAAATCACTCTTTATGTATTGTTTTGTGTGTTATAATAAAAACCACTTAATGTATTGCTTTGTGTGTTTTTGTAATACACACTGAATGCATTGCTCTGTGTGTTATAGTAACACACACTGAATGCATTGCTTTTTGTGTTATAGTAATACACACTTAATGTTATACTCTGTGTGTTATAGTAACACACACTTAATGTATTGCCTTGTGTGTTATAATAATAAATACTTAACACATTGCTTTGTGTATTATAGTAATACACACTTAATGTTTTGCTTTGTGTGTTATAGTAACACACATTTTATGTATTACTCTGTGTGTAATAGTTATACACACTGAATGCATTGCTTTAATGTGATACAGATAGTAGAATTCAAAGACAGTTGTTATAAACAGGGTAGGTTACTTCATCCTTGTATATTCTGTAACATATGTAAATTTTATGTAATTATCATGTAAATAGATCTCATAAATGTACATATGTAAATATTGTAAATGGTCAGTAATTCAGTCAGAGCTTAAACATGTGTACTTTATTTACTACTACTAATTTTGATTGTAAATATGGAAATAGTTCAATTTTACTGATTGAGAAGGGAAAAAATTATCATTTATTAAATAATTATTCACATTTCGCTGAAATTACTTTCCCTGTGCAAACATCAGTCAACAGCCTTAGTAGTCTGCACATGATCGTTGATAGTTTTAGATAACACACATATGTTTAGTTTAGTTATGTAAAACAGATTTCTGTTTCATTTTGGACTGTTTGAGCAGAAATTTGAAAGTTTTGCAATTGTAAAAAAGAACTATTGTATTTAGGTTCATCTTAAAAAAACTTTCAGCAATAAGTGTCAATAATACGGCAGCTTCTGTTTTGTTATTTATCTGTATCATCAAATGTTTAGTTTACTCTTGAAATTTAATACAGAAGCATCAGTTAATTTTTGAATATATAGGTTATAAGTTTGAATATATGCTGGTTTTGCTCAATTTACTATAAAAATAAGCATTCATTCTTCAATATGTTTTAAAATTTGTCTCTGGTCTCAGTTGGTCTTTAGGCTAAACAGTGAACTTTAAATGATATTTTGACATGTTGAATCTAAGATATTTGCTTACATTCATTACCTGTCAAACATCTGTAACCAGGTAGCAGTCAAATTTTAAAAACATTTATTTCAAGGCAACTTAAGGCACTTTATAGACACCTTTTCAGGAACCAAATATCACTTTTGAAAATTCAGCTATATGTCATATAAAAAAACCAAATTCAGATATGTCAGCAGTTTCTTGCAATACTTTTGAAATATGTTTAAAATATAAAAAAGATAATGTGGTAAGATTGCCAATGAGACAACCGTCAACAAGAGACCATAATGACACAGAAATTAACAACTACTGGTCACTGTATGGCCTTCAGCAAGGTGCAAATCCCATGATGTATAATTTGAAGAAAATCATTGTTTAAAGAAAAATATGAATTTATATAGGAAAATACTCGCACTTAATTTCTATATTTGTTTATAAATAATGATTTTTCAGTAATGACATACCATTAGAATATTACATAATTAATATAGAAAACTGTACCTAACAGCAAAATCTGGTGAATATTAGACCTTAAATAAACAGAGAAGATATTACTAAGTTGTAAAACTTATCTGTAATCTATTAGTCTTTTTGATTGATAAAATATACTAACTTTAAACTACAAAAAACAATATTGGTGGATATATCTGATAAATGTCCTCGTTTGTAATTTAGTATCATTTAATATTTTTTCTGGTTTCCAATGGAATTATTTATTAGAAATAGTATATTTAGTATGTAAAATTGTAAATGTATATATATTTTTGATTGTTAAAATTTAATTTACTGCATTAAAATGTGAAAAAAATATTACAAAGATAATGTAATAAATATTAGCGATTTGATTTTTCAAATTAATCAAAATTCTGACCAAGTGACTAACCAAATGAAATAAGACCTGAATTCTGCCACTTTGTAATTCATGTACTAGACATATATTGCTGTTAATTGGTACCTTGTAATTTGTTGACATTTATTTTGGCATGTTATAGAATTATTAGGTTAATGAATAATTGGAGACTAGTTAAAGGTAATATCTGATACACTCACACAAGAATTCATTGTATATAGTAAGTATCTAGATGGTTAATGTATGGGCTGTCTTTCAATTCATGCCAATAAAGTAGACTTTTTGTGTTCTGTTCAGGTAGAGTTTAATCTAATATGATCTGTGTAGGTAAAGGCTGACTGTTAGTAATCTGCAATGAATGTAGATTTACTGAGTTTTGTACAGGTCGAGTGTGACCTACCATGATCTGTGTAGATAGAGACTGACAGTTAGTAATCCACAATGAAAGTAGATTTACTGTATTTTGTATAGGTCGAGTGTGACCTACCATGATCTGTGTAGGTAGAGACTGACTGTTGGTAATCCACAATGAATATAGATTTACTGTATTTTGTATAGGTCGAGTGTGACCTACCATGATCTGTGTAGGTCGAGACTGACTGTTGGTAATCCACAATGAAAGTAGATTTCCTGTATTTTGTATAGGTCGAGGGTGACCCACCATGATCTGTGTAGGTAAAGGCTGACTGTTAGTAATCCACAATGAATGTAGATTTACTGTGTTTTGTATAGGTCGAGTTTGACCTACCATGATCTGTGTAGGTAGAGACTGACTGTTAGTAATCCACAATGAAAGTAGATTTACTGTATTTTGTATAGGTCGAGTTTGACCTTCCATGATCTGTGTAGGTAGAGACTGACTGTTAGTAATCCACAATAAAAGTAGATTTACTGTATTTTGTATAGGTCGAGTGTGACCTACCATGATCTGTGTAGGTAGAGACTGACTGTTAGTAATCCACAATGAAAGTAGATTTACTGTATTTTGTATAGGGCGAGTGTGACCTACCATGATCTGTGTAGGTAGAGACTGACTGTTAGTAATCCACAATGAAAGTAGATTTCCTGTATTTTGTAAAGGTCGAGTGTGACCTACCATGATCTGTGTAGGTAGAGACTGACTGTTAGTAATCCACAATGAAAGTAGATTTACTGTATTTTGTATAGGTCGAGTGTGACCTACCATGATCTGTGTAGGTAGAGACTGACTGTTAGTAATCCACAATGAAAGTAGATTTACTGTATTTTGTATAGGTCGAGTGTGACCTACCATGATCTGTGTAGGTAAAGGCTGACTGTTAGTAATCCACAATGAATGTAGATTTACTGTGTTTTGTATAGGTCGAGTTTGACCTACCATGATCTGTGTAGGTAGAGACTGACTGTTAGTAATCCACAATGAATGTAGATTTACTGTGTTTTGTATAGGTCGAGTTTGACCTACCATGATCTGTGTAGGTAGAGACTGACTGTTAGTAATCCACAATGAATGTAGATTTACTGTATTTTGTATAGGTCGAGTTTGACCTCTAATGATCTGTATAAGTTTAAGGCTGACTTTAAGTTACCCACAATGAATGTAGATTTACTGTGTTTTGTGTAGGTCGAGTTTGACCTCTAATGATCTGTATAGGTTAAGGCTGACTTTAAGTTATCCACAATGAATGTAGATTTACTGTGTTTTGTACAGGTCGAGTTTGACCTACCATGATCTGTGTAGATAGAGACCGACTGTTAGTAATCCACAATGAAGGTAGATTTACTGTGTTTTGTATAGGTCGAGTTTGACCTACCATGATCTGTGTAGATAGAGACCGACTGTTAGTAATCCACAATGAAGGTAGATTTACTGTATTTTGTATAGGTCGAGTTTGACCTCTAATGATCTGTATAAGTTTAAGGCTGACTTTAAGTTACCCACAATGAATGTAGATTTACTGTGTTTTGTGTAGGTCGAGTTTGACCTCTAATGATCTGTATAGGTTAAGGCTGACTTTAAGTTATCCACAATGAATGTAGATTTACTGTGTTTTGTACAGGTCGAGTTTGACCTACCATGATCTGTGTAGATAGAGACCGACTGTTAGTAATCCACAATGAAGGTAGATTTACTGTATTTTGTATAGGTCGAGTGTGACCTACCATGATCTGTGTAGGTAGAGGCTAACTGTAAGTAATCTGCAATGAAGGTAGATTTACTGTGTTTTGTATAGGTCGAGTTTGACCAACCATGAACTGAAGGTAAAGGCTGACTGTTAGTAATCCACAATAATGGTAGATTTACTGTATTTTGTACAGGTGTAGTGTGACGTACCATGATCTGTGTTGATAGAGACTGACTGTTAGTAATCCACAATGAAAGTAGATGGACTGTATTTTGTATAGGTCGAGTTTGACCTACCATGATCTGAAGGTAAAGGCTGACTGTTAGTAATCCATAATAATGGTAGATTTACTGTATTTTGTACAGGTGTAGTGTGACCTACCATGATCTGTGTAGGTAGAGACTGACTGTTAGTAATCCACAATGAAAGTAGATTTACTGTATTTTGTATAGGTCGAGTTTGACCTCCAATGATCTGTATAGGTTAAGGCTGACTTTAAGTTATCCACAATGAAGGTAGATTTACTGTGTTTTGTACAGGTGTAGTGTGAACTACCATGATCTGTGTAGGTAGAGACTGACTGTTGGTAATCCACAATGAAAGTAGATTTCCTGTATTTTGTATAGGTCGAGGGTGACCCACCATGATCTGTGTAGGTAAAGGCTGACTGTTAGTAATCCACAATGAATGTAGATTTACTGTGTTTTGTATAGGTCGAGTTTGACCTACCATGATCTGTGTAGGTAGAGACTGACTGTTAGTAATCCACAATGAAAGTAGATTTACTGTATTTTGTATAGGTCGAGTTTGACCTTCCATGATCTGTGTAGGTAGAGACTGACTGTTAGTAATCCACAATAAAAGTAGATTTACTGTATTTTGTATAGGTCGAGTGTGACCTACCATGATCTGTGTAGGTAGAGACTGACTGTTAGTAATCCACAATGAAAGTAGATTTACTGTATTTTGTATAGGGCGAGTGTGACCTACCATGATCTGTGTAGGTAGAGACTGACTGTTAGTAATCCACAATGAAAGTAGATTTCCTGTATTTTGTAAAGGTCGAGTGTGACCTACCATGATCTGTGTAGGTAGAGACTGACTGTTAGTAATCCACAATGAAAGTAGATTTACTGTATTTTGTATAGGTCGAGTGTGACCTACCATGATCTGTGTAGGTAGAGACTGACTGTTAGTAATCCACAATGAAAGTAGATTTACTGTATTTTGTATAGGTCGAGTGTGACCTACCATGATCTGTGTAGGTAAAGGCTGACTGTTAGTAATCCACAATGAATGTAGATTTACTGTGTTTTGTATAGGTCGAGTTTGACCTACCATGATCTGTGTAGGTAGAGACTGACTGTTAGTAATCCACAATGAATGTAGATTTACTGTATTTTGTATAGGTCGAGTTTGACCTCTAATGATCTGTATAAGTTTAAGGCTGACTTTAAGTTACCCACAATGAATGTAGATTTACTGTGTTTTGTGTAGGTCGAGTTTGACCTCTAATGATCTGTATAGGTTAAGGCTGACTTTAAGTTATCCACAATGAATGTAGATTTACTGTGTTTTGTACAGGTCGAGTTTGACCTACCATGATCTGTGTAGATAGAGACCGACTGTTAGTAATCCACAATGAAGGTAGATTTACTGTATTTTGTATAGGTCGAGTGTGACCTACCATGATCTGTGTAGGTAGAGGCTAACTGTAAGTAATCTGCAATGAAGGTAGATTTACTGTGTTTTGTATAGGTCGAGTTTGACCAACCATGAACTGAAGGTAAAGGCTGACTGTTAGTAATCCACAATAATGGTAGATTTACTGTATTTTGTACAGGTGTAGTGTGACGTACCATGATCTGTGTTGAAGAGACTGACTGTTAGTAATCCACAATGAAAGTAGATGGACTGTATTTTGTATAGGTCGAGTTTGACCTACCATGATCTGAAGGTAGAGACTGACTGTTAGTAATCCACAATGAAGGTAGATTTACTGTGTTTTGTATAGGTCGAGTTTGACCTACCATGATCTGAAGGTAAAGGCTGACTGTTAGTAATCCATAATAATGGTAGATTTACTGTATTTTGTACAGGTGTAGTGTGACCTACCATGATCTGTGTAGGTAGAGACTGACTGTTAGTAATCCACAATGAAAGTAGATTTACTGTATTTTGTATAGGTCGAGTTTGACCTCCAATGATCTGTATAGGTTAAGGCTGACTTTAAGTTATCCACAATGAAGGTAGATTTACTGTGTTTTGTACAGGTGTAGTGTGAACTACCATGATCTGTGTAGGTAGAGACTGACTGTTAGTAATCCACAATGAAGGTAGATTTACTGTATTTTGTATAGGTCGAGTTTGACCTCCAATGATCTGTATAGGTTAAGGCTGACTTTAAGTTATCCACAATGAAGGTAGATTTACTGTGTTTTGTACAGGTGTAGGGTGACCTACCATGAACTGTGTAGGTAAAGGCTGACTTAGTAATCCACAATGAATGTAGATTTACTGTATTTTGGATAGGTCGAGTTTGACCTACCATGATCTATGTAGGTAGAGGCTGAATGTTGGTAATCTGCAATGAAGGTAGATTTACTGTATTTTGTATAGGTCGAGTTTGACCTCTAATGATCTGTATAGGTTAAGGCCGACTTTAAGTTATCTGCAATGAAGGTAGATTTACTGTGTTTTGTACAGGTCGAGTTTGACCTCTACTGATCTGTATAGGTAAAGGCTGACTGTTAGCAATCCACAATGAAGGTAGATTTACTGAGTTTTGTACAGGTTTAGTTTGACCTACCATGATCTAAAGGTAAAGGCTGACTGTTAGTAATCTGCAATGAAGGTAGATTTACTGTGTTTTGTACAGGTCGAGTGTGACCTACCATGGTCTGTGTAGATAGAGGCTGACTGTAAGTTATCTGCAATGAAGGTAGATTTACTGTGTTTTGTACAGGTGTAGTGTGACCTACCATGATCTGTGTAGATAAAGGCTGACTGTTAGTAATCCATAATAATGGTAGATTTACTGTATTTTGTACAGGTGTAGTTTGACCTACCATGATCTGAAGGTAAAGGATGACTGTTAGTAATCTGCAATGAAGGTAGATTTACTGTATTTTGTACAGGTGTAGTGTGACCTACCATGATCTGTGTAGGTAGAGGCTGACTGTTAGTAATCCACAATGAATGTAGATTTACTGTATTTTGTATAGTCGAGTTTGACCTACCATGATCTGTGTAGGCAGAGGCTGACTGTAGTAATCTGCAATGAAAGTAGATTTACTGTATTTTGTATAGGTCGAGTGTGACCTACCATGATCTGTGTAGGTAGAGGCTGACGGTTAGTAATCCACAATGAAACTGACTGTTAGTTATCCACAATGAATGTAGATTTACTGAGTTTTGTACAGGTCGAGTTTGACCTCTACTGATCTGTATAGGTTAAGGCTGACTGTTAGTTATCCACAATGAATGTAGATTTACTGAGTTTTGTACAGGTGTAGTGTGACGTACCATGATCTGTGTAGATAGAGACTGACGGTTAGTAATCCACAATGAAAGTAGATTGACTGTATTTTGTATAGGTCGAGTTTGACCTACCATGATCTGAAGGTAGAGACTGACTGTTAGTAATCCACAATGAAGGTAGATTTACTGTGTTTTGTAAAGGTCGAGTTTGACCTACCATGATCTGAAGGTAAAGGCTGACTGTTAGTAATCCATAATAATGGTAGATTTACTGTGTTTTGTACAGGTGTAGTGTGACCTACCATGATCTGTGTAGGTAGAGACTGACTGTTAGTAATCCACAATGAAAGTAGATTTACTGTATTTTGTATAGGTCGAGTGTGACCTACCATGATCTGTGTAGGTAAAGGCTGACTGTAAGTAATCTGCAATGAAGGTAAATTTACTGTGTTTTGTACAGGTCGAGTTTGACCTACCATGATCTGTGTAGATAGAGGCTGACTTTAAGTTATTTGCAATGAAGGTAGATTTACTTTGTTTTGTACAGGTGTAGTGTGACCTACCATGATCTCTGTAGGTAGAGACTGACTGTAAGTAATCCACAATGAAGGTAGATTTACTGTATTTTGTATAGGTCGAGTTTGACCTACCCTAATCTGAAGGTAGAGACTGACTGTTAGTAATCCACAATGAAAGTAGATTTACTGTATTTTGTATAGGTCGAGTTTGACCTACCATGATCTGAAGGTAAAGGCTGACTGTTAGTAACCTGCAATGAAGGTAGATTTACTGAGTTTTGTACAGTTGGAGTTTGCTCTACCATGATATGTGTATGAAGACTGTGACTTTTAGTAATCTGGAATTCAGTAACCACAAAAAGTTGACTTACAGGACTGTGTACAGTTAGAGGTTGGTGACCTGGGTATTTGGTGGCTAAATCAAAGCACCCAGGGCATACAGCAAGCGGGCAGCCATATTTAACCTCTGGATAAGAACTTATCCGAACCCCTAGACACTGGACAAAATTTGTCCATGGTTAAGCTATTTTAACCACTGGACAACTTTTGAACAACATAATTTGTCAAATGGACATGAGTTATCCACTGGATACAGAATTTATCCAGTGGATAACTTTATCCGGCATTTTGAACAACCGGGCCCAGCAAGCAGTTGACCCATAATATTCATATATCACAATTACATGTTGTCGTCTGGCTGTGCTTTTAAGGTGGTACCCAACACTTTCACTAAAATTAATTTGGCTCGTTTAATTTTCATAAAATTTTGACAAAGTATTTACTTTGACCCTTTAACAAGTATATAAAAATTTCAAAAATTTTGAACCAACCGTTTTGTCAGAAAAATTACACTGGTTATGTGCACTTTGACAAACAACAATTTTGATGATTGAGAAGATTAATATTCCTTTTACAACACAACGTAATTAAAACGTTTAGCTGATTTTACAGAGTTATCTCCCTGTAGTGTTAGGTACCACCTTAAGTTGCCGCTGGATGTTACACCCTAACAGCCACCAATGCTTGTACAATGTTCATAAAACATAGTGTAAAAATGGAACTAAAATTATATGTTACGACAGAAGCTTATACTCATGACCGTCACACACTGGTATATATCTCCCAATTGATACGATATTCCCGTGCTTGCATTTCCTATCATGATTTTCTTGATAGAGGGTTGCTGCTCACAAGGAAGCTATTAAACCAAGAGTTCCAAATGGTGAAGTTGAAATCATCCCTTCGTAAATTTTACGGACGCCATCACGAGTTGGTTGACCGTTATGGAATAACCGTTTCACAAATGATATCGGATATGTTCCTTACGTCGTAACTACAATCCCCTTACCTTTCATGAATGTGACCTACCGAATTAGACTATTTACCGGATTTGTTATCACATAAGCAACACGACGGGTGCCGCATGTAGAGCAGGATTTGCTTACCCTTCCGGAGCACCTGAGATCACCCCTAGTTTTTTGGTGGGGTTCGTGTTGTTTATTCTTTAGTTTTCAATGTTGTGTCGTGTGTGCTGTTGTTTGTTTGTCTTTTTCATTTTTAGCCATGGCGTTGTCAGTTTGTTTTAGATTTATGAGTTTGACTGTCCCTTTGGTATCTTTCGTCCCTCTTTGATTATCAGAAGTTGTACAATTGTGTGTACGAAAATAGAACAGAGGTTTGAATAAAAGTTTAAATTCGGTTACATGTCAATGTGATATCAAAAAAAAAAAAAAGAAAGACGACCACACAAATGATTATATTTATGCAATATGACATGCACTTGTTTAACCATGACTTACACATTGGTGAATTAATTTTACAAAGACTATGAAAGACCTACTGGCAAAGCCAGATACTATGAATATCTTGTAACATGTAACTAGCAAACATTCCTTATGATCATTCAGCATGGTAAACCTTTCTCAATCCTACTGGTTTTTTTCTTATTCACAGAGGAATAATCAAAAGCATATGAATAGATCCAAAACCATTATTTGATGAAGGATGGCGTTTTTAAATTAAACATGTGTTTTATCTTCATTCATTTCAACTACAGATTTCAGGAAGGGGAATATTTTTTCCTTACACTACTTTCGTTATTAATTACAGAAAACGCAGAGTATGTAATTCTAGATTTGGAACACAAGATGATTAATTATATACATTACCACTTTCTACTTGAAACATATGGTTTCTGGGAAATAGCTGAAACTATAAAATTGTCGCCATTTATGTAAAACTGTTTTCAATTAAGAACTCAAATTGCATTGATCATTTATATTTAATCTTAGGAGAGGGAAGGGGATATGTATTAGTGGAAGAAGAGTAGGGGGAAAGGCAGTATGAGGACTCAAAAAGGACCAAGAGGACAATTCACAAAGATGAAAAGATGATGAGTAGACAATACCAATCAAAACCAAGGAGTAAACAAAGACTCAAAAAACCAAAGCAGTCATAAATAACAAATAAGAAACAACACGAGCTCCACTAAAAACCGGGAGTGAAATCAGGTGCTCCGGAAGGGTAAGCATTTCCTGCACCGTATACGGCACCTGTCGTGTTATTTCTTTGTTCAGTTCGGTAATGAGGGAAGGGTTATTATGACTGAGGAAGAATATCAGATATGATTTCTGACACACTTTTGTTATAATGGCCAATCAACTCATGTTGGCGACCGTTAAATTTCTTGAGTGATGACCTTAATTTGATTGATTCATAGCCCTGTCTTAGCAACTTTTGAGAAAGCAGTAGTCCTCGTTCAACAAAGTCAACGTACTTTGTGCTAGCTCTAAGGTAACGTATCAATTGAGACACATATACTCAATATGCTGGTGCCGCTGTAATGTTGCTACACAGAAATGGAATGTTGACTATAGGAAAATTAAAATCATCGCGTTTGTCATGAATTTTTAGTATTCAACCAACCATCAGTAGTCATTCCGAGAGAAAAAAGGTCTAAATATGAAGCAGATTTATCTGTGTCGGTAGTATCTTCAATTTCAAGTTCACTTGGATATATTAAATGTAAGTGATCACTGAATCTTTTATTATTAAGAGACAGTACATCATCAATATACCTAAAGGTGAAATTAAAAGACTGGGCTAATTTCTTTTCTCCTTTCTGTTCAAGCCCTTGGATAAATTATGCTTCATAGGAATACAAAAACAAATCTGCAAGTAGAGGAGCGCAATTGGTACCCATTGGGATTCCAATAGTCTGTAGGAAGACCAATCCTCCAAATTCAACAAATATGTTGTCAATTAAAAAGTCCAGCATGGCAGTGATATCCTTTTCGGTGTATTTTTTCCTTGACTGTATGATTTTTCACAAAGTAAGCTGAATTTCTGCCCAAAACTAGATATTTGAAACGTCTAGTGCACTTTTTGTTAAAGTAGGAGTGAACAAGGTACAGGGAGGCATATTTTAATCTTGGCATTCCTATGGGAACGAACTGCGCGCCTCTCCTTGCTGACCTCTTCTTATTTTCATATGAATCGTAGTTCCTTCAGACACTTGTCAAAAACAAGAAGATCAAAGCAGCCAGGTTATTTAATTTCACTTTCAGATATATTGATGATGTTCTTTCCATTAACAATCCGAACTTTTCTGATTGGGTTCCATTAATATATCCACCAGAACTAGAAATTAAAGAGACAACAGACACGGCTTCCTCCGCCTCATTTTTAGACTTATACCTCGAATTTGACATACACAGTCATCTTAGTACCAGAATCTATGACAAACGAGACGATTTCGATTTTGAAATTATCAATTCCCCCCATCTTAGTAGCAATATACCAACTTCACCTGCATATGGAATATACATTTCCCAACTTATTCGGTATTCAAGAGCTTGCAGCTCCTACTCAGACTTTGTAAAACGTCACCAATGTCTGAGCAGAAAGTTGATGAACCAGGGGGTGTCAAAGAACGTCTCGTACTTTTTCTAAAAAAGTTCATCGGAAGGTACCCAGATCTTGTTGATAAATATTCCGTATCAACTTCACAAATAATACACGATGGTCTTGAAGTATAGATTTTGCGTACTGACGTTGTTTATCATCTTAATAACGTGTTATATTATTCTTTTATTTGTCTTTATTAATATTACTTTTACTGTTAAGTCTGTTTTTTTTTTTTTAGATATCCTTTTTGACTTAACTCTGTGCTTATGTATCCCATCATACTTTGAACGACAAAATTATTTTATGATGTGACTCTGTACCTATGTATCTTGTCATACTTTGAATGACAAAATTATTTTATTTATTAAAAGTACTTTTACTGTTAACCCACTTTTTTGTGATATACATTTGACGTGACTCTGTACTTATGTATCCCGTCATACTTTGAACCACACTTTATTTTATTTATTATTACTTTATACTGTTTAGTCAGTTTTTGTTATATCTATTTTGCGTGACTGTATTTATGCATCCCGTCATACTTTGAACGACAAAATTATTTCATGTCTACCTGTGCGAATTTCAAACGCGCAATTTTACACTAGTACTCAAAACCCTCCTTCCTTGATGGGTGCATTTTACATAGACAAATAAAATCGTATTATATAATCAAAATGAGGATGTTAATTTGATGTGTGCTTCTTCGTTACATTTGTTGTTTTTATAGTGATTAATATGATAACACAATGTTGACTGCTGTACCCCTATTTTTGACATTTTTAACTATTGTGTCTGTTTGTTTTGTTCAAGCATCGGTGACAATATAATGGAATGTGATACGACTGTCATACAAGTGAGAGGTTTAGCTAGCTATAAAACCAGGTTCAATCCACCATTTTCTACATTTGAAAATGCCTGTACCAAGTCAGGAATATGACAGTTCTTGTCCATTCGTTTTTGATACGTTTTGTTATTTGATTTTGCCATGTGATTATGGACTTTCCGAATTGATTTTCCTCTGAGTTCAGTATTTTTGTGATTTTACTTTTTAATCAAAAGAAACACAGTTGTCTTATCAATATCCAAACCATCATATTTTGCACGACCTGTTCAAGAATTTCCCGAGAAGAGACAATATACCGAGTCTGATTTCGACAAGAATTTGCTTCTGGTCAACATTAAATTGGTCCATGGTATCCCTATCGGTCATAAAACTGGGAAAACAATTCAATCCAAGAACGAGAAATATGATCGTATCGGAAAATCTGATGTCGACCACGACAAAAGATTTCAGAATTAATTAATTGTTTACGGAAGAAAGGCATCGTAGAAATTTGTAGTGGTATTAAATAAAAACTTATATTTTGGTAGAGTCCTTATACAGAGACTTAAATGTCATAAAGACTCTTAACAACCATTTTACCTCTCAGAATGCAGATGTACCTGTCTCAACTAAACTTCTTGCCAGAAAATTCGATGAGGTAACAAAGACAACGTTCGGCATTCTCTTGGTTAATCTGAAAACGAGAATGGCGGAATATTTAAGACTTATGACTTATGCTTATGTCTTAAACCGACAGAAGACTCGATATACTCCTATTACAGTCGTAGATTGGAATGCTGATATAAAAAATACGTCGGATACATTAGGATATCTTATTACCGTGAAAATATAAACTTAATATTAAAGCGCTGACGGGATTTTGCTAAATAGCAATGGAAGATTCACAATTGGAAAATTGTCATCTCTTATCGTAAAATTTTGTTCTCAAATACAAGTCAAGACATAAGACAGACGTCACTCCTGTTTCTGTTGTGTCTTTTATTTGATTAATATGTATTTTCGCAATTCATTTATCCACGGTATTGGGTACATCATTGAAACAACTAATCATAAAATTGTCTACGTGTTTTGTGTAAATTTATGAAACAGGTAACTGAGGTACTGCATAGACTTTCGGATGATAAATGAAGTCACATTGACAGATGCATTTCCAATTTCAAAAAAAAAAATTCAAAAAGAGGAATCGTTTTATGTCGATCAATACGTTTCGATAACTGAATCAAAGACATCATATAGAGCAATGAGTTTCGATAACTGAATCAAAAGACATCATATCGATCAATGAGTTTCGATAACTGGATAAAAGACATCATATCGATCAATGATTTTTGTAAATGGATCAAAGACATCATATCGATCAATGAATTTGGATAACTGGATCAAAAACATCATATCGAGCAATAAGTTTGGGTAGATGGATAAAGACATCATATCGATCCATAAGTGTGGATAACTGGATCAAAGACATCATATCGATCAATGAGTTTCGTTAACTGGATCAAAGACATCATATCGATCAATAAGTTTGGATAACTTGATCAAAGGCATCATATTGATCAATGAGTTTGGATAACTGGATCAAAGACATCATATCGATCCATGAGTTTGGATAACAGGCTGAAAGACATCATATCGATCAATGAGTTTGGTAACTGGATGAAAGACATAATATCGATCCATGAGTTTGGATGACTGTGTCAAAGACATCATATTGATTGAGTTTGGATAACTGGATCAAAAACATCATATCGATCCATGAGTTTGGTAACTGGATCAGAAAAATCATATCGATCCATGAGTTTGGTAACTGGATCAAAGACATCATATAGCTCCATTAGTTTGGGTAACTGGACTAAAGACATCATATAGATCAATGAGTGTGGATAACTGGATCAAAGACACCATATAGATCAATGAGTTTGAATAACTGGATCAAAGACATCATATAGATCCATGAGTTTTGATAACAGGATGAAAGACATCATATCGATCAATGAGTTTGGTAACTGGATGAAAGACATCATATCGATCCATGAGTTTGGATGACTGGGTCAAAGACATCATATTGATCAATGAGTTTGGATAACTGGATCAAAGACATCATATTGATCAATGAGTTTGGATAACTGGATCAAAGACATCATATTGATACATGAGTTTGGTAACTGGATCAAAAACATTATATTGATCAATGAGTTTCGATAACTGGATCAAAAACATCATATTGATCAATGAGTTTCGATAACTGGATCAAAAACATCATATTGATCAATGAGTTTCGATAACTGGATCAAAAATATCATATCGATCAACGAGTTTGGTCACTGGATCAAAGACATCATATCAATCAATGAGTTTTGATAACTGGATCAAAAACATCATATCCATCCATGAGTTTGGTATCTGGATGAAAGACATCATATCGATCTATGAGTTTTGTTAACTGGATCAAATACATCAAATAGATGAATGAGTTTTGTTAACTGGATGAAAGACATCATATAGATCAATAAATTTTGATAACTGGATCAACAAGAATGTGTCCATAGTACACGGATGCCCCACTCGCACTATCATTTTCTATGTTCAGTGGACCGTGAAATTGGGGTCAAAATTATAATTTGGAATTATAATTAGAAAGATCATATCATAGGGAACATGTGTACTAAGTTTCAAGTCGATGTAACTTTAACTTCATCAAAAACTACCTTGACCAAAAACTTTAACCTGAACTTCGCACTATCATTTTCTATGTTCAGTGGACCATGAAATTGGGGGTCAAAACTATAATTTGGATTTAAAATTAAAAAGATCATATCATGGGGAACATGTGTACTAAGTTTCAAGTTGATTGGACTTCAACTTCTTCAAAAACAACCTTGACCAAAAACTTTAACCTGAAGCGAACGGACGGACGCACAGACGGACTGGTAACTGGATGAAGACATCATATCGATCAATGAGTTTGGATAACTGGATCAAAGACATCATATCGATCCATGAGTTTGGATAACTGGATCAACGGCATCATATCGAGCAATAAGTTTGGGTAACTGGATCAAAGACACCATATCGATCAATAAGTTTCGATAACTAGATCAAAGACATCATATAAATCAATAAATTTTGATAACTGGATGAAAGACATCATATAGATCAATGAGTTTCGATAACTGGATGAAAGACATCATATCGATCCATGAGTTTGTTAACTGGATGAAAGACATCATATCGATCCATGAGTTGGGATAACTGGGTCAAAGACATCATATTGATCAATGAGTTTGGATAACTGGATCAAAAACATCATATTGATCCATGAGTTTGGTAACTGGATCAAAAACATCATATCGATCAATGTGTTTCAATAACTGGATCAAAAACATCATATCGATCAATGAGTTTGGATAACTGGATGAAAGACATCATATCGATCAATGAGTTTAGTAACTGGATGAAAGACATCATATCGATCAATGAGTTTGGATAACTGGATCAAAGACATCATATTGATCAATGAGTTTGGATAACTGGATCAAAAACATCATATCGATCCATGAGTTTGGTAACTTGATCAAAAACATCATATCGATCCATGAGTTTGGTAACTGGATCAAAGACATCTTATCGATCCATGAGTTTCGATAACTGGACTAGACATCATATTGATCAATGAGTTTGGTCACTGGATCAAAGACATCATATCAATCAATGAGTTTTGATAACTGGATCAAAGACATCATATCGATCCATGAGTTTGGTAACTGGATGAAAGACTCATTGATCAATATTGATTAATGAGTTTGGATAACTGGATCAAAGACATCATATTGATCAATGAGTTTTGTAACTGGATAAAAGACATCATATCGATCCATGAGTTTGGTAACTGGATGAAAGACATCATATTGATTAATGAGTTTGGATAACTGAATGAAAGAAATCATATCGATCAATGAGTTTTGTTAACTGGATAAAAAGTAAAATCACAAAAATACTGAACTGGACTAAAGACATTATATTGGTCAATGAGTTTGGTCACTGGATCAAAGACATCATATCAATCAATGAGTTTTGATAACTGGATCAAAGACATCATATTGATCAATGAGTTTGGTAACTGGATGAAAGACATCATATCGATCCATGAGTTGGGATAACTGGGTCAAAGACATCATATTGATCAATGAGTTTGGATAACTGGGTCAAAGACATCATATTGATCAATGAGTTTGGATAACTGGGTCAAAGACATCATATTGATCAATGAGTTTGGATAACTGGATCAAAGACATCATATTGATCAATGAGTTTGGATAACTGGATCAAAGACATCATATTGATCAATGAGTTTGGTAACTGGATCAAAAACATCATATTGATCAATGAGTTTGGTAACTGGATGGAAGACATCGTATTGATCAATGAGTTTAGTCACTGGATCAGTCATTGGATCGAAGACATCATATTAATCAATGAATTTTGATAACTGGATCAAAAACATCATATCGATTCATGAGTTTGGTAACTGGATGAAAGACATCATATCGATCCATGAGTTGGGATAACTGGGTCAAAAACATCATATTGATCAATGAGTTTGGATAACTGGATCAAATACATCATATTGATCAATGAGTTTGGATAACTGGATCAAAAACATCATATCGATCAATGAGTTTCAATAACTGGATCAAAAACATCATATCGATCAATGAGTTTGGATAACTGGATGAAACAAATCATATCGATCCCTGAGTTTGGTAACTGGATCAAAAACATCATATCGATCCATGAGTTTGGTAACTGGATGAAAGAAATCATATTGATCAATGAGTTTGGATAACTGGATCAAAAACATCATATTGATCCAGGAGTTTGTTAACTGGATGAAAGACATCATATAGATCAATAAATTTTGATAACTGGATCAAAGACATCATATCAATCAATGAGTTTTGTTAACTGGATGAAAAATAAAATCACAAAAGTACTGAACTTAGAGGAAAATCAATTCGGAAAGTCCATAATCACATGGCAAAATCAAATAATAAAACGAATCAAAAACGAATGGACAAGAACTGTCATATTCCTGACTTGGAACAGGCATTTTCAAATGTAGAAAATGGTGGATTAAACCTGACAGTCTCATCAAATTCAGTTATATTTACATTGAGGCGTTAACTTAACAGACATAATTAATAAAATAGTCAAAATATGGGTACAGCAGTCATCATCGTATAGCAATTTTAAAAGGAACAATTTAACAGAACACAAAAACATCTATCTACAAACACATTCATTGATTTGTGTGTCTGACGTCAGAAAATTTGAAAGACATCATATCGATCCATGAGTTTAGAAAACTGAATGAAAGACATCATATAGATCAATAAGTTTCGATAACTGGATGAATAATTGATATAAAATTCAACAAAATGTAACAGACTTTTATTATATAATTATATATGATCAACAAGACTGACTGTAAATAAATGTCTGTAATAATAAAGTATAAATCAATCACAGATTGTGTATAAATAGACTCAGATGTAAAATTTAACTATAAAATAGATAATACATTCATGTGATTGCTGAAGGCAAGGTTAATGGTAGAGACTTGTGTGAAATAAAAACTTAGTTTGTGTGCAGAAATGATGCGAAACGGTAACATATTGTACATTATTGTTGTAATTAAATTTTATCTTATACATTTTGAGCCGCTAGCTATCTTTACCATAATCTGCAACTTATTTCTGTTAAAATAGCCGTTTTAATTATACAAACCATGTAATTTCTATCAAGTCTAATAACAATTAATGTTTGTTAATATAAAAAAGAAGATGTGGTATGATTTCCAATGAGACAAATATCCACAAAAGACAAAAATGACACAGACATTAACAACTATAGGTCACAGTACGGCCTTCAACAATGAGCAAAGCCCATACCGCATAGTGAGCTATAAAAGGCCCCGATAAGACAATGTAAACTGTTTATATATAACTTGCTAGATCTAAGTCTAACTATTTAATTTATGAGGTAGATTTACATTCTCTAACATATTTAGATCAAAAGTTGGGACGGATTATTTTTCCTTTTGCAGTTTAAAAATACAACTCATATCAATAATTTCAATGATGGACGTAAAATATTTAGACAAAAAATATAATTTTCTCATAATGACTAACAGAGAACAAAGAATATATCTGTATAAAAATAGAAAGAAGCTATAATTTGGGATACATTGACCCTTAAATCAAACATCTTATAAAATTCCTCCGATTTGCAGAATAATATGTTGAATCTATGAACTTCATTGCAGTTTTGCAAAAAAACTTTCTATATTAAGTTGGTATAGATAGTTCCTGGTTATAGCCATTAAGTAAATTCAATAAAACTTTGACAAAACAAAACATAATGACTGTTTCACTCAGAGATGTTTAGAAATAATGAAGAGTACATCCTTCCACAAAACTTTATTAACACAGACAGTGTAGTTTATTATTATTTGCTCCCTTTTGCGAAATCTGTTTTGTTACAGTTGTGCAGCTTTTAAAAAAAGTTCCTAATAATTGCCTATTTTATGTCAATATTTTGTGAATCTCCCAAATAAGGTCACTCAAATTAGATCAGGAGTTTAAGTTAATGCATTTTATTTTATTCCTTAAGGCATTATTTAGGCAAAACGGATAGTTCTCAATCAAAAATAAAATACCACAAAACATGTATGACAAGAATATATAACATATCCAGTTGTGCTATATATTTTCAAATACCCTAGATCAGAATATGTTTTGGTGTAAGGAAATTTAGGAACTCAAGTTTTTGAAATTTGTAGTTATATATATGTAGTTGGTTTGTAAATTAAATTTTTACATATTTGTTTTGACAACAAATAAAATAAAAAAAAAACGAGGAAAAGTCTATATTAACTAAACTTCACATATTATAATTTTGCAACAGAAATTTCCTAACAATTCACAAGGTAATAAATAATAGTTATGCTATGTTAGTTCTTATCATACTTAATGACAACCTTTTTTACCTCTAATATTCTGTAATCATTTCCTCATCTACATTATCATGAAATTTTAATTTAAAAATACAATAGTTATTGGTAAATATCAAAATATAATGCTTCATTAGAAATCTCTTTTTTCAGTTCATAGCAATGTATAATAAGGTATTGACTACATTATATGTTCAGATTTGGTGATTCAGACTGTTGCCTGTGTTTTTGATCAAGCAAAGACCCCTCAAACTTTAATTGAGGAATAAATTTTACTTAAAGACATCACTGAGTTACTTCAAAAGTCATATTCTTTTGCAATATTGCTTTAAAAATCATGATTTCTGCAGACTCTCACTATATTTGTTTGAGATTTACACATATACATTTTTTTCTTTCTGGATAATAACAAACAAATCTTTTCCAATTCTAGATTCATTTCCTCCCCCCAAAAAAACTTTTTCCTGATACAGGATAGTGGGTTTTTCCATGACAATACAACAAATCATCACAAATTACTAGAAATTACCAGACGTTCCTGTACATTTTCTGTAAGTGACAAAAAAATATTTCCTGGCTACAAATTTGCTAGTAACAGTATTTACAATAATCAGACTAAACAGAAAATTAACAAACAAAAAGTGTATGAACAGTTCAACATAAGTAAAATAACAATAGGTATATAAATTCTGAATACTTGTGCATATAGGAAAGCTATATACTTATAGTACTATACTAACTTATAAATGCAATCATCAAACACGATTGCGTGTATTATATATAATGAGTGTATAAAAAATGTGAAGATTGTCATAAATAACAGATTGTAAATAATATATTTCTATAGGACACAGTGCACTGCTCACACTTTCACATTTTCATGTTTAGAAAATGAAAATCTTGGTGAAATCCTTAATTTGGCTTATACTCAAAAGTTTCAATTCATAATGTACTATTTTTCAAATTGATGTGCTTCAACTTCATTGAACTCTTCCTTAAAAAACCTTACTTGATAAAGAAGGAGGAACAGACTGTCAGACTGGAAAACAGAATTCCCACCTTCTGTAAACACCACAAACTGTTGGCCTATTTACAGGACATATTATGTCTAAAATTTAAAACTCTTAAATTTTGGAACCTTTCATTTTTCAAAGGTTTATTTTCTTGAACTATCTTGAACACTTGTTCTTGACCTAATCAATAAGTATAGCATGTGGTAGTTTTAAAATAGAAGAATCATTGATTCAAAACAAACTGATAAACATATTCTTGAACCATCAGAACAGCTGATTTTTCAAGGGAATAATTCATGAAAAATAGCAATCATCATTTAAAACCTGACATGTATTATGCTTAATAAGACTAAAATCCAGCATTGGTACTACAAATCAAGGCAAACTATTAAAAACATTTGTTACTTAATCTACAAGCTAGAATAGCAACAATTTCCTTTCCTAAATTAGTAGCTGAGAATATGAAAATACAAACTTTTGCCAAAAAAGTCAATTATAAAAAGAATATAAAATGTGTAGACAATATTTTTGATTGTAATTTTCTATCTTGCACCATTATATTGCATCCTTTAAACTGTAATACTGCTTACACAGTTAAATATAAACATTGAAACTATATTTACACATATCAGCTAAATAAATAACAACACTGGAACTTCATATATCTGGAAATTTACAGAACAGGTAGTGTAAAAAGAAATTCATAGTGAGTTTTCTGGTCTTCAGAAGAACAAAAATAAACTTTTGATTTATAGATTCCACAGAACATTAAGAGATTTGGAGCTGATATGTGCATACACAATTTATCTGTTAGGAGCTTACACACATATACTTAGACAATATACGTATAGTGTCTTGAAATATGAAATTTATTTGTATGAGGCTTAGAAACGGGTGAAATGCGAGGTTCTACCGAGCATTTCCCCTGTTTCGTGCCGAATACAAATAAAGTTCATATTTCAAGACACTATATACGTATATTGTTTTTATACTGAAATCGATAAAAAATTAAAAAAAAAATATGTAACAAACATTGTTAAAAAAAAGTGTTTGGAATTTCCCTCTTGGGGTACCATTTTGGGGTATTTCCCTGTGAGCGTAGTCCAGGTGGTAAAACATTGACATTTTAAGAAATTAGAAAGGGAAAATGAACTTGATTAATAACATTTAATAAACATGGTATATAAATTACCAATTTGAAGACATAACAAGTTTAAATTCATAAAAGTTTGACCTTTGTTACTAAACGTTGTTGATGAAATATAGTAGTTCCGGTAAGTAGGCGGGGCTTATAGGTTAGTTGAGGTCATTGACGTATAAAGCTCACGTTTATACGTATAGCTTTATCTGTATAGTAAAATAGCTGATTGCAGTATAAACTACTTTATGTTCATTGGATTTGAAATATATTATTGAGACTTTTGATTTGTAAAAATAAATCATGTATATGGAGAATAAAGAGACATACATTGGTTATACACAATATTTCCAAATGCCCAACACCATTATGACATAAAATAACAAACATGAATGAAAAATACATCTATTAAGAGAAACCTACATGATAAAATATTACAATACTAACCTTTCAGGAGGGATAATGGTTAGAAGGTATCCTACACTGTTCATTAATGATAAAGTCAGTTAGGACCAAGGAACTATACATCTCAACACTACATTAACAAGCAGCTGATTCAATCAACTTCAGGATTGTACAAGAACCATTTCTTACTTTTGACAAAATTAACAGTTACCAGGTGAGAAATAAAATTTAAAAACAAAACAGACAATATAACATATATACAAATCAAATTATTTTACAAGATTTAAACTGAAAAACTAAGTAACATTTAATTATTTTATGAATTATAAAGCACAAAGAATTATCACAGCTTAAATGATTGAAAGAAGTGTACTCTAATTCCTTGTAGAACATATCTTTGTTAATCTTTAGTTGTACTCTAATTCCTTGTAGAACATGTCTTTGTAAATCTTTAGTTGTACTCTAATTCCTTGTAGAACATGTCTTTGTAAACCTTTAGTTGTACTCTAATTCCTTGTAGAACATATCTTTGTAAATCTTTAGTTGTACTCTAATTCCTTGTAGAACATGTCTTTGTAAACCTTTAGTTGAAACCAGCTCATTTAATCTTCACAAAGACAAGTTTAACAATTTAAAAAAACAACTTATGGGTAATGAAAGTTATTTACTATTTCCTGAAATATATTATCCTATTTAGAACTAATATTGAAATATTGTAATTAATATTGAATGTAACATGAGCAGTAACATAGCTCTATTTATCTGTATAGTTAGTTGATTACTGTACAGTGCAGGCAGAGGAATTGTTGTTCTCCTCCTCTTTCTGTATAGTTAGTTGATTACTGTACAGTGCAGGCAGAGGAGTTATTGCTTCCTCCCGACGGAACACTTCCTCCTAATAACGACTCTAAATCAGATATCTGAAAAACAACAATCAAATTATTTTTTTTTTGTTTTCATTTGATTACTTATGTCCAGATTATAATAAAACTTTGACTTTATTAAGTATTATCTTTGAATACTTCGTCATAAGACAACCAGTAAATATTATCAAATTTGATTACTTTATCAGAAAACAACCAGTAATTTCATATCAACTTTGATTACTTTGTCAGAAAACTACCAGTTATTTCATACTAAATTTGATTACTTTGTCAGAAAACAACCAGTAATTTCATATCAACTTTGATTACTTTGTCAGAAAACAACCAGTAATATCATATCAACTTTAATTACTTTGTCAGAAAACAACCGGTAATTTCATATCAACTTTGATTACTTTGTCAGAAAACAACCAGTAATTTCATATCAACTTTAATTACTTTGTCAGAAAACAACTAGTAATTTCATATCAACTTTAATTACTTTGTCAGAAAACAACCAGTAATTTCATATCAACTTTAATTACTTTGTCAGAAAACAACCAGTAATTTCATATCAACTTTAATTACTTTGTCAGAAAACAACCAGTAATTTCATATCAACTTTAATTATTTTGTCAGAAAACAACTAGTAATTTCATATCAACTTTGATTACTTTGTCAGAAAACAACCAGTAATTTCATATCAACTTTGATTACATTGTCAGGAAACAACCAGTAATTTCATATCAACTTGATTACTTTGTCAGGAAATAACCAGTAATTTCATATCAACTTGGTTACTTTATCAGAAAACAACCAGTAATTTCATATCAACTTGATTACTTTGTCAGAAAACAACCAGTAATTTCATATCAACTTTGATTACTTTGTCAGGAAACAACCAGTAATTTCATATCAACTTTAATTACTTTGTCAGAAAACAACCAGTAATTTCATATCAACTTTGATTACTCTTGTCAGGAAACAACCAGTAATTTCATATCAACTTTGATTACTTTGTCAGAAAACAACCAGTAATTTCATATCAACTTTGATTACTTTATCAGAAAACAATGAGTAATTTCATATCAACTTTAATTACTTTGTCAGAAAACAACCAGTAATTTCATATCAACTTTGATTACTCTGTCAGGAAACAACCAGTTATTTCATACTAAATTTGATTACTTTGTCAGGAAACAACCAGTAATTTCATATCAACTTTGATTACTTTGTCAGGAAACAACCAGTAATTTCATATCAACTTTGATTACTCTGTCAGGAAACAACCAGTAATTTCATATCAACTTTGATTACTTTGTCAGGAAACAACCAGTAATATCATATCAACTTTAATTACTTTGTCAGAAAACAACCAGTAATTTCATATCAACTTTGATTACTTTGTCAGGAAACAACCAGTAATTTCATATCAACTTTGATTACTTTGTCAGGAAACAACCAGTAATTTCATATCAACTTTGATTACTTTGTCAGAAAACAACCAGTAATTTCATATCAACTTTGATTACTTTGTCAGAAAACAACCAGTAATTTCATATCAACTTTGATTACTTTAGGAAACAACCAGTAATTTCATATCAACTTTAATTACTTTGTCAGAAAACAACTAGTAATTTCATATCAACTTTAATTACTTTGTCAGAAAACAACCAGTAATTTCATATCAACTTTGATTACTTTATCAGAAAACAATGAGTAATTTCATATCAACTTTAATTACTTTGTCAGAAAACAATGAGTAATTTCATATCAACTTTGATTACTCTGTCAGGAAACAACCAGTAATTTCATATCAACTTGATTACTTTGTCAGAAAACAACCAGTAATTTCATATCAACTGTGATTACTTTGTCAGGAAACAACCAGTAATTTCATACTAAATTTGATTACTTTGTCAGAAAACAACCAGTAATTTCATATCAACTTTGATTACTCTGTCAGGAAACAACCAGTAATTTCATATCAACTGGATTACTTTGTCAGAAAACAACCAGTAATTTCATATCAACTATGATTACTTTGTCAGAAAACAACCAGTAATTTCATATCAACTTTGATTACTTTGTCAGGAAACAACCAGTAATTTCATATCAACTTTGATTACTTTGTCAGGAAACAACCAGTAATTTCATATCAACTTTAATTACTTTGTCAGAAAACAACTAGTAATTTCATATCAACTTAATTACTTTATCAGAAAACAACTAGTAATTTCATATCAACTTTGATTACTCTGTCAGAAAACAACCAGTAATTTCATATCAACTTTAATTACTTTTGACAACTAATAATATTATGTTATCTTTGATTAATTTATCTGTTTGTCTAAGACAGAATGAAAGGTTAAGCACCATGTTTGAAATATGTATACAGGAAAAAGCTAATATAACACCAAAATATGATAATGGACCATTGGATGTTTTCAGCCCTCTTTTCTTTATAAAGACTCTCCCTAATTGTTTAATAAATTACTTACAGAAATCTGGGTAACTCCTTGGTTTTTCTTGTTAGCCAAGAACTGTTGAACCTCAGTCTGTAATAGAGACACATTACTACAATTACATTGTGAAAATATATAGATAGTACCAGGTAGACTATATACCTCAATATCAAGTAAATAGGTTAATTGTGATGCAAATTACGAGTAATGAAAGTAATATTCACGGATGGCAGAAATGTTACTGAAGCATTATTATTGCATCCCTAACTCCAAGTGGTCTTAAATTTTGGGAATATTGTAAACAAATAATGTTCTCTATTTTTCCGTAGAAACTGTTTCAAAAGATTTGAGTAACAATGTTCATGGAGAATTATATGACGGTGGGACAATTTGCCTAACAAAGTCATCGTTTGATATGACAGTGGGACAATATGCCTAAAATAGACATTGTTTGATATGACGGCTTTCTAGAACTGTAAGTCTGAAACTTACCATTTTCTTTTCTGAGTCAGCAGCTTTCTTCTTGTACATGTTAACCTCATCTGCCATTTTCTTGTTCTGAGTATCATTGTTTGATACAGATGAAGAAGATGCTGCAACAGCAGGCTTGGCTGGTCCTACGTCCTTCTTTGTCTGCTGTTCTTTTTTCTGAATCAAAGTAAGATAGCTTAGTGCATTTTACAATCACATTTAAAATTTCAAAAGGTCAAAATATGTAAACAAAAGTAACAATACAGAAATTTGATTAAAATTCTTCTTCAAAGAATAAATAATACAAACTTAATCACTGATGAAAACAAAGCATTTGCAGCATATCAGTATATGATAAATAAATCTAACCATGTTGGTAGGTGACAAAATGGTGATAAATAAATCTAACCATGTTGGTAGGTGAGAAAATGGTGATAAATAAATCTAACCATGTTGGTAGGTGACAAAATGGTGATAAATAAATCTAACCATGTTGGTAAGTGACAAAATGGCAATGTATAAAAAAAAAGAGGACCGTTTATTTTATGGAAAATACTGATAAAAAATAACACTATATGTTAAAACTGTCTACTGAAACTTTCCCCAACTTAAATTGATTCTTCGTCTGGTGCAGAATATCCTAACTTCCCCTTCAAAATTCAGTCTAACTCAATTCTTACTTTAGCTGGTTTGTTCACCAGTGCAGATGACACCTTACTTCTCTATTTATCATTCTTTCTACTTAAACTCTAACCATACCCTAACTTTAGCTGTTTTTTTCACCAGTGTAGATGACACCTTACCTCAGATGACACCTTACTTCTCAAGCTATCATTCTTTCTACTTCAATTCAAACCATACCCTTACTTGAGCTGGTTTGTTCACCACTGCAGATGACACCTTACCTCTCAAGCTATCATTCTCTCTACTTAAACTCTAACCATACCCTTACTTTAGCTGGTTTGTTCACCAGTGCAGATGACACCTTACCTCAGATGAGACCTTACTTCTCTAGTTATCATTCTCTCTACTTAAACACTAACCATACCCTTACTTTAGTTGGTTTGTTCACCAGTATAGTTGACACCTTACCTCAGATGACACCTTTCTTCTCTAGTTATCATTCTCTCTACTTAAACACTAACCATACCCTTACTTTAGTTGGTTTGTTCACCAGAGCAGATGACACCTTACTTCTCAAGTTATCATTCTCTCTACTTAAACTCTAACCATACCCTTACTTTAGCTGGTTTGTTCACCAGTGTAGATGACACCTTACCTCAGATAACACCTTACTTCTCAAGCTATCATTCTTTCTACTTAAACTCAAACCATAGCATTACTTTAGCTGGTTTGTTCACTAGTGCAGATGACACCTTACCTCAGATGACACTTATTTCTCTAGTTATCATTCTCTCTACTTAAACTCTAACCATACCCTCACTTTAGCTGGTTTGTTCACCAGTGCAGATGACACCTTACTTCACTAGTTATCATTCTTTCTACTTAAACTCTAACCATACCCTTACTTTAGTTGGTTTGTTCACCAGTGCAGATGACACCTTACCTCTCAAGCTATCATTCTCACTACTTAAACTCTAACCATACCCTTACTTTAGCTGGTTTGTTCACCAGTGTAGATGACACCTTACCTCAGATGATACCTTACTTCTCAAGTTATTCTTCTCTTTACTAAATCTCTAACCATACCCTTACTTGAGCTTAAGTATGTTCACCAGTGCAGATGCCACCATACTTCTTGAGTCTTCTCTCTGACTTCTTAAACTCTTACCATTCCAGAAATTAAGCAGATTTGCAAGATATCCTTCTTCCTCCTTCTCCTTTCTGTCTCCCCCAGCTTTAATCTTACCTCAATTTTTGTTGGTGCTTTGATTGGTCCTTTAAATGGTGCTGAAGATCCTTTACTTCCTCCTTCTCCCCCAGCTTTAATTTTACCTCAATTTTTGCTGGTGCTTTGATTGGTCCTTTAAATGGTGCTGAAGATCCTTTACTTCCTCCTTCTCCCCCAGCTTTAATCTTATCTCAATTTTTGTTGGTGCTTTGATTGGTCCTTTAAATGGTGCTGAAGATCCTTTACTTCCTCCTTCTCCCCCAGCTTTAATTTTACCTCAATTTTTGCTGGTGCTTTGATTGGTGGTTTGGTTGGTGCTGAAGATCCCTTACTTCCTCTTTCTCCTCTCTGTCTCCCCCAGCTTTAATCTTACCTCAATTTTTGCTGGTTCTTTGATTGGTGGTTTGGTTGGTGCTGAAGATCCCTTACTTCCTCTTTCTCCTCTCTGTCTCCCCCAGCTTTAATCTTACCTCAACTTTTGCTGGTGCTTTGATTGGTGGTTTGGTTGGTGCTGAAGATCCCTTACTTCCTCTTTCTCCTTTCTGTCTCCCCCAGCTTTAATCTTACCTCAATTTTTGCTGGTGCTTTGATTGGTGGTTTGGTTGGTGCTGAAGATCCCTTAATTCCTCCTTCTCCTTTCTGTCTCCCCCAGCTTTAATCTTACCTCAATTTTTGCTGGTGCTTTGATTGGTGGTTTGGTTGGTGCTGAAGATCCCTTACTTCCCCCTTCTCCTTTCTGTCTCCCCCAGACTTCTATCACTATGGCTGAATCTTGGAGGTAGCCAACAAGCTATAGAAATATAGGTATGAATTAAAGATTTACAATGGTTACATATGGGAGTAGTTAAGATGCAGCCTTGTTTACCTTCAAAAGACTGTAATTATAAATATAAGAAGATATATTTCCCCTTATATCTATAAGCTACTTTATCTGTTCTACAAAATACTCTATAATCCAATCAATTCAAACATCCAAATTTATTTTCCAAATATTCAATGATTTTAATAAATCATTTTTTTTTTTAATATTTCTCTACTTGTAGACAGTAAATTCATTATACATAAAGAATATTTCAATATAACTAGATGTCTTTAGTCTATAAATGTAGTGTAAGGTTGCTGTCTCATTTAATTTATCAAAGCTATTATTTTAGACGTATTATAAAACCTTGATTCCAGTGAATAATAAATACATGTTCCTATATACTTACTTGCTGAGTGACTGGTTTAAAATGGAAAAGTTTTTCATGAGTGAAGTTTGGATTCATGCTTTCTACTTCTGATGTTTTAACATATTCATTGTCTAGATAAACTTTGTACTGGCAATAACTCTGTAAGAGAAGGTGAAATAAATTCACTTTATAGATAAACTAAGTACTGGCAATAACTCTGTAAGAGAAGGTGAAATAAATAAACTTAGTACTGGCAATAACTCTGTAAGGGAAGGTGAAATAAATCCATAAATATATACAACTTTGTACTGGCAATAACTATGTAACAGAAGGTGAAATAAATTCATAACTGTATAAAACATTTTACTGGCAATAACTCTGTAAGAGAAGGTGAAATAATTCCATAATTGTATATGAACTTTGTATTGGCAAAAAAATTGTAAAAGAAGGTGAAATAAATTCACTTCATGGATAAACTTAGTACTGGCAATAACTATGTAAGGGAAGGTGAAATAAATTAATTGTCTAGAAGTTTGTACTGGCAATAACTCTGTAAGAGAAGGTGAAATAAATCCATAATTGTATATAAACTTTATATTGGAAAAAAAATTGTAAAAGAAGGTAAAATAAATTCACTTTATTGATAAAATTAGTACTGGCAATAACTCTGTAAGAGAAGGTGAAATAAATTCATAATTGTATATAAACTTTGAACTGGCAATAACTCTGTAAGAGAAGGTGAAATAAATTCATAATTGTATAGAAACTTTGTACTGACAATAACTCTGTAAGAGAAGGGGAAATAAATTCACTTTATAGATAAACTTTGTACTGGCAATAACTCTGTAAGAGAAGGTGAAATGAATCCATAATTGTATATAAACTTTGTATTGGCAGAAAAATTGTAAAATAAGGTGAAATGAATTCACTTTATGGATAAACTTAGTACTGGCAATAAATCTGTAAGAGAAGGTGAAATAAATTCACTTTATGGAAAAACTTTGTACTGGCAATAAATCTGTAAGGGAAGGTGAAATAAATTCACTTTTTGGAAAAACTTAGTACTGGCAATAAATCTGAGTTGGAAGGTGAAATAAATTCACTTTATGGATAAACTTAGTATTGGCAATAACTATGTTAGAGAAGGTGAAGTAAATTCACTTTATGGAAAAACTTAGTACTGGCAATAAATCTGTAAGGGAAGGTGAAATAAATTCACTTTATGGAAAAACTTAGTACTGGCAATAAATCTGAGTTGGAAGGTGAAATAAATTGACTTTATGGATAAACTTAGAATTGGCAATAACTATGTAAAAGAAGGTGAAATAAATTCACTTTATGGATAAACTTAGTACTGGCAATAACTATGTAAGAGAAGGTGAAATAAATTCCCTTTATGGATAAACTTTGTACTGGCAATAACTATGTAAGGGAAGGTGAAATAAATTCACTTTATGGATAAACTTATTACTGGCAATAACTATGTAAGAGAAGGTGAAATAAATTCACTTTATGGATAAACTTAGTACTGGCAATAACTAAGTAAGAGAAGGTGAAATAAATTCACTTTATGGATAAACTTAGTATTGGCAATAACTCTGTAAGGGAAGGTGAAATAAATTCACTTTATGGATAAACTTATTACTGGCAATAACTATGTAAGAGAAGGTGAAATAAATTCACTTTATGGATAAACTTTGTACTGGCAATAACTATGTAAGAGAAGGTGAAATAAATTCACTTTATGGATAAACATTGTACTGGCAATAACTATGTGAGAGAAGGTGAAATAAATTCACTTTATGGATAAACTTAGAACTGGCAATAAATCTGTAAGGGAAGGTGAAATAAATTCACTTGATGGAAAAATTTAGTACTGGCAATAAATCTGAGTTTGAAGGTGAAATAAATTCACTTTATGGATAAACTTAGTATTGGCAATAACTATGTAAGAGAAGGTGAAATAAGTTCACTTGATGGAAAAACTTAGTACTGGCAATAAATCTGAGTTGGAAGGTGAAATAAATTCACTTTATGGATAAACTTAGTACTGGCAATAAATCTGTAAGGGAAGGTGAAATAAATTCACTTTATGGAAAAACTTTGTACTGGCAATAAATCTGAGTTGGAAGGTGAAATAAATTCACTTGATGGATAAACTTAGTATTGGGAATAACTATGTAAGAGAAGGTGAAATAAATTCACTTTATGGAAAAACTTAGTACTGGCAATAAATCTGAGTTGGAAGGTGAAATAAATTCACTTTATGGATAAACTTTGTACTGGCAATTACTCTGTAAGGGAAGGTGAAATAAATTCACTTTATGGATAAACTTATTACTGGCAATAACTATGTAAGAGAAGGTGAAATAAATTCACTTTATGGATAAACTTAGTACTGGCAATAACTATGTAAGAGAAGGTGAAATAAATTCACTTTATGGATAAACTTAGTATTGGCAATAACTCTGTAAGGGAAGGTGAAATAAATTCACTTTATGGATAAACTTATTACTGGCAATAACTATGTAAGAGAAGGTGAAATAAATTCACTTAATGGATAAACTTTGTACTGGCAATAACTATGTAAGAGAAGGTGAAATAAATTCGCTTTATGGATAAACTTTGTACTGGCAATAACTATGTAAGAGAAGGTGAAATAAATTCACTTTATGGATAAACTTAGAACTGGCAATAAATCTGTAAGGGAAGGTGAAATAAATTCACTTGATGGAAAAACTTAGTACTGGCAATAAATCTGAGTTGGAAGGTGAAATAAATTCACTTTATGGATAAACTTAGTATTGGCAATAACTATGTAAGAGAAGGTGAAATAAATTCACTTTATGGATAAACTTAGTATTGGCAATAACTCTGTATGGGAAGGTGAAATAAATTCACTTTATGGATAAACTTAGTATTGGCAATAACTATGTAAGAGAAGGTGAAATAAATTCACTTTATGGATAAACTTAGTATTGGCAATAACTCTGTAAGGGAAGGTGAAATAAATTCACTTTATGGATAAACTTATTACTGGCAATAACTATGTAAGAGAAGGTGAAATAAATTCACTTTATGGATAAACTTAGTATTGGCAATAACTCTGTAAGGGAAGGTGAAATAAATTCACTTTATGGATAAACCAATAAACAGTATCTTTGAAAATTTCATTTTCATTTTTCTATATTTTCCTGAAAAATGGACAGTTAAAGATACGTTCTAATGTTTTAGTTTTTCAATTACCAACAACTTTGTTAAACCTTCGTGGTATTCTACATAAGTTGGACAGAAGTTTTTTAATGACTAAATACAGTACCAAGATATAAATACAGGTCAAGGTCAAATAAAACATGCCAGACTGACATGTACATTGTGAAAACATATTCATACACCAAAAACTATTGCATACAGTATAGAAAAACTGTCCGACAGACAGGAACAAGGACAATTCAAGGTTTCCGCGTACCAAATAAAGTTATCCTATTACTTATATAGAGAAATTCAAAACTCTAAAAATCTTATCTTTTTTATAAGTAGCCAATGAACCATGAAAATGAGGCCAAGGACAATGAACATATGACAGACAGAAACTTCATGACAAAAGGCATCTTTATATATAAAGTATAAAGGATTTAGGTATCTACCTTCTAAAATATTAAGCTTTTAAGAGTTTTGTAAATATCGCTGATCAAATGACATAGAAGCTAGGGATTAATTGAAGCATGACTGTAGCAGGTCCCCTCTTATGGAAGTCATTGCCCCCCTTCCCCCTTATAAAAAGTTCAGGATCCACCAATGGTTATCAACTATCAAATATAAAAAGATGTGGTGTGGTTGCCAATAAGACAGCTCTTCACAAGAGACCAAAAGACAAAGAAATTAAAAACTATAGATCAATGTACGGCCTTCAACAATGAGCAAAACCCATACCATACCAAAGTTTGTTTAAAATCAGGTAATTAGTTAAACCAGATGCTCTGCAGGGCGCAGCTTTATACGACCGCAGAGGTTGAACCCTGAACGGTTGGGGCAAGTATGGACACAACTTTCAAGCTGGATTCAGCTCTAAATTTGGACTGTGATTAAATAGTTGACACAGCATAGGCTTCTGACACAGAATGAATGTGGTCTAGTGAACTTAAAATGTTTGTTTTGCCTTTGAGCAATTCACTATGCTGTTGAATATTAATCCTCTCAAAAAAATTGAAGAAATAGCAATAACTACTCATTTAAATACATCATAAAATATTAAAATGTAAAAAAAGTGCTTGTTATCACTGAATGGTAAAGATTGTTTTAATTTATCAGTTGGTAGTAAAAGTAAAAATATACATTGTATATTGTATAAAACAATGATTTAAGTTGATTCAACTACTATTCTGGACAAAGAAAGATAACTCCAATCAATTGAAAATTTCTGCACAATATTGTGCTGCTATTGTGCAATACTGTGCAATTGAAAATATTTGCTATTGCACAATACTGTGTAATTGAAGATTTCTTGCTATTGCTCAATACTGTGTAATTGAAAATTTCTTGCTATTGCACAATACTGTGCAATTGAAGATTTCTTGCTATTGCTGAATACTCTGCAATTGAAAATTTCTTGCTATTGCACAATACTTATATATAATAATTTTGGATCCTGATTTGGACCAACTTGAAAACTGGGCCCATAATAAAAAATCTAAGTACATGTTTAGATTCAGCATATCAAAGAAGCCCAAGAATTCAATTTTTGTTAAAATCAAGCTAAGTTTAATTTTGGACCCTTTGGACCTTTATGTTGACCAATTTGAAAACGAGACCAAAAATTAAGAATCTACATACACAGTTAGAATCGGCATATCAAAGAATCCCAATTATTCAATTTTTGATGAAATCAAACAAAGTTTAATTTTGGACCCCGATTTGGACCAACTTGAAAACTGGGCCAATAATCAAAAATCTAAGAACATTTTTAGATTCAGCATATCAAAGAACCCCAAGGATTCAATTTTTGTCAAAATCAAACAAAGTTTAATTTTGGACCCTTTGGACCTTAATGTAGACCAATTTGTAAACAGGACCAAAAATTAAGAATCTACATACACAGATAGATTCGGCATATCAAAGAACCCCAATTATTCAATTTTTGATGAAATCAAACAAAGTTTAATTTTGGACCCTTTGGGCCCCTTATTCCTAAACTGTTGGGACCAAAACTCCCAAAATCAATCCCAACCTTCCTTTTATGGTCATAAACCTTGTGTTTAAATTTCATTGATTTCTATTTACTAATACTAAAGTTATTGTGCGAAAACCAAGAATAATGCTTATTTGGGCCCTTTTTTGGCCCCTAATTCCTAAACTGTTAGAACCAAAACTCCCAAAATCAATCCCAACCTTCCTTTTGTGGTCATAAACCTTGTGTTAAAATTTCATAGATTTCTATTCACTTTTACTAAAGTTAGAGTGCGAAAACTAAAAGTATTCGGACGAAGACGACGCCGACGCCAACGTGATAGCAATATACGACGAAATATTTAAATTTTTGCGGTCGTATAAAAACGTTTTTCTGTTGTCTTTTTGATGATTATGAGACAATGATAAAGACAAAATATATTTCTTTCATTCTTCATAAATTGGTAAAATTCTGTGTAAAAATAAGAAGATGTGGTATGATAGCTGAAGGAAACTATTCACCAGAGTTTATATGAAGTGAATGTAAGAAATTATTGGCAATTATGGCATGTCATGAAACTTGGATAAAAATTATTGAAGGAAAGTGTTTTTATTTCTATATTTTGTATTTTACTGATAAATGGACTAACTGTTTACAATCAACATGACATATTTACACTGACAGCAGCAATATCAAGTGGTACACAGGGTTACACAGTCCTTTACCAATATATAAATATTCTAATAAAAAGGCACTTTAGTTTGTGGAACATTGTTATTATCAAATACTAGAGGCTCTAAAGAGCCTGTGTCGCTCACCTTGGTCTATGTGAATATTAAACAATGGACACAGATGGGACAACATCCCTAATGCGCCTCGAAATGAGGAACTCAAAAGTCACGTGTAAAGAAAAAATCTCTGTGTAGTGATATTGGACATGTTTCTATTTTTAACAAATGACTGAACTTAATTATTTGTGGTGATTAGGAAAGTAGAGGAACATAGAATAAATGTGTAAAAACTATGGAGCTATTGAATGTGTTCAAAGTATTAAATTTTCAAAGAACTTATTGTGTTAAAAAGGGGATATTTTACCACAAGGAGCCGCATCACAAAAGGATGTTCGGGGTTTGCTAATTTACGGAAAAAGTAATCTCACTTCGTACCCCGAAAATTTAACCACATATGTGAAAATGTCACAGCTTCGAAACGAGCTATCATACATATCCAAGTTTACGATATGGACTGAGCTACAGGAAAAAACGTTACCATTACCGCCTATGTAAAAATAATTAAAGATATTGAGCCAGATGGATTCATGACAAAATTGTGTTTTGGTGATGGTGATGTGTTTGTAGATCTTACTTTACTAAACATTCTTGCTGCTTACAATTATCTCTATCTATAACAGTACTTTCTGTGGAAAATGTTATTGAAAATCTTCAAATTTTAAGAAAATTGTTAAAAATTGACTATGAAGGGCAAAAACTCCTTAGGGGGTCAATTGACTATTTTGGTCATACTGACTTATTTTTAGTTCTTACTTTGCTGTACATTATTGCTGTTTACAGTTTATCTCTATCTATAATAATATTCAAGATAATAACAAAAAAACAACAAAATTTCCTCAAAATTACCAATTCAGGGGCAGCAACCTAACAACAGATTATCCGATTCATCTGAAAATTCCAGGGCAGATAGATCGTGACCTGATCAACAATTTTACTTCCTGTCAGATTTGCTCTTAATGCTTTGGTTTTTGAGTTATAAGCCAAAAACTGCATTTTACCCCCATGTTCTATTTTTAGCCATGGCGGCCATCTTGGTTTGTTGGCTGAGTTACCGGACACATTTTTTTAACTAGATAACCCAATGATGAATATGGCTAAGTTTGGTTAAATTTGGCCCAGTAGTTTCAGAGGAGAAGATTTTTCTAAAAGATTACTAAGATTTACGAAAAATGGTTAAAAATTGATTATAAAGGGCAATAACTCCTAAAGTGGTCAACTGACCATTTTGGTCATGTTGACTTATTTGTAGATCCTACTTTGCTGAACATTATTGCTGTTTACAGTTTATCTCTATCTATAATAATATTCAAGATAATAACCAAAAACAGCAAAATTTCCTTCAAATTACCATTTCAGGGGCAGCAACCCAACAACGAAATGTCCGATTCATCTGAAAATTCCAGGGCAGATAGATCGTGACCTGATCAACAATTTTACTTCCTGTCAGATTTGCTCTAAATGCTTTGGTTTTGAGTTATAAGCCAAAAACTGCATTTTACCCCCATGTTCTATTTTTAGCCATGGCGGCCATCTTGGTTGGTTGGGCGAGGCACCGGACACATTTTTTAAACTAGATACCCCAATGATGATTGTGGCCAAGTTTGGTTAAATTTGGCCCAGTAGTTTCAGAGGAGAAGATTTTTCTAAAAGATTACTAAGATTTACGAACTAGAGGCTCTAAAGAGCCTGTGTCGCTCACCTTGGTCTATGTGCATATTAAACAAAGGACACAAATGGATTCATGACAAAATTGTATTTTGGTGATGGTGATGTGCTTGAAGTTCTTACTTTACTGAACATTCTTGCTTCTTACAATTATATCTATAATGAACTTTGCCCATTAGTAACAGAGAAAAATATTTGGTAAAAATTTACATAAATTTACCAAATTAATGAAAATTGTTAAAAATTGACTATAAAGGGCAATAACTCCTTAAGGGGTCAATTGACCATTTAGGTCATGTGGACTTATTTGTAGATCTTACTTTGATGAACATTATCGCTGTGTACAGTTTATCGCTATCTATAATAGTATTCAAGATAATAACCAAAAACAGCAAAATTTCTTTAAAAATTACCAATTGGAGGGCAGCAACCCAACAACCGGTTGTCCAATTCATTTGAATATTTCAGGGCAGATATATATTGACTTGATTAACAATTTAACTCCTTGTCAGATTTCCTCTAAATGATTTGGTTTCAGAGTTGTAAGCAAAAAACTACATTTTACCCCTGTTCTATTTTTAGCCGTGGTGGCCATCTTGGTTGGATGGCCAGGTCATCGGACACATTTTTCAAACAAGGTACCTCAAAGATGATTGTGGCCAAGTTTGAAATAATTTGGCCCAGTAGTTTCAGAGGAGAAGATTTTTGTAAAAGATAACTAAGATTTACGAAAAATGGTTAAAAATTGACTATAAAGGGCAATAACTCCTAAAGGGGTCAACTGACCATTTCGGTCATGTTGACTTATTTGTAAATCTTACTTTGATGAACATTATTGCTGTTTACAGTTTATCTCTATCTATAATAATATTCAAGATAATAACCAAAAACGGCAAAATTTCCTCAAAATTACCAATTCAGGGGCAGTAATCCAACAACAGGTTGACCGATTCATCTGAAAATTTCAGGGCAGATAGATCTTGACCTGATAAACATTTTTACTCCAGTCAGATTTCCTCTAAATGTTTTGGTTTTTGAGTTATAAGCCAAAAACTGCATTTTACCCCTATGTTCTATTTTTAGCCGTGGCGGCCATCTTGGTTGGTTGACCGGGTCACGCCACACATTTTTTAAACTAGATACCCCAAAGATGATTGTGGCCAACTTTGGATTAATTTGGCCCATTAGTTTCAGAGGAGAAGAGTTTTGTAAAAGATAACTTAGATTTATGAAAAATGGTTAAAAATTGACTATAAAGGGCAATAACTCCTTAAGGGGTCAACTGACCATTTCGGTCATGTTGACTTATTTGTAAATCTAACTTTGCTGAACATTATTGCTGTTTACAGTTTATCTCTATCTATAATAATATTCAAGATAATAACCAAAAACGGCAAAATTTCCTCAAAATTACCAATTCAGGGGCAGCAACCCAACAACAGGTTGACCGATTCATCTGAAAATTTCAGGGCAGATAGATCTTGACCTGATAAACATTTTTACCCCCATCAGATTTCCTCTAAATGCTTTGGTTTTTGAGTTATAAGCCAAAAACTGCATTTTACCCCTATGTTCTATTTTTAGCCGTGGCGGCCATCTTGGTTGGTTGACCGGGTCACGCCACACATTTTTTAAACTAGATACCCCAATGATGATTGTGGCCAAGTTTGGTTCAATTTGGCCCAGTAGTTTCAGAGGAGAAGATTTTTGTAAAAGTTAACGACGACGGACGACGACGACGGACGCCGGACGCAAAGTGATGGGAATAGCTCACTTGGCCCTTCGGGCCAGGTGAGCTAAAAATGGTTAAAAATTGACTATAAAGGGCAATAACTCCTAAAGTGGTCAACTGACCATTTTGGTCATGTTGACTTATTAGTAGATCTTACTTTGCTGAACATTATTGCTGTTTACAGTTTATCTCTATCTATAATAATATTCAAGATAATAACCAAAAACAGCAAAATTTCCTTCAAATTACCATTTCAGGGGCAGCAACCCAACAATGGAATGTCCGATTCATCTGAAAATTTCAGGGCAGATAAATTTCGACCTGATGAACAATTTTACAGCATGTCAGATTTGCTCTAAATGCTTTGGTTTTTGAGTTATAAGCCAAAAACTGCATTTTACCCCTAGGTTCTATTTTTAGCCATGGCAGCCATCTTGGTTGGTTGGGCGGGGCACCGGACACATATTTAAACTAGATACCCCAATGATGATTATGGCCAAGTTTGGTTAAATTTGGCCCAGTAGTTTCAGAGGAGAAGATATTTCTAAAAGATTACTAAGATTTACGAAAAATGGTTAAAAATTGATTATAAAGGGCAATAACTCCTAAAGTGGTCATCTGACCATTTTGGTCATGTTGACTTATTTGTAGATCTTACTTTGCTGAACATTATTGCTGTTTACAGTTTATCTCTATCTATAATAATATTCAAGATAATAACCAAAAACAGCAAAATTTCCTTCAAATTACCATTTCAAGGGCAGCAACCCAACAACGAAATGTCCGATTCATCTGAAAATTTCAGGGCAGATAGATCTTGACCTGATGAACAATATTACCCCTGTCAGATTTGCTCTAAATGCTTTGGTTTTTGAGTTATAAGCCAAAAACTGCATTTTACCCCTATGTTCTATTTTTAGCCATGGCGGCCATCTTGGTTGGTTGGGCAGGGCACCGGACACATTTTTTAAACTAGATACCCCAATGATGATTGTGGCCAAGTTTGGTTAAATTTGGCCCAGTAGTTTCAGAGAAGAAGATTTTTGTAAAAGTTAACGCAGGACGACGACGACGGACAATGACGAAGCCGGACGCCGGACGCCAAGTGATGAGAAAAGCTCACTTGGCCTTTCGGCCAGGTGAGCTAATAAAAGGAGAGCATAAAAATTAAAATATTGAAATGTGAGAGTCTGTTTGTTCCCATCTAGCCCAAATAATCAAAATCCATTTGTCACTGGAAACTCTTAAATTTTTTTTACCAAGTACTAATATTCTTATTTTGTAGAGCAATCTGTGAAAGTTCAGTGGAATTATGACTTTTTGGTCAAATTAGCAAATATCTTACTTTGGCAATATTCTGGGGAAGACCTCTGGCATGATTTATTTTCATCTTGAAATGAAGCTCCTGACCAATCTGCAAAATAAAAGTAATATATTAGTTATGTTTATTCTGTACAAAGTGTCTGACCATCTCAATCAATTCAATACAAACTTTAACAAACATGATTGATTACTTACTAATTCATGATAATTGATTACTTACAAATTCATGATAATTGATAACTTACTAATTTATAACTTACTTTTTTTGTAATTTATTTTTATTTCATCTGAAAATACACCAAGTATATATTGTGATACATAATTATATAATTAATTCATAATACATATAATGATATCAAATTTTTCAATAACAGTCTAAAATTAAAAAGTTAGTTATGCTAATTGTTCTAAATTTTCTACTGGATCATACACATCCTTTATCACTCTGGATTAGAATACCTGAATATGCTGATAAGGTTAATGATTACATCAGCCTTTTCCTATAGCCACATGCATCACTGCCTATACAGTGATGTAAAACATGAGAGGTACCAGGAGAGGCCACCAGAGATCATTAACAGATAACATGTTAGACAACATGTTGGACAGAGTCACATAATAAATGTCAACCTAAGTCAAGGGGAGATAATTCAAATACAATCAAACAAAAACTAGTATATCAATATATATATATATATATAACAATAGCAATAAACATAGATAGTACTTTTAAGATGCACACAAATCACTGTCCAGTTGTGATGTGCATCAACATATTATTTTAATTCTACATGAACTAATAAAAAGCCTTAAGTAAGTACATAAATAGAAAGATCTCTCCTCACATGTGAACTAAGTTTTTAATTAATTCCCATTTACTATCAAATTTCTCTCTTGCTCTAGGGGATCTGTAAAAGGAGGTAGATATTTTTTCTACTTGGTAGGAATTTTTAATCATAGCTATGACACCTTTAAGAGTCGGTAATGAAGTATTAAAGCGACATGTATAAATATAATATTTAACCAGAATAGTGAATAAGTTTAGGGAAATATCCCAAGACTCTGACCCAAGAACAATATTTTCCACATTAAGAATTAAAGTTAAATTATTTTCAACTAGAAAAAGTGCTGCAATTTCTAACCACAAATTTCTACCTAGCATACATTCCCAGAAAAGGTGACTTATAGTTTCTTTAGTTTCATTACAGAAACTACATAAGTTAGTTTCTTTTAACCCGTATTTCTGCAATAATGCATTTGTAGCGAGAGTTCTATGTAAAATCTTAAACTGGAACATACTAAATTTGTTGTTTTTAGTGCAACAAAAGGGTAAACTATAAATGAAATCCCAATTTTCTATATGTGTGCCTAGTTCCTTACACATTTTGTCTTCTTGTTTTGTAGGACGTTCTGTGTACATTGACAAGAATTTTTTATAAAAGAACTGACATGACTTTTTATTGTTTTTTATAAATTCAAATTTATCGTTAGATATGTGAGTAATTTTCTCTGAAGTAGTGATTAAATTTTTCCAGTCTTTTGGTATCATATGCAGCAAAGAATGGTATTCCAAGAAATTAATATTAAGATTATATTTTTCGCAGAATTCTTTTAAAGTAAAAAAATTACTGTTTTCATCAAGTAAATCACCTATAAAGAAAACTCCTGATTCAACCTACCTCTGGTAAAAGACAGTTTTATTATTAATTTTCAAACTCTTGTTTAGCCATATGGATTGTTTCATGATCCCTTCAGCAGTGCCATTAGTGACAGTGTTTAGGATATTCCAGTTTAGTAAAATATCTTTCCAGAAATTATTAAAATTTGAAGAAATCTTTTGGATACCATCAGGGGTCATCAACCATATTTTGTCTGCTCCTAATCTGTTGTATTGATCTATTAACAATGTTTTCCATGGGGATATATTCAAGGGGTCTAAAAGTTTATTTATCCATGTCATCTTTAATGCATAACAAAAGGATCTTATATCTGGCATTTTCAACCCCCCATTTTCAAATAACCCTATCATAACTTTTCTTTTAATCTTGTCTGGTTTTCCTGACCACAAGAAACTAAAAAAAATATTTTGAATTTCTTTTATTTTATCATCTGGAGGATTTGGCAAAACTGTCAATGATTGAATTAGAATAGGTAGAGCTAGTGATTTAATGACAGTGATCTTTCCCATATATGTTAAATCTCTATAAACCCAGGAATTAAGCAGGCTCTGTATTTTTTTTATTTTTTCTTCAAAATTTACAAGCGTTTTATTTTCGCTGAACAGATCAAATTTTATTCCTAAAAGTTTAAATTTTCCTGAATGATTCCAGTTCAAATTTCTTGTAGCTGTTAGTTTATCCCTTGAGTGAATCTTTGACCCAATCCATATGGCTTCCGTTTTATCAAAATTAGCCCTAAGTCCCGCACTGCTGCTCATGCAATTTTTGTATCAACATTTAAGGCTTAAATTAAAATATTGTTTGTTTGCAGTTTACCGACCGACCCTTGAAAATCCTACCGACTGTGAAAATTTTATTGCTTTAAATTTGAAGAATTTTTTTTTAATACTTCTATTGATGCGATTCGGAACTTTGGGTCCTTTCCGGAAATGATTTAAAGTCTGGGTCAATGACGCATTTCAAGTTCGGTTTTTCTTAGCTTCCCGTCAAGCGTTCATGTGACCATTTAATGATAAAGCACATGGAAATTGTTTACAGGAATCCATGAAGTCACGGATGAGTACTTTACGCTGTCGTCTCGTGTCAATTTTAAGACAAATAACAAACAAAAAAGTTTATTAGTAAACTGTTTATACAGATTTAGGCACATGTAATGATGTGTGATGATATCATTGACGATGATGCAGCGAATATTCATAACTGACACGATAACCATTCTGTCTCAAACAAATCGGGTACAGAATCTGTGGAGCCTGACTTTATGGAACCAATTTCAGTGGTTAAATAATTCGACAGCAGCTTGAAGTATGGCATATTTTCTACAAATTGTTGTGAAGACGACAAAGATGAAACCACTCCTCCGTGACTTAAATCTTCATGGATATCTGTAAACACGCCTGTACGGAGAAATGGGCTCATTTGAAATGTTAATGGATATAGATCATGCCAAATCAATAAGAAGCAACCCTAACTACACAAAGATGTAGAGACAATGAATGGTTAGCTTGAAAAATAAATATACTCTCTCTATATTAAATCTATCTTCGATTGCAATGAGTATGCTCCTTTAGGCTAAGGGGGGCTGCCCCACTCATTGCAATTATTCTCTTTCTTACAATATTTTAAAAATATACCCAAACTGTGTGGCCTGTGTGAATTCAATTAAAACATGTCCTTAGGAGCTATGCTGCCAATTTTTTTTATGCATTAAAAACATTTCAGTACAGACCATTTACTTTTAATGGGGTGCTATGGATTTCACCCCAAACTTAAGATTTCTTTGGTTTTCATTAAAGCCTGGCAAAAATATAACCTTATCACATATAATTAAATATTGTTAGAAATATGAACAGTCGAATGTCTTAATACTTTTTTTTCAAGTTGCCCAGGCTTTTCAATTGAGGAAGATTCAATGGTTATTTTTTTTAATTAAAAATACACTCTTTAATACATTGTCTTATAAATCTTTAATATCTACATTTTTCTGATGAAAATACTCTACTCATGAAAACATTCTAGTCAAGAAGCATACATGTCTGAATATATTTCTTTAAAACAGTTCTAGTCATAATGACATTCCTTGTTTATAAGTGTTCCAGTATTTAATAATTATACCATATTTTATGTCATAAATTGGACAATGACACTATGTTAAAGTTTCAGTTTTGGTTAAAAAGTTTTTTATTTGAAAATGCCTGTTCATTTGATGTTGGTTTTCAGCATGTCCAGTGTTTGTTGTTTTAAAATGTTTTTTTTTCTTCACAAGAAACTTGGTTTAGTGTAACTGCTTGTTTAAACTGTATTTTGGCTGATAAAATAAAATATTTTTCCTACCTACCGACCCTTCAGTCTGAAGGTACAGTCGGAAAACTGCAAACAAACATATTTTTAAGGTTGGCCTAATTCATGATAATTGATTACTTACTAATTAATGATAATTGATTATTAACTTATTCATGGTAATTAATTACTTACTAAATCATGATTATTGATTACTTACTATTTCATGATAGTTGATTTCTTATTATTTATAATAATAAATAACTTACCATTTCATGACAATTGATAACTTACTCATTCATTATAATTGATGACTTACTTATTCATGATAATTTATTACTTTCTTATTCATGATTATTGATTACATACCAATTCAAGACAAGAGTGCACACGCTGAAATGTCTCGCCTTTATACTAATCATTGATATTATGTTGATAGTCCTAAGTATAAAGTTAAGCTTTATAACAACTGTCACATAAACTTAACATTAACCAAGATAACTAAACAAAGACCAATGAACCTTGAAAATGAGGTCAAGGTCAGATGAACCATGCCAGACAGACATGTACAGCTAACAATGCTTCTATACAACATATATAGTTGACCTATTACTTATAGTTTAAGAAAAATAGACCAAAACACAAAAACTTAACACTGTGCAATGAACCGTGAAAATGAGGCCACGGTCAAATAAAACCTGCGCGACTGACATAAAGATCATAAAATATTTCCATACACCAAATATAGTTGACCTATAGCATATAGTATTAGATAAAAAGACCAAAACTCAAAAACTTAATATTGACCACTGAACCATGAAAATGAGGTCAAGGTCACATGACATCTGCCCGCTAGACATGTACACCTTACAATCATTCCATACAACAAATATAGTAGACCTATTGCATATAGTATGAGAAAAACAGACCAAAACACAAAAATTTAACTATAACCACTGAACCATGAAAATGAGGTCAAGGTCAGATGACACCTGCCAGTTGGACATGTACACCTTACAGTCCTTCCATACACCGAATATACTAGTCCTATTGCTTATAGTATCTGAGATATGGACTTAACCACCAAAACTTAACCTTGTTCACTGATCCATGAAATGAGGTCGAGGTCAAGTGAAAACTGTCTGACAGACATGAGGACCTTGCAAGGTATGCACATATGAAATATAGTTATCCTATTACTTATAATAAGAGAGAATTCAACATTACAAAAAATTTGAACTTTTTTTCCAAGTGGTCACTGAACCATGAAAATGAGGTCAAGGACATTGGACATGTGACTGACTGAAACTTCGTAACATGAGGCATCCATATACAAAGTATGAAGCATCCAGGTCTTCCACCTTCTTAAATATAAAGCTTTTAAAAAGTTAGCTAACACCGCCGCCGTAGCCGCCGCCGCCGGATCACTATCCCTATGTCGAGCTTTCTGCAACAAAAGTTGCAGGCTCGACAATAATTGATTACTTACAAATTCATGATAATTGATTACTTACTAATTCATGATAATTTATAACTTACTTATTCATGATAATGTATAACTTACTGATTCATGATTTTTGATTACTTCTAATTCATGATAATTGATTACTTAATCATTCATGATAATTGATTACTTACTAATTAATGATAATTGATTACTTACTAATTGATGATAATTGATTACTTACTAATTAATGATAATTGATTACTTACTAATTAATGATAATTGATTACTTACTAATTAATGATAATTGATTATTAACTTATTTATGATAATTGGTCACTTACTTATTCATGGTAATTGATTACTTACTAAATCATGATTATTGATTACTTATTATTTCATGATAGTTGATTTCTTATTATTCATAATAATAAATAACTTACCATTTCATGACAATTGATAACTTACTCATTCATTATAATTGATTACTTACTTATTCATGATAATTTATTACTTTCTTATTCATGATTATTGATTACATACCAATTCAAGATAATTGATTACTTACTAATTCATTATTATTGATTATTTACCCATTCTTGATTATTGATTACTTACAAATTCATGATTTTTGATTACTTACTAATTTATGATAATTGATTACTTACTAATTCATGATAATTGATTACTAACTTATTCATGATAATTGGTCACTTACTTATTCATGGTAATTGATTACTTACTAATTCATGATAATTGATTACTAATGTATTCATGATAATTGGTCACTTACTTATTCATGATAATTTATTACTTACTAATTCATGATTATTGATTACTTACTAATTCATGATTTTTGATTACTTACCAATTCATGATTATTGATAACTTACCTACTAATTCATGATAATTGATTACTTACTAATTCATCAGGACTATCTACAAAATCATCCTCTGGTAATGGTCCTCCTTTATTAGAACAAGGTTCTATAGCACATTCTATATGTCCTGTAAAATTCATCAGATATCTTATTAGTTATCTCTGACATAAAATATGTTTTCTCCATTATCCTACAGAAGAATAAACATTTTAAAAACTTGGTTCTCTGAATAGACTTTAGAAGGGTGTCATCCTAAATAAAAGTAATCACAGCTGTGTCGCTGGAATGGGTAACTTTTTTGTCAAATACATAAATAAGGTGCTGTTTCACAGAGGTCATATACCAATACAGTGCTTTTAACAGAGGTTATATAACCAAAGGATAAACATTTATAGTGTTTGGTCATAAATATTCATCTGCTTTAAAGATGACGGTAAAAACTGTTATATATTTATCTAATAATATTCATGATCTGATGTAGTTAACATCTAAATAGGAAGTCATAATAGTTTTTAAATGTAAGAACCTATTTTTGCATACATCAATATTTGAATGGAGGGTGTGTGTTTATACCCTAGAAAGGCAATCTGTATTTTGAGACCCTCCCAGTTTAAATTCTGAAAAGATATAACCTGAAAATATTTTGCCAAAACGAGTATACAAAGTTTATAAAAATTTGTAAGGGTTCCGCAGAACCCAGTGTCTCGTATACTCTTGCTATTGTCTATGTTTTCAATATCATAGGGAAATGCACAAAATAGATTAACAGTTAATGAAAAAGAACGTTTGAAATATATGAAAAAAGTTATGCTGGTAAAAAATGAATACAGTATGCAATCAAATCTATAGATTTATAAAAGAGTTGAAATGTAAATTTTTTGAATGAACAAAAGAAGATCATTTTAACAAATGAGAAAGAAGATCAGTTTTACAAGTTCCTCTACATACTATTTCTTTTTTATTGTAAGAAGTTTCTGTCCTAGTTTGGTAAAAATCCAGGATGGTTTATGAATCTAATGCATGTTTTAAACAATTTAACTGCAGAATGTATGTACAGTTAACTGAAAAGAAAACTAATAACATTGAGAATGGAAATGGGGAATGTGTCAAAGAGAAAACAACCCGACCATAGAAAAAACAACAGCAGAAGGTCACCAACAAGTCTATTTATAACGAAGTTATATACAGAAAAACAGGAAATACATTTTTTTCTTAATTTCCTTCTAGAAACTAGCTTTTTATCATAAACAAGTATCAGTCCAAGTCTGGAACAAATCCTGGATATTTTAAGTTGTCAAATTCTTTTTTAAACTTTAACCACAGAGCCAATGTAATGTTGTTGCAGAAAAAACTAAGTCCATTTATAAGTAAAATACAGATGATAAGCAGGATTTTTTGTACAAAATTTACTTCTGGATAGTATCTTATGATCATAAACAAGCTTCTGTCTGAGTTTGTTAGAAATCAGGATATTTTAAATAAGTTATCACAATTTTAAAACTTTAACTACAGTAAATGAAATGTTAACTGGCAGAAAAATTACGTCCATTTTAAAGTAAAATACAGATAAACAGTATTTTGTTTTTACAACATTTACTTCTAGATACTACCCTTACAAGTCCTTCACAGATGGAAACATCAGCGACTTGAGCATATTTACCTAGTTCTACACCCTTATAGTTTGTGATGGTAAGAGTCTCCTCAGAGTCTAGCTTATGAGCTACTGACATGAGATGTAGGTGGACTGTACCCAGCAACAATTCTGTGTCAGCTGGTTCCCAGAATGGATCCTTCTCCTGTCATAATTAATTGTGAGGAAAGAATTAAGTTGATGCACAACAATGTTAAGACACAACTTTATTTTCAAAAGAAATGGCTCCCATTCCATTCCATCCCAATCTGAATCAAACCTTAGGCAATGGGGACTACTTTAATTTGTTTGTTTTTAAATGACATAAAAATTAACAAAAATGAAGGCTCTTTTCCTCTTTTAAAGGTTGAACCAGACTTTCCAATACAAAGTTTATGGATTGTACCAGTTATTGTTAAACAACTTATATAACTGGATACTTTATTTCATGTTTAGCCCTTTCTAGCGCAGTTCGCAGCAAATTTATATCAGGATTCTAAAATTTACTTGATGTAGTTAAGTAAGGAAAAATTCAAGTTTTACATATTCATGACCATTTATATTCGCAATATTTTCTAATTGCTAAAGTCATGCAACTTAGTTGGTTTGTTACTCAACTGAAGTAATTTAAATCCTAATCCTAATCTCACATCTTCACTAATAACTCACCTGTGGTAAGTCCCAGTCATCATCTCCCTCAATATAGTTCTGGTACATTTCTTGCATCAGGAACTTTCTGTTGATGAACTTACTTCTATCCCACATCCATTCATTTCCTGTCTGTGGGTTCAACATTTTCACCATAACCTAATGAACAGAAATCTATGATATATCCAAACTTAACTTATCAATACCCTGTATCACATGACTAAACCTATATCACATGACTAAACCTGTATTACACGACTAAACCTATATCACATAACTAAACCTATATCACATGACTAAACCTGTATCACATGACTAAACCTATATCACACGACTAAACCTGTCTCACATAACTAAACCTGTATCACATGACTAAACCAATATCACAAGACTTAATCAGTATCACATGACTAAACCTGTATCACATAACTAAATCTGTATCACATAACTAAACCTATATCACATGACTTAATCAGTATCACTTGACTAAATCTGTATCCCATAACTAAACCTGTATCACATAACTAAACTTGTATCACATGACTAAACCTATATCACATGACTAAACCTGTATCACACGACTAAACCTGTCTCACATAACTAAACCTGTATCACATGACTAAACCAATATCACAAGACTTAATCAGTATCACATGACTAAACCTGTATCACATAACTAAATCTGTATCACATAACTAAACCTATATCACATGACTTAATCAGTATCACTTGACTAAATCTGTATCCCATAACTAAACCTGTATCACATAACTAAACTTGTATCACATGACTAAACCTGTATCACATGATTAAACCTGTATATTGTGACTAAACCTGTATCACTTGACTTTACCTGTATCACATGGTTAAACCTGAATCACATAACTAAACCTGTATCACATGACTAAACCTGTATCTCATAACTAAACCTGTATCTCATAACTAAACCTGTATCACATGACTACACCTGTATACCATGACTAAACCTGTATCACATGACTAAACCTGTATACCATGACTAAACTTGTATCTCATAACTAAACCTGTATCACATGACTAAACCTGTATCTCATAACTAAACCTGTATCACATGACTAAACCCTATATCGCATAACTAAACCTGTATCACATGACTAAACCTATATCACATGACTAAATCTGTATCATATGACTAAACCTGTATCACATGATTAAACCTGTATCACATGACTAAACCTGTATCACTTGACTAAACCTATATCACATGACTAAACCTGTATCACATAACTAAACCTGTATCACATAACTAAACCTATATCACATGACTTAATCAGTATTACTTGACTAAATCTGTATCACATAACTAAACCTGTATCACATAACTAAACCTATATCAGATGATTAAACCTGTATATTGCGACTAAACCCATATCACTTGACTTTACCTGTATCACATGATTAAACCTGAATCACATAACTAAACCTGTATCACATGACTAAACCTGTATCTCATAACTAAACCTGTATCTCATAACTAAACCTGTATCACATGACTACACCTGTATTCCATGACTTAACCTGTATCTCATAACTTAACCTGTATCACATGACTAAACCTGTATACCATGACTAAACCTGTATCTCATAACTAAACCTGTATCACATGACTTAACCTGTATCACATGACTAAACCTATATCTCATAACTAAACCTGTATCACATGACTAAACCCTATATCGCATAACTAAACCTGTATCACATGACTAAACCTATATCACATGACTAAATCTGTATCATATGACTAAACCTGTATCACATGACTAAACCTGTATCACATGATTAAACCTGTATCACATAACTAAACCTATATTGCATGACTTAACCTGTATCACATAACTAAACCTATATCACATGACTAAACCTGTATCACATGACTAAACCTGTATCACATGACTAAACCTGTATCACAAGACTAAACCTGTATGATATGACTTAATCTGCATCTCATGACTTAACCTATATCACATGACTTAATCTGTATCACATGACAGACTGACAGGCTTAACTTAACTGTATTTGGTTTTCAAATACAAGCAACAATATTCTAGCGAGAGACTGTCAGAACATTGAATTTAATGCAAAGACATACTGTTGGTAAAAAAATGAATGTTGTCAAATAATTTCTTATAATTTTAAGTCCAATTATTGTAAATTTAAAACAGTCAAATTCTTTAAAGGTTTGTGATTTTTAAAGATACATAAAAATGTTTTTTAAGGATTTTTTGCTGGAATTAGATACTAATTTTTTTTTCTTGGAAAATTAGAAAAATAGATGTGTTATCTGAGAGTCAGTGCAAGAATTGTTTACTAATTTAATAACAATCAATTATTCATTCAGGCCGACAATATTTACTTGACATTTCAGATTTATTTATATGTTACTACAATGCCTTTTAACAATTATGGAGATTCCTAATGAGAACTTATGCAAAAACACACCTTAATATATGCCAGATAGTGTTTTCAACCATTGTTTAGGGTAAAATGGACATATTCAATATAACTTAAGAATAAAATGTAAAAGGGGGATGAAAGATACAAGAGGGTCAGTCAAACTCATAATTCGAAAATAAACTGACAACGCCATGGCTAAAAATGAAAAAAGACAAACAGATAAACAATAGTACGCATGACATAACATAGAAAACTAAAGAATAAGCAACACGAACCCCACAAAAAACTAGGAGTGATCTCAGGTGCTCTGGAAGGGTAAGCAGATCTTGCTCCACATATGGCACCCGTCGTGTTGCTTAAGTGATAACAAATCTGGTAAATAGTCTTAATTCAGTAGGTCACATTCATGAAAGGGAAGGGGATTGAAGTTACGATTATAGGAACATATCCGATATCATTTGTAAAACGGTTATTCCATAACGGTCAACCAACTCGTGATGGCGTCCGTAAAATTTACAAAGAGATGATTTCAACTTCACCATTTGGAACTCTTGGTTTAATAGCTTCCTTGTGAGCAGAAACCCTCTATCAAGAAAATCATGATAGGAAATGCAAGCACGAGAATATTGTATCAATTGGGAGATATATACCCTGTATGCAGGTGCTACTGGAATGTTGCTACTTAGAAATGGAAAGTTCACAATTGGAAAGCTGAAATCATCTCTTTTGTCATAAAGTTTTGTTTTCAACCGACCCTCATTGTCAATTTCTAGATGTAAGTCAAGATATGAGGCCAACTTAACTGTATCTGTAGTATCCTTTATCTCTAGTTCGATGGGATAGATGAGTTCAACATAGTCACCAAATTTTGAATTATTTAGTGAAAGAACATCATCTATATAGCGGAAAGTAGAGTTAAAGGATATTGCTAACTTCTTGTAACTGTGAATACAAGCAAGACTTTGACGGATAATGCATGTACCCTGGCTGTTTCAATGGTGTAAATATAAGAAATTTAACAAGACGAAAATGTTGGGGCCTTAAGCCAACTGAAACTACTTTTCCTTTGTATATATATACACACAGAATTCTTTTTTGTTACTTTCTAGAGGTGTGCCTGAGACTTAGGTTTTATATATACTCCTATATATATATACGAATATATGAAAACTGTTGTTTCTTATTTGTGTTTGTAACTATGTATACTTGTTGTTTATTATATTTGTAAAAAAATATTATAACGATATTATATTATGCTCCTTGTGAGCCCATTTGATGGAAATAAAGCATCTTCTTATCTTATATAAAATATTTACCTCTGTTTTGCCATCTTTCAGTCCCCTTGCCTGTGGTGAGATTAGAGCCAGTTCAAACTGTACTTTCTTTTTGAGCTCATCAGACATGGCATTAGCTTCATTAACCATGGGTAATAACTGAACAACCTCTTCTTGTAAAACAACATCCTCTATAAATATACAAATTCTTTTACCAATAAGAAAGTATTATGTCATATAGTCCAAATACCATTGTCAATTCTTGTCGACTCTTCAACAAGACTAAAACCCTTTTCCCAATAGATTTTATTGTCTTTCTGTCAATATGTATAATTATTATCTGTGTTTAGATTAAAGTGCAACTTATTAAGTATTATCTATATATATTCAAAGCATTTAATATCCAAAACAACACATTTATTAAATAAAAGCTCATGATTGATTAATTGTTGTTTGCTTTACGCTGCATTAGCACACAAAGGCTATATTGCGGCGACAAAATCTTATGAAAATTGTGAATCTAATAAAAAGTGCAATGTGCAAATTTAAAATTCAAATAAAATCTTTTCATTATCTTTAACTTTCCTTAATGTACCTTCATGATAACATATTATATCAAATCATAAAGAACAAGAAGTAATTGTAACAGGATGCTGTTACGAAGTCTCCCAAACAAAGCTCCCATATTAATTTGACTTGTTTAATTGTCCCATACAAGAATATATATGGTTTAGGGGTGGGGATCTTGACCGTTTACAAGTTTTCAAACAAGAGGGGGTGGGGTGACCCCCTAGGGACTTCCCTTTTATTTCATTTCATTTATTTTATTGTCCCCTACAAGAATATATATGGTTTAGGGGTGGGGATCTGGACCATTTACAAGATAATAGAACATTCTCAAATTGAGCGGGGTAGGGGTAACCCCCATGGACTCTCCCTATATTTCAGTTGTTGTGTTTAATTGTTCCATACAAGAATATACATGGTTGAGGGGTGGGGATATGGACCGTTTACAAGTTTTCAAACACGATGGGGTGGGGTGACCCCCAGGGACTTCCCTTTAATTTCATTCGATTTGTTTTATTGTCCCCTACAAGAATATATATGGTTTAGGGGTGGGGATCTGGACCGTTTACAAGATAATAGCACATTCTCAAATTGAACGGGGTGGGGGCGACCCCCAGGGACTTCTCCTTTAATTCATTAAATTTGTTTTATCGTCCCATTCAAGAATATACATGGTTTAGGGGTGGGGATTTAGACCCTTTACAAGATAATAGCATATTCTCAAATTTAAAGGGGTGGGGATGACCCCCTAGAGATTCCCCCTTTATTTCACGTGATTTGTTTTATTGTCACTTGATCATTTCTGAAGACTGTGTGTGTTTATCACTTAAAGTTTTAAAGTTATATTCATTTGAAAATTTTCTAAAATAAAATCCCATAGGGTTCTATAGTAAACCCCTCCCTTCTTTTAGCCCCCCAAAATACCCCTTAATAGACCCCAATGCACAAACGAACGATTGATGGCTCACCTAGACATGTTAGTCTAACATTTTATGAAATCCTAAGTAAATCTGACAAGTGGTTTTGGAGAAACGCTGCGGACAAGTTCATTTTTTAAAGTGGCGGAAAAAGAAAAAGAAAAAGAAGAATAACTAGATTTGCTATTGCAAGCAATAGCGGACGATGGCACCCCGTACTGCACATTGTCACAGTAGCATCAACAATTATGAGTGTACAAAAGTCAAATGGCATATCTATTATACATGTGGGAATCAGCATGTCTAAACAACCCCCCCCCCCCCCCCCCCACCCTTTTTTTTCCTCTTCCGTAGAATACGTTTCAGTTCTATACATAGTTTGGGAATCCTTTTTAAATGTAAAATTAGACACGCGCGCAAGTAGGAAGGTGGTGTCACGTGATACTCAAGTATATTATCGTGGACTTAGCATATTAATATTCTTTTTAGAGGGGACGTAGGACAGACAACATGTGTATATATTGACGGAGCGGCGTATTAACTGTTCAATTTATTCTTCAATAGCTCGCGTATCATACAATACATGTAACGTATCGTGTACAATTTAATTACATGTTTATCGATTGATTTCAGCTAATGTGTATATTTTAGCAGGTGTGTCATTCACGGATATGTACTTTAACGCAAGTGCAGAAATGTCAGTAATTTGTACTCTGAGTGTTTCTCGTTCTCTCGGTGGCGATTTTCTCTTTAAAGCACATTAAATAAAATACATATTTTTATTCTAGAATATTCTAGTACATGTTAGCAGTACAGCAATTGCATGTGACCATTTGCACACACTCCTAATTACGATTTCCGTGGAATTGTTGTTATATTTTTCAAGAAAATGCAGCTAAAACGCATTTTCCCATAGGGTCAATGTTAAACTTTTGTCTAGTTTCCATGGCAATGGCAGCCATTTTGAAAATTCCAAGTACTGTTGGTACCTCGGGGCACCACTGCCAACATTTACATAAACTTTCAAGACTTTGCCTCTTATAACGAAAGATTTAAAATTTGGATTTTTTTTTACATTTTTTTTGTTTCCATGGTAACGGCGGCCATTTTTTACCATTCCAATGTCTCTTGCACAACTTCACATGGCGGTTCATATTATGGTATAGTTCCATCAACATGGGTCTGACCAATTACGAGAAATAGCGTGGACAAAATGTGTGGAAGAATAAAAATAAAAAGAAAAAAAAGAAACGTAGAATAACAAGATGTCACCCCAACTCCGTTGAGGGTGCCATAACTAGATTTGTAATTGCTAGCAATAACGGATGGCACCTTCGTCCCCAAATTGCCAGGCGAGCGGCAGCCATTTTGAAAATTCAAAAGTCAAAGAGTGCATCTACTCATGCAAGTTATCATTTTTGTAAAATTTCATTAAGTTTGGTGCGTGTTGAAATTTTGGATAATTTTGCTGTTTCCATGGTTACGGCGGCCATTTTGGAAATTCCAACTGCAAAATGCAACTCCGCACATGTCAGCCACTATTTCTGTAAAGTTTCATCCAGTTTGCAGCACTTTATTTTTTTTGGAAATTTTGAACATTTGTTCTGCAACCATGGTTACAGTAGATAATTCCAAAATTCTAAAAGCAGACATCTCATTGCCACAGGTCATGTTATATATCAATACAGTTTCATTTACTTTGCTGCACTATTCTCTGAGAAAATGCTGATTTTATGCATTTTTCCATAGGGTCAATGCAAAACTTGGCCCCAGTTTCCATGACAACGGCGGCCATTTTGAACTATCCAAATATTGTCTTGACATCTTGGCATACTGGAGAATATTTTCATAAAGTTTGATCCAGTTGGATCTTATAACGAAAGAGTTAGAATTTTTGATATTTTAGCTGTTTCCATGGTAACGGCAGCCATTTTGAAAATTCCAAAGTCAAACTGGAAATCAGGACATGCCAGTTAACATTCCTGTGGAGTTTCTTCCAGTTTGGACCACTTTGATTTTTTTCGCATTTGTGCTGTTTCCATGGAAACGGCAGCCATCTTGAACCATTCCATGCTTACTGCAACTCTGCACATGGGGGTCCTTACTATAGTAGAGTTCCATCAACATTGGTCCATTGGATTTCGTGAAATCACCTGGACAAAATGTGTTGCAAGAAGAAAAATAATAATAAGAAAAAAAAGAAACGTAGAATAACAATATGTCACCCCAACTCCGTTGAGGGTGCCATAATAAAAATAATAAGAACTGAGCAAAAACAATAAGTCTCCAAACTTTGTTTGGGAGACTTAATAACAAATAAGAAGAGTTCTTAATTATTACAGAAATTAATTTGAATGAGATAAAAACTTTTCATAGAGCATTTAAAGTGTGTTCAAAATATTGAGCTTAAATTTCCAAAACTATGTGCAGAAACACTACTGTGTGCCAGCCACACCATTTTGTAGGCAAAAAAACTCACACTTTATAAACTAAATTTTGATGAGAAAGTCTGATATCTCAAATTACAACTGATGTTAGTAAATTTCAGTGTTTAGTTTTTTATGTTGTGTTATGTGTACTGTTGTTTTTCTGTTTGTATTTCTTGTTTAGTTTTGTCGTTGAGTTTGAATGTCTCTCTGGTACTGTTGTTTTTCTGATTGTATTTCTTGTTTAGCCTTGTCGTTGTGTGTTATGTGTACTGTTGTTTTTCTGTTTGTATTTCTTGTTTAGCCTTGTCGTTGAGTTTGAATGTCTCTCTGGTACTGTTGTTTTTCTGTTTGTATTTCTTGTTTAGCCTTGTCGTTGAGTTTGAATGTCTCTCTGGTACTGTTGTTTTTCTGTTTGTATTTCTTGTTTAGCCTTGTCGTTGAGTTTGAATGTCTCTCTGGTACTGTTGTTTTTCTGATTGTATTTCTTGTTTAGCCTTGTCGTTGTGTGTTATGTGTACTGTTGTTTTTCTGTTTGTATTTCTTGTTTAGCCTTGTCGTTGAGTTTGAATGTCTCTCTGGTACTGTTGTTTTTCTGTTTGTATTTCTTGTTTAGCCTTGTCGTTGAGTTTGAATGTCTCTCTGGTACTGTTGTTTTTCTGTTTGTATTTCTTGTTTAGCCTTGTCGTTGTGTGTTATGTGTACTGTTGTTTTTCTGTTTGTATTTCTTGTTTAGCCTTGTCGTTGTGTGTTATGTGTACTGTTGTTTTTCTGTTTGTATTTCTTGTTTAGCTTTGTCGTTGAGTTTGAATGTCTCTCTGGTACTGTTGTTATTCTGTTTGTATTTCTTGTTTAGCCTTGTCGTTGTGTGTTATATATACTGTTGTTTTTCTGTTTGTATTTCTTGTTTAGCCTTGTCGTTGAGTTTGAATGTCTCTCTGGTACTGTTGTTTTTCTGTTTGTATTTCTTGTTTAGCTTTGTCGTTGAGTTTGAATGTCTCTCTGGTACTGTTGTTTTTCTGTTTGTATTTCTTGTTTAGCCTTGTCGTTGAGTTTGAATGTCTCTCTGGTACTGTTGTTTTTCTGTTTGTATTTCTTGTTTAGCCTTGTCGTTGAGTTTGAATGTCTCTCTGGTACTGTTGTTTTTCTGTTTGTATTTCTTGTTTAGCCTTGTCGTTGAGTTTGAATGTCTCTCTGGTACTGTTGTTTTTCTGTTTGTATTTCTTGTTTAGCCTTGTCGTTGAGTTTGAATGTCTCTCTGGTACTGTGGTTTTTCTGTTTGTATTTCTTGTTTAGCCTTGTCGTTGAGTTTGAATGTCTCTCTGGTACTGTTGTTTTTCTGTTTGTATTTCTTGTTTAGCCTTGTCGTTGTGTGTTATGTGTACTGTTGTTTTTCTGTTTGTATTTCTTGTTTAGCTTTGTCGTTGAGTTTGAATGTCTCTCTGGTACTGTTGTTTTTCTGTTTGTATTTCTTGTTTAGCCTTGTCGTTGTGTGTTATGTGTACTGTTGTTTTTCTGTTTGTATTTCTTGTTTAGCCTTGTCGTTGAGTTTGAATGTCTCTCTGGTACTGTTGTTTTTCTGTTTGTATTTCTTGTTTAGCTTTGTCGTTGAGTTTGAATGTCTCTCTGGTACTGTTGTTTTTCTGTTTGTATTTCTTGTTTAGCCTTGTCGTTGAGTTTGAATGTCTCTCTGGTACTGTTGTTTTTCTGTTTGTATTTCTTGTTTAGCCTTGTCGTTGAGTTTGAATGTCTCTCTGGTACTGTTGTTTTGCCTCTCTTTTAATACATTGATTTTGATATATGACTTTATTTGTCTATGAATTGTTCCTTTTTTTAGAGATGTATTACAATGGTTTTTACCAAGCATGACTTGAATGTCTTCTAATAAAATCTACTCATTTAAGTGTAATCTGTGAGTAAACATCCATATAGAAATCAGTAATACTCAGTTGCTCCAATTATGTATTAAACATTAAACATTATACGACAACCATGCCTAGTTAGGTGGAATTAATGAAAAAATATAACTGTAACTATAATTTGCTTTTAAATATTAAAAAGGTTATCTGATATTATTAGTTACATAGTGTGTTAGTGACCCCATTTATCTCGTATTTGGTCACTAGCACACCGGATAACGAATTTATCTTACCGACTATATACACAAGTGGTATTTTGACTAGCAGCCTATCAAAGTGATCAATTCTTCAATATTTAGTATTAAGATCCTATACTTCCATTTGTCTATACAGAAAACAAATGCCAACAATAACAACTTTTTAGCTTTTCATTTCTTTTTTGTTTTTGTTTTGAAAGGGAAGTAGCTCCGTTATGCCAACAGTAAAAACTTGTTAGCTTTAATTATGTTTTATGAACTTATTTCAACCTTTCATAGTCAATTTCGTCATCTGTTGAATCTTATCAGATTTTTCCTCAACACCGTGTTGTTTTTATAAAGGGTTGTGGCATCTTTTTTTGTTTTGAAAGGGAAGTAACTCCTTACTAACCCCTTATGGTTGCTAACCCTATATAGTAACTAACCAAGTTACACCCTATATCAAATATACATAGTCAACACGTGTAGACCATTAAGCAATCATATCCCCATAAATCTATTGGAGGTAAGATAAAACATAATATGTTGACATAAAGATATGTCGAGCCTGTCAGCAGAAAATTGAAAAAAAAACACCAGACTATCAACATTGCTTATGAATTCAAATTTGCTAGACCATGAATTAGGGGGAGGGCTAAAAAGAATCCCTTAAATTGATTAGTATTCATAATAATGCAACTTTATCATTGATCTATCGCAGGTAAGTTCTTATCAAAGTCAAGCTGATTTTAGCAGAAACTAAACATTGAAAGTCACTGGATCAATATCTAAGGGGCAGGGCCTCAAAATAGTTGACAAACTTATATGTTCTGATACTGATACTAGTAATGTAACTTTAAAGGAACATCATAGATCTAGATCACAAATAGAACTTATCAAACTAATTTTAGCAGAAATTTAACAATTGGTGATGCCTCTGCCACACTTTTCATGGTTTATGTGACATGCACTTTTTATTTTCATGTTAAATATGAAAATAGCTTTTTATGTTACATGAGACATGTACATATACCCTTACAGATTATGTGACCCGTGTTTTTCTCATTTTTGTGCAATTTACTTTTCTTTTATGTGACATGTTCATTGTCTGATGACAAAATCAATTGGGTTAAACAGAAATAATGTATACAATATAAGTATGATTATTATCACACATTATACAATATAAGTATAATTATTATCACACGTTATACAATATAAGTATGATTATTATCACACATAATACAATATGAGTATGATTATTATCACACGTTATACAATATAAGTATGATTATTATCACACATTATAAAATATGAGTATGATTATTATCACACATTATACAATATAAGTATGATTATTATCACACATTATACAATATTATTATTACAAAATATTAATAACCTATTAACAAATTTTGATGCCAAACAGCTGATGCAAGATAATGTATGTACTTATACAGAATCAAAGTTAGATTTAAACAAGAATGTGTCCAAAGTACACGGATGCCCCACTTGCACCATCATTTTCCATGTTCAATGGACCGTGAAATCGGGTAAAAATCTAATTTGACATTAAAATTAGAAGGATTGTACTATAGGAAACATGTGTACTAAGCTTCAAGTTGATTGGACTTCAGCTTCATCAAAAAGTACCTTGACAAATAACTTTAACCTGAAACTCCCACTTTCATTTTCTATGATCAGTGGACTGTGAAATTGGGGTCAAAAGTCTAATTTGGCTTTAAAATCAGAAAGATCATAACATAAGCAACAAGAGTACTAAGTTTCAAGTTGATTGGACTTCAGCTTCATCAAAAAGTACCTTGACCAATAACTTTAACCTGAAACTCCCACTATCATTTTCCATGTTCAATGGACAGTGAAATCGGGTAAAAATCTAATTTGACATTAAAATTAGAAGGATTGTACTATAGGAAACATGTGTATTAAGCTTCAATTTGATTGGACTTCAGCTTCATCAAAAAGTACCTTGACCAATAACTTTAACCTGAAACTCCCACTTTCATTTTCTATGTTCAGTGGACTGTGAAATTGGGGTCAAAAGTCTAATTTGTCTTAAAAATCAGAAAGATCATAACATAAGCAACAAGTGTACTAAGTTTCAAGTTGATTGGACTTCAGCTTCATCAAAACCTACCTTGACCAAAAACTTTAACCTGGAGCAGGACGAACGGACAGACGAACGAACGAACGAACAGACGAACAGAGCCACAGACCAGAAAACATAATACCCCTCTACTATTGTAGATGGGGCATAAAAATATGATTTCAGACAGCATATAATCTATCAATTGAAGCCTATGTATTCCCCACACTGTTAATCACTCTTATATAAAACACATAGTATACTGGAAGCTGATACAACAATTTCACAGGAATATGAAGTCAGAGTTTAAGATAAATACTAGATGCAAAGTAAATAGAAAACTAGAGGCTCTAAAGAGCCGGTGTCGCTCACCTTGGTCTATGTGAATATTCAACAAAGGACACAGATGGATTCATGACAAAATTGTGTTTTGATGATGGCGATGTGTTTGTAGATCTTACTTTACTGAACATTCTTGCTGCTTACAATTATCTCTATCTATAATGATTGGCCCAGTAGTTTCAGTGGAAAATGTTAGTAAAATTTACAAAGTTTATGAAAATTGTTAAAAATTGACTATAAAGGACAATAACTCCTTAGGGGGTCAATTGACCATTTCAATCATGTTGACTTATTTGTAAATCTTACTTTGCTGAACATTATTGCTGTTTACAGTTTATCCCTATCTATAATAATATTCAAGATAATAACCAAAAACACCAAATTTCCTTAAAATTACCAATTCAGGAGCAGCAACCCAACAATGGGTTGTCCGATTCATCTGAAAATTTCAGGGCAGATAGATCTTGACCTGATTAACAATTTTACCCCTGTCAGATTTGCTCTAAATGCTTTGGTTTTTGAGTTATAAGCCAAAAACTGCATTTTACCCCTATGTTCTATTTTTAGCCGTGGCAGCCATCTTGGTTGGATGGCCAGGTCAACGGACACATTTTTTAAACTAGATACCCCATAGATGATTGTGGCCAAGTTTGGATTAATTTGGCCCAGTATTTTGGTCATGTTGACTTATTTGTAAATCTTACTTTGCTGAACATTATTACTGTTTACAGTTTATCTTTATCTATAATAATATTCACGATAATAACCAAAAACTGTAAAATTTCCTTAAAATTACCAATTCAGGGGCAGCAACCCAACAACGGGTTGTCCGATTCATCTGAAAATTTAAGGGCAGATAGATCTTGACCTAATAAACAATTTTATCCCTGTTAGATTTGCTCTTAATGCTTTGGTTTTTGAGTTATAAGCCAAAAACTGCATTTTACCCCTATGTTCTATTATTAGCTATGGCGGCCATCTTGGTTGGTTGACCGGGTCACCGGACACATTTTTTAAACTAGATACCCCAATGATGATTGTGGCCAAGTTTGGATTAATTTGGCCCAGTAGTTTCAGAGGAGAAGATTTTTGTAAAAGATTACTAAGATTTACGAAAAATGGTTAAAAATTGACTATAAAGGGCAATAACTCCTAAAGGGGTCAACTGACCATTTCAGTCATGTTGACTTATTTGTAAATCTTACTTTGCTGAACATTATTGCTGTTTACAGTTTATCTCTATCTATAATAATATTCAAGATAATAACCAAAAACTGTAAAATTTCCTTAAAATTACCAATTCAGGGGCAGCAACCCAACAACGGGTTGTCCGATTCATCTAAAAATTTAAGGGCAGATAGATCTTGACCTAATAAACAATTTTACCCCTGTAAGTTTTGCTCTTAATGCTTTGGTTTTTGAGTTATAAGCCAAAAACTGCATTTTACCCCTATGTTCTATTATTAGCTATGGCGGCCATCTTGGTTGGTTGACCGGGTCACCGGACACATTTTTTAAACTAGATACCCCAATGATGATTGTGGCCAAGTTTGGATTAATTTGGCCCAGTAGTTTCAGAGGAGAAGATTTTTGTAAAAGATTACTAAGATTTACGAAAAATGGTTAAAAATTGACTATAAAGGGCAATAACTCCTAAAGGGGTCAACTGACCATTTCAGTCATGTTGACTTATTTGTAAATCTTACTTTGCTGAACATTATTGCTGTTTACAGTTATCTCTATCTATAATAATATTCAAGATAATAAACAAAAACAGTTAAATTTCCATAAAATTACCAATTCAGGGGCAGCAACCCAACAACGGGTTGTCCGATTCATCTGAAAATTTCAGGGCAGATAGATCTTGACCTGATGAACAATGTACCCCATGTCAGATTTGCTCTAAATGCTTTGGTTTTTGAGTTATAAGTCAAAAACCACATTTTACCCCTATGTTCTATTTTTAGCCATGGTGGCCATCTTGGTTGGTTGACCGGGTCACCGGACACATTTTTTAAACTAGATACCCCAATGATGATTGTGGCCAAGTTTGGTTAAATTTGGCCCAGTAGTTTCAGAGGAGAAGATTTTAGTAAAAGTTAACGCCGGACGCCGGACGACGGACGCCAAGTGATGGGAAAAGCTCACTTGGCCCTTCGGGCCAGGTGAGCTAAAAATGAAAGCAACGAATGTGACAAAGATAATAAATAATATTGCAGTGTGCTCAGCTGTAGTTTTGGAAAATTTATCTCCCTTTGTGCTCAGCTATAGTTATTCAAAAGTTATCTCCCTTTGTGCTTAGCTGTAGTTATTCAAAAGTTATCTCCCTTTGTGCTTAGCTGTAGTTATTCAAAAGTTATCTCCCTTTGTGCTCAGCTGTAGTTTTGGAAAAGTTATCTCCCTTTGTGCTCAGCTATAGTTATTGAACAGTTATCTCCCTTTGTGATCAGTTATAGTTATTATCTCCCTTTGTTCTCAGCTATAGTTATTGAAAAGTTCTCTCCCTTTGTGCTCAGCTATAGTTATTGAAAAGTTCTCTCCTTTGTTCTCAGCTATAGTTATTGAAAAGTTATCTCCCTTTGTTCTCAGCTATAGTTATTGAAAAGTTATCTCCCTTTGTGCTCAGCTATAGTTATTGAACAGTTATCTCCCTTTGTTCTCAGCTGTAGTTATTGAAAAGTTCTCTCCTTTTGTGCTCAGCTATAGTTATTGAAAAGTTATCACCCTTTGTGCTCAGCTATAGTTATTGAAAAGTTACCTCCCTTTGTGCTCAGCTATAGTTATTAAAAAGTTATCTACCTTTGTTCTCAGCTATAGTTATTGAAAAGTTATCTCCCTTTGTGCTGAGCTATAGTTATTGAAAAGTTATCTCCCTTTGTGATCAGCTATAGTTATTGAAAAGTTATCTCCCTTTGTGCTCAGCTATAGTTATTGAAAAGTTATCTACCTTTGTTCTCAGCTATAGTTATTGAAAATTTATCTCCCTTTGTGCTCAGCTATAGTTATTGAAAAGTTATCTCCCTTTGTGCTCAGCTATAGTTATTGAAAAGTTATCTACCTTTGTTCTCAGCTATAGTTATTGAAAAGTTATCTCCCTTTGTGCTCAGCTGTAGTTTTGGAAAAGTTATCTCCCTTTGTGCTCAGTTATAGTTATTGAAAAGTTACCTCCCTTTGTACTCAGCTATAGTTATTGAAAAGTTATCTCCCTTTGTGCTCAGCTATAGTTATTGAAAAGTTATCTACCTTTGTTCTCAGCTATAGTTATTGAAAAGTTATCTCCCTTTGTGCTCAGCTGTAGTTTTGGAAAAGTTATCTCCCTTTGTGATCAGCTATAGTTATTGAAAAGTTATCTCCCTTTGTGCTGAGCTATAGTTATTGAAAAGCTATCTCCCTTTATGTTTAGCTATAGTTATTGAAAAGTTATCTCGCTTTGTTCTCAGCTATAATTATTGAAAAGTTATCTCCCTTTGATCTCAGCTATAGTTATTGAAAAGTTATCTCCCTATGTGCTCAGCTATAGTTATTGAAAAGTTATCTCCCTTTGTTCTCAGCTATAATTATTGAAAATTTATTTTTCCTTTTGTTCTCAGCTATAGATATTGAAAAGTTATCTCCCTTCTGACAAAGAATATTGACTTTAACTATTTTTTAACAATTGTTGGTTTTTCAATTTACAAAGCCTATTACATATCTGATCAAAAGACAAAAAATGTCAATGTTTTCTCATTTTTTCTTAATAAGTTCAATAGAAGAGTATGTTTGACAATTAAAAGAAATGTTTTAGCAACTTTTAGAAAAACATATGAATAGTCATATTAACTGATATTATTTAATATATATTTGATGTATTTATATCTAATTACTACCCTGAGTGGATTGTAACAGGGAACATCAGGAGGAGCTAGGACTCCTGACAGCTATTTTAAGAAGCCAATATTAGAAATAAATATTTAATTATGTTGTTAAAAAAAAAACAAAAAAAAAAACAAAAGGTTCTGAAGAATGATTAATTTTTTCTTTTCCCATTCCTTTTTCCATTTTTATAGTTACCCTCCTCTTCCTAGAGGGAGTTTAATATCTTTGTAAAAAACAGAATCATAGTGAGGCCAATTATTTTGTCCTTTTCAGGTTTTTTTCCACTTATAGTTTTCAGATGTATTATATAGACTAACAATACTGTCAAACTATTTCTTTATTAAGACTGACGTCAAACTATTTCTATCTATTTCATCCTCCAACAGTTGTTTATTTAAAAATGTTACAACAAAAAAAGTAAGTTATAAGCCAAAAACATCAAACTTGGTGGTGTAGCTCTTTCTCCTCAATATAAGGTTGTATAATGTCACACACACACAAATACACCTAACAATACATAAAACCAAGTACACAAAAGCTGAAAGTAAAAACTTGACAACTAGTGATATTACGATATATAGTTACCACCTCTGTTTACTAATTACCTGAAACTAAGCAAATACACACCAATAAACACTCATTTACACTGATAGTATCATGTCTAAGGTAGCTTGGATGTCTTCCTCCATCTACGATTTTGAAACTGTAGATAAGTCGGTCTAGATATTTCATAAAATGTGCAAATTGCTAGAGTAGTAGGAAAATTCTTTTTTTTTAAAGACTTTTCATGTTCATACATAAAATTATGTGTTTTATCATATTTATTGCTGTATTTTGTGTTTCATCTTTGCCAAATTATGGTTTTTTAAAGTAAAAACCTTGTTTATGATAAATCTGTACTTACCTGTCTGAAAAACATTTGCAATTACCCCTTGGTAACCCCTTGCAATCGCTAACTTTTAAATTATCTCCCTTTCACGATCTCCCGAATAGAAGATCACTTTACCTGAGGCGGAAATAACTATATACATTATATAAAACTTAACTTCCTCAGGTGGGGAGGTGGGCAGGGTCAGACAGGTAAGTACAGATTTATCATAAACAAGGTTTTTACTTTAAAAAACCATAGTTTATATCAAAATCTGTACTTACCTGTCTGAAAAACATTTGCAAAGAATTTGCAGCATAAACCTAAAGGTGGTGGGTAAGAGGAAGAAAGTAACTAGTAAATAAAAAATATCTACCTTAATACTTCTTCTGTCTTCTGTTAGCCGTATGCAAAATTGCAGCTTTTGCAAACCGAGATTCCAAATCTGGTACATCCTTCAAGTAATATGAGGTGAATGTTGTCTCATTTGACCAATGAGCTGCTCTTAAAATTTCTTGAGAGGAAAGTCCATTGAATAAAGCCCAAGAAGTTGAGAGCTTTCTTGTATCATGAGCTCTCACAAACTGAAGTGTGTCTGTATCTGCATGTTCATATGCATATTTAACCGTGTTCACAATCCATCGTGCAATGGAATTCTTAGAAGCCTCTACATGATGATTCTTTTGATATGTTACAAAGAGTCTTTGTGATTTGCGCAAAACTTCAGTTCTTTTAATATAAGCTAGTAGTGCTCTACAAGGGCACAGCAGTAAATCGTTTGGATCTGTAGCATAGTTTTCAAATTTGGGAATGAATACTGGTTCCCATGGTTTATTCAAAGTTTGAGTTTTAGCAAGAAATTGCATATTTGGCATCAACCGTATACCTCTTTGATCTTTCCTGAAATGTTTGTCATTAATAGTGAAACTGTGTAATTCACTGACTCCTGCAGCAGAAGCTAATGCCATAAGAAAAACTGTCTTTAAGGTTAAATATTTCAATTCTGCTTCTTCTAGTGGTTCAAAAGGTGTCTTTGTCAACACTAGCAAAACCAACGGCAAATCCCAATTTGGCGCCAACTGCCTTATTGGTGGATTAATGTTGTACAATCCTTTAATTAAATTACGCAAATCCATGTTAATAGAAATTCTATCTTTAGATGAATGTATTAAAGCTATTGCTGACTTGTAACCAGCTAAAGTGCTTGGCTTACAATTCTTTACAGTATGTAAGAACATAAGAAATTCAGCTATTTCTGGCACAGTTGCCGTACTGGGATTGATACTCCGTTCTTGACACCAGCTGTCAAATAGCTTGAGTCTTGCATTATAAACTGTCTGTGTTGATTGTTTTCGTGCATTGGAAATAATTGAAGCAATTTTTGGTGAAAATCCTTTTGCAGTGTAAGATCTTTTGACACTTTCCAAGCTACAAGATTTAGAACACTTGGATTTGGATGAAAAATTTCATTTTGACTTAATAGATTTTGTTGTACAGGCAGTTGTATTGGAAAGTCTATTAACAGGTTGAGAAGTTGACTGTACCACGACTGTCTCGGCCACATTGGCGCTATCAGTAAAATTACACAGTCCTCTTTCTGTATTTTTTGTAATACTCTGTTTAGAATGATCGGTGGCGGGAATGCATAAGCAAATAGATTTGTCCATTTCATTGACACTGCTGTTTCTTCCGGCCAAGGAGAGCAAAACACTGGCAGCTTCTTGTTCATTGAAGTCGCAAACAGATCTATTACTGGTGTTCCTAGCTGAAGGAACAACAAATTCACTATTGTCGTATTTAATGCCCATTCTGTCAAACGAATGGTCATTTTCCCCCTTGACAGGGCATCTGCTATAATATTCTTTTTTCCCGGAATATGAACAGCTTGGATTTTGACATTGTGATTTATACACCATTTCAAAAGATCCCATGCCAAGTAACAAAGGTCTGGGGATCGCGTACCTCCCTGTTTGTTCAGATAACTGACAACAGTTGCATTGTCTGTTCTCACTAGCACACTTTTGAATTGTACTTTTATCAGAAATGTTTGCAGTGCTAACTGCACAGCTTTGAGTTCTAGCCAATTGATGTGTTTTACTTTGTACTGAGGCGATCAAACACCTGCTATCTGATAATTGTTTATATGAGCTCCCCATCCCGACTGTGACGCATCTGTCACTAGAGTCACCTGAGCAGATTCCTGTTCTAATAGCACTCCCTTGAAAAAAATTCTTCGGTTTAGCCACCAGAATAGATGTTCCTGGAGTGGTTGATACAGTGGAATCAAATGATTTAAACTGTGTAGAGCTGGTCTCCACCAAGCTAGAAGATAAAGCTGAAGTGGACTCATGTGCAGTCGGGCCCATGGAACTAAATCTATGCATGAAGCCATTAGACCAAGTAGTCTCAACATTACACGTGCCTCTACTGTTTGTGAATTTAGGAATATTTGAATCATCTGACTTATATTTTTGAATCTCTCTAGAGACGGAAACACAAGACCTTCTTTTAAGTGAATCACTGCTCCTAGATACTCTATTATTTGAGTCGGAACTAAACAAGATTTTTTCACATTGATTATCAAACCCAGATTTTTCAACAATTCTTGAGTGTACTGTAATTGTTTTGTCAGCTTTACTTTGCTGCTGTTTTTTAACATCCAATCGTCCAGGTACATAAATATGTGAATCATTTGTTTTCGCAGAAACGCACCTACTACTGCCATCACTTTTGTGAAAATCCTTGGAGCCGATCGTAGACCGAATGGTAGAGCTCGGTATTGATACTTTTTTCCCAAAATGCTGAAGCGGAGAAATTTTCTGTAATGTTTGTGAATGGGTATATGGAAATATGCATCTTGCAAATCCAGTTTTACTGCCCAGTCCCCAATTTTCAGACTTTTTAGAATCGATCGGAGGGTTTCCATTTTGAAGTGATGAGGTATGACAAACTGGTTTAGTGGTTTTAAATTTAGAATTGGTCTGAGACCTCCTTGTCTTTTTGGTACCATGAATATTGTACTGTAATAACCCTGATTTTCTGCACTTGTCGGGACAGGCTCTATAGCATGTTTTTCTAACAAAGAATTTACCTCTTCTAATATAGAAGACCTTTTTGTACCTACTCTGGGTACAACTGTCTCTTTTACTCCTGTAAAAACTGGAAGACTTATGAAATCTAAAATTAAACCGTTCTTCACTATCTGAAGTACTAACTTGTCTTGAGTTATTTGAAACCACTGACTGTGGTAATGTAACAATCGTGCTCCTACCTGGAGACTTACCGCAGACAAATAATTGTTTATTTCTTGAAATTTTTCTGGGAGGTATTTTTCCATAAAAAAGATCCTTTTCCTCCTTGTTTTGCTGGCAAGGCACGAAAATTAGACGAAGTGTCAGTGCCACGATGGTCATTAAAATCCTGCTTATCATATCTTGATGTTTTTGCAGGTTTGTTGTAGGATACATTAGAAGTTTCTTGAGATTTTCTTTTTCTAGATCCTTCATCAAATTTTTGCCCTCCAGAAACAAATGAAGAACGATAAACATTTTGTGTTTCTTTAGCATCTCTTATATTTTCAGCTGAGGAATGCACAGTATCAAAATATTTACCACCAAAAAGTTGTGCGCCATTCAAAGGTAAATTCAACAATTTAGCTGATGTGGCTTTGCTAGTAAAATCAACATTTTTTAAGAAAATTTTTCTTCTGTTTATAACAGAATTAGCAACTATACGTGAAGTCATATCTGCCATAGACTTGAAACATGCTACTAAAGCTGAACATGCTTCTACCCTGTCTTCCTCTGAATCAGCAACATCAATATAGCTTGCTATCAAAGAGCCATATGAAACACTTCTTAACAATGTCCTAGCTGAGTTGTCAACCTTTTTAAATTCAGCATCCATTTCCTTATGGAAGGAAGGTAAAGAGTGTGAAAACTTTTTACGGTCTACAAAACCTTTTTTCTTATTGCCCATAGTAGATGACAAACCCTCCTCAATATTATCATCAAGCCTTGGAGGGGAACAAAATTCTGTGAAATCTTTTTTCGACACCATAAAAGCCTTATCATCTCTTAGACGAACTGACCTATTTTTAAGTCTACCAGACATAGCTTCCTTTTCAACATTCTTGAAAACGTCAACTGTAGTACCCTCTAAAGGTAATTTTAAATTAGTTGATTTATTTGAATTGCCAGGATTTAGTCTTGAAGGCAAATAAGAAGTTCTGACTGAATCTACTCCAGTTTCCTCTGAACAATCTATTTTTAATTTGGTTGTCAATTTATGGAGAAAATTATTCCATTGAACTGGATCGGTAGATCCTGGTGCTCCTTCACTAAACAGAGAAAAGTCTTTTTCATGAGAATGTTGTGACTGAGAGTGGGCATCATTATTATTTTCATCAGAAATAGCTGAACCACCCATACTTATTTCATCCTCGATTTCATGGGAAACAACAGAAATCTGATCATCAGATGGCATAAATTTACTATAGTGGGCCCTTGGCCTAGACAAAGATTGACTCTCCGAAATTTCACAATTTGAGTCAATGGAAGCATGCATTGCATCACTTGCAATAAGGCCTTGTGTCTGTACCTGTGGTAACAACTTTTTCAATTGCATTTGCACTTGATCTGCTATAAATTTGTTAAATTCAACTGCTTCAAAATGTACTCCCATACCTTGAGTTTCACGATCATCTGCACTATGATCAGTTCAAACTTTTGATAGTTTGTCATGCTTTGCCGGCGACGCCAATTCACTCAGCTTTGCCGTTTTAAGTTTCTTGCCTGCCTCCTGCACAGAAGGATAAACGGCACTTGAAGAAAGAGAAAGCTTCGACCTCGCTTTCTCCAACATTTAATCAACTAGCGATCGCTTCTCGTCATCCCATTCCCGGCAAATATTGCACGGGAAAGCCTTGTGACAAATACGATGTCTATAGCATTCCTCATGCGTATCTAACACGTTCATACGTGAGGTACACTTTACACAGTTCTTATACTTGTCTTCCATCGCTTCCAATTCACTCGATGTCTATTCTTACCTAATATAATAATAACGATTGCTTTTAAACCAAATACGATCAGGCTGTAGCCATTTTCGCTGAAGATAAAGTGATCTTCTATTCGGGAGATCGTGAAAGGAAGATAATTTAAAAGTTAGTGATTGCAAGGGGTTACCAAGGGGTAATTGTAAATGTTTTTCAGACAGGTAAGTACAGATTTTGATATAAACAAGTGGAGATAACTGGCTGGCAGACCGAGTCAATGGACATATTGTTTTAAGCTAGCTACCCCAATGATGATTGGCTTTCAACAAATATTTATCATTTTTTGTTTTTAATTGAATTTTGTATGTACACGATTGTTATATTGTTTAAGGAAAATTAAATGGTTTTTAACGAATTAAAAAAAATCTCAATCATTGGAATTTAAGTTTAATTTTCAAGGTAATTTCTAAAGGAACTGTTTCTACATAAATATAAATTTTACAAAACAAAAACAGGTGAAGAAATTTCTATTGATGAATAGAATTGATTAAGTCTAGATTGAATGAAGTAGATTATATATGTCGTAAGTAAGAAAAACATATCATATTTATAGAATAAAATAATCTGAATACCGAGGAAAATGTTAAAAAAGAACTGAAGAATAAGGGGAGACAATTTTACCTGAAGTTGCCCCATCATGTCTGACTAGACCAGCTTTCTCTGCTATTTCCTCATTAGCTGAGTCAAATGTTGGCGTTTCTTCCGATTTTCCTTCTTTCATATTCTTTGATGCATCTTTTGGATGATGAAATACATACAAATGGTTTGGTCCAAACAGTACTCTGAGAATTACATATGATGAAAAACATTAGTTCCATCTTTACATATTGAATATGAATAAAAGTGTATTACAACCAAACCATGGTATGTCACATACGGTAGCATATGAAAAAAGGTTGACTTTAGCGTATAGAGGCATCCGACTTAAGCACAGACCATCACATTTTAGCGTGACCATATAGACTCAAAAATTCAACTATATCTGGTTATATTATAAAAAATCAAAACCCATACCATATGCATACCTTTAATATATGTACTAGAAGCCAAAGTGTAAACTTCCTTTGTAGGATAAGTTAATCTGGAATAAGCTATATGATGACCTGTAGTTGTTAATTGCTGTGTTATTGTGAAGAGTTGCCTCATTGGCAATCATACCACATCCTCTTTTTTTATATAGACTACCTGGATGAGTTAACTGGAATAAGCTATAGACTATATAACTACTTACCTATCATTGTGATGTAACTGGACACCTTTGGCTATTTTCTGACCATTGACTAAGATTTTAGCTCCAGAGCATGGTTCTAAGGTGACATTCATTCCCTTGTTAGTCACAATGGCATGCTGTTTCTGTATACTGTATACAAATATAGTTATAAGTTATTTCTATTAAAACATGGTAGAAACAGACTAAAAGTAAATGTTACTATCCTTTGTCGAGTCTAAATTAAGAATGAGGAAATGGCAAATTCAGCAATTTTTCCATCTATAAAGCAAGATAACTCAAGACTACAGTGACTGTGAAAACTATTAAATTCAAACTTGGTCTGCGTTTGGTAGCAATTAGCCTTGTGTATAAGTTTTGTTCCATTCTTTCAATTGATGCAGACAGACAAACAAATGTATATACATACATGCCTTGCAGCAGGGGCATAAAAACTGACAATAATTTAGGGCAATACTTCTATGGAAAGTATATCATTAAAAGAAACATTATCAGTTACTTGTCATCATACAAGGGTGTTTTAACAAACTTGACAACCATGAGGGATTCTATGGGTTCAGCCTTATAACAAACTTTTTTGTAAAAACCAAGCACTTAAACAGATTTGTTAATATTGTTCAATATATAAGGAGTCTCTAATTTTACCTGAGTCCATTTATCTGGATATTGGGAGGTGGTTGGGCATTCTTTGTACCAATGGTGGATTTCCCTGAAAAAATATCAAAATAGGGATATATATATTATCATGTAGTCTAAAATCTTCTACATTAATGTACAAAAATGTCCTGGCTTGAAACATGTGTACCCATTTTTTAAGGATATTTTTATAAATGCAGTACAACTGGTAATGACATTTTTTTTTTATGTCATATGCTTTAAAAAAGAATTATGAATCCATTACTTTTGAGATGTCCCTACAAATTCTTCCTATCTGTAGTCTACATTAATATGCGTAAGACATTCATCAGTCAGTTGTGCAGGATGGCAGCAATTAGAACAAAAAATCAGGGACTGCAAATTTTGAAAACATTTCAGTACAACTTGTAATTAAGTTTGATCATAACATGTTTGCAAAAAGAGCAAAACAATATTTATAGGTCTACTGTGGAAATATGACAATTTTCCTACCATCATTACAAAAGTGTATAACCATTGCAGTCAAAGCTGGATCCTCATTCAGATTCCAGAAATGTGGGATTACTTTCCTATCTTCATTTTTCTTTTTATCTTCTTCTAATTTTCCCTGAAATAAATTTAAGAATGTCAATTGTATCTTTATCTTTGTTCCCTTTCAAACTTAGTCACTCACCAAGTTTACACTTTCTGACTCAGTCACTAACCAAGTTTACCTGTTCTGACTTAGTCACTCACCAAGTTTACCTGTTTTGACTTAGTAAATCACCAAGTTTACCTGTTCTGACTCAGTCACTCACCAAGTTTACCTGTTCTGACTTAGTCACTCACTAAGTTTACATGTTCTGATCCAGCCACTCATCAATTTTACATGTTCTGACTCAGTCACTCACCAAGTTTACTTGTTTTGACTCAGTAACTCACCAAGTTTACATGTTCTGACTCAGTCACTCATCAAGTTTACTTGTTCTGACTCAGTCACTCGTCAAGTTTACTTGTTCTGACTCAGTCACTCACCAAGTTTACATGTTCTGACTCAGTCACTCACCAAGTTTTCTTGTTCTGACTCTGCTAGTTTTTGCTGCCATGATTTTTTCATTTGTTCCATTTCTGACTGGTTTTGATTTAGCTGTTCCTGCAGTTGTCTTTTCATTTCCTCCACCTCTGTAAAACACAATCAAACAAACATAATAAAACAGTTAAATAAATAACATAACAAATATTATCCTCTGTAAAACAATCAAACTTACTTGATAGTTAATGAACATATAAAGTGGTATCTTTAAAGAGATATTTGACACAGTCAAATTGGAGCATTTGAAAATGTATAACACAAAAAAAACCAGTTTTTAATAGTGAAGAAATGTCATTGAAAATGATAAAAAGATGAATTTGTTTATTATAGCTGCCAACCCTTTCAGGCCAAGGTGAAATAAAAATAAGATAACAAATCTGTTGACAAAAAAATCATATTTGTGAAATATATATAATGACATTTTTTTCAAGTATGAAATGTTGCACCTAAGACTATTTATAAATCAATTCATAATTACTTTATAAATATGAAATTGAAAGTTTCCCTGGAACAAATTTACGCTCATCTCAATATTTTTATAATGTTTATCTGAATGTTTTCATCTGAAAGTGTCCATCCATAGTTTTGACAGTTTTGTATTTACCATACATCTTTATTCGTTGGTCTGAACATTCACATTGCCACAAACCCCACAAAAAATACTGCATGGACATAGTATTCTAGTATAGTTTGTTCTAAATTCTAAAGTTGTCAATTTACTTATCATGTTAAGACATATGGGATGTGTGAGAGAGAAATATGTAAATTACTACCAATCCACTTGGAACTTATTGTTGATCTTAAATCTTCAAGAAAAAGACTGAAATACCTGACCACTGATGAGTCATGGGGTTCTGGTCATATGTTAGTATATATTCCTTATAACCACTCAATGTACACAATCAAGTATATTAAAATAAGAGACGTGGTATGATTTCTTATAGACAATTACCCACCAGAGACCAAATAAAGTTAAATTTAAGCAATTATAGGCCCCTGAAAGGCCAACAACAATGAGAAATAAACAATACTGTATAGTTGGCTATAAAAAAGCCCTGATATGAAAAAAGTGCAACAATTCTAGTGAGAAAACTAAAGGTCTTAATCATAACAAAACAATTTACCAAAAAGAAATAGGACCATTAAATAAATTTATAAAGCTATGAAATAATTTTTTGAACTAACACACTACAAATATTTGATAACATATATATAGGTGAAAATGGGAATACCCTTAAAAAGGTTCTTACAACTTGTCAAACATTTCATCACCAAAAATAAAAGTCTTCTAGTCCTCAGTGATATAATACTGAAATTTCAAAACAGTTTAGACAAAAAATCTTTTAATCTCTTTAAAACAAATATACTGACAAGATTCTACTGTAACTTAATAAATCAATTACAAACACCAGTATCAAGATTCTACTGTATCTTAATAAATCAATTACAATTTTCTATTTTTTTAGTAAATATATAAAAGACTTTCATGCATGTTAGTACAGGAAGTAAAGGCTATCAAATATTATTTAAAATATATGCTGTTTGTAAAAAGACAGAAAGATCATGTCAATTAAGACATTTTCTAAATTAAATTCAACATAAGCACTGTTTATCAGAAATCTGTAAAAAAAAAAAGTAACTATATACTGTTATCTGTCACTATGAATGAGTAAAGGAAAATTTTCAAAATGTTATTTCAAGTATCTTTTAACAAGAGTGCACACGCTGAAATGTCTCGCCTTCTATACTAATCATTGATATTATGTTGATAGTCCTAAGTATAAAGCTAAGCTTTATTACAACTGTCACATAAACTTAACATTAACCAAGATAACTAAACAAAGACCAATGAACCTTGAAAATGAGGTCAAGGTCAGATGAACCATGCCAGGCAGACATGTACAGCTAACAATGCTTCTATACAACATATATAGTTGACCTATTACTTATAGTTTAAGAAAAATAGACCAAAAAACAAAAACTTAACATTGTGCAATGTCAGAACCGTGAAAATGAGGTCAAATAAAACCTGCACGACTGACATAAAGATCATAAAATATTTCCATACCCCGAATATAGTTGACCGATGGCATATAGTATTAGAAAAAAAGACCAAAAACTCAAAAACTTAACTTTGACAACTGAACCATGAAAATGATGTCAAGGTCACATGACATCTGCCCGCTAGACATGTACACCTTACAATCATTCCATACAACAAATATAGTAGACCTATTGCATATAGTATGAGAAAAACAGACCAAAACACAAAAATTTAACTATAACCACTGAACCATGAAAATGAGGTCAAGGTCAGATGACACCTGCCAGTTAGACATGTACACCTTACAGTCCTTCCATACACCGAATATACTAGCCCTATTGCTTATAGTATCTGAGATATGGACTTGACCACCAAAACTTAACCTTGTTCACTGATCCATGAAATGAGGTCGAGGTCAAGTGAAAACTGTCTGACAGACTTGAGGACCTTGCAAGATACGCACATATCAAATATAGTTATCCTATTACTTATAATAAGAGAGAATTCAACATTACAAAAAATCTGAACTTTTTTTTCAAGTGGTCACTGAACCATGAAAATGAGGTGAAGGACATTGGACATGTGACTGACGGAAACTTCGTAACATGAGGCATCTATATAAAAATTATGAAGCATCCAGGTCTTCCACCTTCTAACCACAACAATCTTCTACCAGGGCAATCATGACAGGACATAAAAGCCCTGGCTAAAGTCAGAAGTATCACTTGTAGTGGGCAGCAACCCTCTACCAGGGCAATCATGACAGGACATAAAAGCCCTGGCTAAAGTCAGAAGTATCACTTGTTGTGGGCAGCAACCCTCTACCAGGGCAATCATGACAGGACATAAAAGCCCTGGCTTAAGTCAGAAGTATCACTTGTAGTGGGCAGCAACCCTCTACCAGGGCAATCAGGACAGGACATAAAAACCCAGGCTAAAGTCAGAAGTATCACTGTTGTTCAGAGCTGAGATTGCGTATGTAATGTTTACTTATGTCTTCACATATAACAAGTAATGGGATCGACTTAATTGACCTTATCGTATATTTCTGATTATTTCCCCACCTATTTACATATGTCAAGCTGGACAATGTGACCTATTTAAGAGGCAATTACCATCACCTTGTATATAGGAAACTTCAAGTGGCCCCCCAAAAAGTGACAATGGAAAAAATAAAGAAACACAATCTATAAATACTGATTATTGAGGGACATATAAAGTACAGGTTACAGCTGCTCTTCACCCACACACTAGTGTTCTTTGTGTAACTCATGCTATATACTATAGTTATGCAGATGTGCAAATCACAGAATTTTCATGGTCACATTCAAGAAGATAATCAACTTATAGTAAAGGAAAGTTAATAACAAATGTTTACAAGGTTAATAAACATATTGAAAGCTGTAGATGTTTTTCAAACATGAACGATAGTAACATTTTAGAAAATATCACTTCTATTTCATACCATCTTGTTTTGTCTATTTGATGTTTAATAAGAGTCATCTAACTACAAAGTGTATTTGATAAAGATTTTCTACATAAACATGCCCATGTCATACTTTCCACACAGGCAATATATCATGCCAAATACAAGTACCTTGTTCTGAAATATATAGTAAAATTCATTCCTTAATAACAAACAAAATCGTATACTTCAAGAGAATGAAAAATCAAAAACATTTTTTTTTAACAACACTTATAATTTTTTGCCTATATCTATTTTTATGTTATAAAACCCCAGTAAAAACACCTCATTTTTAAGACTTTGCTAGTAAACTTTAATCAAAACTTTTCCCTAATCCATGGTTAAAATACGTTAATTAATGAATATCATGTTACTGTTAGTTGACAAAGTTATCTATTATATTAATTATGTAACTTTGTTATTGCATAAAATATTCACATGATTTAAAAATTCCAATTCTATAATATTAATAGTTTAAATCATTACTATAAAGATACATTTGAATAATTAATAAAGTATATACATCATTATTGCTATTTGAGCATTTTTCCTTAGATCTTTTTTGTGATAATTTTCATATCATGCTACTCGCTTGAGATGGAAAATTGTCGCTAGAAACTAAGGAGGCATGCGGCGTTGCTAACGAAATTGACATGAATTTGACAACGTCATCATAGGTAAAATAGCGATAAACAGATTATCATTGTTCATCTTAACTCGATTGCCTTTCTCGCTTTCACCGTCCCTGCTCAAGCAAGAAATCAATCTCGTTGAGATGATCAACAATAATCTATAATTACAAGAAATTTATTGTGTTGAATACCAATAACATTAAAATTATATACATAATGAATTGTTGACACAGAGATATGTCTTTGATGTCAACAGAAAAAGACAAACAGATTGCTTCAATTTAAAGTCACTGGACCATGACCTAGGGGGCAGGGACTCATAATAGTCTTCAATCTGATATGTACTGATAGTAATGTAACTTTACACAAAATATCATTGATCTATCACAAAGCAGATCCTATCCAACTAACTTAAAACAAACCATTTAATTGAGGCAAAGTAAAGTTTTAGGACAGAAACTTTCCATTTTTTTCCATTTGAAAATAAACAGAACATTGAGAGAAGTGAAACTTAATATGTATCTTATGGTAATAAGCTGTGTGTGTAAGTTTCAAAACATTTTAAAGTTTGAGAATGGAACCAATTGTAGAACGTAAGGACAGACAAACAGCATACAAGGGTATACCTTAATGCAAGTTTTACCTAGAGGAAAAGGGGTGTGGGGGTGTGTGGGGGGTGTGGGGTGTGGGAGGGGTAAATACTTTCTCAACACAACCAGAACCAGAAAATAAACCTGTAAAAATCAATTCTCATATCAAATTTATCAAAGTTGGATGATAACCCAGGAACTTATATACTATGGCTGTAAAGGGACATAACTCAGGAACTTATATACTATGACTGTAAAGGGACATAAGCTGTCAATTCATGCTCACTGATTTGACTCAAATTCTCATATTTTATTAATTACACACTAAAAAGTACATCCAAATTACAAAATATAAATAAATAAATAGAGTGCATGAATTTTCTATAATGCATCAGCATTTCCGGCATTTTATAGATTTATATGTCATCTAATTGTCCATGGAGATGAACACTGAAGACTGCCAACAATCATTTAACCCAATTAAAACATTAATACAAATAACACGAATGTGTCCCCAGTACACGGATGCTGCATCCGCACTTTCATTTTCTATGTTCAGTGGACCATGAAAATGGGATAAAATCTCTAATTTGGGATTAAAATTAGAAAGATCATATCATAGGGAACATGTTTACTAAGTTTCATGTTGATTGGATTTCAATACATCAAAAACTACCTTGACCAAAAACTTTTAACCTGAAGCGGGACAAACGGACGGACAAACAGACAGACTCACAGACCAGAAAACATAATGCCCATAAATGGGGCATAAAAAGAACAGTTTTCCAATGTTCCCTGCGCTGCACATATTTTATATTTCCAAGGGGCATAAAAACAAAAAAATCAGTTGTCTACCATTATACAATTTGTCAGAGATATTGCTGTTATTAAGTTTCATGAAATACGGATTCAAATAAGTTGAATTATTGAATTGCAATTCAATAAAACACTGAGTTTTTCAGCTATTTTGACAACATAGAACAATACTGAATTTAAATTGCAACATTTTATCCAGTTTAATATTGCGTTTTTAAAAATGCATGTTTATATAATTAAGGATAAAAAATCAATAACTTATATTTTTGGCAAATTCATAGCTTAAACCCTTTAAAAAAAGATCTGTAGAGATTCTAACACTCAACAACAACTTCAGGGTAACGTTTCACCATTTCAGATAATACATTTTTAGTGTAAAAAGAACAAGCTTTCCAAAAATTAAAAATTTTTCAATTTCAAATATCTATCAATGCATCAGATAAGCAATTTTTAAACAACTCATATGCAAATATGATGCTCTTACCCAAAAACCTACACAAAAAAATTCATAACAGCAAAATTAATGGAAAAGTCAAAACCAAGAAGTATAATTGTAGTTTTAACCAATGGAGAACTGGGAATAAGTGAAATTAATGATTTATTATCACACTAATTTTTAGATTGTTGACAATCCAGTTATATGTAACTTACCATCGGTCGTGTAGCCTCCTCCACCGCCACCTATTGGTAAGGTTATCCCGCCAGATTTAATCATCTCCATCAGTTTGGCATTCTCCTCTCGTAATTCCCGAATCAATTTATCTGTAGGACTTTCATTGACAGTTGCAGTAGTCTTTATAGCCTTGGCTCTGTCAGCTAAAACAATGACCTTGTTATTTATTTGTTTTTATTTTTTAGAGCATGATGATAATAAAGAGCTGCACCATGAGCCTATTACATGCCCCTAGCCCTATAGCTGGTATTAATGCTTAAAATGACTGTTAGTACTGCTAAATGCCCCCATAAAAAAAAAAGAAGAAAAAAGGAGCTTATCTCAAGAGATATAAACAATTTACTAAAGTTTTCAGGGAAACTAGTGAATACATTTTTGAAATATCGTCAGAAGTGTTGATGCTCATGGTGCTAAGAATATATCAGACAAATTATAATAAGTTGTTTTCCAGGGTTGGTGTATCAAAATAAATACATATATTTGTACTATAAGCAAATTTTATTGCAAAAATGAAATAAATCATTAAGAATATAAGATACTAGAACACACCCGTGATATCGCGGGTCCGTGACTGAATTAAAGTTTTCTCTGCTTTCAAAATCTTTCTGTTTGAACCCGTCAACCTGGAACTTATCAATTATTGGTAATATTAATTATTTGGAAAACAAAAGGTCCTGGAATGGAGTATTTTTTAATCAACAGCATTGTCATTAATTATAAATAAAGTTGAATTCTTTGATTTTACGTCATGCCCGCTAACAAATTGAAAACTGTACCTATTACGCCTTATTTTAAGTCCAGACTTTTAGTATTCGTATTGTTATCTTAGAAAGTCTTACTGATTAAAATACTACAATAGGTAGCAATTTGACAATTATTGAATTTAGTAGTGTCAACCCTGTGATTATGGCCCGTGTCATGTGTATATAGCAAAATCCTTATTACACCGTTTGGTGGTGCGCCTGTCAGGTGCGGAACGCACAGATAAAATAATAGGTAACAGGTGAATATACTATTGGTATTGGTATCGGATTTGATCCGGAACTTGTTAATTATTGGTAATATTAATTATGTGGAAAACAAAAGGGTCTGGAGTGGTGTAATTTTTAATCTACACCATTGTCCTATATTAACTAAATATAAAGTTGAATTCTTTGATTTGTTGTTTTTGCCCGATGACGGCTGACAAATTGGACCTCGTTATTTTAGTATTGTTATCAGAAGATTTTAGCTTTTAATGTGAAATAAATCATAAATAAGTGTTTTTTTGTGGTAAAATTTCAGATACTAAATCTTATTTCAATCAGCAACCTACCAAATCTGAGTGTAGAAAGTGTTTCTTCATAATTAATATCAGCAGGACTCAAAGCTGCAATCTACAAAATAAGGCAAATTAATTTCTGATTAATATACCAGGACTAAGACCAATTAATTCCTGAATTCCAGGACTAAGACCGTTATCTCACTTGGACATTTAGATTTATTTAAAATGGAACAATTCACTTTACATGGATTTAAAAAAATCTAATGTGAACAGATTCAATCAATCTTGAATTGGTTAAAACTAAAAACAATGAACAAGGTAGTTTAGTTTGAATCCATCTAAAGTGAACCAATCTAACTTTAAGTGTGAATGCAGTCATCTATACTTGTATGATTTAATCGAAATTAATTTGTGCACAAGTATGGTGGTAAAAATACACATGGAATTCATTACATGTTCAAAATGGATGACCAACATAAAAGAGCTGATACAGGGATCAAGGATAAAACGTCCTTTTCAACAAACTGCTACATTTTGAACCTTAGGAAGCTGGGTTAATACAGATAAAGTTAACAAATTTACTGTTAAACTAATTCTAAACTCAACCCTCCCTACCTTAGGAAGCTGGGTTAATACAGTTAAAGTTAACAAATTTATTTTTAAACTAATTCTTAACTCAACCCTCCCTACCTTATATTAGGAAGCTGGGTTAATACAGTTAAAGTTAACAAATTTATTTTTAAACTAATTCTTAACTCAACCCTCCCTACCTTATATTAGGAAGCTGGGTTAATACAGTTAAAGTTAACAAATTTATTTTTAAACTAATTCTTAACTCAACCCTCCCTACCTTAGGAAGCTGGGTTAATACAGTTAAAGTTACTGTTAAACTAATTCTAAACTCAACCCTCCCTACCTTAGGAAGCTGGGTTAATACAGTTAAAGTTATTTTTAAACTAATTCTAAACTTAACCCTCCCTACCTTAGGAAGCTGGGTTAATACAGTTAAAGTTACTGTTAAACTAATTCTTAACTCAACCCTCCCTACCTTATATTAGGAAGCTGGGTTAATACAGTTAAAGTTAACAAATTTATTTTTAAACTAATTCTTAACTCAACCCTCCCTACCTTAGGAAGCTGGGTTAATACAGTTAAAGTTAACAAATTTATTTTTAAACTAATTCTTAACTCAACCCTCCCTACCTTATATTAGGAAGCTGGGTTAATACAGTTAAAGTTAACAAATTTATTTTTAAACTAATTCTTAACTCAACCCTCCCTACCTTATATTAGGAAGCTGGGTTAATACAGTTAAAGTTAACAAATTTATTTTTAAACTAATTCTTAACTCAACCCTCCCTACCTTATATTAGGAAGCTGGGTTAATACAGTTAAAGTTAACAAATTTATTTTTAAACTAATTCTTAACTCAACCCTCCCTACCTTAGGAAGCTGGGTTAATACAGTTAAAGTTAACAAATTTATTTTTAAACTAATTCTTAACTCAACCCTCCCTACCTTATATTAGGAAGCTGGGTTAATACAGTTAAAGTTAACAAATTTATTTTTAAACTAATTCTTAACTCAACCCTCCCTACCTTAGGAAGCTGGGTTAATACAGTTAAAGTTACTGTTAAACTAATTCTAAACTCAACCCTCCCTACCTTTAGGAAGCTGGGTTAATACAGTTAAAGTTAACAAATTTATTTTTAAACTAATTCTTAACTCAACCCTCCCTACCTTATATTAGGAAGCTGGGTTAATACAGTTAAAGTTAACAAATTTATTTTTAAACTAATTCTTAACTCAACCCTCCCTACCTTATATTAGGAAGCTGGGTTAATACAGTTAAAGTTAACAAATTTATTTTTAAACTAATTCTTAACTCAACCCTCCCTACCTTATATTAGGAAGCTGGGTTAATACAGTTAAAGTTAACAAATTTATTTTTAAACTAATTCTTAACTCAACCCTCCCTACCTTATATTAGGAAGCTGGGTTAATACAGTTTAAGTTAACAAATTTATTTTTAAACTAATTCTTAACTCAACCCTCCCTACCTTATATTAGGAAGCTGGGTTAATACAGTTAAAGTTAACAAATTTATTTTTAAACTAATTCTTAACTCAACCCTCCCTACCTTAGGAAGCTGGGTTAATACAGTTAAAGTTACTGTTAAACTAATTCTAAACTCAACCCTCCCTACCTTTAGGAAGCTGGGTTAATACAGTTAAAGTTAACAAATTTATTTTTAAACTAATTCTTAACTCAACCCTCCCTACCTTATATTAGGAAGCTGGGTTAATACAGTTCAAGTTAACAAATTTATTTTTAAACTAATTCTTAACTCAACCCTCCCTACCTTATATTAGGAAGCTGGGTTAATACAGTTAAAGTTAACAAATTTATTTTTAAACTAATTCTTAACTCAACCCTCCCTACCTTATATTAGGAAGCTGGGTTAATACAGTTAAGTTTAACAAATTTATTTTTAAACTAATTCTTAACTCAATCCTCTCTTCCTTAGGAAGCTGGGTTAATACAGTTAAAGTTAACAAATTTATTTTTAAACTAATTCTAAACTCAACCCTCCCTACCTTTAGGAAGCTGGGTTAATACAGTTTAAGTTAACAAATTTATTTTTAAACTAATTCTTAACTCAACCCTCCCTACCTTATATTAGGAAACTGGGTTAATACAGTTAAAGTTAACAAATTTATTTTTAAACTAATTCTTAACTCAACCCTCCCTACCTTATATTAGGAAGCTGGGTTAATACAGTTAAAGTTAACAAATTTATTTTTAAACTAATTCTTAACTCAACCCTCCCTACCTTATATTAGGAAGCTGGGTTAATACAGTTAAAGTTAACAAATTTATTTTTAAACTAATTCTTAACTCAACCCTCCCTACCTTAGGAAGCTGGGTTAATACAGTTAAAGTTACTGTTAAACTAATTCTAAACTCAACCCTCCCTACCTTTAGGAAGCTGGGTTAATACAGTTAAAGTTAACAAATTTATTTTTAAACTAATTCTTAACTCAACCCTCCCTACCTTATATTAGGAAGCTGGGTTAATACAGTTAAAGTTAACAAATTTATTTTTAAACTAATTCTTAACTCAACCCTCCCTACCTTATATTAGGAAGCTGGGTTAATACAGTTAAAGTTAACAAATTTATTTTTAAACTAATTCTTAACTCAACCCTCCCTACCTTATATTAGGAAGCTGGGTTAATACAGTTAAAGTTAACAAATTTATTTTTAAACTAATTCTTAACTCAACCCTCCCTACCTTATATTAGGAAGCTGGGTTAATACAGTTAAAGTTAACAAATTTATTTTTAAACTAATTCTTAACTCAACCCTCCCTACCTTATATTAGGAAGCTGGGTTAATACAGTTTAAGTTAACAAATTTATTTTTAAACTAATTCTTAACTCAACCCTCCCTACCTTATATTAGGAAGCTGGGTTAATACAGTTAAAGTTAACAAATTTATTTTTAAACTAATTCTTAACTCAACCCTCCCTACCTTAGGAAGCTGGGTTAATACAGTTAAAGTTACTGTTAAACTAATTCTAAACTCAACCCTCCCTACCTTTAGGAAGCTGGGTTAATACAGTTAAAGTTAACAAATTTATTTTTAAACTAATTCTTAACTCAACCCTCCCTACCTTATATTAGGAAGCTGGGTTAATACAGTTCAAGTTAACAAATTTATTTTTAAACTAATTCTTAACTCAACCCTCCCTACCTTATATTAGGAAGCTGGGTTAATACAGTTTAAGTTAACAAATTTATTTTTAAACTAATTCTTAACTCAACCCTCCCTACCTTATATTAGGAAGCTGGGTTAATACAGTTAAAGTTAACAAATTTATTTTTAAACTAATTCTTAACTCAACCCTCCCTACCTTAGGAAGCTGGGTTAATACAGTTAAAGTTACTGTTAAACTAATTCTAAACTCAACCCTCCCTACCTTTAGGAAGCTGGGTTAATACAGTTAAAGTTAACAAATTTATTTTTAAACTAATTCTTAACTCAACCCTCCCTACCTTATATTAGGAAGCTGGGTTAATACAGTTCAAGTTAACAAATTTATTTTTAAACTAATTCTTAACTCAACCCTCCCTACCTTATATTAGGAAGCTGGGTTAATACAGTTAAAGTTAACAAATTTATTTTTAAACTAATTCTTAACTCAACCCTCCCTACCTTATATTAGGAAGCTGGGTTAATACAGTTAAGTTTAACAAATTTATTTTTAAACTAATTCTTAACTCAATCCTCTCTTCCTTAGGAAGCTGGGTTAATACAGTTAAAGTTAACAAATTTATTTTTAAACTAATTCTAAACTCAACCCTCCCTACCTTTAGGAAGCTGGGTTAATACAGTTTAAGTTAACAAATTTATTTTTAAACTAATTCTTAACTCAACCCTCCCTACCTTATATTAGGAAGCTGGGTTAATACAGTTAAAGTTAACAAATTTATTTTTAAACTAATTCTTAACTCAACCCTCCCTACCTTATATTAGGAAGCTGGGTTAATACAGTTAAAGTTAACAAATTTATTTTTAAACTAATTCTTAACTCAACCCTCCCTACCTTATATTAGGAAGCTGGGTTAATACAGTTAAAGTTAACAAATTTATTTTTAAACTAATTCTTAACTCAACCCTCCCTACCTTATATTAGGAAGCTGGGTTAATACAGTTAAAGTTAACAAATTTATTTTTAAACTAATTCTTAACTCAACCCTCCCTACCTTATATTAGGAAGCTGGGTTAATACAGTTTAAGTTAACAAATTTATTTTTAAACTAATTCTTAACTCAACCCTCCCTACCTTATATTAGGAAGCTGGGTTAATACAGTTTAAGTTAACAAATTTATTTTTAAACTAATTCTTAACTCAACCCTCCCTACCTTATATTAGGAAGCTGGGTTAATACAGTTAAAGTTAACAAATTTATTTTTAAACTAATTCTAAACTCAACCCTCCCTACCAGTGGCGGATCCAGAACTTTTCATAAGGGGGGCCCGTTGACTGACCTAAGGGGGGGGGGGCCTCTCCAGTCATGCTTCAGTGATTCCCTATATAATCAACCAAATTTTTCCCACGAAAGGGGGGGGCGGCCCCCCCCCCCCCCTTGGATCCGCCTATGCCTACCTTAGGAAGCTGGGTTAATACAGTTTATACAGATGTAAAGTACACTGTATAGCTAACTGTAATTCAAAATGAAGTTTCAAATGTTTTCTTTTATTGCAAACATTTATTTCTATGCAGCTTTCTTGAAATTGCAATAAATAATCTCACGTTTAAGTCTATTGTTCAAAACAAAAGCAACAAGAATGTGTCCTCAGTACACGAATGCCCCACTCGCACTATTATTTTCTATGTTCAGTGGACCGTGAAATTGGGGTAAAATCTCTAATTTGGCATTAAAATTAGAAAGATCATATCATAGGGAACATGTGTACCAAGTTTGAAGTTGATTGGACTTCAACTTCATCAAAAACTACCTCGACCAAAAACTTTAACCTGAAGCGGGACAGACGGACGGACGAACGAACGGACGCACAGACCAGAAAACATAATGCCCCTCTACTATCGTAGGTGGGGCATAAAAATGAATGCTTACAAAAATTTATGAATTTGCATTATAGAAAAACATTTATGACAACACTATAATTAATACCAATATTTGCATATTGCAGCAATGTTATTAAAACTGGTTTCTTAAACTTACCATTATAGTTTTACTGTTACCCCCAAGTGCATTCTGTAGAAGTTTAGTAAGTGTTGAATCTCTATAAGGCACTGTAAAAAAGCACAGGTAGTTATATGCAAAAGCCATTCACATCTAAATATAGATTAAGATCTTATCATCAAATTGTGCTATAAATTAAATAAGCGAATAAAATATAACAAGAGGCTCTTAGCAGCCGGAATTGCTCACCTGTAGGTTTTTGCTTAAGTCTGTCATCAATGATTATTTTTGCTTTTCAACATATATTAATGAGCGGCTTCAAATGCCCTTTAAATGTTCTTTGTATCTGTCATATTTTCTTTAAAAGCAAAAAAAACATGTTAACCTAAAAAATGCCAAATTTCCTTAAAATCATAAGTTCAGGGGCAATTACCCAAAAGGCAGATACCAGATTTGGCTGATAATTTCAGGTTAGGCGAATACAACTTCTTGTCTGATTTGCTCTAAATGCTTTAAGTCAAAGATTGCATTTTTACTCTATGTTATAATTTTAGTCATGGCGACCATGTTTTCAGAGGAAACAGAAAATAAAACACAAATTGTTTCCTAAGAATCATTCAGCTTAAGTTTGGTTTTAATTTGGTTCAGTAGTTTCAGATGAAAAGATTTTTTAATCATTTGTACCATATTTTATGAACAAATCACTGATGAATTAAAAAAACAAAATTAATGTAAAGCAAAAAATGTATTGTTTTTTTTTCTAAAAGCACGAAAATTTAATAACTAATTTTCTATTTTTTTTCTAATTATTTGAGCATTTTTATATTAAAACTAAGGGATAGAGAAAAAAGTATACCACTGTTCGAAATGTTAAAAAAAGAAAAGAAGAAATTTAAGTAAAATATGAACTTTTTACTTTATCTCTAAAGAAGCACATGAATTAAGAAAGTGTCATTCTAATTATATATTTGATTTGACTAGGTTGAAAATAGCTTGTGTGTTCATCAAAATAAAAGAAGAATGTGTCTGAGGACAGCAATGTTCCTGCTAAGCTCGTCTACAATATGTGGAAAAAAACTGGAGTGAGAGTGCAGAAACAAACAATAAAATTGGCATTTTTGAAATAAGTTATAAAGGGGCATAACTCTAGAACGGTAGGAGAATCAATGCCCAAATTAAATAAACTGTTATCACAGAGATATGACTCGCCTATTTGTAATTTTGATAATGCAAATGTTGAAATTAAAACAGCAATAGGAATATGGGTAAACAATCTCTTTGGGATGAGAAGTGCTAATGCTTATACAACTGAATACCAATTAATATTAGCTTATCACTAACAGTTCCCCTTGAACTGACCTAATCACAAACTAAAATATGTAAACTAAGCAAATTTTCAGTCAATAGACAATGCCTAAGGAGGCTGAGCCAAATATTCTTCATGTAAATGTGATATGCCAATGCATATTCAACTGCATACCAAATATCATTTACCTTTCACTAGTGGTTTCCCCTAAACGGACCTAATCACAAACTAATGCAGGTACATGTAAACTAAGTAAAGTTTCAAAGTCATTAGACCATGAATGAGGGGGCAGGGCAAAATAATCTCCATGGAAATGAGATGTGACAATGCTTATACAACTGCATACCAAATGTCATTGACCTACCACTTGTGGTTAACTATTAACTAGACCTAATCACAAACTAATACATTGTTGACCCCACCAACACCTTTTATTCAGGAAACAGCATACCTATGTCTTGCATTTTGACTCCATCAAGGCAAGACAAAAATGGGAAGGAAAGAAGGACAGTCAATTGTAACACTAAATGCTTCCTTGGCCCAGCCGATGGGGGAATTATCTGAACTGACAAATTATTCACATCATTAAAGTCCAAGGAACAATGGATAACATTTGAGCCGTAAGTACTAACCAACCACTTTTTTGTTTCCAGTTGATTGGTCTGCTAAAGCTTTGATGACATTTCCCAGGGTGCTAAGTGACTTATTAATGGCCGATCCTTCCTTCAGTCTGTCACCTGTTGCACCAGTAGAGTCTGCTCTCTCACTGAGAAACAATAAATCATGGCATTAAACATTCATTGGTTAAACTGCAGATGTTATTACTGTATAAACAAGTCCTGATAGGTTATCAGGGTTAACTTTGTCTTACAGGTCATTAAGATTTACCTGTTTGTCTCACACATAAACTAGTACTGGGTAGTGGTCAATCTTTTTTAAAGTTATTTCTCATGTTTAACCATTTTGTCTCAAAATAGTTTTAGCAAAAATTATTTAGTTACTTAAACTGATAAAAAGAAAAAGTTTTTTGAGTGAAAACATTTGGTTTACCCTTGTAATTCTAATTCAAGTTCTAGAAAGAGCACACAGGGACAACTGAATTAGGCATCTGAAAGATTTCAAGTTCTAGAAAGGGCACACAGGGACAACTGAATTAGGCATCTGAAAGATTTCAAGTTCTAGAAAGAGCACACAGGGACAACTAAATTAGGCATCTGAAAGATTTAAAAATGTAAACAGTTAAACCAGTCATTTTAAATTTGTCTCAAATATTTGTTTTAAGATAAATAGTTCAACTGAAGATTTTACTAATAACATACACAGATTTCATAGACACCACCTTTTTTTCTCAGCTTCATTGATGTCAATTGAACATACAGTCGAACCTCGTTGTGTCGAACTCGGTTGTGTCGAAAACTCGGATGAGTCGAAGTAAATTCTCGGTCCCAGCATAATTCCCGTTTGATCAATGCATTTTAACCTCTGATGAGTCGAACTCGGATGATTCGAATTCTCGGTTAAGTCGAGGTAATTCTTAAGTCCCGTCGATGTAAAATTGATGTAAATTAACCCCGATGTCTCGAAGTTCAAAAGTAAAAAAAATGTCGAAAGAAATAAAAACTTTGAAAATTAATTTACGGATGTTTTTCTTGTTTAACCTATTCATTTCCATAAGTGATTAAAGCTGTGTAAACATACTTGTTTGTATAACAGTTAAAATGACATGTTTATGGTGACCGTCAATCAACACCTTTGTTGATCGTCCAAGCAGAACTTGAATGTGCTGAACCTGTTTCACTTGGTATAAAAACGAAACGAATTTTAATGACCCAAGCTGAGATTAAATTAACCATTAGAATAAGAACAATAATTAAAAGGATTAAAATAGTTTATTAATCATTATGAGTCGGTTTTTTAATCTATGAACACTGTTCACGTTCTTTAAAGATAAGTTATGAAAATATTTTTACTTTGTTTCGCAAGTGATTCCATAATTTATAGTGTTTGACCTTTGTAAATATATGTGTATTGATTTTATTTTCTCAGTAAAGAATAAACTACGTTAACTGTGTTTACATTTTTATTTATAGAAAGAAAAAATACGGAATAAATACACAATCATATATTATCATATCGAAAAAAGCACAATGATCAATAAATACGTATCTAGTTTACAGAAATCACATATCGGTATTTTAAACATTTCAAACATATGACGTCACACTCGACCTCGGATGAGTCGAACCTCGGATGAGTCGAATACTTTCGTCTGGTCCCTTCGACTTCGACACAACGAGGTTCGACTGTACTTTATTAGAAATTATGTGCTTTAAACATCAATAAACTCACTTATCAGAGTCTTATCACATTAATAAACAGCACAACTATAGCACCTTACATAACTTCAGAGAATGGTTTATCCATTTACTTAAAAAAATCCATACCTGCCAGCAAGATCCACCAAGTTTACTATAGATGTACGCGTCATGCTTTCTCCAACATCATTAGGACATTTCTGGGTAAAATTTATTCCAATAATGGTGTGTGCTCGACTGAAAAAAAAACACTTAAAAAATATTATCTTCAAAAATTTTGCACAAAACATTTGAATCCTTGAAACTCTTCATGCTTAATTCAACCATACGAGATTGGCAAGATGTTTTCCTATTGAGGACGTCTGCATCTCAAACTTAATTAAAATGATTATTGTTAATGGAAAGCCAAAGCAATGTTCATATGGCTCTAGATTCTGGGACATTTATTCTGACTGGCTGCATATAATGTGTCTAAAATTTGACCTGCTGTCCAGCCAGTGACTTCTGTCCCAGAAAGCTCAACATAGGGATATATATATATAGTGATCAGAGGGCATCTTTAACTAATTGCTTTAAAGCTTTATATTTTAGAAGGTTGAACACTTGGATGCTTCAATCTTTGTATATATCAATTCTACTAAAGAGGGGGGTAGGACCTTTATCGGGACTCCAGGATCGGATGTTTTTAACCTCAGGATTTCAGGACTGACCCTTTCAGGATCCGGGAATTCTTTATTCTAATTTCGGGATGTTGGGATTAAAATTTATTTAAATTCGAAACCTCAGGATTTTGTGTTTTTAAGCCCGGAATTTCAGGATCAGGACCCCTCCTACTCCACCTCACTAAAGGCAGAGACCCATTTCATTGAGCCTCATCTGCTCTGAAACCATACAAAGACGGAAATACTTGTGATATGACATATGCACGTATGAATGAATAACCCATTTCCAAGACATAATTTCTTTGGTTCAATGACTACTTGAAAAACAAGTTAAGATTTATTGTAATGCTAATTTCTCTCTTACTATGAGTAATGGGATAACTATACTTAGTATGTGTGTACTTTACAAGGTGCTAATGCCAGTCAGACAGTTTTCATCTTGAAATGCTAATTTCTGTCTTACTATGAGTAATGGGATAACTATACTTAGTATGTGTGTACTTTACAAGGTTCTCATGCCTGTCAGACAGCCTTCATCTGACCTCAACCTCATTTAATGGAACAGACAACAAGGCAAGTTTTCTTGGGTTAGTCCATATCTCAGATACTATAACCAATAGGTCTACTATATTTTGTATATGGAATGATTGTAAGATGTGTATGTCAAACTGGCAGGTGTAATCTGACCTTGACCTCTCATTTTCATGGTTAAGTGGTTACAGATCAGTTTTTGCATTTTGGTTTCTTTTTTAATACTATGTGCATTAGGTCAACTTAATTTTGGTGTATGGAAATATTTTACAATGTACATGTCAGTCTGGCAGATTACATTTGACCATGACTTCATTTTTACAGTTCATCACCCACTGTTAAGTTTTTGTTTTGGTTTGGGTTTTTTAAACTAAAAGCAAGAGTTCAACTTCATTTGGTGTATGGAATAATTGTATGGTGTATATGTCTGTCTAGCAGGTATCACCTGGCCTTGACCTCATTTTCATGGTTCATTGATCAATGCTAAGTTTTCATTGTTAACTTTGTTTATTAGAAACTAGAAGCAATATGTCAACTATATGTAATGCATAGACTGATTGAAATGTGTACATGTCTGTCTGGGAGGTTTATCTGACCTTGACTTCATTCTCATGGCTCATTGTTCAATGTTAAGTTTTCTTGGTGAAGTTCCTTTCTGAGAATCTAAATCTAAACAGGTAAACTACAAGTATATTTGGTATATGGAATGATTGTAAGGTGTACATGTATTTCCAGTTTGGTTTATCTGACCTTGAACTAATTTTTTTGAATAATTATAACTTTTATGTGATACTTGTGGTTAAGCTTTAGTTTCCGGACTATCAATATAAAATCAAGTCAGTAAAGCAGGTGAGACATTTCAGTGTGTGCACTCTTGTTTTTAAAGATTTCAAAGTCATATTCCACTGTTCATTACCTTACCTGCTAGTGGCATTGATATTGGTAGATGCCACTGTTCATTACCTTACCTGCTAGTGGCATTGATATTGGTAGATGCCACTGTTCATTACCTTACCTGCTAGTGGCATTGATATTGGTAGATGCCACTGTTCATTACCTTACCTGCTAGTGGCATTGATATTGGTTGATGCCATTGTTCTTTACCTACCTTCTAGTGGCATTCATATTGGTAGATGCCACTGTTCTTAACCTACATGCTAGTGGCATTCATATTGGCAGATGCCACTGTTCATTACCTTAGCTGCTAGTGGCATTCATATTGGCAGATGCCACTGTTCATTACCTTAGCTGCTAGTGGCATTCATATGGGTAGATGCCACTGTTCTTTACCTACCTGCTAGTGGCATTCATACTGGTAGATGCCACTGTTCTTAACCTACATGCTAGTGGCATTTATATTGGTAGATGCCACTGTTCTTGATCTTACCTGCTAGTGGCATTCATGTTGGTAGATGCCACTGTTCTGTTTCTTGTTCCTTCATTAATTTTAGAATCTATTTCTTCATAACTGTTCACTTGTTTTAATGTCATTTGCTCAACTAAGAAATAAAGTTAAAAAAGTATCAACAAAATATAATAAGATATCAATTTCATACAGGCTTTAGAATATCTATTGGACCGTTGGTTTTCCCATTTGAATGGTTTTACACTAGTAATTTTGGGGCCCTTTATAGCTTGTTGTTCGGTGTGAGCCAAGGCTCTGTGTTGAAGGCCGTACATTGACCTATAATGGTTTATTTTTTAAATTGTTATTTGGATGGAGAGTTGTCTCATTGGCACTCACACCACATCTTCCTATATCTAATGACCCCAAAGATAATTAAAGATTGGCCTGTTACATGAGAACCCTTCAAACAGGAATGTGCCAGATCCTTCCACACTAAAGATTCTTGACATGACATGCATGACTTGTTGCTAGAGACAATTTTTGCCCCTCTGATTTGTACAAAAAATCTGAACAACATTACAACTTGTACACTACATATACAACTCGTTCAAAAATGGCTGATGGGCACTGACTTTCTACCTCGTCTGAAATATATATAGGTGATAAAAAAAATTGTGAAATGAATTTTATAAAAATCTGACCAGAATTGTATTAATGAGAGTGCTTATAAGATAGATACATAGAAGTTATTTCTATGTCCCTTCAAAGTGTAGGGGTCAAAAATAGCTGCCCAAAGTTGAGTTATGCTGAACTCGTAGCACGGGGGTCAATAATAACTGTCTAATGTTGAGTTATGCTGAACTTGTAACACAGGGGTCAACAATAACCGTGAAATATGCTGAACTTGAAATAGTTGAATAACATATTATAACAAATATACACAGAGTTCAGTCTAGGTAGCTCAAGTATCACTGCAGATAGTAATAATTAAACTTAAAAAGACAAAAATAAATAAAACAAATACCATAAAATCCCTTCTTTGGATCCTGTCTAACTTTTAACCCTCCTTTAATTGCTATGGTCTTAGGGTTCAAAAGGTCACGGACCTGTTCATTGTAAATCTCTAACATGCTCAACGAAACCTAAAAATAAATAATCTAACAACATTAATTCAATTTCATCAAATAAAAGTCCTGAAGATGATACGCTGAGCCTCTGTTTTCAACATATTAGTAAGTTCGTTCCAATAAAGATAAAATCATGATTTTTTTGTGGGATCTTATCAATATAAATTACATGTACTATTCTTTTGACAATTGATTGGTAACAGTCTTTAATGTAGTAATTACCATGGTGTAGGTTAATTCTACTTGGTTTATAATTACAATTGATTGGTAACAGTCTTTAATGTAGTAATTACCATGGTGTAGGTTAATTCTACTTGGTTTAAAATTACAATTGCAAAACAATTATAGGGTTGTTTCTTGAGTAACAGCTTTCAGCTAGCTTCACACTTAGAATTTTTAAAATAGTCCAGCAACTAATATTGTTTAGCCAAAGTGAGTCACAAATTCTGACCATCCTCTTTTTAAGGCTTAACCTGCTATGAGGGGACTTTTCTTCTTATTTCAGATACAATTTTACTATGAGATTTAAAGTTAGCTACTTTCAGAGACATTGACCATGACATAAATTAATACAACTCATACTTTAGGTTTCATTTATACTTTTGATAAAGCTCAGTGGCAGACATAGGTAAGGACAGTGCCCCCCTTTTCATAGAGCTTTATATTTGGTGATGCATCAGCTATTTACATGTACCACTCCAAACAGCTCAAAATCTAAAAGGTTCCTTTATTGTGCAGAGCTCTAGCCTCTAGGTATGATACAACTGACTACCATGCATAGAATGCCTTTTTTAAATTATTAAAAAAAAGTGATTCACAGAGTCTATATAGCTCACTTAACACTTTTGTCAAAACTAGATTCTAATAGATAAAATGCAACAAGATTATTTTCTGATTATAAGGGAGATAAATATTGAAAATCTGAGCAATTTTACCAACATCAGATTTTCTTTTGTCTATTTTGGTTTAAAGATAATCTTCAATTTCATTTGCATCAAAATTATTAATAATCTCAATGTTAATATGTTAATAGGATTGAATATGTTTTAATTAAGAAGTGTATACAATTTTGGAATGATAATCTTTATCAGAATGCTACAGTTAAACCCGATGCTCTGCATGGCGCAGCTTTATACAACCGCAGAGGTCAAACCCTGAGCAGTTGGGGCAAGTATGGACACAGTGTTCTCCCCAGAAATTTTGGATAGCATCACATTTGGCGTAAAAAAAAATGTATTTTTTTCAATGTAATTTGTCGCGTCGTGGCAATGCTCTATTTCCATTATGATATATGCGTTATTGTTTATTACAAAATGTATTATATTGTTTGTATGCTATAGGTCCTTATTTGGTGAATAAAATATTCTATTCAACCCTATTCTTTGTGTCAATATTGTTGAATTCATGACTGAGAATACAATTAAACTATAACCATGATAACAGTATTTTCAGTTTATGTTTTCTATATTCATTTATAGTTCCAGAATTATTTTTTCCTCTTGGGCCAAATTATAAAAATATATGTGTGGTTCCAGTTACCCTACCTACCCAGTTAAAAAAAAAATCTTTATCATGTCTATGAATTAAATATATTGGGTTCATGGTATTCAATGATTCAGTCCCAGTTGTTTCTTTTTATCAAAATGATATATATTCTTAACAAAGTTATCTAATAAATAGTCTGTTAATGCTTAGTTTTCTCTTGGTACCGTATCATTGTTTTCTGTCTACTGTGCCATTTGTGCAAATGTAGTTATAATCGTAAAATACAGATTTTTGTCATATCTGGTCCGGTTCCGATCAGTAGTTTACACTAAAATATTAAATGGCCGCCGAAAGCAATGAAAAATACGAAAATAACAATGTTTGACAAGAGATTTGGAATGAATATGGCGTTTTTAATGCATTAAATGGATGAAACATAAACTAAAGCCAATTATGATCACTTTCTAAAGAAAGACCAAAACTTATTTAGCTCATAATAAAAATTTTCACTCTCGATTTACAAAAAGTGATAGGAAGAGAAAGAAAGTAAATTACTACTGTAATATTTTTCAGACCACCTGGTATTAATCATGTCACAAGTGACAGCTTGGGGTATTCCTATCCAAACAGTTATCCCCCAAAAGGCAATTAACACCTATTTAATCACTCTTAATTGTCTATTGTCCGACTTCAAGGGATTAAAGGTGATATATTTTTTATGATCATAAGCGGTAATTAGATGAAAGTTCAAAATTAAGGACATGGCTTTGCCATATAGAAACGAGAAAAAATAACATCCTGAAAATAATTATAGCGTTGCAGGAAGAAAATATAGCTTCGCGGTACTGCGACGCTAAAATGGCCTGGGGAGAACACTGGTATGGACACAGCATTCAAGCTTGATATAGCTCTGAAATTGGATTGTAATTAAATAGTTGACACAGCAGAGGTTTCTGACACAGAATGAAAGTGGTCTAATGAAAATTAAAAATTTAAATTTACCTATTATGGTCCAATATCCAAAATCTAAATACATGGCCATGGATTGATTCAGCATATCAAAGAATCCCAAGAATTCAATTTTTGATGAAATCAAACAAAGTTTAATTGTGGACCCTTTTGACCTATATGTGGACCAATTTGATAACAGGGCCCAAAAATCAAAAATCTAAATACATGGTTAGATTTAGCATATCAAAGAACCCCATACATTCATTTTTTGTTGAAATCAAGCAAAGTTAGATTTTGGACCCTTAGAACTCCTTGTGGACCAATTTGATAAAGGGTTTTCAATGAAGAGAAAAACTACCTCACCCCGAGGAGTCCTTCAGCTAGCCCCTAAACAAATATGTATACTAGTTCAGTGATAATGGACGTCATACTAAACTCTGAATTTTACACAAGAAAATAAAATTAAAAATCATACAAGACTAACAAAGGCCAGAGGCTCCTTACTTTGGACAGGCTCAAAAATGCGGTGAGTATTCGTATTTGTATTTGCATAAGAAAATTCATGCATTTCACCATCATTTTTTTTAACCCAATCATAAAATCTAAAACAATATCTATAATGTTCTATTTTTTTATCTTTATTCCACAGATCTGTGCATTAGTCATGTTATTGGTGACTGGACCAAAATAAAAATCAGTATAATTAAATATCAGACTATAAGACAGACAGGACAAAAAAGGATTTAAGATAATCAACTTCTTTTATGTTGAATCATGTTTAACTATAACACTTCCGTGATCAGGGTGTTTGAGTTTTGATAAATCTTTAAATTAAACAAAGGTGAAAGTGATATATATAACTCTGAGTGAAATTTACAATAGAGATCATGACTGTTTACTTTGTATCCGAGGTAAACAATCACTCGAATGTTTAACATATTTAGACAATGTCATGCATAGATTATAAATAACTACAATCACAACCTGGACTTTAAATGTTTAATATATTTTAAATCATGTCATATATATATTGATTATAAATAACTGCAAGAAAAGTGAGGACTTCGTTTAAATGCTGATACATTTTTATTATAATTTCAAACAAATAAAAGTATTTTTTTTCTGGATAAGTCATGGAAGTAAATGCATATATCATGTATTAAACCAAACATAAAGCTGTTAAGCTGAATAAAATTAAGGCAAACTAGACATCATTGAGATGTTAGCCATCCCTGTATGCTCCCCTGTAAATAACCTGTATCTTATAAGATTCTTCAATTTATATACTTTTAAGAGTGTATCAAAACTACAGCAAGATCCAGGAACTTTTTATTTTAGGGAAATACCAAACTAAGTCAACTAAAGAATCCAAAATTATTTTCAGTTTATGCTTGTGCTACTAGCACAGGAGAGGCAGTTTCTCTACTGGTAATGAACACTGCAAGTCTTAATGAAGTCAAATGTCAATCTAAAATGTTTAATTACAATGTGTGACACTTTTTAATTCTAACTTGGTGGTTTCTCTTTCAATCACAATTTTTATTGGACAATTTTACAATTGTGTACATTGTTTACTTAATTAAGCTTATAATGTAATAAAGGATTATTCTTCAATAGCTTATTAAAATATTGACAGTTGGTTTAATTATTAAAATGAACAAAAGTTATTTAAAATTAGATAAAATATACAAGAATGTAATTTAAAATCATTATGTGTACTTTGTTATTTTAGTAGATTTTCTTCCCCTTGAGAGTTCGTTGATGTTTGTTAGTTGTATAAATATGCTTGCCAAAATGATTAACATTTAAACTAACATAGTATTACTAGAAAAATGTGAAAAAGTCCTAAACTTTTCAACAAATGGCAGTAAACTAGAGGCTCCATGGAGCCTGTGTCCCTCACATGATATTTTTATTTAAAATTGATGTATGAAATAATGCAACCATTATACTTTTGCTCTATTTTCAGAAAAAAAAGTCAAAAACTGCATTTTCCCCACTATGTTCTATTTTTAGCAATATTAATGTCAGCCATGTTGGATACATTTTTAAAAACTAAAAACCCTAATGGTTATTTGTGGTTAAGTTTGGTTAAATTTGTCTCAGTTGTTTCAGGAAAAAACTTTTGCAAAGATTACAAAAAATTACAAAAAATTGTAAAATTTTGACTTTAAAGGGCAATAACTCCTTATGAGTCAATTGACTATTTTGATCATGTGTGGCTTATTTGTAGATCTTACTTTGCTGAACCTTATTGCTGATCAAGTTTATCTCTATCTATAATAATATTCAAGATAATAACCAACCAGGTGCTCCACAGGGAGCAGCTTTATACGACCGCAGAGGTCGAACCCTGAACAGTTGGGGCAAGTATAGACAAAACATTCAAGCTTGATACAGCTCTGAATTGGGATTGTGATCAAATTTTTGACATTACATGGGTTTCTTACACAGAACAAATGTTAAGATCTTACAAATCAATTAAAGATTTCTTCTTCAAACTTTTAAAAAAAAATTGAAATTTGAGAAATTTGAAAAAAAACATTGAAAACTACTACCACTCTCCTTTTTTTCAATTAGTCCATAACCTGACATTTCTTTATACATAATTAACAAGTAGTATAAGGGAGGTAAATCTGAACATACCCAACATTGTATGTTAAATGTTTATGAATTACCTCCCTTACACTGCTTTTAAATTGTCTTAATTGTACATTGACCAGAAAAACCTAGTTTTCCCCCTTTTTTGCCCCTTATTCCAAAATATTTTTAGCCATAACCCCCCAAAGTCAATTCTAACTATCCCTCTATGGTATGGAAACTTGTGGTATAATTTCAGAGAGATTCCCACACTTACACACAATTAAGTTATTGTTTGAAAACTACATGAATGCTTATTTTGGGCCCCCTTTTTGGCCCTAAATCAATCCCAACCTTCCTATAGTGGTATTGAACCTTCTGGTAAAATTTTGTAAAGATCCAATCACTAAAACTTAAGTTATTGTCCGGAAACTAAATCTGTCTTCGGACAACGACGACAACATGATAGCATTATACGATGCCAAAAAAAATTTTGCGGTCGTATAAAAACTACAAAATTTTGTTAAAACAAGCATTCTGAGAGTATTGCATGGCAATACATAGTCCCCTACCGGGTCAAAATAACATTATACTGGAACAAAATGCTAACTTGATCTATAACTTGTCATGGTGTAAACAAAAAGTAAATATCAAGTCATTATATGTAAGCATGACTAAAAACAGTGTGAATAACTGATTATATGAGTGAATTTTTCAAGTCCAAGGACCATAACATGCAGAAAATTATCAGACCAAAACAAAAATTTGAATTTGATCTGGAACTTGCCATGATAAAACTATATACCAATTATCAATCAATATCTTCAAGCATAATGAAAAAAAGTGTGGAAAACACTCTTAACATTGGATATGATTAATAGTTCTCTAAAATTAGATATGATGTAATACAATTTCTCTAATTCTTCGTGAATTTATCCCTTTCTGCACCCATTGTATAAAAAAATTTAATCAACGTGTGGTTCGTTTGATCTCAGTTCATCATTGGTTAAAATCCGATTTCCTCTGAATTTCCTATTGTGACGGCATGAAAAAAGGCAACCATGCCTGATGACGTCACATAGAAAGAACACATCTTTTTGCAGATCGTTCGTAAAGAAGGAATAAGTTTGCCTGCATATTGTTTGAAAATCATTAGAGAAACGGATTCCACCACCAAATCTTGTGTAATACGATATTTATCCACTCTCGACAGTTAAATTTTAAATATTTAAAACGCTCTGTGAGCCTCGCGTTTTAAATTTGAAAATTTAACTGTTTCGAGTGGATAAATATCGTATCACACTCGATGCAGTGGTAGAATCTCTATGTATATCTTTTTTCAAATTATAATCAAATATAATTAATAGTTCCAACTATTTTTTCTTTCATTTGTCACAAACTAATATAGATTTGAAACTTATCTATAAAATGTCAACAACTTTTATATACACAATGAAATATATACCTTAATAGTTAAAGGATTTCACTTAATAACATTTTTATATATCTATATATATATATATATATATATAGCATTCAGAAAATTACTTATTACAAAATAACAAACAAACAAACTGGCACAAATTTTTCAAACAATTTACTAATTCATCTGAAAATAGACTTATAGATCTTGACCTGTTAACAATTTAACCCCATGTCAGATTTGCTCTAAATGCTTTTGGTTTTTGAGATATAAGCCAAAATCTACATTTTACTCCTGTGTTCTGTTTTTAGCCATGGCGGCTATCTTGGTTGGTTGGCTGTGTCATTCTTTAATCAATGGAAATCTCTTTATCTGTAAATTATAATTTTAACCATTTTCTTTAAGGATTGACTGAATATTTTTTCTGTCTATGAAGAAATGAAATAAAAAATGTGGTGCACACTGAATAACCTGTGTAGTTGGTTATTTAAAAGTGTGCACCACATTTTTCAGGCTATTTTGTATAGTCAGAAAAAAATATTACAATCCTTCCTTTATAATTTTATTTATGATTTGGTTGGATGGAGGAATGTAGCATGTAACACAATTATGAGGTTGGTTATTTTCTCACCTGATATTCTTCATTTTCTCCAGCTGTTGATCTTTTCTTTTCAATTCCATCAAACAAGTCATCACAGAACAATGGTACAATTCCCTGGTTTTTGCCATATCCCACCACAGAGTAAGACTTTCCACTTCCAGTTTGTCCGTAGGCAAACAGTGAACAATTATAACCCTTCCAAGCATTGTCTATTATTCCTTTTCCTAAATCATTGAACACGGTTTGCTGAAATAAGTTTACAATAATGGAATCAAAGCATATAATAAATGTGAATTAGCTAAAACTGTAATATAAAGAGTATTATACAAAACTAGACAAAGTGATGAGATATTCTTCCACACGTGCATTGATATTAATGATCACTTATATACATATAACAAAACATTTTTATATTATTTATTTATCTTCTTTTTAAAACTAGAATGTGTCCATAGTACACGGATGCCCCACTCGCACTATCATTTTCCATGTTTAGTGGACCGTGAAATGGGGGTCACAATTCTAATTCGGCATTTAAATTAGAAAGATCATATCATAGGGAACATGTGTACTTAGTTTCAAGTTGATTGAACTTCAACTTCATCAAAAACTACCTTGACCAAAAACTTTAACCTGAACTTCGCACTATCATTTCTATGTTCAGTGGACCGTGAAATTGGGGTCAAAACTTCAATTTGGCATTAAAATTAGAAAGATCATATCATAGGGATCATGTGTACTAAGTTTAAAGTTGATTGGACTTCATCTTTATCAAAAACTACCTTAACCAAAAACCATACATGTCAACCTCTGACAATGGGAAATCATGTCATGACATGACATGATATGTCAAAAAGCGTGTGAAAACGCGTGACGTAGATGCGGACTTGTTCATATGAATGTGGTAATGTTCATAATTTCATAAAAATTTGTGAATATAAAAAAACAATATATATTCTACTGTGAACTTTTATTGTATTATACAGTGGTCTGTTATGTTGCTTTTAAAGCACCACCACTCATATTTAAAACAACTGCCAGTTTCAAGTTTAGTTACATTTATTTGATAACAGCACACAATACAAATGTAACATAGTCAAGTTCTGATCAGAATTCAGTGTCAATTTTTTTATAATTGAAAAGGCTCTCCCACAGTAGGAATTGATATTTGACTGAATTAGCTTCATCAAGATTTGAAAGAATGTCATAATGTTGGGTTTTTTTTGGCAATGTAAAATGTCATCTATTATCTCTGCCATTGCTCCCATTTCTATTGCCTGGTTAAAACTGGGTAGTTCATCAGAAGAAAGCTGGTACTATGAGAGCTGATCCAACAGTTCTGTGATATTTTTATCCCCATGGCCTGTAGAAATCTGTTGCCGTGTTGGCTAGATTTGAAACTGAAATTGAAAAAGAAAAATATTTTATAAATTTGATTTCCATTAGATAAACATGTTAAATGCTTATTCAAATAGCTACATTGTATTTCTCCTCTCACATGTATTGTGTTTTTTTTTTATCATTGCAACATAGAATGCACAAATTATGCGTTACTTGTCCCTCGATCATTTAAACTCAAACTCCAAAATATAATTTATAAATCTTGAATCTTGCCGTAGACATCGTTTTGGCTTAACAATCATCGGCACTTTAGACGACGGTACAGGCCCTGAAAGTGTCCTCTTTCTGTGCACATTTCCCCTATAAAGTGAATTTGAAAGAAAGTCACAAAATCATTAAAACTAATCACAAACTACTTACCTTTTACTGTTTGTCAATTACCTAGAATTTTCGGTATTTATCGCCGAATAATGAAAAAACCCGAGAATAGCGATATCACTAACGACCAAAAAATGAAATGAACGAAAAAGCGTGTAATTGCGTGTAAAGTGGTGAAAAGCGTGTACACGCCATGTGACAAAATCCTCGCGTGTAAACCGTTGAAAAAGCGTGTATTACACGCGAATATCATGTCACTTGACATGTATGCCAAAAACTTTAACCTGAATCCTGGCGAACGGACGTACAGACCAGAAAACATAATGCCCCTCTACTATCGTAGGTGGGGCATAAAAAGTATTTGATGGGTGTTAATTGAAGAAATGAATTTATAACAAGCTATGTAAAGGAATAATACTTTGCACTTGAAGATGTCTACGTATTCATCATATTGATAGATTGGCCAAAAACCCAAAACGAATATTACGTAATGGAAATCTAGGCGATAGCAATACACCAGAATGCCCTAAGGTCATCCCCTGTAAAAATCAGGTGAAAAAGGTTAAACTCACCAGATGAAAACATAGAAATACATCTAGTAGAACAAAAACAAAGAGTGCATCAGGTACTTGTACATCCCAACAACAAAAAGATAGTCAGTACTGATCAACGAGTAATCCCTGTTACTGACAGCTAGTTCAAAGACAAAAACAACAAATAAAAAATTTATGCATCTAAGACTAAATATCTATCAGATGACAGAACACATTCAAATCCAGGCATTGTCCGATCCTGACTTATATAGTTTTACATACAAATCAGTACTTTATTGATACTATAATGAACTATACCTGATCAGCATATTTTGTTCCCGTTGGTTCTAAATATCCATCAGGTCGCTCTTTAAACTCAGTACTTTATTAATACTATTATGAACTATACCTGATCAGCATATTTTGTTCCCGTTGGTTCTAGGTATCCATCAGGTCGTTCTTTAAACTCAGTACTTTATTAATACTATTATATACCTGATCAGCATATTTTGTTCCCGTTGGTTCTAAATATCCATCAGGTCGCTCTTTAAACTCAGTACTTTATTGATACTATTATATACCTGATCAGCATATTTTCTTCCCGTCAGTTCTAAATATCCATCAGGTCATTCTTTAAACTCAGTACTTTATTAATACTATTATATACCTGATCAGCATATTTTGTTCCTGTTGGTTCTAAATATCCATCAGGTCGCTCTTTAAACTCAGTACTTTATTAATACTATTATGAACTATACCTGATCAGCATATTTTGTTCCCGTTGGTTCTAGGTATCCATCAGGTCGTTCTTTAAACTCAGTACTTTATTGATACTATTATGAACTATACCTGATCAGCATCATATTTTGTTCCTGTTGGTTCTAAATATCCATCAGGTCGCTCTTTAAACTCAGTACTTTATTGATACTATTATGAACTATACCTGATCAGCATATTTTGTTCCTGTTGGTTCTAAATATCCATCAGGTCGCTCTTTAAACTCAGTACTTTATTGATACATGTACTATTATATACCTGATCAGCATATTTTGTTCCTGTTGGTTCTAAATATCCACCAGGTCGTTCTTTAAACTCAGCACTTTATTGATACTATAATGAACTATACCTGATCAGTATATTTTGTTCCCGTTGGTTCTAAATATCCACCAGGTCGTTCTTTAAACTCAGTACTTTATTAATACTATTATATACCTGATCAGCATATTTTGTTCCCGTTGGTTCTAGGTATCCATCAGGTTGCTCTTTAAACTCAGTACTTTATTAATACTATTATGAACTATACCTGATCAGCATATTTTGTTCCTGTTGGTTCTAAATATCCATCAGGTCGCTCTTTAAACTCAGTACTTTATTAATACTATTATGAACTATACCTGATCAGCATATTTTGTTCCTGTTGGTTCTAAATATCCATCAGGTTGCTCTTTAAACTCAGTACTTTATTAATACAGTCTATTATATACCTGATCAGCATATTTTGTTCCCGTCGGTTCTAAATATCCATCAGGTCGTTCTTTAAACTCAGTATTTTATTAATACTATTATGAACTATACCTGATCAGCATATTTTGTTCCTGTTGGTTCTAAATATCCACCAGGTCGTTCTTTAAACTCAGTACTTTATTGATACTATTATATACCTGATCAGCATATTTTGTTCCCGTTGGTTCTAAATATCCATCAGGTCGCTCTTTAAACTCAGTACTTTATTAATACTATAATGAACTATACCTGATCAGCATATTTTGTTCCCGTTGGTTCTAAATATCCATCAGGTCGCTCTTTAAACTCAGTACTTTATTGATACTATAATGAACTATACCTGATCAGTATATTTTGTTCCCGTTGGTTCTAGGTATCCATCAGGTCGCTCTTTAAACTCAGTACTTTATTAATACTATTATATACCTGATCAGCATATTTTGTTCCCGTTGGTTCTAGGTATCCATCAGGTCGCTCTTTAAACTCAGTACTTTATTAATACTATTATGAACTATACCTGATCAGCATATTTTGTTCCCGTTGGTTCTAAATATCCATCAGGTCGTTCTTTAAACTCAGTACTTTATTAATACTATTATGAACTATACCTGATCAGCATATTTTGTTCCTGTTGGTTCTAAATATCCACCAGGTCGTTCTTTAAACTCAGTACTTTATTGATACTATTATATACCTGATCAGCATATTTTGTTCCCGTTGGTTCTAAATATCCATCAGGTCGCTCTTTAAACTCAGTACTTTATTAATACTATTATATACCTGATCAGCATATTTTGTTCCCGTTGGTTCTAAATACATAGATGCCAACCCCCTTTTGACACAATCAGTAACAAACTATCAAATTTTCCGTATTTTTGAAAAGTTTTCAGTAATCATTCATAAACGTGCATTTACCAATAAAAATTACTGACGATTGGTTGCAAAGTGATGTGCACTAAAATTTGTCGTTTAACATGTTGTTTGTAGTATGTATTCTATTCATTAATTGTTCAGATGTTCTCGACTCAAACATTTTTGTTTTGTCAAGGAGAAGAAGAGAAAGGGGGAAAGCTACTTAATAAAATGCAAGTTTGCCTCTTCGGAAGTCAGTTAGTTACCCAACTATAGGTTGATAACTCCCGAGAAACCGGAAGTATTACATTTGCGTTTCCTAAATACTGGACCAGGACGGAAAAGTAATGATAAAAATCCGCGTTTTACAAAATTGAACGTCGATGATTGGGAATCCGTAACTATTCGACTTTGACCGTATTAGCGTAGTTTTTATCGCAAAATCGGAAAAACTACGGAAAAATCGTAATGGTTGGCATCTATGTAAATATCCATCAGGTCGCTCTTTAAACTCAGTACTTTATTGATACTATAATGAACTATACCTGATCAGTATATTTTGTTCCCGTTGGTTCTAGGTATCCATCAGGTCGCTCTTTAAACTCAGTACTTTATTAATACTATTATATACCTGATCAGCATATTTTGTTCCCGTCGGTTCTAGGTATCCATCAGGTCGCTCTTTAAACTCATCATGGGACCAGTAAGAGAAGTCAAAGCTGAACCTGCGGGGGTCGGCTGACAAGTTTTCTGGGTCCTTAATTTCAGTCTGGTTCCCTACCATGTTAATGATAACTGTAGAATTTCTGTTCTTCTCACGATCATTGTATGGATGGTTAAGGAATATTTGTTATTGCTTTTATCATTACTGAAAATAGGTGAGTTGCAAATTGGGGATAGTACTGTGTCCTACATGTGCATTGAAAAATAAGGTTCAAAAGTATGTATATCACCCAAAACACAATTTATTATACAATTCAGCATGAGATACATTGAATTAGTTTAAACATGCATGTTTTTTATTTGCTTAATTAAAAAAAAATGGATTAGACAAAACAAAATCTTACTTTAAGTTTTCTCCATTTAAGGAATGACTGCAATATTTAAAATGTGGTGCACACTGAATAACCCGTGTAGCGGGTTTTTTTTAAAGTGTGCACCATATTTTTGATGTTATTTCCAATAGACAGAACAAATATTACAGTCATTTCTTATAATTTAATTCTAAATTCCATTTAAAACGGAGTAAACCATGAAAACACATTGATGACGTCACGGTCACATGACAAAATTATGTCTATGAGCTGATAAACAAAACAATGTCAGCCAATCAGAAGACATGTTACATTCAAAATCAAATTATAATACAATATAAACAAATACAGTACTAGTTTAATGAGCATAAAATTAAAATTGAGAATTATGTGATCATAAGATTAAATTTGAGAATTAATTGAGCATAATTGAGAATTATGTGAGCATAAGATTAAAATTGAGAATTATGTGATCATAAGATTAAAATTGAGAATTATGTGAACATAAGATAAATCAAATGATAGAATTGTAAAATAAAATACCAGGAAGACAGTTTTTAGAAAATGCTTTCAGAAAATGAAACAAAAATATTATATAGGGTCACCATTCCTGTTTCTTGCATAAAATAGCAAATTTCATGCAGATTCCACGAGAAAATGTACTACTTTCAGAGTAACCACCTTTAATACCCTAATTTAAAAAAAAAATGAAAATCAAACAAAAATGATCTCATTTGTAAAAATATTAGTATTTACAAGATCTACAAGTTAAAATCTTATAAATTTGTCCATTAAAATGAAAAATGGCATTAATTGAGGAAATTAAAAGTGGGCAAACCAGGATCTAAAAATCTAGTGCGTGGTTCATACATGTATTATAAAACATTACAAGGTCCAAAAGAAAATTGGTCCAATCATACATGTTGTACCAATGAAATTTTTTAAAATTTTAAGTTAATAACTACATTATGTTTTATCCAGTTATCATGGTTATTAGGAACTACTATAGCAAAACATGATTTTATTAGGCCATTTTCAAACATTACCACTTTAATCTTTTTTAAATACAGCAATTATGAATAAAAGATATGTTTACATTTACAAGGATTATAAATAACTGTAATTAATTATATATATATATATATATATATATATATATATATATATATATATATATATATATATATATATATATATATATATATATATATATATATATATATATATATATATATATATATATATATATATATATATATATATATATATATATATATATATATATATATATATATATATATATATAAATGTACAAATGTACTATACATTGAAGTTTAAAACTATCTTTTTTACAGACATTACCACTTGAAACTAAAAAAAACAGTGATTATGCATAAAAGACGTGTTTACAATTAGAATTAAATACAAAATACTGTAATTAATTTTACATGCTATATACATGTATATATATAATTTGGATGACTTCTACAGTGTCATAATTAACCTGCCCATGTTACATGTAGACCATAGATGTCATACCTGCCAACTGTCACTATTTGAGGGGGATTTCCCCCATGAAGGCTCCCAAATGGAAATTTTGAAAGAGCAATTTTGTCCACAATTTAAACAAAACAATAAATTTTACAATGGCTATAGGCTTGTAATAGTGTATGAAGAAGCCAAAAAATAACACTAGAAATATTTGAAGCCCCTTGATGGTTTTGTAGAACTATAGGATCCATCTTGCATGTAAAACCCTCATGAGCATTTTGAAAAGTTGGCAGGTATGAGATGTATTAAATATATATGTGTAGACGAAAGACTGATTTGTTACCAGTATCAGAACTTTATCATAAATAAATATCTTCAATTCATGTATAATAGAGTTCTGATTCTGGTAAACCACATAATTCAACAAATACTGTAAATTCAGAAATTATTGTGAGGTTTTTATTGTTGCGAAAAATGCAACAGAGACGTAAACGCAATAATTGAAACTCACATTTTGAAATATTTTATATCAATTTAACAAGATTTTTCACAAAATCATAAAAAATTAAAATCGCATTGTAGTCATGTTAGTCTAAAATGCCAAAATCACAATAATAAATGCATGCAATCATTTCTGAATTTACAGGGTACAATGAATTGATACATTTTGTGGTAAAGTAGATATATTTTGTCATAACAGGATATTATTTCAATGTGGAATTATTTTTAATCATGGAATTTGCATTATTTTTTGTGCTTAAAATTTTTAATAAATTCCATGTTTATTCTGTATTTTAATGTTTTTTTGAGTTGGGCATAATACTGATAATCATGATTATGTGTTGTATTGTTATAAAGGTCTTGTATATCGGTTAAAAGCTCATTTGAGCTTATGTTTGTATACCTTGCCATCTCTAAATAAAGCTTATTTATTATCATTATTTTCATTTAAGTTTTTAACCCTTGTCATGTATCATTGAGAGGGGGTAGGAGGGGTCCTGATCATGAAATCCTGAGCTTAAAAACACGAAATCCAGAGGCCCCGAAATTCCAAAAAAGAATTCCCTGATCCCGAAATACTGAGCTTAAAAACAACCGATCCTGCAGCGATAAAGGTCCTATCCCCCCTCATCATTTGACATATCATTTTTAAATGCAAAAAAATAAATCCTTTTTCATTAATATTATTCAGTAAGTCGATAAAAAATTGATTAATGTCATTTTCATATTTATTATGTTTTGCCTCTAAAATATTTTTGATTTCAAACTGTTGTCTGTTTTGATTACTTACACGTAATTTGTTGAACTTTCTTCAAAAAGGATATAAAAGGTCGGACTCGGACTGCCACTTTCACGCTTTCTGCCATCCTGTCAGTTTTGTTCTACCACAGAAATTAACAAAAATCTCTGCAAAATGAGGTTAAATGTCCTATTACCAGTAATCGTGCTGTGTTTACCAATCTTGTGTATACTGACCGGCGTTTACATTGACGTTCTCATCTTTTAACATACTCCTGCGTGTGGATTTTTTTTCTTGGCGATTTGACAGCAATCACTTAATGCATGTACTTTTTTAGATCCTCACTAGTATCGCAAGAAAATATCAAGTTTATAGAATAATGAGGTACGGTAAACAAACAAGAAAGATGAACAGTATCAATATTGGGAGAAAAATGTACGTGGGAGGCTTGTCAAACAGCTAGATGTCAACAACGGTAACATCCGTAAATAAAAGAGAGATAACTACTTTATTTTTGCGATTCAATCACCAAGTTGCACATGGTGTTCTCAGGGAGGTCCGCGCCTATGCCAATAATTATTTTTTATTTTGGCCGTAGCTATTTTGCCGGCTCTATTAGGCTAGGCGCTATTTTACCGAAGCCGGCAAAATAGTGATCTATTTAGAGTTTGGCTTTTGCCGGTCTAAATTAAGATTTTCTGTATATAAATTAAGAATAGAAAAGAATACAGAAAAATACACTTTGATAAGAATATCTTTAAAGGACAAATATGTCTTTTTTGTAACTTTAGACAGAACGTGTATATTAAAATTGATACTCTCTACGTATTAACAGTCTCTAAAAACCAAGATACAAATTCTTGTAAAAACTATAACGTAACGGTACCCAAATTGCACCGAGTACCCAAATTGCACCTATTTATCAAAAATAGCAGCGAAAATCTAACAAGATTTCCTAGAGACTAAAAAAATGGTATTTTTATGATTTGAAACTATGCACGTCTTTCAACATAGGTAAAAATATTTAGATATACACAAAACGTTTACAATATTAATCAACAGATGAAGTGTTTACTGAAAAAGCAAAATGTACTGAAACGTCGCCATGCGACGTCATCAAAACGTCATCTTTTTAAAATTAACAAATACAATACGTTTCAAGTATCCATTTCTTAAAAAATGAAGAGTAAGCATGGACAAATATCCAATTGTTCAAAATATTTGAAAAAAATAAACAAAAGCTCTGTTATTCGACTTTGCGAATTTAAGCCTGGATGCAATTTGGGTACTCCTCATTACAGAATCTCAAATTGGTGTACCTTTATAATAAAGAAGGATACGGCTACAAAATAAACACAAAATGGAAATTTTTGTCTTGATCATAAAAAAAACTTAGTTGAAAAAACTGTCAAAATAGGTGCAATTTGGGTACCGTTAGGTATTTTTTTTAATGTTTTTTTTTAAACTTTTAAAAAACATAAATATTGAAATTGATATTTAAAATAATAATAACCCATTAATCAAAGCATGCAAAGCATGCAAAGCACTATAAAAAAAAAATCGACATTCTTATTAAAACTTTAAAATAAAATATCCTATAGGTTTTGAAATAATTCAACAAGCTCAAAATGTTTTATAAGTGTAACAAAACCACTGCCTTGCTTTTGGTGTATTCTTTAAGTCTCGGTCACACCTTAACGGATAGCTCGAACGGATGCCTAACGGATAACTTTTTTTCAATCCGTTCATGTCCGTTCTTATCCGTTAGACGTCCGTGAATATCCGTTGCATATATAATGAACCTATAAGAAATCTGACATACCAATAATTGGCATTTCTGACGCAAAATTTTCAAATGGCTTTTATCCGTTTCAGATCCGTTCATCATATCCGTTTTATCCGTTATACGTCCGGTAGAAGTCCGTTTCTCATCCGTTCAACACCCGTTTTATCCGTTAAACGTCCGGTAGAAGTCCGTTGGTGAATTTATCTTCCAGACCTCCAACAGATGTATAACGGACACGTAACGGATACAAAACGGAAACGAAACGGACGAGTACCGTACAAAACGGACGCCTAACGGACGTTCAACGGACATTTTATCCGTTGGACGTCCGTTCAAAGTTTTGAACATGCTCAAAATTTTCCACCGGACAGAACGGACGTCGACGGATAAAACGTACGCCTAACGGACATGCAACGGATATGGACGGACGTCTATCGGATAAGAACGGACGCCTAACGGACATGAACGAATTGAAAAAAAGTTATCCGTTAGTCGTCCGTTCGAGCTATCCGGTAAGGTGTGACCGAGGCTTTATGCATTCGTTACGCGTCCGTTTTATTTGGTCCGTACATCAACGGACTCCCAACGGATAACAATTTTCTCAACGGACAACTTTTATTTTCATCCGTTAGGCGTCCGTTCGTGCTATCCGGTAAGGTGTGACCGAGGATTTAGTCTTGCACACGAAAGATGCTGCCACTGCAGACATTTACTGCACATGACACTTGTCAAGTTTCTTTTGAGTCTGCATCACTTTTACAAAAATTGTAGATATATAAATTTTATTCAACTTTCATACAATAAATGATGTCGATCGATTTCCAAACATCTTCTGTGCAATATTTCTTTATTAATCTTATATTAACTAGTTTGTCTAAACATAAAGTTGAAACACTTTCAGGGCAAATTTCTACGTGTTCCTCTTCTATCACAAGACCGTCATCAACCGCTGACTTTGCTTATTTTTCCAACAAACCATTCTAATATAATCACACATTTAGCCCTATATCCGATTTGTATTTAAATAATTTCATAGAAATATTTTTTATTTCAAACAGTCTGATTAAAAATCTGAAACAGGACCGGCACAATAGCCACTGCTTATTATTTTATATATCCTCAGATATCCGGCGATGTATTTTTTCTGGCAGGACTAATTATCGTGATGAACATTTTCTTTTAGAGATTTTAACCAATTTTATACATTTAACTATTTTGAAAAGTTTAGTAGGTCCAGGAACATATATATTGATACTAGATATACTGTTCCCATGTAGGACACATTATATATTGATACTAGATATACTGTTCCAATGTAGGACACATTATATATTGATACTAGATATACTGTTCCAAGGTAGAACACATTATATCTTGATACTAGATATACTGTTCCCAGGTAGGACACATTATATATTGATACTAGATATACTGTTCCCAGGTAGGACACATTATATATTGATACTAGATATACTGTTCCCAGGAAGAACATATTATATATTGATACTAGATATACTGTTCCCAGGTAGGACACACTATATATTGATACTAGATATACTGTTCCCATGTAGGACACACTATATATTGATACTAGATATACTGTTCCCAGGTAGGACACATTATATATTGATACTAGATATACTGTTCCCAGGTAGGACACATTATATATTGATACTAGATATACTGTTCCCATGTAGGACACATTATATATTGATACTAGATATACTGTTCCCAGGTAGGAACCATTATATATTGATACTAGATATACTGTTCCCAGGTAGGACCCATTATATATTGATACTAGATATACTGTTCCCAGGTAGGAACCATTATATATTGATACTAGATATACTGTTCCCAGGTAGGAACCATTATATATTGATACTAGATAGACTGTTCCCAGGTAGGACACATTATATATTGATACTAGATATACTGTTCCCAGGTAGGACACATTATATATTGATACTAGATAGACTGTTCCCAGGTAGGACACATTATATATTGATACTAGATATACTGTTCCCAGGTAGGACACATTATATATTTATACTAGATATACTGTTCCCACATAGGACACATTATATATTGATACTAGATATACTGTTCCCATGTAGGACACATTATATATTGATACTAGATATACTGTTCCCAGGTATAGGACACAATGCACCAGTCTTTTATAGTTAGCAGAGATGGGTCCGAATACTTTCAATGTAATTGATTAAATTACAATTACTTTTTCATTTGTACGATTAAATTAAATTAATGATTACATCATTTCTGAAAGTATCTGATTAAATTAATGATTACATTGGCAAAGTAATCATGATTACATCTGATTACAATGAATTTAAAAACAAAACATTTTGAATGATGTGAATGAATAAATGTTCAATATAACTATAGAATTTTTGAAAAAGTATTTCATTTGGTTCAATTATAAAATGATAACTTCAAATTAAACTTCATCTATTTAAATAAACACCAAATTTCAATACATATATATACATTACACTTTATCACCAATGATCTCTGAATTATTTTGAATTAAATTTAATAAAGATATATCATAATCAAGAGTTTTTTTGTTTGTCTTCTGACCTCTTTCATAATTTATATGTATTCCAAGTTGCAGTTTATGGAAGTTTAAATATGGATGAAATAAAGTTACCAGTTAAAACTATGTTTAATTTTAATAGAAATGTTTAATCAAATTTTAAACAATATGTAAGTACTAAAAATCATTGCATTTTAAATGTCCAATCCAAATACAAAAAAAAAATTAAACAATATATTTGTCCAACTTTTATTTTAGTTTGTGCTTATTAGATAAATTTTCATGTCTGATTTATCTTTTATCATACATGTATATATTTCCCTACAGCTATACTGAATTGGTAATTGCAATAAAAACAAACCTTAATTAGTCCCCTACCTGTCAATTCAAAGTTGACAAAAATCACAAAAATTAACAAAAGATTATAATTCAGGGTTAAAGAAAAGGTGTCTTCCCGATTGTCCCACTTTTTGAAATTGCAGGTAAACAAGTAATGAAATTTTGTGGGACAATTGGGAATTGTTTTGGTTGTGATAAATTTGTTTTTATAGTATGTTTTAGTAAATTAAAGGTTACTCATCAATGTATATATTCTTTTATAAAATTAATATTAAATGTGCCGTTATTAATTTTGTTTACAACAGTAACCTTGTTTATCTAAGAACATTTTACTTCATAAAGTAATGTGGGACAATCAGAACTTTTAATGTGGGACAATCGGAACTCTAAAATTTTAAAAAGTGGGACAATCGGGAATAAACCAAAGAAAAGTATTACTTGAATATATAACAATTATTATCAAATATTAATATGAAGATCATTATAAAACGATGAATATGCATGTATGTACAATATCTTTTACCAAGATAAAAGGTATATAATTGTATTATATGTCTCTGCTTAGGCTAATGATGACTTTTCAATACTGTAACAGTTTATTTTTTTTTACTGAAGTAGACATGCTTAAAGTAACCAAACCATTTTAGTATGTTTAAAATTTATCAAATATGAATAACAAAGAGATTCATTTAATGACCAAAAACACAATTTTAGATTTTTTTCATTGTAATCAGAATGTAATCAAAAAGTAATCATGATTACGGGGTATTTTGAAAAGTAATTGATTAAATTAAATTACATGTAATCAGATTTTTGGCTGATTAATGATTACACTGATTACTTGAAAAATTGTAATCAATTACAGCTGATTAACGATTACAATTACAATTACCCCAAGTCTGATAGTTAGATAGTTTATGTTTAGGATACAGCATTTTGAACCATTAGAATCTGAAATCAAAAAAGTTACAGTGTTTATTTTCAAACAATTCAATTAGCAGTCAAAAAAATCTATGAGTTATGTGTCAAATGATAATTTCTCGGGAATCATCAATGGTGCTTTTATATAGTATATATCATCTTCGCTAGCCAAGGGTTACGATCCACTCCCGCTCTCTTCACGCGAAGAGAGCGGGAGTGGATCGTAACCCTTGTTTAGCGAAGATGAGTACATATATGTCTCTGCCAATATCAATCATTTCTATTTTATATGCTCTATATATCTAAATCCTTAATAACTTTACCGATATCAGCAAAAAATACGCTTACATCTAGTGATTAATTGTTAAATTATATGATAGAAAGGTGTAACACAAGGTATGTACCTTCATCCCAAATAAAAACACCCAGAAAAAATCCAAGATTTCCCGATTGGAATTCCAACAATAGACACAAATATTAATACAATTGACTAAGAAAATATGTCAACAAAATGTCCATCACTAAACTTGAACTTGTTTTAAACAATTTTGGGAAAAGCCTAACTGGTAAAAAATAACTATTTATATAATGCCTCTTATTTCTTATGCTTTACATTATTTTTTGTTAATTATCTGGCATTTCTGAAGCGAGCATTGAAATTGAAAAGACCGGATATGGAGCCCTGTTTACTTTATAGGGATTCAAACAGCACATATTATGATGAAGGATTTACTAGTAAAATAAAAACTACCATCTTTAGAAGTAAGCTAATTCTGAACAACTTGATGACAATAGAGGTTAATATTTAGGACAGTAAATCAGGACTTTTCAACACTCTTACATAATTTGATTAACATTTAATAAACAAAAACGACCTTCAACAATAAGCAAAACCCATACCGCTTAAGAGGCCCCGAAATGACAAATAAAAAAAAATCAATCAAGAAGACTATACTTCGACTATGAATAGTGTTTTTAGATATGCTGTTGAGTTCAGGGGCGGATCCAGCCATTTAAAACAAGGGGGGGTCCCAACCCAGGACAAAGGGGGGGGGGGGGGGTTCCAACTATATGTCCCCATTCAAATGCATTGATCGCCCCCCCCCCCCCCCCTTGGATCCGCCAATGGAGTTTTATGATTTGTGATTAATTTGCTTTAAAGTTTCAATAATGATTTGTGTTTGATTTGCTTAGATTGATTGATTCAAACTATTTACTACAGCTTTAATTTTAGTCATGGATATGCATGAAGCTGTTGCCAATGAAGAATTCATTTAAAAAATAATCAAACGTCAAAAACAGAGAATTAATTCCGATACATCATTGTTTGACCAGATCTAGAAGTGTAAAGAGCTATATATATATAAAAAAAAAAAAGATGTGGTATGATTGCCAATGAGACAACTATCCACTAGAGACCAAATGACACAGAAATTAACAACTATAGGTCACCGTACGGCATTTAACCACGTGCAAAGCCCATACCGCTTAGTAAGCTATAGAAGGCCCCGAAATGACAAATATAAAACAATTCAAACGAAAAAACCACAGCCTAATTTATGTACAAAAAATGAACAAAAACAAATATGTAACACATCAACAAGTGACAACCACTGAGTTACAGCCTCCTGACTTGGAACAGGCACATGCGTACAGAATGCGGCGGGGTTAAACATGTAAGCGGGATCCCAACCCTCCACCTAAGGCAGCAACCATTTGATTTTCTGGGGGGGGGCTATGGTTTTTTTTTCTGTGCAAACTTTTTTTTTCGCCTTCGGCGAAGAACAAACAATTTTTTTAGCGACAAACCGAAAACAATTTTTTTCTTTCAATTTTAGCATTACATATAGTGGGAGCTGAGGGTGAAACAAACAATTTTTTTTTCTCAGGGTCCAAAACAAATTATTTTTTTCACCAAAACCTGGAAACAAACTTTTTTTCCAAAAAAAAACCATAGCCCCCCCCCCCCCCCAGAAAATCAAATGGTTGCTGCCTAACCTGTGACAGGGGTGTAGCAGTACAACATAAGAAAGAACTATAAAAATCAGTTAACAAAGGCTTATTTAAAATTTCTGTGTTATTTTGGTGTCTTGTTGAGAGTTGTCGCATTGGCAATTATACCACATCTTCTTTTTTTTTATATTAACTCATCAGATGGATACAAAAAGAAATACATTTAACAAAAACAGAGTGGACGTAGCAATTGCTGTAATAGATTACATACTTTAACCGTAAAAAATGTATAACAATGATAGATTTGAACAGTGCCAAAACAGCTTAAAAGAATTATGAATGTAAACTCAAACGTAGTTCTAAACGACAAGAAGGCTATATGTTGTGTAACCAATAGAAAGACATTACAAGAAAATGTTATTTATAATTTAGAAACAAAATCAGAGGAAATTCAATGTAAACATTATGACCTTTTTCCATTTTTTCAAACCTATTACTTACAATAGACCTGAAGCGAGTAATAACGACTATGTTTTTGATGAGTAAGATGCAGATTACTGCTGATTAGATTTTTAAAGTCAGTTCTGGAACTTGAAGGTGACAAAAACCATGGTCCATACTGTTTGCTGAATGCATTTGATCATTGAATACCAGCCATATGTATGTACTATTTTTAATGCAGTATTAAACAGTGGATATTTCCCATCAGCATGGTCAAAAGCTCTCCTCATACCTTTTATCAAATCTGTAGGAGATAACAAGCATGGTCAAAAGCTCTCTCGATTCCTTTTATCAAATCTGTAGAAGCAAACAAGCATGGTCAAAAGCTCTCCTGATACCTTTTATCAAATCTACCAACAAGCATGGTCAAAAATTCTCCTGATACCTTTTATCAAATCTATAGAAGATAACAAGCATGGTCAAAAGCTCTCCTCATGCCTTTTATTAAATCTGTAGAATCTAACAAGCATGGCCGAAAGCTCTCCTGATACCGTTTATCAAATCTAAAGAAGCTAACAAGCATGGTCAAAAGCTCTCCTGGTACCTTTTATCCAATCTGTAGGAGCTAACAAGCATGGTCAAAAGCTCTCCTGATACCTTTTATCAAATCTGTAGAAGCTAACAAGCATGTTCAAAAGCCCTCCTGGTACCTTTTACCAAATCTGTAGAAGCTAACAAGCATGGTCAAAAGCTCATGATACCTTTTATCAAATCTGTAGAAGCTAACAAGCATGGCCAAAAGCCCTCCTGATACCTATTATCAAATCTATAGAAGCTAACAAGCATGGTCAAAAGCTCCCCTCATACCATTAATCAAATCTATAGAAGCTAACAAGCATGGTCAAAAGCTGTCCTGATACCTATTATCAAATCTGTAGGAGCTGACAAGCATGATCAAAAGCTCTCCTGATACCTTTTATCAAATCTGTAGAAGCTAACAAGCATGGCCAAAAGCTCTCCTCATACCTTTAATCAAATCTATAGAAGCTAACAAGCATAGTCAAAAGCTCTCCTCATACCTTTTATCAAATCTACTTACAAGCATGGCCAAAAGCTCTCCTGATACCTTTTATCAAATCTATAGAAGCTAACAAGCATGGTCAAAAGCTCTCCTCATACCTTTAATCAAATCTATAGAAGCTAACAAACATGGTCAAAAGCTCTCCTCATACCTTTAATCAAATCTATAGAAGCTAACAAGCATGGTCAAAAGCTCTCCTCATACTTTTTATCAAATCTACTAACAAGCATGGTCAAAAGCTCTCCTGATATCTTTTATCAAATCTGTAGAGGCTAACAAGCATGGTCAAAAGGTCTCCTGATACCTTTTATCAAATCTATAGAAGCTAACAAGCATGGTCAAAAGCTCTCCTGATACCTTTTATCAAATCTGTAAAAGCTAACAAGCATGGTCAAAACCTCTCCTGATACCTTTTATCAAATCTGTAGAGGCTAACAAGCTTAATCAAAAGCTCTCCTCATGCCTTTAATCAAATCTAAAGAAGCTAACAAACATGGTCAAAAGCTCTCCGGATACCTTTTATCAAATCTAAAGAAGCTAACAAGCATTGTCAAAAGCTCTCCTGATACCTTTTATCAAATCTAAAGAAGCTAACAAGCATGGTCAAAAGCTCTCCTGGTACCTTTTATCCAATCTGTAGGAGCTAACAAGCATGGTCAAAAGCTCTCCTGATACCTTTTATCAAATCTGTAGAAGCTAACAAGCATGTTCAAAAGCCCTCCTGGTACCTTTTACCAAATCTGTAGAAGCTAACAAGCATGGTCAAAAGCTCATGATACCTTTTATCAAATCTGTAGAAGCTAACAAGCATGGCCAAAAGCCCTCCTGATACCTATTATCAAATCTATAGAAGCTAACAAGCATGGTCAAAAGCTCCCCTCATACCATTAATCAAATCTATAGAAGCTAACAAGCATGGTCAAAAGCTGTCCTGATACCTATTATCAAATCTGTAGGAGCTGACAAGCATGATCAAAAGCTCTCCTGATACCTTTTATCAAATCTGTAGAAGCTAACAAGCATGGCCAAAAGCTCTCCTCATACCTTTAATCAAATCTATAGAAGCTAACAAGCATAGTCAAAAGCTCTCCTCATACCTTTATCAAATCTACTTACAAGCATGGCCAAAAGCTCTCCTGATACCTTTTATCAAATCTATAGAAGCTAACAAGCATGGTCAAAAGCTCTCCTCATACCTTTAATCAAATCTATAGAAGCTAACAAACATGGTCAAAAGCTCTCCTCATACCTTTAATCAAATCTATAGAAGCTAACAAGCATGGTCAAAAGCTCTCCTCATACTTTTTATCAAATCTACTAACAAGCATGGTCAAAAGCTCTCCTGATATCTTTTATCAAATCTGTAGAGGCTAACAAGCATGGTCAAAAGGTCTCCTGATACCTTTTATCAAATCTATAGAAGCTAACAAGCATGGTCAAAAGCTCCCCTGATACCTTTTATCAAATCTGTAAAAGCTAACAAGCATGGTCAAAACCTCTCCTGATACCTTTTATCAAATCTGTAGAGGCTAACAAGCTTAATCAAAAGCTCTCCTCATGCCTTTAATCAAATCTAAAGAAGCTAACAAACATGGTCAAAAGCTCTCCGGATACCTTTTATCAAATCTAAAGAAGCTAACAAGCATTGTCAAAAGCTCTCCTGATACCTTTTATCAAATCTAAAGAAGCTAACAAGCATGGTCAAAAGCTCTCCTGGTACCTTTTATCCAATCTGTAGGAGCTAACAAGCATGGTCAAAAGCTCTCCTGATACCTTTTATCAAATCTGTAGAAGCTAACAAGCATGTTCAAAAGCCCTCCTGGTACCTTTTACCAAATCTGTAGAAGCTAACAAGCATGGTCAAAAGCTCATGATACCTTTTATCAAATCTGTAGAAGCTAACAAGCATGGCCAAAAGCCCTCCTGATACCTATTATCAAATCTATAGAAGCTAACAAGCATGGTCAAAAGCTCCCCTCATACCATTAATCAAATCTATAGAAGCTAACAAGCATGGTCAAAAGCTGTCCTGATACCTATTATCAAATCTGTAGGAGCTGACAAGCATGATCAAAAGCTCTCCTGATACCTTTTATCAAATCTGTAGAAGCTAACAAGCATGGCCAAAAGCTCTCCTCATACCTTTGATCAAATCTATAGAAGCTAACAAGCATAGTCAAAAGCTCTCCTCATACCTTTTATCAAATCTACTTACAAGCATGGCCAAAAGCTCTCCTGATACCTTTTATCAAATCTATAGAAGCTAACAAGCATGGTCAAAAGCTCTCCTCATACCTTTAATCAAATCTATAGAAGCTAACAAACATGGTCAAAAGCTCTCCTCATACCTTTAATCAAATCTATAGAAGCTAACAAGCATGGTCAAAAGCTCTCCTCATACTTTTTATCAAATCTACTAACAAGCATGGTCAAAAGCTCTCCTGATATCTTTTATCAAATCTGTAGAGGCTAACAAGCATGGTCAAAAGGTCTCCTGATACCTTTTATCAAATCTATAGAAGCTAACAAGCATGGTCAAAAGCTCTCCTGATACCTTTTATCAAATCTGTAAAAGCTAACAAGCATGGTCAAAACCTCTCCTGATACCTTTTATCAAATCTGTAGAGGCTAACAAGCTTAATCAAAAGCTCTCCTCATGCCTTTAATCAAATCTAAAGAAGCTAACAAACATGGTCAAAAGCTCTCCGGATACCTTTTATCAAATCTAAAGAAGCTAACAAGCATTGTCAAAAGCTCTCCTGATACCTTTTATCAAATCTAAAGAAGCTAACAAGCATGGTCAAAAGCTCTCCTGGTACCTTTTATCCAATCTGTAGGAGCTAACAAGCATGGTCAAAAGCTCTCCTGATACCTTTTATCAAATCTGTAGAAGCTAACAAGCATGTTCAAAAGCCCTCCTGGTACCTTTTACCAAATCTGTAGAAGCTAACAAGCATGGTCAAAAGCTCATGATACCTTTTATCAAATCTGTAGAAGCTAACAAGCATGGCCAAAAGCCCTCCTGATACCTATTATCAAATCTATAGAAGCTAACAAGCATGGTCAAAAGCTCCCCTCATACCATTAATCAAATCTATAGAAGCTAACAAGCATGGTCAAAAGCTGTCCTGATACCTATTATCAAATCTGTAGGAGCTGACAAGCATGATCAAAAGCTCTCCTGATACCTTTTATCAAATCTGTAGAAGCTAACAAGCATGGCCAAAAGCTCTCCTCATACCTTTAATCAAATCTATAGAAGCTAACAAGCATAGTCAAAAGCTCTCCTCATACCTTTTATCAAATCTACTTACAAGCATGGCCAAAAGCTCTCCTGATACCTTTTATCAAATCTATAGAAGCTAACAAGCATGGTCAAAAGCTCTCCTCATACCTTTAATCAAATCTATAGAAGCTAACAAACATGGTCAAAAGCTCTCCTCATACCTTTAATCAAATCTATAGAAGCTAACAAGCATGGTCAAAAGCTGTCCTGATACCTATTATCAAATCTGTAGGAGCTGACAAGCATGATCAAAAGCTCTCCTGATACCTTTTATCAAATCTGTAGAAGCTAACAAGCATGGCCAAAAGCTCTCCTCATACCTTTAATCAAATCTATAGAAGCTAACAAGCATAGTCAAAAGCTCTCCTCATACCTTTTATCAAATCTACTTACAAGCATGGCCAAAAGCTCTCCTGATACCTTTTATCAAATCTATAGAAGCTAACAAGCATGGTCAAAAGCTCTCCTCATACCTTTAATCAAATCTATAGAAGCTAACAAACATGGTCAAAAGCTCTCCTCATACCTTTAATCAAATCTATAGAAGCTAACAAGCATGGTCAAAAGCTCTCCTCATACTTTTTATCAAATCTACTAACAAGCATGGTCAAAAGCTCTCCTGATATCTTTTATCAAATCTGTAGAGGCTAACAAGCATGGTCAAAAGGTCTCCTGATACCTTTTATCAAATCTATAGAAGCTAACAAGCATGGTCAAAAGCTCTCCTGATACCTTTTATCAAATCTGTAAAAGCTAACAAGCATGGTCAAAACCTCTCCTGATACCTTTTATCAAATCTGTAGAGGCTAACAAGCTTAATCAAAAGCTCTCCTCATGCCTTTAATCAAATCTAAAGAAGCTAACAAACATGGTCAAAAGCTCTCCGGATACCTTTTATCAAATCTAAAGAAGCTAACAAGCATTGTCAAAAGCTCTCCTGATACCTTTTATCAAATCTAAAGAAGCTAACAAGCATGGTCAAAAGCTCTCCTGGTACCTTTTATCCAATCTGTAGGAGCTAACAAGCATGGTCAAAAGCTCTCCTGATACCTTTTATCAAATCTGTAGAAGCTAACAAGCATGTTCAAAAGCCCTCCTGGTACCTTTTACCAAATCTGTAGAAGCTAACAAGCATGGTCAAAAGCTCATGATACCTTTTATCAAATCTGTAGAAGCTAACAAGCATGGCCAAAAGCCCTCCTGATACCTATTATCAAATCTATAGAAGCTAACAAGCATGGTCAAAAGCTCCCCTCATACCATTAATCAAATCTATAGAAGCTAACAAGCATGGTCAAAAGCTGTCCTGATACCTATTATCAAATCTGTAGGAGCTGACAAGCATGATCAAAAGCTCTCCTGATACCTTTTATCAAATCTGTAGAAGCTAACAAGCATGGCCAAAAGCTCTCCTCATACCTTTAATCAAATCTATAGAAGCTAACAAGCATAGTCAAAAGCTCTCCTCATACCTTTTATCAAATCTACTTACAAGCATGGCCAAAAGCTCTCCTGATACCTTTTATCAAATCTATAGAAGCTAACAAGCATGGTCAAAAGCTCTCCTCATACCTTTAATCAAATCTATAGAAGCTAACAAACATGGTCAAAAGCTCTCCTCATACCTTTAATCAAATCTATAGAAGCTAACAAGCATGGTCAAAAGCTCTCCTCATACTTTTTATCAAATCTACTAACAAGCATGGTCAAAAGCTCTCCTGATATCTTTTATCAAATCTGTAGAGGCTAACAAGCATGGTCAAAAGGTCTCCTGATACCTTTTATCAAATCTATAGAAGCTAACAAGCATGGTCAAAAGCTCTCCTGATACCTTTTATCAAATCTGTAAAAGCTAACAAGCATGGTCAAAACCTCTCCTGATACCTTTTATCAAATCTGTAGAGGCTAACAAGCTTAATCAAAAGCTCTCCTCATGCCTTTAATCAAATCTAAAGAAGCTAACAAACATGGTCAAAAGCTCTCCGGATACCTTTTATCAAATCTAAAGAAGCTAACAAGCATTGTCAAAAGCTCTCCTGATACCTTTTATCAAATCTAAAGAAGCTAACAAGCATGGTCAAAAGCTCTCCTGGTACCTTTTATCCAATCTGTAGGAGCTAACAAGCATGGTCAAAAGCTCTCCTGATACCTTTTATCAAATCTGTAGAAGCTAACAAGCATGTTCAAAAGCCCTCCTGGTACCTTTTACCAAATCTGTAGAAGCTAACAAGCATGGTCAAAAGCTCATGATACCTTTTATCAAATCTGTAGAAGCTAACAAGCATGGCCAAAAGCCCTCCTGATACCTATTATCAAATCTATAGAAGCTAACAAGCATGGTCAAAAGCTCCCCTCATACCATTAATCAAATCTATAGAAGCTAACAAGCATGGTCAAAAGCTGTCCTGATACCTATTATCAAATCTGTAGGAGCTGACAAGCATGATCAAAAGCTCTCCTGATACCTTTTATCAAATCTGTAGAAGCTAACAAGCATGGCCAAAAGCTCTCCTCATACCTTTAATCAAATCTATAGAAGCTAACAAGCATAGTCAAAAGCTCTCCTCATACCTTTTATCAAATCTACTTACAAGCATGGCCAAAAGCTCTCCTGATACCTTTTATCAAATCTATAGAAGCTAACAAGCATGGTCAAAAGCTCTCCTCATACCTTTAATCAAATCTATAGAAGCTAACAAACATGGTCAAAAGCTCTCCTCATACCTTTAATCAAATCTATAGAAGCTAACAAGCATGGTCAAAAGCTGTCCTGATACCTATTATCAAATCTGTAGGAGCTGACAAGCATGATCAAAAGCTCTCCTGATACCTTTTATCAAATCTGTAGAAGCTAACAAGCATGGCCAAAAGCTCTCCTCATACCTTTAATCAAATCTATAGAAGCTAACAAGCATAGTCAAAAGCTCTCCTCATACCTTTTATCAAATCTACTTACAAGCATGGCCAAAAGCTCTCCTGATACCTTTTATCAAATCTATAGAAGCTAACAAGCATGGTCAAAAGCTCTCCTCATACCTTTAATCAAATCTATAGAAGCTAACAAACATGGTCAAAAGCTCTCCTCATACCTTTAATCAAATCTATAGAAGCTAACAAGCATGGTCAAAAGCTCTCCTCATACTTTTTATCAAATCTACTAACAAGCATGGTCAAAAGCTCTCCTGATATCTTTTATCAAATCTGTAGAGGCTAACAAGCATGGTCAAAAGGTCTCCTGATACCTTTTATCAAATCTATAGAAGCTAACAAGCATGGTCAAAAGCTCTCCTGATACCTTTTATCAAATCTGTAAAAGCTAACAAGCATGGTCAAAACCTCTCCTGATACCTTTTATCAAATCTGTAGAGGCTAACAAGCTTAATCAAAAGCTCTCCTCATGCCTTTAATCAAATCTAAAGAAGCTAACAAACATGGTCAAAAGCTCTCCGGATACCTTTTATCAAATCTAAAGAAGCTAACAAGCATTGTCAAAAGCTCTCCTGATACCTTTTATCAAATCTAAAGAAGCTAACAAGCATGGTCAAAAGCTCTCCTGGTACCTTTTATCCAATCTGTAGGAGCTAACAAGCATGGTCAAAAGCTCTCCTGATACCTTTTATCAAATCTGTAGAAGCTAACAAGCATGTTCAAAAGCCCTCCTGGTACCTTTTACCAAATCTGTAGAAGCTAACAAGCATGGTCAAAAGCTCATGATACCTTTTATCAAATCTGTAGAAGCTAACAAGCATGGCCAAAAGCCCTCCTGATACCTATTATCAAATCTATAGAAGCTAACAAGCATGGTCAAAAGCTCCCCTCATACCATTAATCAAATCTATAGAAGCTAACAAGCATGGTCAAAAGCTGTCCTGATACCTATTATCAAATCTGTAGGAGCTGACAAGCATGATCAAAAGCTCTCCTGATACCTTTTATCAAATCTGTAGAAGCTAACAAGCATGGCCAAAAGCTCTCCTCATACCTTTAATCAAATCTATAGAAGCTAACAAGCATAGTCAAAAGCTCTCCTCATACCTTTTATCAAATCTACTTACAAGCATGGCCAAAAGCTCTCCTGATACCTTTTATCAAATCTATAGAAGCTAACAAGCATGGTCAAAAGCTCTCCTCATACCTTTAATCAAATCTATAGAAGCTAACAAACATGGTCAAAAGCTCTCCTCATACCTTTAATCAAATCTATAGAAGCTAACAAGCATGGTCAAAAGCTCTCCTCATACTTTTTATCAAATCTACTAACAAGCATGGTCAAAAGCTCTCCTGATATCTTTTATCAAATCTGTAGAGGCTAACAAGCATGGTCAAAAGGTCTCCTGATACCTTTTATCAAATCTATAGAAGCTAACAAGCATGGTCAAAAGCTCTCCTGATACCTTTTATCAAATCTGTAAAAGCTAACAAGCATGGTCAAAACCTCTCCTGATACCTTTTATCAAATCTGTAGAGGCTAACAAGCTTAATCAAAAGCTCTCCTCATGCCTTTAATCAAATCTAAAGAAGCTAACAAACATGGTCAAAAGCTCTCCGGATACCTTTTATCAAATCTAAAGAAGCTAACAAGCATTGTCAAAAGCTCTCCTGATACCTTTTATCAAATCTAAAGACGCTAACAAGCATGGTCAAAAGCTCTCCTGATACCTTTTATCAAATCTAAAGAAGCTAACAAGCATGGTCAAAAGCTTTCTTGATACCTTTTATCAAATCTAAAGAAGCTAACAAGCATGGTCAAAAGCTTTCCTCATACCTTTTATCAAATCTATAGAAGGTAACAAGCATGGTCAAAAGCTCTCCTCATACCTTTTATCAAATCTACTAACAAGCATGGTCAAAAGCTCTCCTGATACCTTTTATCAAATCTATAGAAACTAACAAGCATGGTCAAAAGCTCTCCTGATACCTTTTATCAAATCTACCAACAAGCATGGTCAAAAATTCTCCTGATATCTTTTATCAAATCTATAGAAGATAACAAGCATGGTCAAAAGCTCTCCTCATGCCTTTTATCAAATCTGTAGAATCTAACAAGCATGGCCAAAAGCTCTCCTCATACCTTTAATCAAATCTATAGAAGCTAACATGCATAGTCGAAAGCTCTCCTCATACCTTTTATCAAATCTGTAGAAGCTAACAAGCATGGTCAAAAGCTCTCCTGATACCTTTTATCAAATCTGTAGAAGCTAACAAGCATGGTCAAAGGCTCTCCTGATACCTTTTATCAAATCTGTAGAAGCTAACAAGCATGGTCAAAAGCTCTCCTCATGCCTTTAATCTAATCTATAGAAGCTAACAAGCATGGTCAAAAGCTCTTCTCATTTCTTTTATCAAATCTACCAACAAGCATGGTAAAAAGCTCTCCTGATACCTTTTATCAAATCTATAGAAGCTAACAAGCATGGTCAAAAATTCTCCTGATATCTTTTATCAAATCTAAAGAAGCTAACAAACATGGTCAAAAGCTCTCCTGATACCTTTTATCAAATCTGTAGAAGCTAACAAGCATGGTCAAAAGCTCTCCTGATACCTTTTATCAAATCTATAGAAGATAACAAGCATGATCAAAAGCTCTCCTGATACCTTTTATCAAATCTGTAGAAGCTAACAAGCATGGTCAAAAGCTCATGATACCTTTTATCAAATCTGTAGAAGCTAACAAGCATTGTCAAAAGCTCTCCTGATACCTATTATCAAATCTGTAGAAGATAACAAGCATGATCAAAAGCTCTCCTCATACCTTTTTATTAAATCTGTAGAATCTAACAAGCATGGCCAAAAGCTCTCCTGATACCTTTTATCAAATCTATAGAAGGTAACAAGCATGGTCAAAAGCTCTCCTGATACCTTTTTATCAAATCTGTAGAAGCTAACAAGCATGGTCAAAAGCTCTCCTGATACATTTTATCAAATCTGTAGAAGCTAACAAGCATGTTCAAAAGCTCTCCTGATACCTTTTATCAAATCTACCAACAAGCATGGTCAAAAGCTCTCCTCATACCTTTTATCAAATCTACTAACAAGCATGGTCAAAAGCTCTCCTGATACCTTTGATTAAATCTATAGAAGCTAACAAGCATGGTCAAAAGCTCTCCTCATGTCTATAATCTAATCTGTAGAAGCTAACAAGCATGGTCAAAAGTTCTCCTGATACCTTTTATCCAATCTGTAGAAGCTTACAAGCATGGTCAAAAGCTCTCCTGATACCTTTTATAAAATCTATAGAAGATAACAAGCATGGTCAAAAGCTCTCCTGATACCTTTTATCAAAGATCGTATCGTAAAGATATTTTGCAAACATGACTCTTGCGACGTCACCTATTGTTTTTTTTTTTTTTTGGTACATATTGTTTTTTAATATACCATATGCATATACATTACACTGATGAGCCATAAGTTAATAAAGAATTTGAATATTCATAAGATATTCGGCATACAATACGCAGTGCCCTCCGATGATTAACAATTACAGTTTGGAACATGTTGTTCAGTCGTTGTCAATTGTTTGTGAGATTCATAGGTCTTCTTTTTTTTTCTCTTTTTTTAAGTAGATTATGTCTTCTTTGACTGTTAATGACGTTAACATACTAAATCCCTGCGATGTGTTTTATAGATATAGGAAGATGTGGTGTGAGTGCCAATGAGATAACTCCATTCAAATAACAATTTATAAAAGTATTTAGTTGATTTTAGTCTCTGATGCATGATTTTTTTTTATCATAATTGTTTTTGGCCTTTTAAATAGGTGTCAGTAACTGCGAGAATTCTCAAATCGTACTTTCTTGATCATTTGACCTGTTGATGATACTTGTAATTGCATTTTAGTTTTTTTTTTTTTAATGTTTACGTATTCCTGGTTATATCTGGTCTAAATACCAGCTTTGATAAGTGTTGGTATTACTATAAATAGACACTTCTTCGTACTACGAACATCAAAACTATTTATTTTATAAACATATTTCTTTCTCCATTTAAACTGTTTACCTAACAACAAAATTATTTTCATTTACCTGCCTCGTTGTGAATGAAAGAGCATAGTCGCAAGAAAATTCTGAGAGGAAGATTCGAAAGAAAATTTTAGATTTTATTCGTCGTCACCACACCACAACTCATTCTTTTAGTGCAAAAACATTTACACATTGTATATACACAAAACTCATCCAATAATTATTCCTGGAAACGTGTTAAACTATGGTGTTCTTCACATAACATTTTTCCCATAGACCGTCAACCATTCCGCCATCTTTGCTTGCTGAAAAAAACTCAACAAATATTCCTTCAACTCCAATAAACAATCATATTTGTGAATCAACAACAACTGTACATCAACTATTATCTACCTATAGATATATTATATTATAATATATAAACTATTCTTGCCAATCTCGCCATCCGACGAATTACGGAGATTCATTCATCATCATTCATAATTTTTAAGCCTCGGTCACACCTTACCGGATAGCACGAACGGACGCCTAACGGATGAAAATAAAAGTTGGCCGTTGACAAAATTATTATCCGTTGGGAGTCCGTTGATGTACTGACCGAATAAAACGGACGTGTAACGAATGCATAACGGACACACACCGATATGCAACGTACGAGAAACGGAAACGTACCGGACAGAACGGATGTCGAACGTACATCCAACGGACGAGTACCGCATAAAACGGACACCTAACGGAAGCGTACCGGATAAAACGGATGAACAAGATATACGAAAAAATTAAAGGCGACAATAATAATACATGTAAATCGCATGAATATTCAAAATGTTTCTGTGTAACTGGTTTTGGTTTGTTCTTCATAACGCAACCAAAGGGCAGTGTCTGGCCTGAATAAGAGGTGCTTGATTGTGAAGACGTGCCCTAACTCAAAGATCGATTATGAATAACACGAATTCATGAACCTTAAGAAATATGACATACCAATAATTGGCATTTCTGACGCGAAATTTTCTATTGGCATTTATCCGTTTCAGATCCGTTCATCATCCGTTTTATCCGTTATACGTCCGGTAGAAGTCCGTTTCTCATTCGTTCAACATCCGTTTTATCCGTTAAACGTCCGGTAGAAGTCCGCTGGTGAATTTATCTTTCAGACCTCCAACGGATGTATAACGGACACGTAACGGATAAAAAACGGAAACGAAACGGACGAGTACGAAACAAAACGGACGCCTAACGGACGTTCAACGGACATTTTATCCGTTGGACGTCCGTTCAAAGTTTTGAACATGCTCAAAATTTTCCACCGGAAAGAACGGACGTCGACGGATAAAACGTACGCTTAACGGACATGCAACGGATATGGACGGACGTCTAACGGATAAGAACGGACGTCTAATGGACATGAACGGATCGAAAAAAAGTTATCCGTTAGGCGTCCGTTCGAGCTATCCGGTAAGGTGTGACCGAGGCTTTACCTTTTGATATTTGCATATTAACTTTAAGCTATCGTATATATTTTCTGTTTAGCCGTGTGCTTAAACCGTGATAAATTTTTAGTGACATATATATTTATCCGCATATAACTTTTAACATCCAACAGAAATCAATGTCCGAGAGAAAATTAGAAAAATATCTGAAGCGGAAATTACCTGAGATAACCTCTGAAAAATCAAATACTCCAATCCTTATCTCTGATAGCAAAGGAAATTATTTAAAAACTCATATCGAAACTGAAATTGACCACGAAATCAGATGGTACTGTGAACGGGGTAGATCCACTATCGCAGGATATTCTTGGCTTGAATCTAATATTCAACGTCTTACTGATCGTCTGGATAGCGTACATGTATATGTCTGGCTAGTCACCTGTGACCGCACATCATACAAGCGTCCTTTCATATCATTAGATTTACCAACTGATAATATACTGCAAACTATTTTTGACACTTATGATGAATTCATCACACTCCTCGCCAAATTCCCGAACTCACATATAACTTTTCTGGAAATTCCAATATATTCAATTGTAGAATGGAATAAATATCAAAAGCATCAGCAGCCATCTTCTTTTCGTCCTCAAGACGAGCTACTTATATATCTCAACTAGAAAAGCTAAATTGCTACATTAAACATGTTAAAGAACATAATACTCAACTTGCTACAAATCCTTCGCCTATGTTCTCAGTAGATATATCTCATAATCAGTCTAAAAATTCAAAATCCAAGAAGCATCTTACAAGGGATAACTACAACTTTACTCTGTATAAAGACGGTATCCATTCCAGCACTTATCTGGCAAAAGTTTGGCTAGAAAAATTTCGAATCTGATTATTAAAGACTGTTGGCAATCTTAAAATACAAATTGATAGTGGGATCATACAAGACAGGCTAATTCACTCCGTCATCAAACACATCAGTTATAAACTAACAATTATATACTTCATTTGCTTATTTCTGCATCTTTAAATATGGATATGATTTCAACATTATCAAAATCAAAATCTACAGGCTCGCTAAAGGGGTCACATCACTTAAGCAACTCCAAAGATTCAACTTTAGACAATATATCTACTAGGAGTAAAAAATACTCCCTCAATCGCTCAAAATCCTTGGACAAAAAACAGGATACATGTCAAAAACAACATATTCAATATTAAATGAAACCAGGCAAAAACTTTGTAATTGAATTCTCCACAGCAGCTTTTGAAGCAACAAAAAAACTATCTATTATCTCATTTCAATTCCGAAAACTTCAACAGCAATTTGGCAGTGAAAGAGCAGAAAAATCTTGATTCAACCCACATTACTGTAGATCACTGTTACAGAATTTACAACCGTAAAAATAACGAACAAATTGGCTCACAACTGAAATGTGTAGTTAATGTATACACTACAACTAGCCTAATCAACGTCAATGACAGTAGAGTTGAATTATTTGTAAATGGCATTTTCAAAGATCTCTGTGCTTACCTAACCAAACATTTTGATTCTATCGACATTTTAAATAATGGGTTAGGGTTAGGCTAATTAAATAGCTAATTACCTGTAAGACATCAGTGCTAATTATAAAGATAAAGATCAAAATTTGGGAAATTCTTCTTCATCCATTCTGAAAGGGAAGTCAAGGCAACTAACAGTGGGAACATCCACGACGTGTTGCCTTGCAATGTCCCCTTCATCATCTCCACAAGTCTTGGACATCTCTTCCGGCTCTCCAAAATCTGCTTTGTTAGACTCATCCATATCTAAGCCTTCAACCGAAATTTGCCCTATGTGTTCAGAGTTTGTTGTTGAGGAGGGTATAGCGTGTGACAAATGTAACTTCTGGCTCCATTTCGAATGCACAGGCATAACAAAGATAAAACAAACCTAAATATCATTCAGGGGGAGGATTTCATCTGCATGCTCTGTAACAATGATCTGTTATATGAAGACCGAAAAACCATTGAGACTCTCTGTCAAATCGTTCAAGATTATGAGGATATTCATTCAGACTCTATAATAACAAATGTAAACGTTATCGACCCGTCTTCCAATACTGATAAACAGTTGATTTCAAACTCTTCGGCAATAACCTCTTCTTCTAATGACGCGAAAGGGGAGTTGGGTCAGCCAACAGTGGGATCATCCACGACAAGTTGTCCTGACTTCCCCTTGTCAACAGCATCTAACACTGTTATTTCGCAGAATGAAAACCAGGTGAACATTCCAATTAATGCAGAGGTAAATAAACCTAAAACAACAAAAAGAGCTTATAAAACAAAAGATGAAAAAGAAGATATCACTATTAACCAAAAGACAAGAATTCTCACTTTAGAAAACAAAATTAATCAAATCAAAAATGTAGTGAATTATCTGGCTTTAAACTCACCAAACTTCAACGCTCATGGTCAAAACGAAAGTCAACACAACTAAAACTCGTGTTGCCAATAAAAGATTAGAGATGAACTAGTGCATCAAAGGATCAGAATGCTCGAAACACAAATGGTTCAAAATATGTGTATTAATACAGCTCTAACAACACAGCTCGCAATGCAAACAAGAACAACCTACCCAATGTCGGCACATCCTACAAACATGCATTGTGGTGCACCACCATTTAACCATTTTCAACATCAAGTTTCAACATTTAGCCATTTTCCTCCTTGCCACATACCTATGCACCCTATCCCATCCTTTCAAGCCTACAATCATCAATTTCTTCATCAATTTCAACCACCAGCTTATAACTATTCAAATGGACTTCATCCAAGCAACGTCCATATGGCACATCCTACAAACATGCATTGTGGTGCACCACCATTTAACCATTTTCAACATCAAATTTTAACATTTGGCCATTTTCCTTCTTGCCACATACCTATGCACCCTATCCCATCCTTTCAAGCCTACAATCATCAATTTCTTCGTCAATTTCAACCACCAGCTTATAACTATTCAAATGGACTTCATCCAAGCAACGTCCATATGGCTCATCCATCAACTAACCACATGGACACTAGTAGTCTGCATGATCAGGTACAACAGCCTCAACAACAAAACTATCCACAACACGGGCCACCTATTAGACAATTTCCGGTATCACACTCTGAAAATCAAACAAGACAACCTAGAGCTCATGTGAATAATTCCCAACAACAATCTCATTCACAATCTTCACAAAAGAAGTCTTCTCATCTGCCAACCAATTCTCACATTATGGACTCTCATTCTCAATACAAAAGGACTGATCATCAAACTAACCAAGTTCGACAGAATGCTCATCAAAAGTCTGAAAAACTATGTACAACTAAACAATTTCCTCCAAGGGACAGGTTAGGGAAGTCAGGACAACCAGCAGTGGGATTATGCACGACGTATCGTCCTGCACTCCTGCCTACACCAAGTACAGGAAACAAACCATCTTTACAACTGCTCTCAGATTCCATAGACTTAGACACAAATATAATTCACGATGAAACAGTCTGTCACTCCTCTATAAACATTATCTCTCAGGATTCGTCATTCTCACCGAGTTAAGATGTCAACAACTCAAATGAGCCCCATCTCGACTCAAATGCTCAATCAAATTCAAATGGCAATACTAAAGGGAATTCTGTTCATCCTTTTCGCAAAACCTGCCTTCTCAAACAGAGCAAAGGGTAATACTGACGTCTACCAGACTATAAGTATTCTTTCTTGTAATATTGAAGGCATCAAGTCAAATCATCAATACTTACATACACTGGATCTACAAAATACAATTGTGTGCCTCTAAGAACACTTTCTTTGGGAATTTTAAAAACGAACTATGTCAAAGTTAATACCATCTCAGGAAAATTTTACTAGATGCCATGATATCAATGAACCTATTTCAAATTTTAAAGTACCAAGAGGACAAGCTTGTGTCTCAATCTTGTGGCCCAAACAAAGGTCAAGCAAAATTAAGAAATTGGAGGTAGGAAATGAACGAATCATTGCGACAACTATAGCAACAGAACCTCTGTATCTTCAATGCATATATGCCTACAATAAATACTAACTATGAAACGCAATACTCTGGATGCCTGGCAGGGCCGTAACTAGGGTTCAAATTCAGGGGAGGCAGGGGTTTGGGGCTCCCGATTTTTTGTCCTCAGTAAAATGACTAAAGATGACCCGTTTTCCTTCGATTTCCTTACTAAAAGACTCATCAGTATTGCTGGGACCTGGAAGCAAATTTTATACAAAAACAAACTGAGATTGTTGTTCAGGGTGAGCCAAGGCTCCGTCTTGAAGGCCGTACTTCGAACTTTAATTATTAACATTAAATACATTGTGACAACCGATTTTTCTCTCTCAATATAATGGCTAAAAATTACCCGTTTTCCTTCGATTTCCATACTTTAAGAGTCATCAGTAATGCTTGAACCTGGAAGCAATTTGTTTTGCAAACAATTTTTATCTTTATTTAAAGATATTTTTGTTAGAAATCAAACTGGTAAGTTAAAAAAAACCCATATAATTGAAAACAAGATAAAAGAACGCAAGATATTGACGATCATTGACCTTGAAGTTCATTATTGTTGAAAGCTGAACAGACATGTATAGAACTACAACGAATGGGAGTGTTTAACAACTAAGGCATTGACCATAATGTTCTCGTACAATCGGGAGACGTACACGTTAAAAGAATTATCCAACAGCTGATTTAGCCGGTGACGAATTTCCAATATCATAAAAGATTCACAATACAAAGGGAACTTCCTCTGCTTAATTGAGCCCCTAAATAAATGTGATTTATTTAGTTAAGTTTTATTTAAAATTGTCGAAAGCAAAGTTTCATATGGTCTCGTACGACATAGGAAATACTGAATAACAGATGGATGGCCACACGAAAAAAAAACTAAAACAACTACTGAAATGGTTCACTTCGGATAAAAAATCCGGAAAATGACAAATATATCATGTATCATTATAACACTGTTAAAACTGTAAACGTGTGTAGTTTATAATACAAATTCAAGTTCTTCGTGTACATATTGTTAATATTTCATTTTATTACTTCAAAAAAAAATTTTTGGTGTAGAAAATGCAGGGGAGGCAGTTGCCTCCCTTGCCTCATAGGTAGCTACGGCCCTGCCTGGATATAATTTTCGACATCATTGAAAAATATCAATCCAAATATGTTATAATTCTGACTGGCGATCTTTATGGGACCCTTCTTCAGACTAGAACAAACAAACATGATAAACTGTTGATGGATTTTGTCCGGGAAGTTTCTCTTTTTCGACCCGATATAGGCAATCAACCTACCTTCTTTCATCATGCTCACCACGAATCCTCACAGATTGATTATATTCTTTCCAACAGAAATAATTTATCTAAAAAGTATTCTATTCTAGACAAATCCTATGCCAACACTTCGGCACATTGTGCAGTTTTCCTACAAACAAATATCAGTATTCCTCTTCTCAGACGTAATACAAGTCAACAGAAAATCACTAAAACGAAAGTCTTATTGGAGCGAAGGGATGAATAGAAATACAGGGAAGCAATCTTAAATGAGTTGCTTCAAAACTGGAAATTGATCAGCAAAATTTACTTCTTAACGCTCAATAACATGCCCAAAATGGAAAGCTACCCCTGAAGTAACAGTCCTACTCAGGATGTGTAAAGTTTTTAACAACAAATGGGCAGATTTAGGGAAACCAATTGGACATCTCTTGAATTAAAAACCCATAAAAAAAAAGCCTCGACAACGCCAACGAATGGACCAAGCCGTCGACAGAAATAACATCCATAGCCAAATTATGAACACCTCTAGCTCGCAAATGTTCCACAGACTCATCAGAAGAAATTTGGGTGACAACTCTCAATCTGCAATAAATTGTAAAAAACTGATGAAAATGAATATCTTTTTCTGGCTAAAGACCAAAGAGAAGCTTTTGCAGCTATTACGAAGACTCAAGTGCTCCAAAACCTGAACAATACGATGATTTATATGTAAATTTATGCAAAATCAGTCAAAAAGAAATGATGAAAACGTTCGAAGACCAGGAAATACCATCTAACTATTTTACACCAGCTGATATAATCAAAGCTATTGGAGAATTAAATATGAATAAAAGTGCTGACGAATTTGGATTATGTGCTGAACATTTCAAAATCTCCAAAAATGAAATAGCTCCTTATCTAACAAAACTTTCAAACTATATAATAGAAACTTTAAAGACTCCAGGCACATTCAAAACTGACATTCTCTTTCCTGTATTAAAAAAGGACAAGGATCCTTCTGATGTCGAAAGTTACCGGGGTATTACAGTAACCCCAGTCCTAGGAAAAGTGTTTGAATACTTCATTTTACCTAAACTCAATCTGCAAAACATTACGGAATTACAATTTGTCTTCACTAAAGGCCCAAAGCCTCTTATCTCTAGCTTCATTATATCTGAATCAAAATGTGATCAAACAAGGAAAAAGAGTGAATTTTATATGGGTTTCTTGGATGTCAAATCATCCTTTGACGTGGTGCAGCATGACTCAAATATTCCTTCTTTTCTATGGCTGGTAATTTCAGATCTATATTCTAATCTGACAACAAAAGTGCAATGGCAAGGCGATCTTAATGAAACATTTTCGGTCCATGAAGGTGTACGACAAGGTGAGCTTTTTTCTACTCATCTCTACAAACTATTTGTACAAGACCTACTTTTAGAACTAGAAATTCTTTAGGTTTAAATACTGGGAATATTTTTGTCGGTACTCCTACTTGCACTGATGACATGGCTTTTATTGAAATAAATACAGACAATCTCCAAATTATGCTCAACGTTTCAGAAAGAAATACTTATCAACATCACTACAAAATTCATCCTACAAAAACAAAAATTGTCACCTGTGGAAAGGTTACAAACACTGATTGGACTCTATACGATACTCCGGTTACAGTATCAAAAGAAGAAACTCATTTAGGTATAACTAGAAGCTGGAAAACGGAAGGAGAAATAAATGTGGCAAATAGAATAAAGCTCGCAAGACGAACTTTGTACGCATTAATGGGCACTGGGGTGCATAGCTATAGCTGCAATAATCTCCTGATTGGTGGACTGCGAATAGAAGCTGAACCTCACAAAAAGCAATGGTCTTTTCTCCATAATTTACTTTCTTCAAATGTTCAAAGAGTTAATGATATAATCATCATACAAATGTCGGTTAACTACGATAACCCGAACAGCGTTTTTTCTACAATTCGAGAAATCCTATTAAAGTATGGACTGCCTCCGATTCATCTTCTTCAAGAATCTCTCCTTTCAGAATTGAAATGGAAATCTCTTGTAACGAAGCAACTGAACACATACTGGCAAAATACCTTAAGGGACGATGCCGAATCTAAATCAACTCTAAAATATATGGAAACGAAACATCTTATTGGCAAAACTCATTCAGTTTTGGCTATATTTGACAAAACAAAAGCCGAAGTTCGGAAAGCTATTATTAAGGCTAGAATAGTTTCAGGAACATTTATACTGAATTCTGATCGAGCGAAATTTAATCAATCACCTTCTCCACTCTGCCAACTATGTAATCTTTCTGATGAAAATATCTCTCATTTTCTCCTGGAGTGTCCACTTTTATCCAATACTAGAATTACATACTTTGAACCAATCAAGGCCTATGTTACTCAATATACAACAGATGAAGTCTGGCACAGTGTCTTTCAATTCAAATCAAACATTATTAGGCTAATTAGAGACTGCGGGATAATGAACACGATAGAAGCCAAAACTAGAGAGATGTGCTATTAACGTTATATTAAGCGCTTAAAGTTGCTTGAGGCAATGGATGGTTGACGGTCTGAAACAAACAATTTTTATTCCGTATAAGTTGTGTTTTAATAAATGTTTATAAATGACACTAGGTTTTTATGTTTAAATAGAAGAGTTTTACTTTGTATTTTAACCGTTGGACAATAACTTTTAAAATATATCTACTACTAGAACACACCCGTGATATCGCGGGTCCATGACTGACTTAAAGTATATAACTATGCGTATGCCTTATTTTAGTATTGGTATTGTCATCTGATAAAGTCATGCCATTTATAAGATGCACAGTTTTCTCTGCTTTCAAAATCTTTCTGTTTGAACCCGTCGACCTGGAACCTATCAATTATTGGTAATATTAATAATTTGGAAAACAAAAGGGCCTGAAATGGAGTATTTTTTACTCAACAGTATACAGCAAAATTCTAAATACACCGTTTGGTGGTGCGCCTGTCAGATGCGAAACGTACAGATAAGGCAATAGGTAACAGGTGAATATACTATTGGTATCGGTGTCGGACTCAATCCGGAACTTCTTAATTATTGGCAATATTAATTACGGGGAAAACAAAGGGCCTGGAGTGGTGTAATTTTTAATCAACACCATTGTACTATATTAGTTATATATAAAGTTGAATTCTTTGATTCATCGTTTTTACGTGATGACGGCTGACAAATTGGACCTCGTTATTTTAGTATTATAGATATATTTTGATGTGTAAATAGTGCTTTTACTTGGAGATAATCCTTGTTGTTCCTTATAAAGGAAGCTTATACGGAGAGAAGAAGAAGAAGAAGAAGAAGAAGAAGTGTATATTATTGTAAACGGCGGATTTTTGTTCAAGGTTATTGTTGTTTTCTGAATATGTTCAACATTTCACAGTGGCATAATACTGTTACTTTGGTTATTCTCCCCTTATGTTATTGATTTTGAATTGACATTGTATCATAAATCAAATTTATTCGTTCAGTGTATGTTCACTTGTGTTAATATGTCTTTTGATTGAGTTAAGCTATTTCAATTGATATTTTATAGAGTGTGTTTATATGAAGTGATGTTTCACTATTGGTTCAAATAAGGGCGAACTTTGGTACCTATTAACCACGCTGCAAGTGTTTGCACCTGCTCTTAGTCAGGAATCTGATGTTCAGAAATTGTCGTTTGTTGATGTGGTTCATAAGTGTTTCTCGTTTCCTGTTTTTATATATAGATTAGACCATTGGTTTTCACGTTTGAATGGTTTTACACAAGTCAATTTTGGGGCCCTTTATAGCTTGCTGTTCGGTGTGAGTCAAGGCTCCGTGTTGAAGACCTATAATGGTTTACTTTTATAAATTGTGACTAAGATCGAGAGTTTTTTTTAAAAATACAAAGAATCGCATCGTCTTATGTTTAAATGTATTTAATTTCATGATTTAACTGTGAGTGACGTAACACTGATTATGTAGCAGTTTTACTGAGCCGTATATCCTCCATCCATAGTAAGAACAGACCCTGTCATACTGGCCCCTCCATACGAACATAAAAACACAACAAGTTGTCCTAGCTGAAAAATAAAACAGACCCCGTCATACTGGCCCCTCCATACGAACATAAAAACACAACCAGTTGTCCTAGCTGAAAAATAAAACAGATCCCGTCATACCGGCCCCTCCATACGAACATAAAAACACAACCAGTTGTCCTAGCTGAAAAATAAAACAGATCCCGTCATACTGACCCCTTAATACGAACATATAAACACAACCAGTTGTCCTAGCTGAAAAATAAAACAGATCCCGTCATACTGGCCCCTCCATACGAACATAAAAACACAACCAGTTGTCCTAGCTGAAAAATAAAACAGATCCCGTCATACTGGCCCCTCCATACGAACATAAAAACACAACCAGTTGTCCTAGCTGAAAAATAAAACAGATCCCGTCATACTGACCCCTTAATACGAACATATAAACACAACCAGTTGTCCTAGCTGAAAAATAAAACAGATCCCGTCATACTGGCCCCTCCATACGAACATAAAAACACAACCAGTTGTCCTAGCTGAAAAATAAAACAGATCCCGTCATACTGGCCCCTCCATACGAACATAAAAACACAACCAGTTGTCCTAGCTGAAAAATAAAACAGATCCCGTCATACTGGCCCCTTACTACGAACATATAAACACAACGAGTTGTCCTAGCTGAAAAATAAAACAGATCCCGTCATACTGGCCCCTCCAACAGATTTATCCATCGGATCACCAGATGGATAAATCTGTTGTAGAGTTGTCACTGGCTCAGACGTACTTATAAATATAATTATTTTCTGTGACTGTATCTTACATTAATTTGTAGGATCCTTTACTATAGATGATTTAGCTGATCTGTAAAAATAACATCTTGATGTTTTAGATATCATGTAGTGTAGTACGACGCTAGATGAAAACTGACGTGGAAAGGTAAAACCCGGCCACTGAAAGCTTCATTTTATGAAGCCCAGGTGGTCGTATGATCTAGCGCACCGGTTACAGTGCAGGCGATTTGGTGACACGATATCTCAGTAGCATTGGTTCGAATCCCGGCGAGGGAAGAACCAGTAATTTGCGAGAGCGAATTTACAGATCTAACACTGTTGAGTTGATGTTTAGACAAGTTGTATATACATAATGTACACAGCCATGTATCACCATCACTGCTGGTGATCCGATGGATAAATCTGTTGTAGAGTTGTTACTGGCTCAGACGTACTTATATATATATATATATCATTAAAGATTGCATATTTTGGCTTTAATATTGATTCACTTATAGGGTCTTTGCATCGGAACTAAACACATTTATTTAAAAAAAAAACAGTTATTGGCATGACACGGGTTATGTTCTTCTCATATATTTTATGATAGTATGATACTAAACCCCTAACGGGAGGGATTGTGCCTGATATTCATATGATGAAGACATAATCTTTCAATCAGTTTAATTGAGGTCTGGAGCTGGCATGTCAGTTAACTGCTAGTAGTCTGTTGTTATTTATGTATTATTGTCATTTTATTTATTTTCTTTTGTTACATCTTTTGACATCGGACTCGGACTTCTCTTGAACTGAATTTTAATGTGCGTATTGTTATGCGTTTACTTTTCTACATTGGCTAGAGGTATAGGGGGAGGGTTGAGATCTCATAAACATGTTTAACCCCGCCGCAATTTTGCGCCTGTCCCAAGTCAGGAGCCTCTGGCCTTTGTTAGTCTTGTATGATTTTTAATTTTAGTTTCTTGTGTATAATTCGGAGTTTAGTATGACGTCCATTATCACTGTACTAGTATACATATTTTTAGGGGCCAGCTGAAGGACACCTACGGGTGCGGGAATTCTCGCTACATTGAAGACCCACTGGTGGCCTTCGGCTGTTGTCTGCTCTATGGTCGGGTTGCTGTCGCTTTGACACATTCCCCTTTTCCTTTCTCAATTTTATATATATTTACCTATATTGTAGTGATACATATCACTATACGCTGGTTTATATTATATTAATATTTGTATATAACAGTTACATGTATATATCAGTTACATGTATATATACTTTTCATCCATTTGTATATCATTCTATTCTACTAATCAATAATATTGCAGTGCAAGTGCATGGTGGACACTAATAATCAGATTTTTCTTATACTAGTAGATTGGATTTGAGTAGGCATTCATATTTTCCCGCAAACGAGAGCAAGGGCCGATAACTCTGCATGTATCTGTATCTTTGAAGGAGATTTGCAATCGTTCTTGAGATATTCTTCCGCATGTGTTAACACAATTGTTCTGTACGTGTGTATAGATATTAATGATTATTTACCTACATATATATTTAACAAAACATTTAAAAAATATTTGATGAGTATTCATTGTACTAACAAAGACACACATCGAATTACACATGTTCCAGATAAATTTACTTGGCGCAGGTAAAAAATGTGGCCGTGCATACCAAGTTTATGCTTCTCCTTCCGAGTACAACACATAATACTGGTCTAAGTCAAATATTACATAAACAGATATCCGCAATTTAAATAAATTAATCTGTATCTGTAAACTTAAATAATTATATTTGAAAATAATCGAATTTATTTGAAGATTAAAGTGTCACGAGTGGGAAAAGAAAAGAAAAGCCGGATCCGAATGATGCTGACATCTTATAAATGTATTATTCCTGACAACTCTCTACATTTCATACCTACCATATACTAAACTTAGATATTTACCTGAGCTGTGTCTATCATCTGTTTGGTGGGCTGGGACTTTTCGAGGAAAATCTCCTGAAATGATTATTGATTCACTATTTCACTTAAACATGTGTTATATTATTGGTGGGCTGTGCCTTTCAAGGAATATCTTCTGAAATGATTATTTCACTTAAACATGTGTTATGTTATTAGTGGACTAGGACTTATCTAGGAATAGTTCCTAAAATGATTAGTTCACTTAAACATGTGTTATATTATTGGTGGGGTGCGTCTTTTCAAGAAATATCTCCTGACATGATTATTTCACTTAAACATGTGTTATATTATTGGTGGGGTGCGTCTTGTCAAGGAATATCTCCTGACATGATTATTTCACTTAAACTTGTGTTATATTATTGGTGGGCTGCGTCTTTTCAGAGAATATCTCCTGAAATGATTATTTCACTTAAACATGTGTTATATTATTGGTGGGCTATGTCTTTTCAGAGAATATGATGATCTCCTGACATGATTATTTTACTTAAACATGTGTTATATTATTGGTAGGCTGGATCTTTTCAAGGAATATCTCCTGAAATGATTATTTCACTTAAACTTGTGTTATATTATTGGTGGGCTGCGTCTTTTCAGAGAATATCTCCTGAAATGATTATTTTACTTAAACATGTGTTATATATTCCAATGGGAACAAACTGTGCCCCTCTACTTGCCGACTTGTTTCTTTATTATTATGAGGCTGACTTCATGCAGGAACTTCTTAGGAAGAAAGATAAGAAGTTAGCAATATCCTTTAACTCTGCTTTCCGCTATATAGATGATGTTCTTTCACTAAACAATTCAAAATTTGGTGACTATGTGGAACGCATCTATCCCATCGAACTAGAGATAAAGGATACTACAGATACAGTTAAGTCGGCTTCATATCTTGACTTACATCTAGAAATTGACAATGAGGGTCGGTTGAAAACAAAACTTTACGACAAAAGAGATGATTTCAGCTTTCCAATTGTGAACTTTCCATTTCTAAGTAGCAACATTCCAGCAGCACCTGCATACGGGGTATATATCTCCCAATTGATACGATATTCCCGTGCTTGCATTTCCCATCATGATTTTCTTGATAGAGGGTTGCTGCTCACAAGGAAACTATTAAACCAAGAGTTCCAAATGGTGAAGTTGAAATCATCCCTTCGTAAATTTTACGGACGCCATCACGAGTTGGTTGACCGTTATGGAATAACCGTTTCACAAATGATATCGGATATGTTCCTTACGTCGTAACTACAATCCCCTTCCCTTTCATGAATGTGACCTACCGAATTAGACTTTTTACCGGATTTGTAATCACATAAGCAACACGACGGGTGCCACATGTGGAGCAGGATCTGCTTACCCTTCCGGAGCACCTGAGATCACCCCTAGTTTTTGGTGGGGTTCGTGTTGTTTATTCTTTAGTTTTCTATGTTGTGTCATGTTTACTATTGTTTTTCTGTTTGTCTTTTTTCATTTTTAGCCATGGCGTTGTCAGTTTGTTTTAGATTTATGAGTTTGACTATCCCTTTGGTATCTTTCGTCCCTCTTTTATATTATTGGTGGGCTGGATCTTTTCAAGGAATTGGTGGGCTTGATCTTTTCAAGGAATATCTCCTGACATGATTATTTCGCTTAAACATGTGTTATATTATTGGTGGGCTGGGTCTTTTCAAGGAAAATCTCCTGAAATGATTATTTCACTTAAACATGTGTTATAATATTGGTGGGCTGGGTCTTTTCAAGGAATATCTCCTGACATGATTATTTCACTTAAACATATGTTATATTATTGGTGGGCTGTGTCTTTTCAGAGAATATCTTCTGAAATGATTATTTCACGTAAACATGTGTTATAATATTGGTGGGCTGGGTCTTTTCAGAGAATATCTTACGAAATGATAATTTTACTTAAACATGTGTTACATTATTGGTGGGTTCGGTCTTTTCAAAGAATATCTTCTGAAATGATTATTTTACTTAAACATGTGTTATATTATTGGTGGACTAGGACTTTTCTAGGAATAGTTCCTAAAATGATTATTTCACTTAAACATGTGTTATATAATGGATGGGGTAGGTTTTTTCAAGGAATATCTCCTGAAATGATTATTTCACTGAAACATGACTGTGTTATATAATTGGTGGGCTGTGTCTTTTTAAAGAATATCTTCTGAAATGATTATTTCACTTAAACATGTGCTATATTATTGGTGGGCTGGGTCTTTTCAGAGAAAAATCTCCTGAAATTAGAATTGATTCACTATTTCTCTTAAACGTGTGATATATATATTATTGCTAGGCAGCGTCTTTTAAGAGAATATCTCACGAAATGAGAATTGATTCACTATTTCACTTAAACATGTGTTATATTATTGGTGGGCTGTGTCTTTTTAAAGAATATCTTCTGAAATGATTATTTCACTTAAACATGTGCTATATTATTGGTGGGCTGGGTCTTTTCAGAGAAAAATCTCCTGAAATTAGAATTGATTCACTATTTCTCTTAAACGTGTGATATATATATTATTGCTAGGCAGCGTCTTTTTAGAGAATATCTCACGAAATGAGAATTGATTCACTATTTCACTTAAACGTGTGATATATTATTGGTGGGCTGTGTCTTTTTAAAGAATATCTTCTGAAATGATTATTTCACTTAAACATGTGCTATATTATTGGTGGGCTGGGTCTTTTCAGAGAAAAATCTCCTGAAATTAGAATTGATTCACTATTTCTCTTAAACGTGTGATATATATATTATTGCTAGGCAGCGTCTTTTAAGAGAATATCTCACGAAATGAGAATTGATTCACTATTTCACTTAAACATGTGTTATATTATTGGTGGGCTGTGTCTTTTTAAAGAATATCTTCTGAAATGATTATTTCACTTAAACATGTGCTATATTATTGGTTGGCTGGGTCTTTTCAGAGAAAAATCTCCTGAAATTAGAATTGATTCACTATTTCTCTTAAACGTGTGATATATATATTATTGCTAGGCAGCGTCTTTTTAGAGAATATCTCACGAAATGAGAATTGATTCACTATTTCACTTAAACGTGTGATATATTATTGCTAGGCTGCGTCTTTTCAGAGAATATCTCCTGAAAGATTAATGATTCACTATTTAATTTAAATATGTGTTATATAATTTGTGCGGTAGGTCTGTATAAGGCATATCTCCTGTAATGATAATTTCACTTAAACATTATGTTTTATTATTGAATCTTAATATCGCATATATAAAATTCATTAATTACAAGGCATTGATAGGACTGATTATTACCATGCAACGATGTGTGAAGTTTTCGTTCTGTATTGAATGACTTTCTTTAAAGATCTCCGAATATTTCCACATAATAAGTAAATCTTTTCTAAAAAAAAGTCTTTCCCAGGTAAAGTTTTAGTAAAATTCATAATCATGTGATAGCTTCTTTTTATGGCGGTCTTTCTATCATTCTGCAACAAATGCAACGACAACGAGCATAACACAATGTTACTATTTAAAATATGTTGTTGTGATAATTATAATAAGAGAACTTTTGAACTTTGATGTTACAACACCCCCACCCCTTTTTTTAAGTCTCCAATGTGGTCAAATCAAGATGAAGATTTTCATTCCAAACCTCCACTTATAACTTTGTATAATATGGAATGCTTTACCTTTGTTTTATCGACTGAAATGTTGTTTTCACGTGCATACTTTTCAAACTGGACTTGCACCACTGAAACAAAAGAAGTTATATTTGTAAATCAAGTTTAGTTCCAGAATCCATGTAAATCAAAAGTAAGACAACAACAGCGGTAGAAATTTGCAAGGAAAATTCAAGACCAAAGAAGAAATAATACCTTCTTTTCTCTCTTTAAAACACCTTAATCAAAACCAACATCCAACAGATGACGACGGACGACAAGCGATAGTAAGCATCCCTCGGTATGATACTCATCTTCTTTAGGTATATGTTATACATGCTCCAAGAAGCCTGAATCGCTCAATTGTTCAACTAGGTCTCATTAGACGTGTATAACTTAAAGTTCTATGATGTACAAGACATAGTAAAAAATCTTTAATATTTAGCTTGATTGAATTCAGTGTTCATTACACTCAAAAATAAGATGAATATATTTACGATAGGACCTCAATACAAACTTTGCCCTCACTGGTGGCCATTTTTTTTAATTTCTGATCAGCTCAAAACGTTACAACTCTTGTTAAGGAACTAATATTCTAAGTTTATTAATAAACTCAATCCCTTCAGTGATTCTTGAGAAGAAGATTCTTAAAAATCGAATCTTCAAAGTCCCTTGGCGGCCATGTGTTTTTACCACTTAGTAACAAAGTAACAACACTAGCGTAGGATTTTATAGTAAACACCTATACCAAGTTTGATTTTAATTCTGATTAATTCACTGGTATTTAAGAGATCAAAGAGCTGAAAGCTTTGAGGAAAAATGACGCCACTGCCTCTAATATTGGGATATTTTTTTATGCAAGTCTTGATTTTCACATACCGTAATAAGTTTAACATTGCAACATGTCTCATAAGCATATAATTGATAATCGTATATGTGTATGTGTGTGTGTGAAGTGAAGATAACAACTGACTGTTGTTTTAGTACAAATTAATAGGTCAAGAGTCAAGACTACCTGAATGATCTACAGTATCCAATGACTACTGGCTGGTTCTTTTTTGTGCAAATAAATAGGTCAAGACTACTGGAATGATCTTCAATATCCAATGACTACTAGCTGTTCTTTTGTACTAATAAATAGGTCAAGACTATTTAAATGATCTACAATATCCAATGACTACTGGCTGTTCTTTTGTACATACTAAATAAAGACTATTCGAATGGTCTAAAGTATTCCAAGTAATGTGTAATTTTTTTCTTGCAATTTCATTTTTCTAAATCAAGAATACAGACTTCTACATGTAGCTAGTATCATTTTCAAACCAAATGATTATGAAGAGCCTGTTGTAACAAGCTCTTATACCCCACTAGTCCTATAACATATGACTTCGCATTCTTATTCAATTTTTAACTTTTTATACTGATATTTTCATTTCTTTATTTTTTTTTGAATGCGAAGTGTGGCACATGTTAGTAATTTTTTTTTTTTTTATCAGAACAGTAAATAGAAATAGTAAATAATGCTCCCGAGGTCATATGCTATAGGACTAATTACCCACATACTCATTAAATAAGTTACTAGTGACATAGTTATTTCTGTTACTTGATGCAAATTCTATTTCTGTAGATTTACACAATAGCATAATATTGTTAATATACTAGTTTTATTTCACCTTGAAGATTAGACAAATAGGGATACTCCTTTGATTTTTTATTTCATGTCAGTCGGGTCGCTTTATATGAAACTTGAAACCACTTCTCTGCCATATTGATATTTTATAACAACTTTGCCCTTGACCCATATAATTGATATTCATTCTTTAACCATGTATCATAGTAAGCTAGTTTTTTTTTATTTTGCACTAACCCACCATCTTTCATGTCAAATTTCTGTCTCCATTTAAGTTTATGCCAGTGGCGGATCTAGAAATTTTCATTAGTGGGGGGCCCGCTGGCTGCCTAAGAGGGGGCCCGCTCCCGTCACGCTTTAGTGATTCCCTATATAATCAACTGATTTTTTTTCTAAATCTGCCTCTGTATGCCATTGAACCATCATGGTATTAAACACAATTCCAAGTAATTATGCTGTTATAGTGGTTCACCATATATTCAACTTGGGTGGCATTCCAGTTATTGAAATTTGTGTCCGATTAGAACAATGAACTAGACCTTTAGGAGTGGATCTTATAATTTAATATGGAGCCATAGAATGCGACCCCTGCCCGGTAACAAAAATAAACAAGCTTGAAAGGATACATGTCAAGCGGCAAAATTTATTACCAGAGATTACAAGCCAAGAGAGGATGGATACGTCTCCAAAATGCTTGCCAGATTTGAACTACAAGATCTCCAGACAAGGCGTTGAAGCCAAAGTAAGTATTAATGTAAAAAGTAGTTGAGGGGCTGATCAGGCTATTGAACGTCCCTTGAACCAGACGAATTCCTCAAAAAAGCATGTCCGAAGAGAACCATAACTGCAGAGAAATTCAAAGGATACCACGCAACAATTATTGTGGAATTAAGCAAGTGAAGAATAACTATAACTGTGAGTGTATTGACATTCCACCAAATAAAACACCGTACAATATTCAAACTCATCATTTGAAAGACAGTGATCGCGTCGAATCAGCTAGACGACAGTCACACCGTTAACAGTTGTGCACGCATCACTGAAACGTAGAGAGCTTCAAAGCCAGCATCGATATCGACACACATGTCATACAGATACAGTCTGTTACAGACTCTGTTGCTGTAACTTTGTAAACAATCCTCGAGTCGGGCCGCAGTCTGCGTCGTTAACCACTATCCCGATGCCCCGGGACTAGTATTAAATTTTCAGCTCGGACTAATAAATTTTAATTATCGCTAGCCCGACCGGACTAGTCAGAAATATAACGTCCTTCCTATGATTTTGAACATATTTGAAGTTTAGATTGACAAGTAATGCAGAAAAGATCGTCAAATCAATGTGTACGAACGTAACCGAGATCGATAAATACATTTATCCTGAGAAAGTGAACAGTCGCAATATTTCTGGTACTTCGATCTGTATTATAACCAGTAGAAAGTGGACCAACACGGACACATTATATTTTTGTAAAACGAAACGACTATCAAGTTTTCCCCCGATTAATATATCTTTAATGTTCTAACAATGTTTTTGTTTTACTTCACATAATCAATAAAGTTATAAAAATAGATTTATGAGTATCTTAACAATATCGTGTTGGTACACTTCGATCTTTCTGGTAATAAGAAGGACCAGAGTCATCAGAAGATTCATACGCACCGCGTTAGTATAATTAATTTCCGATTATTCAAAACTTCGTAAATCTAAATAAAGACCAGTATCTATCCAATGGGTGTCAAGATGATTCCGATTAATACTTTTTAAATGGTTGTTAAGTTGAAATGGTAAGAAAGGCTGACATTATTTAGGAGAACTATTTTGTCTAGCGATAGCTGATCATTGGTGTGTGAAAAGTCCAGAACCATGTCAAAACGGATCTGTTTGTTTATTACGTAGATAAAAGCGAAAGCTTTGATAAATATGAAAAATATAACAAAGGGTACGCTCAAAATACCATTTAATAACATATGAATATGTCAAAATGTTTTATTCTGTAAATAAAGTATGTAAACTGGTTCCCGGTTGATTACTACACAATAATGATAATACAAGCAGATTCCAGTTTGTATGTAAAGTAGTAAAATACGAAACCAAGCGCGGTAGGCGGAGAAATGTAATGGAAGATAAATACGAACCAAGCGCGGAAGGCAGAGAAATGTAATGGAAGTTCAGGTCAATAGTATCGGAAACTGTTTTTACATGCTCCTGAAAGCGTCATTTTCCAATAATCGTAACTGGAATTACGACTATCCCAATATGGCGACGGCAGATACATAGATGCCAACCCCCTTTTGACACAATCAGTAACAAACTATCAAATTTTCCGTATTTTTGAAAAGGTTTCAGTAATCATTCATAAACGTGCATTTACCAATAAAAATTACTGACGAGTGGTTGCAAAGTGATGTGCACTAAAATTTGTCGTTTAACATGTTGTTTGTAGTATGTATTCTATTCATTAATTGTTCAGATGTTCTCGACTCAAACATTTTTGTTTTGTCAAGGAGAAGAAGAGAAAGGGGGAAAGCTACTTAATAAAATGCAAGTTTGCCTCTTCGGAAGTCAGTTAGTTACCCAACTATAGGTTGATAACTCCCGAGAAACCGGAAGTATTACATTTGCGTTTCCTAAATACTGGACCAGGACGGAAAAGTAATGATAAAAATCCGCGTTTTACAAAATTGAACGTCGATGATTGGGAATCCGTAACTATTCGACTTTGACCGTATTAGCGTAGTTTTTATCGCAAAATCGGAAAAACTACGGAAAAATCGTAATGGTTGGCATCTATGCAAATGTAGCATGTTTTTGTTAATAGTTACTCAGCTGCAGATTGGGATAGTCGTAATTCCAGTTACGATTATCTCTTTAATACCAGTGAATTGGTCTCAAAAGGAAGATAAACATATTGTTCCCATTGCGGCCATTTTGTATTTCCGATCAACTCAAAAATTGACGACGATAAGGTTGTCGTAATCATGTCATAGCGATGTCGTAACTACAACATAACGATATCATTATAACGATATAACGAAATAGAAACGTCATTATTTCAACATAGCAATGTCGTGACTAGTCCTATAATATAAGACTCTGCAGGTTCATATCATTTACATTCAACGTTTTTTATCGGATATTTTTTTTTTTACTATCAATGTTTAACCTCAGAGTCTTATTAGAACCATCCATTTTCTCGTGGTGGATTCCCAACGAATTTTGGTGGGAACTTTGAACGGCAATTCGTTGGGAATCCACTACGAGAAAATAGATGGTTCAACATTGATCGATAAAAAACGTTGAATGTAAATGATATATGAACCTGCAGAATCTTATATCATAGGACTATGTCGTGACATAATATATAGATATCAATACAGGGTCTTTTAATATTAGTCCGGTAACTCCGACCACCTAAGTCTTTGATAGTGTATATTACTATTTTAGTATATAAAAATTGCATCAAATTTTATTTAATCTTTTCACTGAAAACTCAATGTTAAGTATACTATCTTATTTTCGCAAAGATATATCTGAAATGATATTAAAATCAATCACACAATTGAATTTTACACAATATCCTTTCCTGTATCCAAATAATTGTTTTGTACCCTACTTTGTAATGTTTTTTTTACTGAAAAGTACCATTGATGTGTTTTTTCCAGAATTTGTCGAATATAATCGGAATGCCATGCGATAACGTTGCGGAAAGGCATTTGATAATATTCGAAGCATGTGGTAAACTTTTCATCAGAATAAATATTACAGTAAATTTTCCTAACGGAATAAATGGCATAGAACATCTGTTCCAAAAGGAACATATATTGACAAGCCCACCAATTTGAAAATTATGAAATTTACGATAATTTCATGCTCTTATCAAACGGTAAAAATCATATGTTATTTAGTCAAAGTACAAGATAAGACGAAATACCAACGTCATTATTACAACATAGCAATGTCGTTATTACGACATAATATAGAGATCAATACATGGCCTTTTCAATATTGGCCCGGGTTTCATCCCGAGACTCCCATATCAGCCAGAGACGTAGTTGAGGTGCTGATATGGGCCAAATGATAATACCAGGGCCGATATGGAAAAGGCCAGGTATTAATCTTTAATTTTATCATATATTTAGTACTTCCGAAAATAAAGAAGGTTGACTTCGGAAGCTGATATAGTTATTTTGCCCGATCCGAAACGGCTATATCAGCTCGTGTAGAGACGTCATTGTTTTTATACGGGATTATCAGACCGGGTGTGCAACATCGGCTCATTTTCTTTTGGTAGTTACACATATGAAAAAAGCATTGTATTAGGCATGAAGTATCTGATAAATGTCGTTATCACGACAAAGCGATTTCGCTATTACGAAATAATATGTGGACGTAATTACAACACACATGATATTTTTCAATTGACCCTTATCGGCTTCCAGAGTTTCCCACATTCCGAGACCATAAGAGTGCATATCTGAATGGTTTCTTTATGTGAAAGCCTATAATTTCATACTTCTTTTACTGCTTCTTATGCATTATAGACTTATTGTATAACTATTCTAAAATATCCAGTTCTTAGAGCTCGGAAAAACATTGTTATTATCTTAAGTTGAACTTACATGGAGTGTCAACCCAAGCTGGACTGATAGCATTCACTGTTATACCTTGAGCCGCTACCTCAAGAGCCACGCCCTGTGAAGAAACAATGAGAGGTCAAATCAACACATGTTCTTAAAAATTATTTCAAAAGTAATTTCTAATTGTGAAGTCGTGTTGTTTTCTTCCTCCAATGACCATGCTTTACAAAAGTAACTTTTCTAAAGTACCAGTACTCTGCATGTTGACCGGTATTGTATTTTATGAGAGGGTAAGACATTTATTTTACACGAATTGGAGATAAAAAGGTGGCTTAATAATTATGTGATAAGTATTAGAGATAGTGAGAAGGTTAAATATTTATATGACCTGCATCAGATATAGTGAGGTGGTTAGACATTTATGTGATCTGTATGGGAGATAGTGAGGTGGTTAGACATTTATGTGATCTGTATGGGAGATAGAGGGGTGGTTAGACATTTATGTGAGATAGTGAGGTGGTTAGACATTTATGTGATCTGTATGGGAGATAGTGAGGTGGTTAGACATTTATCAGACGTGTATGTGAGATAGTGAGGTGGTTAGACATTTATGTGATCTGTATGTGAGATAGTGAGGTGGTTATACATTTATGTGATCTCTATGTGAGATAGTGAGGTGGTTAAACATGTCTGTGATCTCTAATGGAGATAGTGAGGTGGTTAGACATGTATGTGATCTATATGGGAGATAGTGAGGTGGTTAGACATTAATGTGATCTGTATGTTAGATATTGATGTGGTTAGACATTTATGTGATCTGTTTGGGAGATAGTGAGGGGGTTAGACATATATGTGATCTGTATGGCAGATAGTGAGGTAGTTAGACATTAATGTGATCTCTGTGAGGTGGTTAGACATTTATTTGATCTGTATGTTAGATAGTGAGGTGGTTAGGCATTTATGTGATCTGTATGCGAGATAATGAGGTGGTTAGACATTAATGTGATCTGTATACTAGATACTGAGGTGGTTAGACATTTATGTGATCTGTATGTGAGATACTGAGGTGGTTAGACATTTATGTGATCTGAAAGGGAGATAGTGAGGTGGTTGGACATTTATTTGACGTGTATGAGAGATAGTGAGGTGGTTAGACATTTATGTGATCTGTGAGATACTGAGGTGGTTAGACTTTTATGTGATATGTATGGGCGATAGTGAGGTTGTTCAACATGTCTGTGATCTGTATGGGAGATAGTGAGGTGGTTAGACATTTATTTGGTCTGTATGTTATATGGTGAGGTGGTTAGACATTTATGTGATCTGTATGTGAGATAGTGAGGTGGTTAGACATGTCTGTAACGTGTATGAGAGATAGTGAGGTGGTTAGACATTTATGTGACGTGTATGGGAGATAGTGAGGCGGTTAGACATTCATGTGATCTGTATGTGAGATAGTGAGGTGGTTAGACATTCATGTGATCTGTTTGTGAGATAATGAGGTGGTTAGGCATTTATGTGATCTGTATGTGAGATAGTGAGGTGGTTAGACATTCATGTGATCTGTATGTGAGATAGTGAGGTGGTTTGACATTTATGTGATCTGAATGGGAGATAGTGAGGTGGTAAGACATTTATGTGACGTGTATGGGAGATAGTTAGGTGGTTAGACATTCATGTGATCTGTATGTGAGATAGTGAGTTGGTTAAACATTCATGTGATCTGTATGTGGGATAGTGAGGTGGTTAGACATTCATGTGATCTGTATGTGAGATAGTGAGGTGGTTAGACATGTCTGTGACGTGTATGGGAGATAGTGAGGTGGTTAGACATTTATTTGATCTGTATGTTATATGGTGAGGTGGTTAGACATTTATGTGATCTGTATGTGAGATAGTGAGGTGGTTAGACATGTCTGTGATGTGTATGGGAGATAGTGAGGTGGTTAGACATTTATGTGACGTGTATGGGAGATGGTGAGGCGGTTAGACATTCATGTGATCTGTATGTGAGATAGTGAGGTGGTAAGACATTCATGTGATCTGTATGTGAGATAGTGAGGTGGTTAGACATATATGTGATCTGTATGTGAGATAGTGAGGTGGTTGAACATGTTTGTGATCCGTACGGGAGATAGTGAGATGGTTAGACATGTATTTGATCTGTATGTGAGATAGTGAGGTGGTTACACTTTTATGTGATCTGTATGTGAGATAGTGAGGTGGTTAAACATGTCTATATGTATGGGAGATAGTGAGATGGTTAGACATGTATGTAATCTGTATGGGAGAAAGTGAGGTGGTAAGACATTTATGTGATCTGTATGTTATATGGTGAGGTGGTTAGACATATATGTAATCTGTTTGGGAGAAAGTGAGGTGGTAAGCCATTCATGTTATCTGTATGTGAGATAGTGAGGTGGTTAGACATTCATGGGATATGTTTGTGAGATAGTGAGATGGTTAGATATTTATGTGATCTGTATGTTATATGGTGAGGTGGTTAGACCTTTATGTGATCTGTAGTGGAGATACTGAGGTGGTTAGACCATTCTGTGATGTGTATGTGAGATAGTGAGGTGGTTAGACATTTATGTGATCTGTATGGGAGATTGTGAGGTGGTTAGACATTTATGTGATCTGTATGGGAGATAGTGAGGTGGTTAGACATTTATGTGACGTGTATGGGAGATAGTGAGGTGGTTGAACATGTTTGTGATCCGTACGGGAGATAGTGAGATGGTTAGACATGTATTTGATCTGTATGTGAGATAGTGAGGTGGTTACACTTTTATGTGATCTGTATGTGAGATAGTGAGGAGGTGGTTAAACATGTCTATATGTATGGGAGATAGTGAGATGGTTAGACATGTATGTAATCTGTATGGGAGAAAGTGAGGTGGTAAGACATTTATGTGATCTGTATTTTATATGGTGAGGTGGTTAGACATTTATGTAATCTGTTTGGGAGAAAGTGAGGTGGTAAGCCATTCATGTTATCTGTATGTGAGATAGTGAGGTGGTTAGACATTCATGGGATATGTTTGTGAGATAGTGAGATGGTTAGATATTTATGTGATCTGTATGTTATATGGTGAGGTGGTTAGACCTTTATGTGATCTGTAGTGGAGATACTGAGGTGGTTAGACCATTCTGTGATGTGTATGTGAGATAGTGAGGTGGTTAGACATTTATGTGATCTGTATGGGAGATTGTGAGGTGGTTAGACATTTATGTGATCTGTATGGGAGATAGTGAGGTGGTTAGACATTTATGTGACGTGTATGGGAGATAGTGAGGTGGTTGAACATGTTTGTGATCCGTACGGGAGATAGTGAGATGGTTAGACATGTATTTGATCTGTATGTGAGATAGTGAGGTGGTTACACTTTTATGTGATCTGTATGTGAGATAGTGAGGAGGTGGTTAAACATGTCTATATGTATGGGAGATAGTGAGATGGTTAGACATGTATGTAATCTGTATGGGAGAAAGTGAGGTGGTAAGACATTTATGTGATCTGTATGTTATATGGTGAGGTGGTTAGACATTTATGTAATCTGTTTGGGAGAAAGTGAGGTGGTAAGCCATTCATGTTATCTGTATGTGAGATAGTGAGGTGGTTAGACATTCATGGGATATGTTTGTGAGATAGTGAGATGGTTAGATATTTATGTGATCTGTATGTTATATGGTGAGGTGGTTAGACCTTTATGTGATCTGTAGTGGAGATACTGAGGTGGTTAGACCATTCTGTGATGTGTATGTGAGATAGTGAGGTGGTTAGACATTTATGTGATCTGTATGGGAGATTGTGAGGTGTTTAGACATTTATGTGATCTGTATGGGAGATAGTGAGGTGGTTAGACATTTATGTGACGTGTATGGGAGATAGAGATGTGTGAGATAGTGAGGTGGCTACACTTTTATGTGATCTATGTGAGATAGTGAGGTGGTTAAACATGTCTGTGATCTCTATTGGAGATAGTGAGGTGGTTAGACATGTATGTGATCTGTATGGGAGATAGTGAGGTGGTTAGACATGTGTGTGATCTGTCTGGGAGATAGTGAGATGGTTAGACATAAAGTAATCTGTATGGGAGAAAGTGAGGTGGTAAGACATTTATGTGATCTGTATGTTATATGGTGAGGTGGTTAGACATTTAAGTAATCTGTATGGGAGAAGGTGAGGTTGTTAGACATTCATGTGATCTGTATGTGAGATAGTGAGGTGGTTAGACATTCATGTGATCTGTATGTGAGATAGTGAGAAAGTTAGACATTTATGTGATCTGTATGTTATATGGTGAGGTGGTTAGACATTTATATTATCTGTATGGGAGAAAGTGAGGTGGTTAGACATATATGTAATCTGTATGTGAGATGGTGAGGTGGTTAGACATTGATGTAATCTTCATGGGAGATAGTGAGGTGGTTAGACATTTATGTGATTTGTATGGGAGATAGTGAGGTGGTTAGACATTTATGTGATCTGTATGGGAGATAGTGAGGTGGTTAGACATTTATATGATCTGTATGGGAGATAGTGAGGTGGTTAGACATTTATGTAATCTGTATGGGAGATAGTGAGGTGGTTAGACATTTATGTGATCTGTATGGGATATAGTGAGGTGGTTAGACATCTATGTGACGTGTATGGGAGATAGTGAGGTGATTAGACATTCATGTGACGTGTATGTGAGATAGTGAGGTGGTTAGATATTTATGTGATCTGTATGTTATATGGTGAGGTGGTTAGACATTTAAGTAATCTGTATGGGAGAAGGTGAGGTTGTTAGACATTCATGTGATCTGTATGTGAGATAGTGAGGTGGTTAGACATTCATGTGATCTGTATGTGAGATAGTGAGAAAGTTAGACATTTATGTGATCTGTATGTTATATGGTGAGGTGGTTAGACATTTATATTATCTGTATGGGAGAAAATGAGGTGGTTAGACATATATGTAATCTGTATGTGAGATAGTGAGGTGGTTAGACATTGATGTAATCTTCATGGGAGATAGTGAGGTGGTTAGACATTTATGTGATTTGTATGGGAGATAGTGAGGTGGTTAGACATTTATGTGATCTGTATGGGAGATAGTGAGGTGGTTAGACATTTATGTGATCTGTATGGGAGATAGTGAGGTGGTTAGACATTTATGTGATCTGCATGGGAGATAGTGAGGTGGTTAGACATTTATGTAATCTGTATGGGAGATAGTGAGGTGGTTAGACATTTATGTGATCTGTATGGGATATAGTGAGGTGGTTAGACATCTATGTGACGTGTATGGGAGATAGTGAGGTGATTAGACATTCATGTGACGTGTATGTGAGATAGTGAGGTGGTTAGATATTTATGTGATCTGTATGGGAGATAGTGAGGTGGTTAGACATTTATGTGATTTGTATGTTAGATAGTGAGGTGGTTAGACATTTATGTGATTTGTATGTGAGATAGGGAGGTGGTTAGACATTTATGTGATTTGTATGTGAGATAGTGAGGTGGTTAGACATTTATGTGACGTGCATGTGAGATAGTGAGGTGGTTAGATATTTATGTGATCTGTATGGGAGATAGTGAGGTGGTTAGACATTTATGTGATTTGTATGTGAGATAGTGAGGTGGTTAGACATTTATGTGACGTGTATGGGAGATAGTGAGTTGGTTAGACATTTATGTGACGTGTATGGGAGATAGTGAGGTGGTTAGACATTTATGTGATCTTTATGTTATATGGTGAGGTGGTAAGCCATTTATGTCATCTTTTTTTGGAGATAACGAGGTGGTTTGACATTGTTGTGATCTGTATAGGAGATAGTGTGGTGTTGTGACATTTATGTGATCTCTATGGGAGATACTGAGGTGGTAAGACCAATTATGTAGAACAAGACTTCAAATATATACATGTCTTATTGATGGAATTATCGACCAAAATAAGATGTGTTCATTATTAAATGTCGAAATTTTCTTCAAAACCTAATTTAAATCGCTCCTCAATAAAAAAAACTTGCCTTTGTAAGACCAATTATTCCATGTTTTGATGTTGCATACGGAGCTTTTCCTGGAGCGCTTATTGTGCCCTGCACTGACGATATGTTGATTATTCTTCCCCAACCTGTAATGTACACAACAAACCAGTATTTATAGATTATTGTTGATCATCTCAACGAGATCGGTTCTGTCGCTACAGCCGGTACGGCTCAATCGAGTTGAGAATACCAATGATAATCTACATATCGCTATTTTACCTATGACGACGTTAACGTTGTTAATTTAATTGACAACGGGCACGTACGCCCTTAGTTCCTAACGATTACTTTTCATATTACTCAACAGCAGTACATAACCAACAATATGTAGTTCAAAAACCGACATATCAAATGCTATGAATATAAAAGAAACGGTTGGTTCTTTCTCAGGTCTGAGATTAAATCGTAGTAAAACAGAAGGAATATGGATAGGGGCGCTTAAGCATAGTAAAGATAAAATTGAGGGAATACGCTGGACGGACAAACCAGTTAAAGCCTAAGGGATTTATTTTGGTCAAAAGTTAAATTGGGAACCTAAAATTGATAAAATGAAATCCTTTCTTAAGGAATGGAAAAAAAGAAAATTAACTACAATTGAATATTAATTATAAAATCTTTGATCTTACCTAAATTTACATTTTTGTAATACATAAAAGAGATTGAAAGCTGTTGTTTAAAATATATTTGGGAAGGTAAAAATGACAAAGTAAAAAGAAACACACTTATTGGCGGTTATCAAAAAGGGGGTTTAAAAATGGTTGATTTTGATAGCTATTTTACATCACTGATTCCAAATTTAATTCAACCACTATGCCGAACTGGAAAATTATTCCTACCAAATATTTCATCAATCTGGGAAAAAATATCTTGTCTTTAACATGAATTTAGATAATGTTAAATCACTTAAAGAATTTGAAAATATACCAAACTTTTATTTGCAAGTAATTTCAAGCTTGGTGAAAACAGGGGGAGATTTTACACAATTTAAAGATCATTTTTTAAATATAAGAAAACAGATTATTTCGGGAAATAGATACGTTAAACATTGTAACAAAAGTTTGTTCTTTCAAAACTTGGTAGCAAGTGTTTTGATTTATATCAACGACATACTTGATCGTGAGGGAAAGTTATCAGAAGTTTTCATTTTAGAAAAATTAAGCAATAAGTCTAATTGGATTGCAGAGTTTACAATATTAAAACATCCATCCCAAAGGAATGGCAACAAGTTCTAATTAAAGAAAAGTATTCAAAGAGTAAAATCAGTATCAATAAGGATAATTTGAGATGGGGAAATGAACAAATACAAGCAAAAGATATCTATAATAAAATGTTATATAATAGTCTAGTATATCAAAAATATACACAGCCAATTGGTATTAATATTTGGACAAGAAATTTAAAGTTAGATAGAAACCCAAATATGTCATTCGAAAACGATTTTATATTTAAATTTTTAAGAGAGAATAAGATGAAAATGTTTAGGTGGAAACTGTTAGATTATATTATTCCCACAAAGCAATTACTTTTTAAATGGAAAATTTCTTCTAATAGTAAATGTAATTTTTGTCAAACAGAAAAGGAAGATTACTTTCATTTCTTTATAACATGTTCTTTTTTAAAAGACATTTGGGATAAAGTGCACGACTCAATTTTAAAAATAAGATATCAGTTAAACAATTAGTATTTGGATACAAAATATCAGATAAAGGTTATTATGGTTTTAACTATTTTTTGACAGTTTTAGGTGTTTGCATTTTCAAATCATACTATGTTTCAGAGCAAAAATTGAAATATATAGATGTGGATGAATTGTTTATAAAGGAACTAAGAAGGGTATGAATGAGAGCAAAACAATTTCTCAAAGTGTATTTTTCATAGAAAATGGGTGAAAATCGTTGATTAATTGTTTGTAAAATACTTACGTTTATTCCTCATTTTTGGCAGACAATGTCTAATCAATAAGAAAGGAGCAGTTAGATTTATTGCTATCAACTCGTTCCATTTTTCTACTGGATATTCATCGATATATTTCACAAAATTGATACCTGATGAAATAATGATAAAAAAAAAAAATTCAGTTGTATATTCACACTTTGACAATTTCTTTGTTTACTTGTGAATTTATTTTAAATGCACAGTGTAAGGAGCACCTGCTTTTGAAAACGGAATTATTGAGAGGAGTCGAAGTACTCTAAACGTTGTTAAATCGTGATAGTAGTTTCATAATTTTACTATATATTTTTGTATTTTCTCCGGATGAAATATTTCGTGCATGAAGAAAAAACTAGATCAGCGATTTTCACGAAAGAATTACTAGCAAAATATAACAATTCGCATTAGAAAAGCTTAAACTTTTAAGATTAAGTGTATAGTAGCGTGTTTCTAAAAGTTCTATGCATGACAAAAGTATCCCGAGTTTAACTAGAAAACTGATATGTCATCAAGATGCCCAGTTCACATTTATGTACGAGAAAAACGATCCCTTATCTAAAACCAATGCAAACAAAGCTTACCTGTTACGAGGCCTCGAGCTTAAAAATGCACATGGTATCTACCTGACAGGACAAGTCACAAAGGGTATCTACCTGACAGGACACGTCACACAGGGTATCTACCTGACAGGACACGTCACACAGGGTATCTACCTGACAGGACAAGTCACACAGGGTATCTACCTGACAGGACACGTCACACAGGGTATCTACCTGACAGGACACGTCACACAGGGTATCTACCTGACAGGACAACTCACACAGGGTATCTACCTGACAGGACACGTCACACAGGGTATATACCTGACAGGACACGTCACACAGGGTATCTACCTGACAGGACAAGTCACACTGTATAATTACCTGCATTGTTAACTAGTATGTCGATACCACCAGGATATATCTTATCTACTTCATTACACAGGGTATCTACCTTACAAGACAAGTCACACTGTATGATTACCTGCATTGTTAACTAGTATGTTGATCCCACCTGGATATATCTTATCTACTTCTTTACACAAGACAAGTCACACTTTATAATTACCTGCATTGTTAACTAGTATGTCGATCCCACCAGGATATATCTTATCTACTTCATTACACAGGGTATCTACCTTAGAAGACAAGTCACACTGTATGTAATGCACAACGGATCCACTGAAATTGTCATCACATATTTCATATTAAAAATGTCAGTAAAATGAACAACAAATGTAAGATGCTGCCTATTAAGATAGATCACAATCTCAGACTACTTTCTTTAAAGGAAATATTATTTATAGAGTATAATCACAGTCTACTATATTTTCAAGTAATAGCTTTTATAGAGTCATCTGATAATTCTATAACCGCCATTTTTACCTATTATATCTGGTTATTACCGTATCATGGTGATACGGTCTGATTAGTCAGAGGCTGGACGTCAGGATCGGGTAAATCTGTTAACGGTATTTCATTGGTTATAAATACTATTTAATGGCTGCTTCGTGGTTGCTTCTGGAATGATTCTGGGGGAAATGAAGGCCATATTAACGTTTGATTGGCTATTAATGAGTGGTATGCATTATGTGTCAATGCGTCCGTATGTGCGGTCGGATAAAAATCATGATAGTAGGTCATCGGTATAAATTATAATGAAGTGTTCATTTGCTATCGTAAAGAGCTATAATGTTTATTAACGGAGCACTGTCAATTTAGTGCAATTAATTAAATCAATACAATTCTGTGATAATAAAATCATTTTGTCTTGAAATTATGTTGCAATTTTGGTACGAGGCTGTATATTTGTAATCATTGATATACTTTTAAAATAGAACAGTAATACATACAATCTACACTTTTAACTATTGAATGATCGAGATACTTTAGTGTTAGATTTCTTCGTAAGCATAGATTTTAAATAATAAATACACAAAACGTATGCTCTAAGTATAAAAATAATAACCATTCATTTTTCATTGCTTGGACATATTGATTAGAAAATATTAAAATCACGGAATTTACCGGAGATGTCATTTCGTTTCCCGCGCTTTCATCGCTTCATTGATTTCTGGTGTAAAAACAAAACCAGAAAAACAGCTGACTGATTAGAAGAATACAAAACTTACAAGGTGAGCAATATGGTTTCTTGTGTGCAAAGAAGCCTACACCAAGCATCACGATATAGATATCGACAAGGATTACAGTGCACTATAATGTCAGATTACAAGTTTACTGTTCACATTCCATACTTTGTATTGTGCATTATTGTCACTGAGAAACAATTTTGAGTTACCAAGCTTGACAATGCATGGTAATAAAATATCAAAGCTAAGTGTACAGAAAAAATAAGAAAAAAATGTCCTTAGATGAACGACTTTATATCAACATAGCTGGATACAGTTGTATATCTAACTCCTCTAGCTGGACGTCCTTGACTATAGAGGGATCCTGACTATAGATGATATTATTGAAGGCAGCAAATTGTATGATCGCATCTTTTTCCTTCAAACCCATAATACTTGCAACACAGTGAGCTCCCAAAAGATGTCGCACAGGGGTGGATCCAGCCATTTTAAAAAGGGGGGTTCCCAACCCAGAGTAAAGGGGGGTTCCAGCTATATGCTCCCATTCAAATGCATTGATCGGCCAAAATAAAAGGGGGGTTCCAACCCCTGGAACCCCCACCCCCCTGGATCCGCCAATGTCGCATGTGGGGTAGACAGTTTGATGTATACTCGTACATGATGATTCTTTTGAGTTGTCAGAGGCGGATTTAGAGGGCAGTCCAGGAGGCCCCCCTTTTCTGGGAAAATTTGGTTGTTGGACCTGGGACTATTATAGTATAAGCAGTCATTGTCCATTGAAATATCAACAGCACTGAGAACTGCATTTGTAATGTCTGATTTCAATTTATTCACATCATCAGGTCTTACAATTAGTACATTTTTTCGTGATGATATAATTACTATTTGGTTAATTATGTAGGTGATATAATTACTAATTGGTTAATTATGTAGGGAATCACTGAAGCATGACGGAAGAAGTCTCCCCCTTAATTGTCCCAGCTGACCTTTGAATCTGTCCCTCTTCAAGCATTGACGTCATACAACAATTACTTTTCCATTGTGGCATCAGATATTTATTATTATAACATCAAAATTTTACGTGGAACATTTTAGTCCCAATAATTATGACAACTGGCAAGACTATTATAATTTTTTTTCTGGGACACCTTCCTACGATAAATTAGGTCGCAAAGTTCCCCCCAAAATTTACTCTCAAAGTCCAGATGTAAAAAATGGGTTCCGTGTTATGACGTCGCAGGAAGGTGTCCCAGAAAAAAAATAAAATAGCCTTGCCAGATGTCATAATTATTTGACTAGGAACATTTGTGATGTACATTTAGTAATGGTGGACATGTACATATTGTAGCAATAAGGTGTATTCAAAGCACAATAATTAATAATAGATCAACTCAGATGGAATTTTCATCAGTAGATGGAAACATACTGATAAGTCAAATTTCTTTATTTTTCACACAGCATCGGCATAGAGTGATAAGATAGAAATCAGGAGATTAATCATTGTTTTAGAAGTCAAGAATTTTTATATTTTACTTATTTGGGTAGATACATGTAACATAACATTTATTTTGTCATAATACATGTACCTGTACGCTCAGCATTCTTCATGAAAACTATCACACTATTTTTAAATCATTTTAGGAAAACACTGTGTAAGCAAACACTTCAGTAGGCACAGAGTCTTTAGACTGACTGTAATAGTCTGTATATTTTCTGAAAAGCTTAGTTTTCATATTCAAACATTTTAATAGATGTTTCCCCAATTTGGTGTATTTCTTTTATCTTAAAATTTCAGCTTTTTTCAAAGTAATGTTCATTTATTTTTCAATCCAGCCCAGAAATATGCGGTTACCTTTAATATGGCTGATTAAGGGAAAGGTGACCTGGCTCACCTTTAACAAAGGCTATATTTATTGTCAATGCAGACATTTAACCTGTTCAACACCAGATGCTGTACAGTACATGTCAAGTTTGGGCCCCTGGCCATGGTTCTTCTTTTTTTTATTATTCATCTTACATGTACATTTCCTTTGAATTTCTTTGCTTATTTGAACTATGGTGTATGAATATCTATCTATATATGTACTACATTTCATGCTCCCACAAAAATATTTAAAATGTATACATTTTACTTTTTAGCTTCTCTCATGTGATAGCGGTACCTTTTTGGTCACTATTTATGTGTTGCGTTTAAATATGAATTATAACACTTTATAGTGACTGAAGAGGTAAACCAAATACTTCTCAAGAAACAGAAAAATGAAGACTTCTTGGAACAGCACCAGACTATGTATGAATAAAAACTCAGATCGGAATAGCATGGAGGATATGTTACGTCCTTGTGAATAGGCAAGGAAAGCTTTTAATAATAGTGCATTTTTTTAAAATTTATTAGGTTTTTCATTCATTTTCTGTAAAAATTTCAACATAATTTGTCAAAAAAGCTAATCTAACTTTACTGAAACTTTCAGTGGTGGGTCCAGAAATTTTCATAAGCAGGGGCCCACTGACTGCCTAAGAAGGGGCCCGCTCCAGTCATGCTCCAGTGATTCCCTATATAAACAACCAAATTTTTCTAACAAAAGGGGCAGCCCAGGCCCCCCTGAAAAACTCTCTTAATTCAGCCTCTAGCTGACGTTAAAACAATATGACAAGTGTTGCATTCACCAAAATGCAAATTACTGGTGCATTTTTGTGATAAATTTCATGCGCAATTTTATGAATGAAAGGGGAAAGAAGATCCACATGTATTGTACCCGCACATGACAATTGCAAACTGATCCAATTTTTTTAACACAACCAATCAAATTAAACTGACATTATCAGAGAGTAAACATCAAATGAAAAAAACACAAATAACTGATAAATATAATATCAGGCATTACAGAATTAAATATATGTTTTAAATTTATTACAAAAAATTGTTCTCAATCTTGTAGATAGATATAACTGGATCTCATATTAAAGTACCAAAGACAACTGTCTATCCAAGTCACAATTTATAAAAGTAAAACCATTATAGGTTGTAGTATTGGTCTTCGACACAAAGCCTGGTTCACACCAAACAGCAATTCTATTTATTCCATATCAATCACCAGAGGTAGATTTAGGGGGGCCCAGGGGGCCGGGCTCCCCCTTTTCAGGGAATCACTGAAGCGTGACGGGAGCGGGCTCTTCTTAGACAGTCAGCCAGCCCCCACTTGTGAAAATTTCTGGATCCGCCACTGATCATGACAATAAACATTAACAAGTAAAACTAACTAATAATCCTGACTATATGTATTACATGAAATGGTTGCCATCAGAAATGAAAATATAAATATTCAAAGTAACAAAAGCTTGATAACACGTGCAACCAAATATAAAGCACTATAAAAGGCTAATACTAATATGAAGCTCTCATCTACAGAAATCATGGGCGGATCCCCCCCACCCCGCGGCCCCTGAATCTGCCACTGGAACTTAAAAAAAAAAAAATTATCAAGATTAAAAACCACAACGTGATATATTAAAAAATATAAGAAGACAGGTGACAACATGTTGAAGAAAATTATTTGCAATTAATATTTCATTCCAAATCCCATTACCATAAAACCATCTTTTTCAAGTTTTACTAGATCTGGAAATTAGTAATAACAACATCTTCTAAGACAAAAGTCAGATATTAAAGATATCAATCACTTCTATACATGTAAGTATAAAATGTAACATTTTCAAATTTGAAAGGCCTTCTGTAGTAGTACATTATGTCAAGTAGTAATCCTCGAAAGTACATGTAGGTTATATGCTATTTTATCAAGTTGATAATAGACACAGTATGCATTTTATTATAAATATCATTCCCCATTTTATTAAGTCTGCTTCCATTAATATAACCCTGGTCCACCAATAATACAACTAAAATAAAAAATTAGTAGAAAAAAAGCGCTATGCATTCATATTGCTTGGAGTGCAATATTCCAATAAAAATAACATACCCACAAACCACTGATCTCAATATAATCAGCTAAAATATGGCAAGCTTTTTAGAAAAGCTATTACTTGTATTTGTTTACACATCGTTGGTCAATATAATGGAATTTGATGCGACTGTCATACATGTGTGAGGTTTAGCTAGCTTTAACACTACGTTCAATCCACCATTTTTTATACAAGAAAAGCATGTACCAAGTCAGGAATATGACAGTTGTGATCCATTCATTTGATACGTTTGAGTTTTTGATTTTGCCATTTGATTAGAGACATTCCAGTTTGTATTTTCCTCTGAGTTCAATTTTTTAATGATTTTACTTTTAACAAATTAAATAACATATATCAGAAAAAATGTGGTATCACTCGATAAGGAAATAACCTCTATAGAACACAATCACATACCTCTATAAGGATATACCCTTTATAAAGCACAATCACATACTTCTATAAGGAAAAAAACTCTATAGAACACAATCAGATACTTCTATCAATCTATAGAGCAAAATCACATACTTCTATCAATCTTTACGTAGTACAATCATATATATAATTCTATAAGGAACTAACCTTTATGGAGCTCAATCATAATAATACTTCTATAAGGAAATAACCTTTATAGAGTACAATCATATACCTCTATAAGGAAATAACCTTTATAGAGTACAATCATATACCTCTATAAGGAAATAACCTTTATAGAGCTCAATCATACACCTCTATAACGAAATAACCTTTATAGAGTACAATCATATACCTCTATAAGGAAATAACCTTTATAGAGTACAATCATATACCTCTATAAGGACATTACCTTTATAAAGCTCAATCATATACTTCTATAAGGAAATAACCTTTATAGAGTACAACCATATACTTCTATAAGGAAATAACCTTTATAAAGTACAATCACATACTTCTATAAGGAAATAACCTTTATAGAGTACAATCACATACCTCTATTAGGACATTACCTGTAAAGACCACAATCACATACCTTTATAAGGAAATTACCTTTATAGGCACAATCACACACTTCTATAAGGAAATAACCTTTATAAAGCACAATCACATACTTCTACAAGGAAATAACCTTTATAAAGCACAATCATATACTTCTATACGGACTAAACCTTTATAGAGTACAATCACATACTTCTATAAGGAACTAACCTTTATAGAGTACAATCATATACTTCTATAAGGAAAAAATCTTTATAAAGCACAATCACATACTTTTATTAGGAAATGACCTTTATAAAGGACAATCACATACTTCTATAAAGAAATAACCTTTATAAAGCAAAACCATATACTTCTATACGGACTAAGCCTTTATAAAGCACAATCACATACTTCTATAAGGAACTACCCTTTATAGAGCTCAATCATATACTTCTATAAGGAAATAACCTTTATAAAGCACAATCACATACTTCTATAAGGAAACAACCTTTATTTAGCTCAATCTTGTACTTCTATAAGGAAATAACCTTAATAGAGCTCAATCATAGACCCCTATAAGGAAACAACCTTTATAGAGTACAATCACATACTTCTATAAGGAAATAACCTTTATAGAGTACAATCATATACTTCTATAAGGAAATAACCTTTATAAAGCACAATCACATACTTCTATAAGGAAATAACCTTTATAAAGCACACTCACATACTTCTATACGGACTAAACCTTCATAGAGCTCAATCACATACTTCTATAAGGAAATAACCTTTATCAAGCTAAATCACATACTTCTATAAGGAACTACCCTTTAAAGAGCTCAATCATATACTTCAATAAGGAAACCACCTTTATAGAGTACAACCAAATACTTCTATAAGAAGACAACGTTTATAGAGCACAATTATATACCTCTAGAAGGAAATAAACTTTATAGAGTACAATCATATACCTCTATAAGGACATTACCTTTATAAAGCTCAATCATATACTTCTATAAGGAAATAAACTTTATAGAGTACAATCATATACCTCTATAAGGAAATAACCTTTATAGAGTACAATCATATACTTCTATAAGGAAATAACCTTTATAGAGTACAATCACATACTTCTATAAGGACATTACCTGTAAAGACCACAATCACATACCTTTATGAGGACATTACCTTTATAGAGCACAATCACACACTTCTATAAGGACATTACCCTTATAGATCACAATTATATACCTCTATAAGCACATTACCTTTATAAAGCACAATCACATACTTCTATAAGCACATTACCTTTATAGAGCACAATCTCATACTTCTATAAGGAAACAACCTTTATAAAGTACAATCACATACTTTTATACGGAAATAACCTTAATAGAGGACAATCAGTTACCCCAATAAGGACATTACCTTTATAAAGCACAATCACATACTTCTATAAGGACATTACCTTTAAAGAGCACAACTACATACTTCTATAAGGAGATAACCTTTATAGAGCACAACCACATACTTCTATAAGGAACTACCCTTTATAGAGCTCAATCATATACCTCAATAAGGAAACAACCTTTATAGAGCACGATCATATACTTCTATAAGGAAATACCCTTTATAGAGCTCAATCATATACCTCAATAAGGAAATAACCTTTATAGAGTAAAATCAAATACCTCTATAAGGAAATAACCTTTATAGAGTACAATCACATACTTCTTTAAGGAGAAAACCTTTATAAAGCACAATCACATACTTCTATAAGGAACTAACCTTTATAGAGTACAATCATATACATCTATAAGGAAATAACCTTTATAAAGCACAATCACATACTTCTATTAGGAAATAACCTTTATAAAGCACAATCACATACTTCTATCAGGAAATAACCTTTATAAAGCACAATCACATACTTCTATAAGGAAATAACCTTTATAGAGCACAATCACATACTTATATGAGGAAATAACCTTTATAGAGCACAATCACATACTTCTATCAGGAAATAACCTTTATAGAGCTCAATCACATACTTCTATAAGTAACTACTCTTTATAGAGCTCAATCATATACCTCAATAAGGAAATAACCTTTATAGAGCTCAATCATATACCTCTATAAGGAAATAACCTTTATAGAGCTCAATCATATACTTCTACAGACCTTCTAAAATTCAAACTGACCACACGCACGATACACGCACGATGAGCGATGAGCGTTACACGGAGGATTAACGCAAAATGAATGATGAATGATGAACGCACGATACACGCACGATGCACGATGAATGATAAATACACGATACACGCACGATACACGCACGCACGATACACGCACGTTGAATGATTCATTGACGACTGAACAACGAACGCTTTTTACACGATTCTCAAAGCTATTTTATTTAGAATAGTATTTAAAATTGATATTCATTTTCATTAAAGGTAATACTTGTAGCTGTTTTGCCGATACCACCATAATAGATAATATGCTATTTTGCCAGCTCAGATTCAAATAACTTAATTAAAGTCGGCTATTTTATAGGCACCGGAAATATTTTTGAACTTGGACAGAAGCTCATAACAATCAAAATATAGTGTCTTGATTTTGTTCAGCCCTACCCTGAGAGTTCAAGTTTACGGCAAACGAAGGCGAGACATTGTGTTCCGCGAAACTCTTAACTAATTTTATTTCATACAGTTAAAAATCGAGATTTTATTTTTATGCATACAATGTCCGACGCATTATATCTACAGAGAGTGACTAGTTCTATAAATTATTTTAACTAACATGTTTGATATAATTGATTGCAATAAATGAATGATCTATGTATTTTTACATGTTATATATTTTTTTCACTTTGACGGATACATTTTATAAACGATTATATATGTATATATCTAAAAAATATTGTAAGCTGTTTTCGTTTTCACTACAAGCATAGCAGAAATTATTTGATTCTTTTATGTTAACATTCACTGCAAATTTTTGTAGTTCTGTACATATATACTTATCAACAGGACATATTAGGTTATAATTTCAACAATAAATGAGTAGTTGAACAATCTTTAGAACGTGTCGGTTTTTCCTTGATATTGCCGAAAATCAGTGATCCGACTGACACAAGCGAACACCTGATTAAACAATCATAATTTCTTTTTTTAAGTTACAAAGTTCTTTATATTATCCATTGTTATCAGAATCGTATGTGTTAATTGAGAGCAAAAGATATTATTTTGTCAGAAAAATTTGATTCGTACAAATTAATTAGAACTACCTAAGAAAATGACATTTACTAAATAATAATGAACTTCGTCGAGTCTATGACGAGTATGTAGCCGAGATGTCTAATGGTATTGAAAAATCTATCGACGTAGATCAACGCTTAGCATGGTGTATTATCAACAGTCGTCGATCAAGGAATACATCTGATATCCTACTGAAATTGAACAATAAACTTGTAAATGATCCCGAAAGTGTTTGTGCTGAATTTGCAAATCTTTTTGAAGCAATCGCCAAAATGTCCGATCATACTGAAGACAAAGTCAACACTAAACTTTTGAACCTTATTCGTAATCGATGCGATAACGACCCAATTAGACCCGTGTTTTTTGAAGAACTATCGAAAATTGTGACTAACTTGCCAAATGGAAAAGCGAGTGGGCTTGATGGAATATCATATGAGCATATTAAATACGGCGGAAAATTATTATTGAGACATTTGTGCAACCTTTTTAATCTAATCTTTGATCAATGTATAACACCTGTTGATTGGAAAACAAGTGTAGTAATTCCGTTGTTTAAAGGTGGGAAAAAGTTGAAGTCTGATATCGAATCATACCGTGGTATATCTCTCATACCTTGCATATCAAAAGTGTTTGAAAAATTGCTGGATAATAGACTAAATGAACGACTGATAAATTTTCCGAATAATCAACAAATGGCATATCAAAAGTATTTAAACAGTATTTACGCCTCGTTTAATTTACAAGAAACCGTACATCACTATAAGGAGAGGAATAGTTCTATTCAAGTGACATTGCTAGATAGCAAGAGGGCGTTTGATACGGTGGACCATATTTATGGAAGCGCATATGGTACACCCCTTGTAAAGTTATTTTGTTGCTAATAAGTCGGAATTATTAGTTATGTTGTGTGTTATAAGCTGGAATCTAATCAACATGTGGAGTCAACTTGTCGGCATGATGAAGAAATAATTGCATTAAAATGTCGACTTACTAATATAAATGTAATGACATAGTAATAAGAAGTCGACATGATGAATTCAACTTGTTAATTGATTAAGTCGACAACTTGTTTATTTGAAGATAAGGTATAAGCACGTGACTATTTTGGAAAAAACATAGGTCTATTTATAAATTGATTTCCATATTTCGTTTGTTTAATATGCTTCGGTTGTGTGAGTTATTTTGTATGAAAAGGGGGAACGGCAGTCAAATATCAGAAAAAAGTACAAAAAAATAACAATATTTCGTACATTAGGGGATATACCCCACCATTTAGTCAGGCCGTTTATTTTCCTAAGTTCTCAAATGGATTCAGTACTATACTAAATTCGTGAGATTCCCAGGAACCCTCTCTCTTTGCCTGAGATTGCTGTTGACTCTAAAAATTTCAAGATTTCAAAAAAAGATCTTTTCTGTAGATGCTTTATCTTGATCTAAAAGATAACTCATAAACAACGATACACGGTTTATAACATAAATGGAGATTTACAAATTCATCAGGACAAACAAGTTTTATTTGCTGCAAAACAAAACTCTCAGAATTGTGCTTCGTGTCTTTTTTTGTTGGGATATACAAGTTCCCGGCCATGTCCACTCTGTGTATTATTTCTATTTGTATCTATCTGATGCGTTAAGCCTTTTTCAATTGATTTCTATAGTTCATTCTTATGTTGTAATGTTACACCACTGTCCAAGGTAAGGAGAGGGTTAGGATCCCGCTAACATGTTTAACCCCGCCACATTCTAAATGTATGTGCCTGCCAACTGTCAGGAGCCTGTTATTTAGTGGTTGTCGTTTGTTGATGTGTTAAATTTAGTCCTGGTATCTATGATGAGTTTATTTACATATCTGTTTTTCGTTCACTTTTTGTTCATTAATAAGTTCGTCAGTTTTCTCGTTTGAATTGTTTTACATTTATCATTTCGGGGTCTTTTACAGTGGACTAGCCAGTATAGGCTTTGCTCATTGTTGAAGGCCGTACGGTAACCTATAATCGTAAATTTCTGTGTCATTTGGTCTCTTATGGAGAGTTGTCTCATTGGCAATTATACCACGTCTTCTTTCTTTATACTTATATGAAAAAAAGAAGATGTGGTATGATAGCCAATAAGACATCTCTCCAAAACATACCAAATCACTGAGAAGTATGCAGCTATATGTCACTATATGGTCTTTAACAATGAGCAAAACCCCATAACGCATAGTTAGCTATGTAAGATCCCGAAATGATAAATGTGAACAAAAAAAAAAAGGAAAAACATAACAATCTAAAAGACGCCAACGCCGACGCCATTAATACCGACGACTGAATAAAGATTTGCTTTGTCTCACTTCCTGGACATTTATGTCGCAGACTCGACACAAATCAAATGACTAGTACTTTATTGTCAACAAATGGAACACTTTTAATCATCTCACACTCAATTACAGGGAAACAACGGATAATATATGTTCCAATTGTCGTATCCATAATTCCTTCCGCTTTTCCTCAAGTATGACCTACCGCATTCAACCAAATAACTGGGTTTGTAAATTCACGAATAACACGACAGGTGACTCACTTTGAGCAGGATCAGCTCACTCTTCGAGATCATCGACAGATTTTGCTGAATTTATATTGGCCAGTAATACCGATCTATTGAGTTATCCAGCTACAGCTTATTTTTTATGGTTTTTGTTGTGCTGTGACACGGCGGTCCCAGGTTTGGGTTAGGGTTGAGCGCTCACATACATGTTTAACTCCGCCACATTCTTCATATGTCTGTCAAAAGTCAAGAGCCTGTAGTTCAATGGTTGCCGTTGGTTCATGTGTTTCATATTTGTTTTTTGTAAATTGTTTTGTTATAAATAAGGCCGATACATTTTTCGTTTGAATTGTTTCACATTTCCACGTGGTGGTCTTTTATAGCTGACTATACGATTTGTTAAAGGCCGTACGACTTCCTGTGATTGCTGACATCCTCTTTATCTAAACTCTGGTAGTTAGTTGTAACATCACATCTCACAACTTTATTGAGTAGTGGCGTCGGCGTCTTCGTCATTTAGATTGTTAGGTTTCCCGCCGATGTAGTTTTACATGTCATTTCGGATTCTTTCATAGCTTACTATACGGTAAAGGTTTTGCTGATCTCCTTATTTGTTGTTAGCTAGCGGATCCCTCCTCGTTCTCTTCCTTCGATATAATTTACTGCGATTCTACATAGATACTAGGGAACAGGACAATATTTTTTTGCAGTAAGTAAAACTGTTTTGTAAATCTCCATGAATTGTCATAGGAGTTAATATTTTAGATCATACAAGATTAAAAAAGATGTTTTTTTGTAGATGCTTTGATTTAATAGATCAAAATAAAGCATCTACAGAAATAACCACTTTTTTTTAAAATCTTGTATGTTACAGAAAAATTGCCTTTTTACAGTCAACATTACAGTTGTGCACTGACAGCGGCAATCTCATACAACAGAAGGTTCCGTTGAATTCTTCACGAATTCATCATTATACTGATTCCATTTGAGAACTTAGGAAAATAAACGGCCTGACTAAATAGTGGGGTATATCCCCCTTTTGTCCGACCTATTGTTATTTTTTAGTACTTTTGTCTGATATTTGACTGCCTTTTCATACAAAATAACTCACACAACCGAAGCACATTAAACAAAATGAAATATGGAAATCGATTTAAAAATAGACCTATGTTTTTCCAAAGTAGTCACGTGGTTTTACCTCATCTTAAAAAAAAAAGTTGTCGACTTATCAATGAACAAGTTGAACTCATCATGTCGACTTCTTATTACTATGTCATTACATTTATATTAGTAAGTCGACATTTTAATGCAATTATTTATTCATCATTCCGACATGTTGACTCCACATGTTGATTAGATTCCAGCTTATAACACACAACATAACTAATAATTCCGACTTTGTAGCAACAAAATAACTTAACAAGGGGTGTACCATATGCGCTTCCATACATATTGGACTTAAAATTAAGATCAATGACCTTGGAATTGATGGTAATTTGTGGAAATTGCTAGATCATATGTATAGAGATCTTAAAAGTTGTGTGCGATGTAATAACGTAACCTCTAGATTTTTCAGCCTTGAGAGAGGCGTTCGACAAGGTAGTGCTTTATCGGCGAAACTTTACCTTATTTATATAAACGATCTTATTGATATACTTTCTACGTCAGGGAAAGGAGCTGTTATGCTAGATTTAAATGTTGGATGTCCTGTACAAGCTGATGACATCGCTCTTATATCGCCAACATTTTCCGGAATGCAATGCATGATTGACATTTGTTACAATTACAGTGTTAAATGGAAGTTCGAGTTTTCACCCAGTAAAAGTCAAGTTCTTATATTTTCTAAAAGAACCGAAACGTATAGAGATTTAAAACTCAATACAGATATAATTCCAGTTTGTAATAGTGTGAAACATGTTGGTATTATACTTGATGCCAGATTTAATTCAACGGAGAGAACTTTAGCAGCCTGTCGTACAATACGTTCTGTTTGTATGTCTATAATCAGAATGGGTGTTCATCCGTCTCTACTTAATCCAATTACATGCAGCAAAATTATTGTCCAACTATGTTATAGCAAAGGCCTGTATGGATGTGAACTGTGGAACAACTTGACTAAAAACGAACTATTATTACTTGAACGAACGCATCGGTATATTTGCAAATACGTTCAAGGATTGCCTAGGTTGACTAGAACTGACAAGTGCACTTCTTTGCTAGGGTGGATTCCTATTGAAAGTATCATTAACATTAATAAGTTGTTATTCTTTGGGAGGCTGTGTAATATGCCATCTAAATATTTGCCGAAAAACGTCCTTATGTCAAGACTTTTGGTGTTTTACCACAAATGTACTGAAAATAACTTTGGCTTTGTGAATGATGTCATCCAGATTATGCAGAAATACGATTTAGTAGGCCATATTGAAAAACTAATATCGACAAGTTACTTTCCTAAGCAGAAGCAATGGAAATCGATAGTTAAAAAACGCGTATATGAGTATGAAGAGAACATTCTTAAACAACGCCTAGATAGTGACAATGACTTTGCATATTTTAAACATATTCATAACTCTATTGAACCACATCGTGCTTGGACCATCTTGAGCCAGTATCCATCTTTGAACTTTCAAGCAAAATTTATCATATCTCTGTGCGCCCTGGTCAGACCAAGCGAACCTGATGCTGAATTACTGTTATGTCATAAGTGTGGTTTTTTCTATGGAAACGCAATTGTGCACATTTTAATACAATGTTGTAGTGTAGCGCCTACAAGAGACTTGTTTTGGATAGATCTGATTAATATTGGACCAATTGAATTTAGCGCAACGCTCCATGCTATGGAAGACATATACTTAACACTAATTCTACCATCATGTAATAGTGACAAATGTTTCATTCTTGAAAAATCCGATGCAGACAGTTTCACCCACTCATGTGTAAAGTTTATTTATAGGTTATGTAAGGAATATGACAGTTAACTTGATAATTATTACAACTGAAAAATCTTTAAAAGACATTTTTCGATTCATCTGAACATTTACTTATCTATTCTATTTATTCAATGATCTATTTAATTATTCATTAATATAAATATTTATTTATTCTTTTATTTTATTCAAATCGTTATTTAAATTCTTATTATTAACACTCTGTATTATACCACATTTGTATTTATGTTCATGTATATTCATACTCTCCTGAAGGAGGATAATAAACATATAAACATATATATTAGGTTATAATTTCAACAATAAATGAGTAGTTGAACAATCTTTAGAACGTGTCGGTTTTTCCTTGATATTGCCGAAAATCAGTGATCCGACTGACACAAGCGAACACCTGATTAAAAAATCATAATTTCTTTTTTTAAGTTACAAAGTTCTTTATATTATCCATTGTTATCAGAATCGTATGTGTTAATTGAGAGCAAAAGATATTATTTTGTCAGAAAAATTTGATTCGTACAAATTAATTAGAACTACCTAAGAAAATGACATTTACTAAATAATTAGAAAATTTAAACATTTGTAATACCAAATACTTCATTATATACTTCTGAAACGACTTTTCGTCCTGAATATGCATGCAATGTTTGCCACTGGACATTTAAACAACCACTGAATAATCAATTAATCAAATTTTGATCTCAGTTAAAATGACTTCAACAATATAAGACACAATTGGTGTCTGTTGTTTGTTTGTACAGTAAACATACTGAATGTGTTTATATTCCTTTCCAATTTCAAGTATGTAAGAAAATTTATACATATTTTTAAACATCTTAGCTGACACTTCAAATTTCTAGGAGGTGAGATTCACGGGGTTTTACCTAAAACTCTTTGGGAAAATGCAATTTTTAATTCCAATTTGAAACCTAACGGTAATAGATATCCCAAGGTTTTTTTTAAATACATGTCTTATTTGATAAGGAGATTTCAAAAATCTATCTCAATGGTAGTTGAAATTATTCAGTGCAATCATTTTGTGTCCGTCGTTGTCTTTCATACATATCAATGAATTGGTGTATCCACTGTTTGCTGTTCGTAATTTGTTGTTTATGGCAGTCAGGCCTCGCGATTGATTCCAAAATTTAAGCTCCCACTTAGGTTAATTCATGATCATTTATAGGGGAGGGGCTATTTTTCTCGATGCAAACATTATTTTCCTTCCTGAAAAAAAAAACAGCTTAACAATTTTCTATATGTTTTCATAAAATCATAAACCGATGCATATTAAATGATTTTTTAAAAAATTTAAAAACATATTTTTATGGTAAATATATCTAAATGTCTGGGTAATTTTCCTCTCTAAACATTTTTTTTTTCTTCATTTTTTAAGGTAATAGTGTTATCAGTTATGTAATTTGACACGTGTCATATAGTTCAGTGATTTTCGGAAAAATTAACGAAAACCGGAACAGTCATTGTTCAATTATTATCAGTGATCTTTTATTGATTAAATTTGAATAAAAATTATATGCATTAAATATCAATCTCAATCTAGATAAGAAATTTGTTTACACTGTACATCACTCTTTTAGTCCTTAGTAGCATATTATAACATAGTAGTGCACTTATGAGTCCTTAGCCGTGTTTAGACGCACCATTTTCTGCTCTTTGGTTGGATTGTTGTCTCTTTGACATATTCTCCATTTCAATCCTCCATTTTATTCAATTAGTTGTGATTCTCTTTATCTCTCTGTTTTGTGTTTTTGCAGACAAAAACAATTCGCAGAATTAATCTAAAATAGCAGACATTAAACTCTTTCTTTTAAAAACTTTCAGCATTTTAACATTTTTTCGAGATTTAACCATTAGCTTAAGAGCATATTTCCCTTCTTTTTAGAAATTTGGCTTGATACCGTATGGAGATTTTTGTTCCAACTATTATGAAGAAATTAACGACTTTTTTTAACTAGATAAATATTCAACAAAACAAACGTTTTTTCTTAAAACAATTTCTTTTAACAAAAATCAATTATTAACAAAGAATTGTTACACAAATGTAGGAAGAACCCAATTTTGTAACGAAGATATTCCTTATCTCTTTACCGAAATCTGCATATCTTTATATTTTGAAACATAAAATGTTAAGGGTGTCTGCTCAACGGACAGAAATGTCCTAGAAACCGAAATATTAAGTAAATGTCGAATAATTCAAACCCATTTGTCTTTTAAATTTAGCGCATGAAGATATAATTTTTAGCACATATACACATGTACAAATTGATTTTGTAAAAAAAATCACTGTCGGTCTAAAACTGTATCGCATGCCCATAAATGTCCTAAAGCTTTAAATGTCAGATCATGAGGGTCTGAATGGGGATTCAGTATTTCTGTATTCTATATTTTTAGGCAATTTGTTTTATAATTCGTTTTACCTTTTGCCGATCATTCTTTATTCCATATATTCTAGTACCTCATCATTTTCTTTTCTATTTGTCTGTTATTTTTTGTATTCTTTATTTTTTTGTCTATAATTTCCTTCTATAAACCCCCATTCACACCCTCATGTATAATGGAAGACGATAAACATTTTAGTATACATACCACCCGTTGTCACTTTCACCTGACATACAAATCACATATTGTTATTACGGCCCGTTATTTCCACCTGGACACAGGACTTATATAATATATATATTACGTAATAATAACGGATATAGTAAATTCAGTAGAATATAACATGTATCAACGCACTGACTTCTTAAATGTATTTTGAACTGACAATTGTAATAGTATTTTTAGTTATTTTAAAACTAAGAATGAAAATCGGGAATGTGTCAAAGAGACAACAACCCGAAAAGAACAATTGACAGCCGAAGGCCACCAGTTATATTTGCTAATGTTTTTGTTTCGAATAAGGCAAATGACATTGTATTTTCAGAAAATCTCTAAACGGGTAATGAGAGTTTAGCGACCTTGACTTGCTAACAGCCCTAGCACTGTCTCTAAACATTGTCGAATTTAAGAGCCTATATCAATTGAGGGATATGCTACCTAGCTTTTAGAGTTTACAAAAATATACATTTCAAAACCAAATTTTGGCTTCTTTATATTTATACCAAAATTGAGTTCAAGGCAGTATTTTGTCGAAGAGAACTATTACCCAAAGTGCAACATGCGAGAAGAAGTTTCATTTTCCTTATTGTTTTTAGTGATGTGACTAATCTTTCGAGGTTACGTCACGGAAATATATCTTAAATGAAAAGGTGCAATTGGGTGCATCCCTAAAAAACAAATTTAAAAAAATGCTTTATATACTGACATTGAAACAAATATACTGCTCATAATAATTGCACATATGTAGACTTTAATTAAGATATTCCGCGTTTTATAAACCATCGCACTCCATTGCGCCAAAGTCGTCAGCTTGAGTTGTTCGTGGAGCGTTTTCACAAATTCTGGTATTAATACTTTGTTGTTTCCAGTTAATCGCCATTTTGAATACGTGTTTTAAATATTTGCAAATGATACTTGTCCACACATGAACATGATGAAGCTGGTTACGAGGTTTCAATTCATATTCGTACAATTGTTCTTAAAGTTTTTGAAAATACGTGTTGAAGTTTTGATAACAAGAAAAAGATGTGGTATGATTGGGGATGAGACAACTCATCGCAAGAAATAAAATGACACAGAATTTATCACCATAAGTCACCCCACGGCCTTCAACAGTGAGTAATGAACACACCACAGTAATTATTTCATAAATTATCTCATACAATATGTTAAACCAGAGACATATGTGTCTCTGTGGTTAAACAGACGATTTGTTAAAAAAAATGAGGAAATAAATCAATAAAATATTCCTGTTGATACTATCTTTTGATTGAAAAAAGCTTCTGTCCAAGTTTGATAAAAACCCAGGACAGTTTATGAATCTAATAAGTGTTTTAAAACTTCTTGATACCAACTTATGATTATTAACAAGCTTCTGTCCAAGTTTAATAGAAATCCAGGATAGTTTAAGAAACGGTCATTAAAATTTCAAAGACGCCAACGGAATGTAGAATCGCTTAGTCTCGCTTTTTCGACTAAAGTCGAAGACTCGACAAAAAACATACAAATCAGATTTCTTTCTGACATACGGGCGCACTACGCTTTTTTATACGCCCGTCAACATTTTGACGGGACGTTTTATGGTATACAAATGTCCGGCGTCCGTCCGTCCGCATGTCGCACTGTAATAAAATTAACGGTATCAATTTTCTTGCACCAGATGCGCATTTCGACAATACATGTCTCTTCAGTGATGCTCGTGGCCAAAATATTTGAAATCCAAAGCTTATATAAAAGATGAAGAGCTATAATCCAAAAGGTCCAAAAAGAATAGCCAAATCCGTGAAAGGAATCAGAGCTTTGCATGAGGGAAATACATTCCTTAATTTATAATAATTTCTATCATTTTGTAACAGCAAATTTTAACAACACAAAAAAAATCCGTATTTTCATGCCGGTACCGAAGTACTGGCTACTGGGCTGGTGATACCCTCGAGAACCCGCTTATCCATTTCATGAAACTTAACATAGTTGTTTCTTATGATGGTTTTCGGAATTTACTCATATTTTTAGTGAAACCATTTGTATTTACACGCATCTTTGTCGGAATTAAAATAAAAACAAAACACTTATAAATATATATATTCCTTTTGTCTCCGTATATCTTACATAAACATTTTAACAAGCTGACCACACTCTTATTTATAAGTTGGCGCACATCAAAGTCGTGCTCCTATGGCAAACAATTTTGTTGCAAAAGAAATGAAACAACAGCAAAAATATTTGTCCTTTTCATCATTTTAAATAAGAACAACACATTAATTAAATATTTGAAGCATAAATCTTTTCGATACAATTGTTTTAAATCATTTAAAATAAAAAAAAGATCGTCATTGTTTAATCCGTTGCTATATACATATGTTATTTGGCACGTGTCAAACGGTTCATTGATTTTCGGCATATCAAAGAAAAACCGGCACGTGTCTAAATAATGTTGAATATCTCGTTTATTTATGATTATTATTCTGTAAAATTTGAAATTTGTGCATTAAATATCAATCTCTAACACGATATATAAAAATAATACATATAACAGCACTCCTTCTATTCCTTAGTGGCATTGTATAGTCAAAGCCTTAGTGCACTAAGGATTGAATTTCCTTAGCAGTGTTAAGACGTACCGGAAAAAAAAAAACAACATCCGTCATTCTTTAATAATTATAGAAGGTTAACAACTAGTTTGTTTCCCGGCCGTTATTGAAATTCTTGACAATACCTTAATATTTGTATGTTCCGAAGGCATACTGAATGTTTTACGGAGGGGACCAACCTAGTCAGTAACAACGTACTATTGTGAATTATTTTTCGGATAATAATCTTTTAGACATACATTAAAAACGGTGTCATTGATAGGCAACCATGAACACAATGAAAAATGAATCCGTGAAAGTGTTCCATGTTTATTCCATTCAAGTAAAGACTTGTTATGATAATACCATATATTTAACTAATTTATATAAAAAAAAATCCAATTTCAAGTTTTAAAAGTTCCTCAATTTAAAATAATACATGATATATTTGCGTGATCTTATATTTGTTTAATTAAAATAATGCCTTCAAATACATGTAATGTTTATTTTTATTCAATTTTCCACAAAACATTTTAGCTTAGTTTAAATGAAATTCAGAACAGAGAATTCAAACACTGTTGAAGAGAATATACATTTTCGTGTTAATTCGCCTCAGTTTAATTTGTTAATTCATGTTTGACATTTAACATTTTAATCCGCAATCCACATTAACCCGACAATCTTGTATATTGTATTTTCTCAATGAAATAACATAACGTGCATGTGACCATCAGAAACTAAGACAAAGATGATATTTATAATGGTATTTATCAAAACTTAAATATTTCGAAATATCTTAGTAGCATAGGAATTTGCCAAATAAGCGAAGAATTATAATCTACCTAGGATTTACAACCAAGGATTTGTATAGTTTCTTTTCAATAAAATATTGTTGGTGTTTTTGGCGACTATAGCAGCAACATTACCGTTATTAAATAAAAATATTAAATTTTCGCTATCTGATAATTATAGCCGCGGGTTAAAATGTTCATTAAAATGTATAATATTAATATACTATAATGGGCATTTTAGAATGACATGAAGTTCATCTTCAATAGTAGAGCTACAACACATGTCATCTCGTGGACTTCTTTTCTTTCATACTTTCCAGTTTCTAATTTTTTAGTGGAGCTACCCTTCATTTAAATTTTGCAAAAACACATTTGTTTTTAATTGACAAAATATGTTTAACAAATACCAGTTGGCCAACAGTATATTTTTAAGTCCATTTTCGCTCAGTTGAATAGAAATTCCAATTTTAACTCTTCTGTCGTAGAAATGTCAATATCATGTTATTGTTTGTACGTACAACATGTATCATTATATCAAAATGTGTCAGTCCCAGCCAAGATTCACCGAATAACCACAAAATCTTTACAGATGATAAAATATTTACACAAAAAGTCATGAATCTGTATGAACGTTATGTACGATGAAGTTAATTAAGAGTCTACAAGAAAGTAAGTATGACTGTAAATTTTATTTAAAGTCGGAACATACATATATATTATATATATATACATATACTTTAACCGCTCTATAACCAGGGCCGTAACTAGCCTCTTTTAATAGTGAGGCAAAATATATTTGCCGAGCGTAACGAGGCGAAAAAAATTTGGCGAGGGGTCTGAAGCTCTGAGTAAAATAACGTAAAATCGTGCATTCTGAGCGTTTCCCGGACTTTTTTTTATATTGAAACGCAATTAATTTTTAGCTATTTTTTCGACAATATTCTGGTCTCAAAGCTAAAACATAGATTAATTGTAATTTAAGACTTTTAGGTTTCACAGGGACAACATTAAGATTAGACCGATATGTAGGATATAAAGCAAAAATCGTAAATCTCATAATCATTAACACCGGATCGGTCTGTCGATCTGTTCTTGTGTTGTGCTTAGACTTTTTTTATTATTTTTTTAAATAGATTTAAATATAGTGACAGTGCAGTATTATAATTATACTAGTACTGAACAGTCGACACTATGGACCATCTTGACCTTGTTTTACGGTATTAATGATTCTTTTATTGTTAAAGACCCTCCAGTAACTATCAAGATGAAGAACAAGAATAAAAACTTTGACCATTGATCATAGTATTTGTTTCTATGCATTGACTTTGTGTGAGATTAGGTTCCGTGCACGTTTACTACATGTTCCTTTATTTTCTGTTAAAGGGTCTGAACTTAATGCAAGTTTAACCATTCAATGTAAAAGGTCATATTGCAATGCATTGATGTTTTTATAATTTATATAGATGACTTGATACGGGGGAATTAGAGGTCCTACTTTAATTTAAACCATGTCAGCTATCTATTTTTTTCTACAAAAAGAGCCAGTTTTCTTTGATATCAAGTTCAATTCTCCATGCAGAAACGACACTTTTTTTTTGCTATGTCCAGTATAGAATCGTATATTCTTAAAATATTTTCTCACACAATGTCTGGACATCGGTGGACATGCACTATTGCAAAACCAAACGCTTACAAATGAAAATCAACACTCAGACTATAGTCATAAAGTAGGACAATAAATGAACAAAAGACAAACCCGAGACACGGAAGTACAAACAAAAGAAAAACCCGAGACACAGAAGTACAAACAATAGACCGTCTACTCTGAAAACTAAAGGTAAAATGGAAACATGGATCACGAAAACATGCAGGGGCAACAACAGATAGTATTTTTAGAAAACGTGCTTCTTGCAAGAGACTTTCAGTGAAAACAATTTGATATGAAGACAATATTTTTTTTTTTTTTTTTTTTTTTTAAATTTCCAACATGAGGCATTTGCCTCATTTGCCTCAATGTAGTTCCGGCCCTGATAACCGACTATCATATAAAAACCGCAATGTATGAACGTTACACAATTAGAGATGAACGTTTCACAAATGCACGTTATCTGATCTACACAATTATACACGATTGACGAACGCACGGTTAAGAATGAATGATTGATGAACGCACGATACACGCACGATACACGGTTAAGAATGAATGTTTGATGAGCGCACGATACACGCACGATACACGATTAAGAATACACGATGCACGCACGTTACACGGAAAATACACGGAACGATGAATGATGAACGCACGATTGGTACACGCACGATACACGCACGATGCACGCACGCAACACGCACGATACACGATGAACGCACGAAATAATGGTCAGTTTGAATTTTAGAAGGTCTGTATAAGGAGATAACCTTTATAGAGCACAACCACATACTTCTATAAGGAGCAAACCTTTATAAAGCACAATCACATACTTCTATAAAGAACTAACCTTTATAGAGTACAATCATATACCTCTATAAGGACATTACCTTTATAAAGCTCAATCATATACTTCTATAAGGAAATAACCTTTATAGAGTACAACCATATACTTCTATAAGGAAATAACCTTTATAGAGTACAATCACATACTTCTATAAGGACATTACCTGTAAAGACCACAATCACATACCTTTATAAGGATATTACCTTTATAGAGCACAATCACACACTTCTATAAGGACATTACCCTTATAGATCACAATTATATACCTCTATAAGGACATTACCTTTATAAAGCACAATCACATACTTCTATAAGGACATTACCTTTATAGAGCACAATCTCATACTTCTATAAGGAAACAACCTTTATAAAGTACAATCACATACTTCTATACGGAAATAACCTTTATAGAGGACAATCAGTTACCTCAATAAGGACATTACCTTTATAAAGCACAATCACATACTTCTATAAGGACATTACCTTTAAAGAGCACAACTACATACTTCTATAAGGAGATAAACTTTATAGAGCAAAACCACATACTTCTATAAGGAACTACCCTTTATAGAGCTCAATCATATACCTCAATAAGGAAACAACCTTTATAGAGCACGATCATATACTTCTATAAGGAAATACCCTTTATAGAGCTCAATCATATACCTCAATAAGGAAATAACCTTTATAGAGTACAATCAAATACCTCTATAAGGAAATAACCTTTATAGAGTACAATCACATACTTCTTTAAGGAGAAAACCTTTATAAAGCACAATCACATACTTCTATAAGGAACTAACCTTTATAGAGTACAATCATATACATCTATAAGGAAATAACCTTTATAAAGCACAATCACATACTTCTATTAGGAAATAACCTTTATAAAGCACAATCACATACTTCTATCAGGAAATAACCTTTATAAAGCACAATCACATACTTCTATAAGGAAATAACCTTTATAGAGCACAATCACATACTTCTATGAGGAAATAACCTTTATAGTGCACAATCACATACTTCTATAAGGAAATAACCTTTATAGAGCTCAATCACATACTTATATGAGGAAATAACCTTTATAGAGCTCAATCACATACTTATATGAGGAAATAACCTTTATAGAGCACAATCACATACTTATATGAGGAAATAACCTTTATAGAGCACAATCACATACTTCTATCAGGAAATAACCTTTATAGAGCTCAATCACATACTTCTATAAGTAACTACTCTTTATAGAGCTCAATCACATACTTCTATAAGGAACTAACCTTTATAGAGTACAATCATATACCTCTATAAGGAAATAACCTTTATAGAGCTCAATCATATACTTCTATAAGGAAATAACCTTTATAGAGCACAACCACATACTTCTATAAGGAGAAAACCTTTATAAAGCACAATCACATACTTCTATAAGGAACTAACCTTTATAGAGTACAATCATATACATCTATAAGGAAATAACCTTTATTAAGCACAACCACATACTTCTATAAGGAGAAAACCTTTATAAAGCACAATCACATACTTCTATAAGGAAATAACCTTTATAAAGCACAACCATATACTTCTATACGGACTAAACCTTCATAGAGCTCAATCACATACTTCTACAAGGAAATAACCTTTATAGAGCTCAATCACATACTTCTATGAGGAACTACCCTTTATAGAGCTCAATCATATACCTCAATAAGGAAACAACCTTTATAGAGTACAATCATATTCTTCTATAAGGAGACAACCTTTATAGAGCACAATTATATACCTCTATAAGGAAATAAACTTTATAGAGTACAATCATATACCTCTAAAAGGACATTATCTTTATAAAACTCAATCATATACTTCTATAAGGAAATAACCTTTATAGAGTACAACCATATACTTCTATAAGGAAATAACCTTTATGGAGTACAATCACATACTTCTATAAGTAACTACTCTTTATAGAGCTCAATCATATACCTCAATAAGGAAATAACCTTTATAGAGCTCAATCATATACCTCTATAAGGAAATAACCTTTATAGAGCTCAATCATATACTTCTATAAGGAGATAACCTTTATAGAGCACAACCACATACTTCTATAAGGAGAAAACCTTTATAAAGCACAATCATATACTTCTATAAGGAACTGACCTTTATAGAGTACAATCATATACCTCTATAAGGACATTACCTTTATAAAGCTCAATCATACACTTCTATAAGGAAATAACCTTTATAGAGTACAACCATATACTTCTATAAGGAAATAACCTTTATAGAGTACAATCACATACTTCTATAAGGACATTACCTGTAAAGACCACAATCACATACCTTTATAAGGACATTACCTTGATAGAGCACAATCACACACTTCTATAAGGACATTACCCTTATAGATCACAATTATATACCTCTATAAGGACATTACCTTTATAAAGCACAATCACATACTTCTATAAGGACATTACCTTTATAGAGCACAATCTCATACTTCTATAAGGAAACAACCTGTATAAAGTACAATCACATACTTCTATACGGAAATAACCTTTATAGAGGACAATCAGTTACCTCAATAAGGACATTACCTTTATAAAGCACAATCACATACTTCTATAAGGACATTACCTTTAAAGAGCACAACTACATACTTCTATAAGGAGATAACCTTTATAGAGCACAACCACATACTTCTATAAGGAACTACCCTTTATAGAGCTCAATCATATACCTCAATAAGGAAACAACCTTTATAGAGCACGATCATATACTTCTATAAGGAAATACCCTTTATAGAGCTCAATCATATACCTCAATAAGGAAATAACCTTTATAGAGTACAATCAAATACCTCTATAAGGAAATAACCTTTATAGAGTACAATCACATACTTCTTTAAGGAGAAAACCTCTATAAAGCACAATCACATACTTCTATAAGGAACTAACCTTTATAGAGTACAATCATATACATCTATAAGGAAATAACCTTTATAAAGCACAATCACATACTTCTATAAGGAAATAACCTTTATAAAGCACAATCACATACTTCTATCAGGAAATAACCTTTATAAAGCACAATCACATACTTCTATAAGGAAATAACCTTTATAGAGCACAATCACATACTTCTATGAGGAAATAACCTTTATAGTGCACAATCACATACTTCTATGAGGAAATAACCTTTATAGTGCACAATCACATACTTCTATAAGGAAATAACCTTTATAGAGCTCAATCACATACTTCTATAAGTAACTACTCTTTAAAGAGCTCAATCATATACCTCAATAAGGAAATAACCTTTATAAAGCTCAATCATATACCTCTATAAGGAAATAACCTTTATAGAGCTCAATCATATACTTCTATAAGGAGATAACCTTTATAGAGCACAACCACATACTTCTATAAGGAGAAAACCTTTATAAAGCACAATCACATACTTCTATAAGGAACTAACCTTTATAGAGTACAATCATATACATCTATAAGGAAATAACCTTTATAAAGCACAACCACATACTTCTATAAGGAGAAAACCTTTATAAAGCACAATCACATACTTCTATAAGGAAATAACCTTTATAAAGCACAACCATATACTTCTATACGGACTAAACCTTCAAAGAGCTCTCTCACATACTTCTACAAGGAAATAACCTTTATAGAGCTCAATCACATACTTCTATGAGGAACTACCCTTTATAGAGCTCAATCATATACCTCAATAAGGAAACAACCTTTATAGAGTACAATCATATTCTTCTATAAGGAGACAACCTTTATAGAGCACAATTATATACCTCTATAAGGAAATAAACTTTATAGAGTACAATCATATACCTCTAAAAGGACATTATCTTTATAAAGCTCAATCATATACTTCTATAAAGAAATAACCTTTATAGAGTACAACCATATACTTCTATAAGGAAATAACCTTTATGGAATTCAATCACATACTTCTATAAGGAAACAACCTTTATAAAGCTCAATCACATACTTCTTTAAGGAACTACTCTTTATAGAGCTCAATCATATACCTCAATAAGGAAATAACCTTTATAGAGCTCAATCATATACCTCTATAAGGAAAGAACCTTTATAGAGCTCAATCATATACTTCTATAAGAAGATAACCTTTATAGAGCACAACCACATACTTCTATAAGGAAATAACCTTTATAGAGCTCAATCATATACTTCTATAAGGAGATAACCTTTATAGAGGACAATCACATACTTCTATAAGGAACTAACCTTTATAGAGTACAATCATATACTTCTATAAGGAAATAACCTTTATAGAGTACAATCATATACTTCTATAAGGAAATAACCTTTATAAAGCACAATCACATACTTCTATGAGGAAATAACCTTTATAAAGCACAACCATATACTTCTATACGGACTAAACCTTTATAGAGCTCAATCATATACTTCTATAAGGAGATAACCTTTATAGAGCACAACCACATACTTCTATAAGGAGAAAACCTTTATAAAGCACAATCACATACTTCTATAAGGAAATTACCTTTATAAAGCACAACCATATACTTCTATACGGACTAAACCTTCATAGAGCTCTGTCACATACCTCTACAAGGAAATAACCTTTATAGAGCTCAATCACATATTTCTATGAGGAACTACCCTTTATAGAGCTCAATCATATACCTCAATAAGGAAACAACCTTTATAGAGTACAATCATATTCTTCTATAAGGAGACAACCTTTATAGAGCACAATTATATACCTCTATAAGGAAATAAACTTTATAGAGTACAATCATATACCTCTAAAAGGACATTATCTTTATAAAGCTCAATCATATACTTCTATAAGGAAATAACCTTTATAGAGTACAACCATATACTTCTATAAGGAAATAACCTTTATGGAGTACAATCACATACTTCTATAAGGAAACAACCTTTATAAAGCTCAATCACATTCTTCTATAAGGAACTACTCTTTATAGAGCTCAATCATATACCTCAATAAGGAAATAACCTTTATAGAGCTCAATCATATACCTCTATAAGGAAAGAACCTTTATAGAGCTCAATCATATACTTCTATAAGAAGATAACCTTTATAGAGCACAACCACATACTTCTATAAGGAAATAACCTTTATAGAGCTCAATCATATACTTCTATAAGGAGATAACCTTTATAGAGGACAATCACATACTTCTATAAGGAACTAACCTTTATAGAGTACAATCATATACTTCTATAAGGAAATAACCTTTATAAAGCACAATCACATACTTCTATAAGGAAATAACCTTTATAAAGCACAATCACATACTTCTATGAGGAAATAACCTTTATAAAGCACAACCATATACTTCTATACGGACTAAACCTTCATAGAGCACACTCACATACTTCTATAAGGAAATAACCTTTATAGAGCACAATAATATACTTCGATAAGGAAATAAACATTATAGAGTACAATCATATACCTCTATAAGGACATTACCTTTATAAAGCTCAATCAGATACTTCAATAAATCTATAGAGCACACTCACATACTTCTATAAGGATATAAAATGTGTATAGCACAATAGTAACTGTACTGGGGGAGTTAGCATAATAAACATCCATTCTGGTACACCACTCAACTGACAGCCAAAGACCGAGCAGCATAAAAATAAATTCTGTATCACCACTGCACTGACAACTTAAGACCGAGCAGCATAAACACGAACTCTGGTACACCACTGCACTGATAGCTAAAGACCGACCAGCATAAACATCCATTCTATATCATCCCTGCACTGACAGCTAAAGACCGACCAGCATAAACACGAACTCTGGTACACCACTGCACTGCTAGCTAAAGACCGAACAGCAAAAACATCAATTCTGGTACACCACTGCACTGACAGCTAAAGACCGACCAGCATAAACATCCATTCTGTATCATCCCTGCACTGACAGCTAAAGACCGACCAGCATAAACACGAACTCTGGTACATCACTGCACTGCTAGCTAAAGACCGAACAGCAAAAACATCAATTCTGGTACATCACTGCACTGACAGCTAAAGACCGACCAGCATAAACATCCATTCTGTATCATCCCTGCACTGACAGCTAAAGACTGAGCAGCATAAACATGAACTCTGGTACACCACTGCACTGCTAGCTAAAGACTGAGCAGCATAAACATAAATTCTGGTACACCACTGCACTGATAGCTAAAGACCGAGCAGCATAAGCATTCATTCTGTATCACCACTGCACTGACAGCTAAAGATCGAGCAGCATAAGCATTCATTCTGGTACACCACTGCACTGACAGCTAAAAACTGACTAGCATAAGCATTCATTCTGTATCACCACTGCACTGACAGCTAAAGACCGAGCAGCAAAAACATAAACTCTGGTACAGTAACACCATAGCACTGCTAGCTAAAGACCGATCAGCATCAACATAAACTCTGGTACAGTAACACCATAGCACTGCTAGCTAAAGACCGATCAGCATAAACATAAATTCTGGTACACCACTGCACTGATAGCTAAAGACTGGGTAGCATAAACATCACTTCTGTATCACCACTGAACTGGTGGTTAAAGACCAAGCAGCATTAACATTAATTCTGGTACACCACTGCAGTAATAGCTAAAGACCGAGATGCATTAACCTTCATAAGGTTACACCACTGCAGTGATAGCTAAAGACCTAACAGCAAAATCATTCATTTTGTTAGATCCCCTGCCCTCATAGCTAAAGATTTAGTAAAATAATCATCAGTTCTTGTACACCACTGCACTGATAAGTAATGACCGAGCAGCATAAACATCTACGCGGGTACACCACTGCACTGCTAGCTAAAGATCGAACAGCATCAACATTAATACTTGTACACCATAACACTGCTAGCTAAAAACCGAGCAGCATAAACATCAATTCTGGTACACCCTGCACTGATAGCTGAAGACCGAACAGCATCAACATTAATTCTGGTACACCACTGAACTGATAATTTAAGACCGAGCAAAATAAACATCTTTTCTAGATCTTGAACACCACTGCACTGATAGCTTAAGACAGAGTAGCATAAACATCTATTCTAGTACACCATTGTATTGATAGCTTAAGACAGAGTAGCATAAACATCAATTCTAGTACACCATTGTATTGATAGCTTAAGACTGAGTAGCATAAACATCAATTCTAGTACACCATTGTATTGATAGCTTAAGACAGAGTAGTATAAACATCAATTCTAGTACACCATTGTATTGATAGCTTAAGACTGAGTAGCATAAACATCAATTCTAGTACACCATTGTATTGATAGCTTAAGACAGAGCAGCATAAACATCAATTCTAGTACACCATTGTACTGATAGCTTACGACTGAGTAGCATAAACATCAATTTTAGTACACCATTGTATTGATAGCTTAAGACAAAGTAGCATAAACATCAATTCTAGTACACCATTGTATTTATAGCTTAAGACAGAGTAGCATAAACATCAATTCTAGTACACCATTGTATTGATAGCTTAAGACTGAGTAGCATAAACATCAATTCTAGTACACCATTGTATTGATAGCTTAAGACTGAGTAGCATAAACATCAATTCTAGTACACCATTGTATTGATAGCTTAAGACTGAGTAGCATAAACATCAATTCTGGTACACCATTGTATTTATAGCTTAAGACTGAGTAGCAAAAACATCAATTCTGGTACATCACTGCACTGCTAGCTGAAGACTGGGTAGCATAAACATCAATTCTGGTACATCACTGCACTGCTAGCTAAAGACCGAGCAGCATAAACATCAATTCTGGTACACCCTGCACTGATAGCTGAAGACCAAACAGCATCAACATTAATTCTGGTACACCACTGAACTGATAACTTAAGACCGAGCAAAATAAACATGTTTTCTAGATCTTGAACACCACTGCACTGATAGTTTAAGACAGAGTAGCATAAACATCTATTCTAGTACACCATTGTATTGATAGCTTAAGACAGAGTAACATAAACATCAATTCTAGTACACCATTGTATTGATAGCTTAAGACTGAGTAGCATAAACATCAATTCTAGTACACCGTTGTATTGATAGCTTAAGACAAAGTAGCATAAACATCAATTCTAGTACACCATTGTATTTATAGTTAAAGACTGAGTAGCATAAACATCAATTCTAGTACACCATTGTATTGATAGCTTAAGACAGAGTAGCATAAACATCAATTCTAGTACACCATTGTATTGATAGCTTAAGACAGAGTAGTATAAACATCAATTCTAGTACACCATTGTATTGATAGTTTAAGACAGAGTAACATAAACATCAATTCTAGTACACCATTGTACTGATAGCTTACGACTGAGTAGCATAAACATCAATTTTAGTACACCATTGTATTGATAGCTTAAGACAAAGTAGCATAAACATCAATTCTAGTACACCATTGTATTGATAGCTTAAGACAGAGTAGCATAAACATCAATTCTAGTACACCATTGTATTTATAGCTTAAGACAGAGTAGCATAAACATCAATTCTAGTACACCATTGTATTGATAGCTTAAGACTGAGTAGCAAAAACATCAATTCTGGTACATCACTGCACTGCTAGCTAAAGACTGGGTAGCATAAACATCTATTCTAGTACACCATTGTAATGATAGCTTAAGACAGAGTAGCATAAACATCAATTCTAGTACACCATTGTATTGATAGCTTAAGACTGAGTAGCATAAACATCAATTCTAGTACACCATTGTATTAATAGCTTAAGACAAAGTAGCATAAACATCAATTCTAATACACCATTGTATTGATAGCTTAAGACAGAGTAGCATAAACATCAATTCTAGTACACCATTGTATTGATAGCTTAAGACAAAGTAGCATAAACATCAATTCTAGTACACCATTGTATTTATAGCTTAAGACAAAGTAGCATAAACATCAATTCTAGTACACCATTGTATTGATAGCTTAAGACTGAGTAGCATAAACATCGATTCTAGTACACCATTGTATTGATAGCTTAAGACAGAGTAGTATAAACATCAATTCTAATACACCATTGTATTGATAGCTTGAGACTGAGTAGCATAAGCATCAATTCTAGTACACCATTGTATTGATAGCTTAAGACAAAGTAGCATAAACATCAATTCTAGTACACCATTGTATTGATAGCTTAAGACAGAGTAGCATAAACATCAATTCTAGTACACCATTGTATTGATAGCTTAAGACAAAGTAGCATAAACATCAATTCTAGTACACCATTGTATTTATAGCTTTAGACAGAGTAGCATAAACATCAATTCTAGTACACCATTGTATTGATAGCTTAAGACTGAGTAGCATAAACATCTATTCTAGTACACCATTGTATTGATAGCTTAAGACTGAGTAGCATAAACATCAATTCTAGTACACCATTGTATTGATAGCTTAAGACTTAGTAGCTTAAACATCAATTCTAGTACACCATTGTATTGATAGCTTAAGACTTAGTAGCTTAAACACCAATTCTAGTACACCATTGTATTTATAGCTTAAGACAGAGTAGCATAAACATCTATTCTAGTACACCATTGTATTGATAGCTTAAGACTTAGTAGCTTAAACATCAATTCTAGTACACCATTGTATTGATAGCTTAAGACTTAGTAGCTTAAACATCAATTATAGTACACCATTGTATTGATAGCTTAAGACTGAGTAGCATACACATCAATTCTAGTACACCATTGTATTGATAGCTTAAGACTGAGTAGCATAAACATCAATTCTAGTACACCATTGTATTGATAGCTTAAGGGAGCTACCATTTGATTTTTATGTGGGAGCTAGGATGAAAAATTTTGTCCTGCATTTTTTTTTTAGCTGTAATCTCTATCCTGCCTTTTTATTTTTCACTCTGTTAGGTCCTGCCTTTTTTTTTTTAGTTTATCCTGACTTTTTTTTACCTAAATTGTCGTCCTGACTTTTTTTTTTGCAAGTGTCTCATCCTGCCTTTTTTTTTTACTCAAAACTCCTGTCCTGCCTATTTTTTTCAAATTTCATCCTAGCCCCCCATAAAAATCAAATGGTAGCTCCCTAAGACAGAGTAGTATAAACATCAATTCTAGTACACCATTGTATTGATAGCTTAAGACTGAGTAGCATAAACATCAATTCTAGTACACCATTGTATTGATAGCTTAAGACTGAGTAGCATAAACATCAATTCTAGTACACCATTGTATTGATAGCTTAAGACAGAGTAGTATAAACATCAATTCTAGTACACCATTGTATTGATAGCTTAAGACTTAGTACCTTAAACATTAATTCTAGTACACCATTGTATTGATAGCTTAAGACTTAGTAGCTTAAACACCAATTCTAGTACACCATTGTATTTATAGCTTAAGACAAAGTAGCATAAACATCAATTCTAGTACACCATTGTATTTATAGCTTAAGACAAAGTAGCATAAACATCAATTCTAGTACACCATTGTATTTATAGCTTAAGACAGAGTAGCATAAACATCAATTCTAGTACACCATTGTATTTATAGCTTAAGACTTAGTAGCATAAACATCAATTCTAGTACACCATTGTATTGATAGCTTAAGACTTAGTAGCATAAACATCAATTCTAGTACACCATTATATTTATAGCTTAAGACTGAGTAGCATAAACATCAATTCTAGTAAACCATTGTATGTATAGCTTAAGACTGAGTAGCATAAACATCAATTCTAGTACACTATTGTATTGATAGCTTAAGACAGAGTAGCATAAACATCAATTCTAGTACACCATTGTATTGATAGCTTAAGACAGAGTAGCATAAACATCAATTCTAGTACACCATTGTATTGATAGTTTAAGACAGAGTAGCATAAACATCAATTCTAGTACACCATTGTATTGATAGCTTAAGACAGAGTAGCATAAACATCAATTCTAGTACACCATTGTATTTATAGCTTAAGACTGAGTAGCTTAAACATCAATTCTAGTACACCATTGTATTGATAGCTTAAGACAGAGTAGCATAAACATCAATTCTAGTACACCATTGTATTGATAGCTTAAGACTGAGTAGCATAAACATCTATTCTAGTACACCATTGTATTGATAGCTTAAGACTGAGTAGCATAAACATCAATTCTAGTACACCATTGTATTGATAGCTTAAGACAGAGTAGCATAAACATCAATTCTAGTACACCATTGTATTGATAGCTTAAGACAGAGTAGCATAAACGTCAATTCTAGTACACCATTGTATTGATAGCTTAAGACAGAGTAGCATAAACATCAATTCTAGTACACCATTGTATTGATAGTTAAAGACTGAGTAGCATAAACATCAATTCTAGTACACCCTTGTATTTATAGCTTAAGACAGAGTAGCATAAACATCAATTCTAGTACACCATTGTATTTATAGCTTAAGACTGAGTAGCATAAACATCAATTTTAGTACACCATTGTATTGATAGCTTAAGACAAAGTAGCATAAACATCAATTCTAGTACACCATTGTATTTATAGCTTAAGACAGAGTAGCATAAACATCAATTCTGGTACACCATTGTATTGATAGCTTAAGACTGAGTAGCATAAACATCTATTCTAATACACCAGTGTATTTATAGCTTAAGACAAAGTAGCATAAACATCAATTCTAGTACACCATTGTATTGATAGCTTAAGACTGAGTAGCATAAACATCAATTCTAGTACACCATTGTATTGATAGCTTAAGACTGAGTAGCATAAACATGAATTCTAGTACACCATTGTATTTATAGCTTAAGACAGAGTAGCATAAACATCAATTCTAGTACACCATTGTATTGATAGCTTAAGACAGAGTAGCATAAACATCAATTCTAGTACACCATTGTATTGATATCTTAAGACAGAGTAGCATAAACATCAATTCTAGTACACCATTGTATTGATAGTTAAAGACTGAGTAGCATAAACATCAATTCTAGTACACCATTGTATTAATAGCTTAAGACAGAGTAGGATAAACATCAATTCTAGTACACCATTGTATTGATAGCTTAAGACTGAGTAGCATAAACATCTATTCTAGTACACCATTGTATTTATAGCTTAAGACAGAGTAGCATAAACATCAATTCTAGTACACCATTGTATTGATAGCTTAAGACTGAGTAGCATAAACATCTATTCTAGTACACCATTGTATTTATAGCTTAAGACAAAGTAGCATAAACATCAATTCTAGTACACCATTGTATTTATAGCTTAAGACTGAGTAGCTTAAACATCAGTTCTAGTACACATTGTATTTATAGCTTAAGACTTAGTAGCTTAACATTATTTTCTGCTACTGCATTGCACTGATAACTAAAGACCGAACATCATAAACATATATAATGGTACACCACTGCACTGACAGCTAAAGTCCAAGCAGCATACACATAAATTCTGGTACATCACTGCACTGATAAATAAAGACTGAGCAGCATAACAAAATATTCTGCTACTGCACTGCAATGATAGCTAAAAACTTAGCTGCATAAAGATTAATTCTAGTCCCTCAATTTTTTGCAAAGATAGCTAAAGACTGAGCAGACAAAAATTAAAAAAGTCTTTAACTATTATATGCTATCGAACGAATAAAATTGAGAAAGGAAATGGGGAATGTGTCAAAGAGACAACCGGACCATAGAACAGACAACAGCAGAAGTTCAATAATAGGTCTGCAAAGCAGACCGAGCAAAATTAACATCATTATAAACGAACATGCCATTAATGTTACATAATCTTACCTTGCCTTGGCCTCATTTATAGCTGCTGTTGCATTTTCTTTACTTCTTGAGCCAGTTAAAATAACTTCACATCCATTCTTAAGAAGTTCCTTTGCAATCCCTAGACCAATTCCACTTGTAGAGCCCGTAACTAACGCTACTTTCCCCTCCATTTATCATACAACTATTCTACTTAATTTCATTCATAGATAAAGTAAATGTGTCGTATTTGTTTAACCTGCTGATTACAATACGTTTGTCTCCTATGATCTCCTATTACAATGTATTATTCATTTCAGTTTATGAAGGTCACTATTATCTTAAATATTGATAATGAATTTTAAAGATTCGAATCGAGCTGGGATGTTTGGAAAAGTAAATATACGATTTGAAAATGTAATATTCTGTTTCATTCAAATGAAGTTCTATCAATATTTATGAACTTTAATTTATCTACTAACAATGTTTTGAACATTCGCTGTGAATTTAGAATAAACATAAAATTGAGAATGGAATACATATTAAAACCGTTGCACCGGGATTTAAAACATTATTAGTAATATAAAAAAGAAGTGGTATGATTGCCAATGCAAAAACTCTCCACAAGAGGCCCAAATGACAGAAATTAACAACTATAGGTCACCGTACGGCCTTCAGTAATTTAAATGACTAAAGCCCATACCGCATAGTCGGCTATAAAAGGCCCAGAAATGACAAATGTAAAACAGTTCTGACGAGAAAACTAACAGCTTATTTATGTTAAAAAATTGAACGAAAAACAAATATGTAACACATAAAAAAAAAGACAACCACTGAATTACAGGCTCCTTACTTGGGACAGGCACAAACATACAGAATGTTACGGGGTTAAACATGTAAGCGGGATCCCAACCATCTTCTGACCTGGGACAGTGGTGTAACAATACAACATAAGAACGACATATAAAAATCAGTTAAAAAAGGCTAACCCATCAGATGGATACAAATAGAAATAACCCTAACCCTAACCCTAACCCCAACCCCAACCCCAACCCTAACCCTAACCCTAACCCTAACCCCAACCCTAACCCTAACCCTAACCCTAACCCCAACCCCAACCCTAACCCCAACCCTAACCCAACTTAGGGAGGGGAGAAGGCTATTGCCCTTAGATATTGAATATTTTCAAATCAAAATTGGACATAAAACACTTCAAGGTTAACACGACACGAAATACTACAAAAGAATTTAAGAATTATCATGGAACCATTACATCTGAATTTTGGTATTAAACACTTAACGTACGCATGACCTACTATCATGATTTTTATACGACCTCAGTACTTGAAATACTGGCAACGTACGCATGACTTACTATCATACGACCTCGGTAATGGAAGTAGTGGTAACGCACGCATGACCTACTAGCATACGACCTCCGTAATGGAATTACTGGTAACGTACGCATGACCTACTATCATACGACCTCAGTACTTAAAATACTGGCAACGTACGCATGACCTACTAGCATACGACCTCCGTAATGGAAGTACTGGTAACGCACGCATAACCTACTAGCATACGACCTCCGTAATGGAATTACTGGTAACGTACGCATGACCTACTATCATGATTTCTATACGACCTCAGTACTTGAAATACTGGCAACGTACGCATGACTTACTATCATACGACCTCGGTAATGGAAGTAGTGGTAACGTACGCATGACCTACTACCATACGACCTCCGTAATGGAATTGCTGGTAACGTACTCATGACCTACTATCATGATTTTTATACGACCTCAGTAATGGAATTACGGACATGCTCTTTGCTTAATCAAATTTTTATATAACCAATCAAATGTAAGAAATGCCTAAATCCATGTCGGAAGAGCCATTATTTCACCACATAAAGCTGTTATCAATCAATGTCATCAATGAAACCTTCATATTAACATCACACTGACGTCCAGCGACTATTGAGACTATTTAGACCGTCTGCTAAGGAGTAAACAATAATATGGGTGGACAGTTATGAATGGTTTTTATATTTTTTTATACTCAATTTGAGAACATGCACCATCGTTGAGGGAAAAGGAAGAGATATAATACAATAATATATTCTACCTATACATATCCATTGATTAATATAGGTATTCCATCAATTGAACACGTGACATTACTTCCGATTTATGTTTTAATGTAGCTTTAGGCTAGTCAGAACATCGGAAGAAGGCTCTTTTAAGAAAAATACATTTTTTGTTTTTTGAATAAATTTTTGTATTTGTTGTATTTTTTATCCCCCCCCCCCCCCCCCAACATTTATTCAAAGATAAAAATATGCCAACAGACTATGTTATTTAGAGTATCATAATTATATAAAACTGTGCGAGAGAAGCAGCTTTAACTGTGATAAGAATATTTCACTTTTCTTTTTTACATGTTATCTAAGATTTAAAGCATACACTTGTTTGTCCTTAAATGTGGTAACTACGTTGTATTCACCAGACAAGGCGTGATAACATGTGTCTTGCTATTATAATTAACGCATAACTTTGATTTAACATTATATAAGGAAATATATTGTAATCACGATGAAAGGAAAGAAGAATTGTTTCAGGTAAATTTTCTTTGCATTAATTTTTGATAATCGATAATTATTTCTCCATAAATGTGAATGAGGGAAAGAGTTTTCCTTCAAAAGATGTGAACTTGATTGTAAGAAGGAAAAGGTCTTTATCAAACTGAAGAATATATCGTTTTCTTACTTTCTTGTTTCCTAAGACCTCGGTAATCGGACCATCTCTAGCACACGAATGTGTCGTATGGCTACCATCATCAACTTACAGTCACCAAATACTTAAAACATGGCAATATAAAACGGCTAAAGTCATTTTTAATACTAAGATGAATATCCAAAATCTGCTGCTTTCTTAGACTTGGAATGGGAGCCAACAAACAATTTTCTTTATAAACAAAGGGTATCAAATTTTGCTAGGATTTAAGGCCTACCCCAAGTAAATTATGTCCAATCGTATTTGCATCTAGTTAAAGTCACTTACGTTTCAAAGTAGATTGGATTAACCACACTATATGATAAATTTATTTTAAATGGTAGATGTGGATGACTTTTACAATTCCAATATATATTTAAACAGCTCCTTTGAAGGTGTGTTTGTACAAGGGATTTTCTTATGGTTGTGGCCTGTTATCTTTTTCTTGCATCGATAGATATTTCCAGTATCACGCTTTCTAATCAGGTGATCTGAATATTCTTCTACTTTACTGATATGAATAAATACATAAAAGTCCTACCTTTCCAGGTCATAGAGTTTTTGTCAAACGATAAGATTCAATTACTGATACTGGTGATTATTCATTCATATATCAGTAAAAAGAAAATGAACAGTTTTCGTAAAAAATGTTGAACGACATGTACTCTCGCAGACCATTGTTGTACATAATGGTGTTAATTCTTTTAAGTAAGCTGTCTTATTTTATTATAATATATTATTTTTTTTTTACTCTGATAATGACATAAGAATATCTGTTACTTCTTTGTATATATTCATTGTATATAGTGTTAGACACATTTGTGGATACCCCGTTCGCAAGTTTTAAAGTTGTATATAAGTGGCATGTTTTTTATAACACTGCTATACATCCTTGACAAATGACATGATTTGTATTGACTTAATGCATGTCTAGCTTGTTTAATGACACACCTACACTTTTATACTTGAGTTATGTAATCAATTAGAAAAAAATATATAAATATTCTGTGGTAAATAGTGGTTGACAAACATCTTAATTTCACATATTTTGTTCCTATATAATTATGTTTAAAACAAAAAAGTGAAATGAAAATGATTATTTAACTTAAAAACCTGAAAGAACAACGGACTAAAAAAATGAGTCCATGAAACCCGGAAGAAAGCAATTGAGCTGGTAAAAAATAAAGAATAACCCAACTAATCATAAAAAATAACTACAATATTTTTATTTTATCAGTTGACATTGTACGTGTAAATAAAATAAAACGTTAACAATAAATCAATACCCTTGCTAGGAACGTCGCTAGGCATATATTTTATGAAGGGTAGAGGGAACCTATATTTTATCGAGTATACTTTATATAGGGATATAGTTACGATACTGTTGTCAGGTCATTAAAGATTGCATATTTTGGAGTTAATATTGATTCACTTATAGGGTCTTTGCATCGGAACTAAACACATTTATTCAAAAACCAGTTGTTGGCATGACACGGGTTATGTTCTTCTCATATATGTTATGATGGTATGATACTAAACCCCTAACGGGAAGGATTGTGCCTGATGTTCATATGATGAAATCATAATCTTTCAGTCAGTTTAATTGAATGTCTGGAGCTGGCATGTCAGTTAACTGCTAATAGTCTGTTGTTATTTATGTATTATTGTCATTTTGTTTATTTTCTTTGGTTACATCTTCTGACATCAGACTCGGACTTCTCTTGGACTGAATTTTAATGTGCGTATTGTTATGCGTTTACTTTTCTACATTGGCTAGAGGTATAGGGGGAGGGTTGAGATCTCACAAACATGTTTAACCCCGCCGCATTTTTGCGCCTGTCCCAAGTCAGGAGCCTCTGGCCTTTGTTAGTCTTGTATTATTTTAATTTTAGTTTCTTGTGTACAATTTGGAAATTAGTATGGCGTTCATTATCACTGCACTAGTATATATTTGTTTAGGGGCCAGCTGAAGAACGCCTCCGGGTGCGGGAATTTCTCGCTACATTGAAGACCTGTTGGTGACCTTCTGCTGTTGTTTTTTTCTATGGTCGGGTTGTTGTCTCTTTGGCACATTCCCCATTTCCATTCTCAATTTTATTTAGATTAACGGTAGTAGTAGTTACAGCCGATTCCATCGAGTGTGTAGGCAGTCCTTGGTTAGCTTGCTTGCTAGCTGAACCGTGAAGTCATTATTAGGTTAGGTAAACTACCCTCCTTTTAAGAGTAGACTAGTCCGACAGATAACCAATATATCTGTCTGTAAGACTAGGCTACTTCGACAGGTGGGTAGTATACTTAACCTTATAATAACTTCACGGTTCAGCTAACAAGCAAGCTAACCAAAGATATAACTTTGCCTACACACTCAATGGAATCGACTGTAAATAGCTTGCCGTAATCAATTTTATGAAATACTTTTTATACCATATAGGTACTCTTGTGATGCAATACAATGCTTTGTACAAGACCGACACACTGAGTTGGATTTCTAATGTGCTTGTTCACAAGGCAACAGTACGCAGGAAGACATATAATCTTGCTCGGACACGTTATTCTGATTACGGTCTTTTAAAACACTTAACGTAATTGACTATTAAATAACTACTAGCCTACCTATGCATATAAAAAAAGAAGATGTGGTATGATTGCCAATGAGAAAACTCTTCACAAGAGACCAAAGTGACACAGAAATTAACAACTATAGGTCACCGTACATGTCTTTAAAACTGAACGTAATTAAAAATAACTACAGGCCAACCTATAGTCTATAGAATATAATTTAGTAAATATAAGATTTTTACCCTAGTACAATTCAGATACATGGGAAATTTTAGAAGGGACCATTAATCTTTTAAAAAAGAAACATTTAAGGCACAAAGATACGAGATTATTCAGTCTGATGTCTTTTCATAAAGTAAACATATTTTGGCTCACATGATAAAGTATGGCCATTAACACCTGACTTGGGACAGGCAAATAGGAATTTTAACACAAAGATACGAGATTATTCAGTCCGATGTCTAATCGTAAAGCTTAGACATACTTTTGCTCATTCGATAAAGTATGCACATTTGTACATCTGAACTCTTACGTGTAATTAGATGATCGATTAATTGACATTCTTTTCCATATATAATTGTAAATTGTCATTTTCGTTTGATAAATGCATTTTCCGCAAATTAGTTTCAAATGAGAATGTGTTCTTGACAATTTCTCTATTCTTATCAGCGTTAACATATGTTAAGTATAAGAAGAATTTAAAAAAAAAGAATGAATAAGGAACAAATATGTGAATTATTTCAGAAAAGGCCTTCAACAATGAGTAAAACTAATAAAATTGTAAAAATCTTTCAAAATGTCCAAGATGAAAAAAAAATCCAACAACTTGCAAAATTACAAAAACAAAAACAAAACAAAAAACAAACAAGAAAGCAAAAACCTAATAATGGAAATCAACATTTAATTCGATAACAAGGATTGGGACAGGCAGGTATGAATATAGCGAGGACAAACAAAAGACAGTACTGGTATTAACACTGATGCTTAGCTTTCTTAACTTGAGGAATGATAATTATTTGTTAATATCAGACTATTTAAGTATTTTTCCAAATAGTATGTCTAAATATGAATTAAGTTCAAGGTTATTTTCGGTCTTTAAAGAGGATTGTACGCAAAGTTCAAGCTGTTTATTGAAAGGTTTTATATAGCAAAAAAGAGAATCACATTTTAATGCCGACCGAAATGGAACTAAAAATATTGCTTGATCGTTTTTTGGTGTTTTAACGCCACTTTCAAGCACCGCATTTAGACTATTTCGTGGCGGCCAGTTTTTATTGGAGGAGGAAGCCGGAGTTCTCGGAGGAAACCACCGACCATCGATATGAAAACTGAGTCGGAGTGACAATCCTAGTCAATTAAGATTGAAGTCGAGTGCATCCACACGAACGGGGTTCGAACTCACAACCTCAGTGTTGACTATCGAGTGATTACAGTAGTAACTACTTTTCTTGATAAATTTTTATTCAAACAGCACATTGAAAATTCACTAGACAGTACCTGGTGTCACACACAGACATTTACATATCAACTTTTTTTAGTTAAAAGTTAATACAATATTTCTGCATGGTTATCTATAACTTTGTTAACAGGATTGTCCGATATAAAATATTTTTCTAATAATAACTGTTCTTTTCTCTGATTTAAAAGATAAAAAATACTAGTGAGAGATGTATAATCCTAACAATGTTTTAAAACAGTCTACTATATTGAGTTTAACTTGAGGATTCAACAATACGAATTTCAAAATCAAGCGTATTTACAAAGGTATCATCAACATTACACATTTAGTATTTAGTAAAAAATCCTTCAGAAAATCAGTGAATTGTGACAAATTGACACAATTAATAAACATATCACTGATATGTTCTAAATCTTCTCTAGATTGTGCACACACTGGACAAGTGTCATTATCAGACATGTAACATTTTAAAAGTTTAACTTTAGTATCTACTTAGAACACTTGGCCATCGAGGTCCCCTCCGGAACTAAAAATAGACTAGATAGTAATTTCCGATATTTCCAAGTACACCGAATGCCTAAAAAAGCCCTTTATCATATGGATTTCTTAACGTGCAAAAAAGGGGACAAGAAAAAGACAGATCGGCATAGAACGTGTTTTACGCATGAACGAAGTGGTAAAATTACATGAAAATAAATGCTTAACTTATGAATATTTCAAGGGTTGTAAAGTCCTTTTCCATTTACTGACATGAAGTTGATAAGATCAGTATCAGGGTCTTCTGCAAATACCAAAAATTTGAAGCCTGTATATGTTTATATAACAGACGTTTTGCACGTATCTATATCCCACAAAAATATATAATCGCTTAATTTTATTCCTTTTGTACACGTTTAATTTAATTTGACTTTTAACGGACAGAATAAAGAAGGCGTTTCTCAAACCACACCTCTTTTGGGGAGATATATGATATTCTTAGATAATTTCATTTGTTTTGTTGACACACTGGTTCCCATATAATAAAATATGTTCTAATAGAGACATAACTTGGAACTGTTACCAGTATAAAAACATACTATTACGGTGAAAAATGAATTCTGAAGTAGGCAAAAAGTAAAGTTTGGGGTAGTACACAATTTTAGTACAAGTTAAAACACTTACAAGTTCAGGGCATTAATGTTGAAAATATGCCGCACAGCCTCATGTTTTGAACTTTGAATAAAATAGTAGCGCATATCAAATTTCTATTCTAGGATATATTTTTTCACGAAACTTCAGAGTAAAATTGTCCCAGTTTTAGCCCCAAAGGGAGTTCCTATGGAAATTGCATGGTCTTTATATACAGAAATGCAACCTATAGACATACATACTTTTCTCCATTAGTTATGTATTTTGGTATCGGTATACCAGTTTCCAATCCATAGATCTCAGTTGTCGACTTTTACACGAAATCAATGATTTGACGTCCTTGCTTTGTCCTTTCTGATGTTTAACGTGTTTGCATACGACCTTCTGATGAAAAGGTATATAAATCTAGACATTGCATTGAGGTTTTAGCCTGCAGGAAGGGTAGTGTACAATCTAGTAAACTAAGAAATTAGATAAGCCAGTCACTGCACTATTTTACATTTAACAAGATAAATCACCCTTGGTAAGACAGAAAAAAATCGTTATAATAAGTTGTAACAAGTATTTACAATACAAAATGAATTGGTTTTCTCTGACAATCAATTATAATGATTTATGACGTTGTTTGTTGAATTTTGATTTACAGTCTAATCAAACCAACTATTTAATCAACTATTTTTAAAGACTGGCCAAACAATTACACTGTTTGTCCTTCAAACCGGCATCACACATCAGCGTATAGCTCCGACGTATGCAGGGCGTGTTAAAAAATTATGTACGCTGCCAATACGCTAGTAATTTTGGATGCATTCAACCTGTCAATCATATATATATAACGTGTGTATAACGAGCTATAAGCGGGAATTGGGCGTACGAGAAGCCTACTTAAGCGTTTTTTGGGCGTTAGTTTAGTTTAAACATATTTTATTTGCAAAAGTAGCAAAAGGGATTGGACACAAGTTATAACAACATTAGAGACGTCCTCTCCCAAGGGTTAGGGTATTGGGCGTTCAAGAAACGTATGGTTGCGCATGCCTGGCGTTTGTCTAATGTAGATGGAATGCACGCTACGAAGAAAAAAAAGTTTCTTGAACGTATTTGAGACGCGTCCCGGTGTTATATAGCCATTCTTCCCCCATGCCAGTTTGTCCCCCGGGGGACAAACTGGCATGAACCAATTCTTCCCCTGGGGAAATTTTGGATCATTGCCATTCTTCCCCCGCAGAATTTGGCAATACGTATACATATTGTCACTTTTCCCCCATGCCAATCTTTCCCCCATAGAAAAGATTTCACTATACCGGTGTTATATAGCCATTCTTCCCCCATGCCAGTTTTTCCCCCGGGGGACAAACTGGCATGAACCAATTCTTCCCCTGGGGAAATTTTGGATCATTGCCATTCTTCCCCCGCGGAAATTTGGTAATACGTATACATATTGTCACTTTCCCCCCATGCCAATCTTTCCCCCATAGAATAGATTTCACTATACCGGTAGTATTTATATCAGTCTGAAAATCAAACCCAACAGAGTTGGAATTAGATTTTTATTTCCAAAAGTCCGTTTACATTTTCATCGGTCTGTCTATGTGTCTACTTGTCTGTCTGCATGTTTAACAGTCTGAGTTCATATTCAACGGTCCGTCTATGTCTAATATTATGTCTACAGGTCCACCCGTCTGTCTCCGTGTTGACTAATCTATCTACATGTTTACAAGTCAGTTTACGTTTACACCAGTACTAGTGTGTCTTCATCTCTACTAGTCAGTGCATGTGTCCACCAGTCTGTCTACATGTCTACCAGTCGGTCTATATCTCAATCTGTCTGTCTTCATGTTCATCAGTCCGTCTATATATTTGTTTTTGCCGTCTGTAATTGCATTTTTTTGGGTATTATTTTGTCTGATCGTCCGAATCTTCAATATGCTGACATTTACATGCATTCTTTTGACCTGGCAACTTACAACTTATTTTTGTTATTTTTATTTTTTACAAGGTGTATACTCCATACTAATACCATAATCCTTTGAACTGCCAGCAAGTTTCCATACCACATCTTCTTATATCTATTATCATTCTCGGGGGAGGTAGGGTGGGAGTGGGGGAGGGGATAGAAAGGGTCCTGATTCGGAAATCCCGGGCTTAAAAACACGAAATCCCGCGGAAATAAATTTAAATCCTGACACCCCGAAATTCGAAAAAAGAATTCCCGGATCCCGAAAGGGTAAATCCCGAAATCCCGAGCTTAAAAACACCCGAAATATATATCAAATGAATATTGATACGATGAAGGTTTGGTAAACTAATAAAAAAAAGTTACTATTCTTTTTTTTTTTGGATAAATATTTATAAAATAACATTATATTTCAAGGGGGAAAATTTAGCTTCTCCTATAAGGGGGAAAATTGGCCTGATCCTGGTTTTCCCCCAATCTCACTAAGGGGGAAAAGTTGGATCATGCCAATTTTTCCGGGGGGAAAAATTTGATGGATCCAGTTTTCCCCCCGGAAAAAATGGCATGGGGGAAGAATGGCTATAGGACACCGGTCGTATCTTAGACGTTCTATTATGGGGTGTTTGTTACACCCGCATACGTTTTAGTTAAAGTCGAACGATCTCGTAGCGTATGTATAACGTGCGTGTAGTGTACAGGTAGGTATACGTTAGACACACGCTTGAGCAGGCTGAAAATTTTTAAGCTGCATAAAAAATTTCTCGAATTGTAGCGTTCACCAAGCGTATACCTTTGTATTTCGACGTACTTCAAACTTATGCAACGCGCGTTTAACGATTGCTTAGCGTTCCTCAGGTGTGCAACTAACGTATACCGACTTTGTCAATTTTCCCTGTACGTTTGGTGCACGCCGGTCTATACGCCAATGTGTGACGCCGATATGAGGTTGACTGTAATATGACCGTAGGTATTGATTTACCCTTTTTTGTTTTTATGGTTCTACATTGAGCATCGTTTATGTATTCGGTCGACTACTGAAAACTACTATCTATTTTTTTTTATGAAAATTACCCGAATCTCTTATATCAACATAGTAAAATATTGCTTGCCAACATTGCATACTAAATACTGAGCTGTAATATAATGTAATTATTACATAATATGCTTAACCCTTCATCGATGATTTATCTGTAATCAAGTACACTAAGTTGATCGATCATCTTAATGCAAAGAATTCAAATCGAACGTACTTTTGTTTAAGGAAATTTTACACAGCACTGATTTACAAGCAGGTCATATCTCCAATATAACAATACACAAGTTGATTTGAATAATTAAAAATTAAAAAGCATATGTTAAGGAAGTTTCTTAAAAGTATGCAAATTTGTTACAAATGTAAAATTTTAAAATAATATATCATAGAATACATGATAGTGACAACTGATAACTTTCATGCATATTATACTATATATACAGGACATACCAGATAATAATTCGAATCAAACATTGAAGCACGAATAAGTAACATTTATGATATATTGTAGGTTAGGATGAGTGACTAAATTATATACTGATGGGACTAAAACAAAGCAGCAATAGAACGAACTTCTAGTCATTGTACTGTTACCAAGTAGCAATTAAATGATCTAAAGTGATGTGGCCAAACAAAGTATAATTTGTAGTGACTGTGAACATGATTTCTGTGAACATAAGCGATGCCCGAACACTGGAATACAAAAACAACTTAACTTGTGAAATATCCGTCGATAGTGTTTACTTATTTATTATCATAGGAATTGAATCCTTTCTGTTGCTTTTATCGTTATCTTTTTCAATCGGAATATGCTGCAAACAATGCAACAGACAAAAGACTTCATCGTTTGATCCGCCATTACCGAACCGAATTAGCCAATATTCTTCCGCAGACACGTTGCCAAGACTTGTAGTGTATGAAAGTCTTGGAGGACAAGAACAACATGTAGAACAGGACAATGTTTACGAAACATTTAACTGTGATCCTGTTTATGCCAATGAACAGAGGTTTAGGAAAAATATTGTTTTTTCTATTTATGCAAATCAAGTGACATTGACAGACATGCTACAAGGAGACGAAGATGCTTAACTTTTATTACAGATACATGTATATCAGTTTACTATACACCATTTTCATATTACCGTCTTTTGACTCCGGAAATTATATTTTGTTGACAGGGTACCTTTAAAAATTTATACATACAAACCATTGAAATTTCACCCTACCACACCTTCAATATAGTTGGAAATCCTGGTACTCGGTCAAACAAGAGCAACAGAAATAAGTTAATTCAAGATTTTAATCGGTACAATTTGAGAGAAATTTAACAGTTTAATGCTTTCTTTAAATGACTTAATCATCAGAAAACATTAAACTTTCCCACCAAATTGCACCGTATATGTATTTGATTTTACTTCTTTGGTTGCTCGTGATTGGCTCATGATTACCAGGATGTCTTATCACAGAGTAAATAAAAAATTATAGAACCCGGAGTAAAAAGTCGATAATATGAAAATAGACTATTGAACGTAATAATTACACAATGTTGTTTTATAATCAATGTTACTTTGTAACATTGTGTTAGAAGTTATTATCACACAATGCTGTATTATTAACCAATACGACTTTGTAGATTTAAATAGAAGTTATTATCACACAATGATGTATTATTAACCAATACGACTTTGTAGATTTTAAATAGAAGTTATTATCACACAATGATGTTTTATTAACCAATACGACTTTGTAGATTTAAATAGAAGTTATTATCACACAATGATGTATTATTAACCAATACGACTTTGTAAATTTTAAATAGAAGTAATTATCACACATTGCTGTTTTATTAACCAATAATATTTCTAGTAGACATTATTACATTGAACGTTTTTGTATCACACTTTTGTATATCAGAGAAAGCGCCGATAAACATATTTAACCCAAACCATATTGTTCATTTGCCTTTAAAAGAAGGAAGAAAGATACAAGATGGACAGTCAAACTCATTGATCGAAAATAACCTAACAACACCTAAAAAGAAAAAGAGAAATAGACAAAACATAGTACACTACAAGACTAAGCAACACGAACCCCATCAAAAACTGGGGGTAATCTTAGGTGATCCGGAAGGGTAAGCAGATACTGCTCCACATGTGGCACCCGTCGTGTCGATCATGTATATAAACCCGGTAAATAGGCTTATTTGGTACGTCACATTCGTGATGTGGAAGGGGATTGTAGTTACGACATAAGGACCATATCCGATATCATCTGTGAAACGGTGATTTCTTAACGATCAACACTCGTGATGGCGTCCGTAAAATTTACGAAGGGATCAATTCAACTTCACTAATTGGAACTCTTGGTTTAAAAGATTTCTTGTGAGCAGCAATCCTCTATCAAAGAAATCATGATAGGAAATACAAGCCCGGGAATATCGAATATATGTTATATGTAAGTCAGTGGCTGTTTGTCATATAGAAATAATGAGACGTGGTACAAATACTAATTACTATCCAGCAGAGTTCAAATAACGTAAATGTAAGAAACTTCAGATCACAGTTCTGTCTTCTGCAGTGAGCAAAACTTGTACCTTATTGTCAGCTTTGAATCTTTTACTAATTCTAGTACGTTTGTTTTTTATTCAATAGATTGATGAATAATTCATTAAATGTGATTTTTGATTTCTTACGATTAAATGCATTTCTATATTAGGAAAAAGAGCATAGAATATTGTTTACTTTTATTAGAATACTAAAATTGTTTTATTCTGCTCATCTTTAAACAAATGACAACAAAAGCATGGTGTAATTCGATATGAATTAAAAGTATGAAACGACTGGATCGGATATATCATTCATTGAATAGTTATATTTGATACGTTTTGTAACACGATTCGATGGTACAATAAAGTTTATTTCAGTAGCAGTTTCGTCCTTTATCGCTGATGAAAATGGCAATAGCACCAACCCAGAGAGAACAAGGATTGACATTCCAAGATAGAATGGAATTCCTCCATCACCAAAATTATCTTGTAAGAAAGCTACAAAAAATATCATTATATGATCATTGATTTACCATTGACATCACATTATAGTAACTAGCATTGTTCCTGGTGTTTACATTGCGGCTGATAGAAGTTAATTTATGAGTTCATACACTTTATCTGACATAAGTTATTGTACGTTACAGACATTGCATAAACGCAACAGTAGTTAACCGATATTCACATCTCATATAAAGAAGACAAAATACAGTTGGGTGCAATCCTTACATGTACAACTATTCAACTTGATGACTAAACTTTGTTTCACATTTGTCATTTCGGGGCCTTTTATAGCTGACTATGCTGTATGGGCTTTGCTCATTCTGTCCTAGACATATTTCATGTGAACTTGAAAAGTGTGACCTAGGGCTGTCCAACAAGTTAACGTTTTGACAGGTCCAATTTTAAAGTTAACTTTGGACAAGATTAACAAATGCCCGAGGCTTTTGAATTTGAGCAGGCAACAAAGGGGTTTAAACATGTTTGGTGAGATCACAAACCTCTTCTATACCTCTAGCCAATATAGAATAAAGCAATACACTGCAATACGCACAGTAAAACTCAGTTTAAAAGAAGTCTGAGTACTATGTCAGATCAGGCAACAAAATAAACGAAAAAAATACACGAATTAACAAAGGACATTAGCAGTTACTGACATGCCAGCTCCAGACCTCAATTAAACTGATTGAAAGATTATAATTTCACCATATGAAAATCAAGCACCGGTTAGGTGATAAGTGTCATACTATCATAAAATATATGAGAACAATAATGTGTCCATAGTACACGGATGCCCCATCCGCCCTATCATTTTCTATGTTCAATAGACATCCCTCATTTGGCATTAACATTAGAAAGATCATATCATAAGGAACATGTGTAATAAGTTTCAAGTTGATTGGACTTCAACTTCATCCAAAACTATCTCGACCAAAAACCTGAAACGGACAGACGGACAGACGGACGGACGTACGAACGAACGAACGACGGACAGAAAACATAATGCCCATAAATGGCGCATAAAAACAAAACCCGTACAAGGCCAACAACTGGTTTTAGAATAATTAATTCCGATGCAAAGAACCTATGAGTGTATCAATATTAATACCAAAATATGCCATCCTTAATGACCTGACATCATGTCGTAACTATATCCCTACTGAGTAAGTCTTTTAAAAGGTGAATTCCGACATTCTAGTGCTTTGTAAAGAATATTACCATGAAAGATGTGAAATACCTGAATGTATAAGATGTCTGCATGCTGATTTATATTTACAAATGATTCGTTCTTGTACCAATGATAAAATTAAGTAAGTGTTTGTGATATCGTAAAGTTTATAATAGAAATGACTGGTGCAGAGAGTAAATATCGTAAAGTTTATAATATAAATGACTGGTGCAGAAAGTAAAGTTTATAATAGAAATGACTGGTGCAGAGAGTAAAGTTTATGATAGAAATGACTGGTGCCGAGAGTAAAGTTTATAATAGAAATGACTGATGCAGAGAGTAAAGTTTATAATAGAAATGACTGGTGCAGAGAGTAAAGTTTATAATAGAAATGACTGGTGCAGAGAGTAAAGTTTATAATAGACAGGACTGGTACAGAGAGTAAAGTTTATAATAGAAATGACTGATGCAGAGAGTAAAGTTTATAATAGAAATGACTGGTGCAGAGAGTAAAGTTTATAATAGAAATGACTGGTGCAGAGAGTAAAGTTTATAATAGACAGGACTGGTACAGAGAGTAAAGTTTATAATAGAAATGACTGATGCAGAGAGTAAAGTTTATAATAGAAATGACTGGTGCAGAGAGTAAAGTTTATAATAGAAATGACTGGTGCAGAGAGTAAAGTTTATAATAGACAGGACTGGTACAGAGAGTAAAGTTTATAATAGAAATGACTGGTGCAGAGAGTAAATATCGTAAAGTTTATAATAGAAATGACTGGTGCAGAGAGTAAAGTGTATAATAGAAATGACTGGTTCAGAGAATAAAGTTTATAATATAAACGACTGGTGCAGAGAGTTAAGTTTTTTTTTTTTTATAGAAAAGACTGGTGCAGAGAGTAAAGTTTATAATGGAAATGACTGGTTCAGAGAGTAAAGTTTATAATAGAAATGACTGGTGCAGAGAGTAAAGTTTATAATAGAAATGACTGGTTCAGAGAGAAAAGTTTATAATATAAACGACTGGTGCAGAGAGTTAAGTTTTTTTATAATAGAAATGACTGGTGCAGAGATTAAAGTTTATAATAGAAATGACTGGTACCGCGAGTAAAGTTTATGATAGAAATGACTGGTGCAGAGAGTAAAGTTTATAATAGAAATGACTGGTACCGAGTGTAAAGTTTATAATAGAAATGACTGGTGCAGAGAGTAAATTTTATAATAGAAATGACTGGTACCGAGAGTAAAGTTTATAATAGAAATGACTGGTGCAGAGAGTAAAGTTTATAATAGAAATGACTGGTGCATAGAGTAAAGTTTATAATAGAAAGGACTGGTGCATAGAGTAAAGTGTATAATAGAAATGACCGGTGCAGAGAGTAAAGTTTATACTAGAAATGACTGGTTCAGAGAGAAAAGTTTATAATAGAAATGACTGGTACAGAGAGTGAAGTTTATGATAGAAATGACTGGTGCAGAGAGTAAATATCGTAAAGTTTATAATAGAAATGACTGGTGCAGAGAGTAAAGTTTATAATAGAAATGAGTGGTTCAGAGAGTAAAATTTATAATATAAATGACTGGTTCAGAGAGTAAAGTTTACAATAGAAATGACTGGTACAGAGAGTAAAGTTTATAATAGAAATCACTGGTGCAGAGAGTAAATATCGTAAAGTTTATAATAGAAATGACTGGTACCGAGAGTAAAGTTTATAATAGAAATGACTGGTGCAGAGAGTAAAGTTTATAATAGAAATGACTGGTGCAGAGAGTTAAGTTTTTTTATAATAGAAATGACTGGTACAGAGAGTGAAGTTTATAATAGAAATGACTGGTGCAGAGAGTAAAGTTTATAATAGAAATGACTGGTGCATAGAGTCAAGTTTATAATAGAAATGACTGATGCAGAGAGTAAAGTTTATAATAGAAATGACTGGTGCAGAGAGTAAAGTTTATAATAGAAATGACTGGTGCAGAGAGTAAAGTTTATAATAGACAGGACTGGTACAGAGAGTAAAGTTTATAATAGAAATGACTGATGCAGAGAGTAAAGTTTATAATAGAAATGACTGGTACCGAGAGTAAAGTTTATAATAGAAATGACTGGTGCAGAGAGTAAAGTTTATATTAGAAATGACTGGTGCAGAGAGTAAAGAAGACTAATGTTTACATACATTGTATGAGGAAATCTTGTATGCTCTTTACCGAATCCATTCCGGCCCTGGAATAAGAAGTATCCATGAAACTATGGAGGCTGACTTTCATTGCTGCTGAGTCTGATTTCAAATAGTTTGGAAAGAGGTTTTTTGGAGCACCTGGTAGACCTTATCTAGCAAGATAACGTATTTTGTAAGGACTCATTTGTAATATTGGCACCCTGTACAATGAAGGCAGTTCCAGTACTTCAAATTTAGTTAAAATTCCACTGGAAGACAGAACTGATCTATGATTCTTCTAGATTACCTCTGTTGTACGTTCCTTGATAGTTCCGGCTGAGGTTTTAAAAGCAAGTGAATTTTCAATAGCTATTCCGTTATCAGTTATTTATTTGATTTATTCGGGGAAATCATGTTGTTTGGATCTTTACTACAGGAACAATACACATTTGTCATGGATGTATACAGGCGCTAAGCAACATTTTGGATTTAGATTCATCGATAATTGCATTAGATGTATATTTCAATATGATACGTTATTCTGATTGGCTACACTGCAATCTCGCGTTATTCCTTAATCAACTTCATTACACAATAAAATTTATCATTCATGATGACACGAGGTCTCACAATAAAGTGCACAGGTAAATTAAATAAAAATCGTGTTTTCATGATCCTAGCTAAAAATGTAATTATAAGTATTGAATGCTTCTTTTTGTAACTTCATAGGGTTGTAAAAGCGTTGACCGTGCGCACATTTTTAGAATGAAGTGTTTCCGCGCTTCATACAGAATGTACTTCGGTCAACACTTTTACACCCCAATGAAATTACAAAAAGAAGCATTCAATTCTTAATTAATTTTAATCAACTTTCAGCCTTAATCCAGAAAGAGTATCCGAGTCTGCTACTTGGTATTTAGCTAATTGTCTGGCATTGTCCCAGACAGTATACATTAGCATTTTGAAATTGTGTTTTCAATTGATGGTTTACGCCTTACGGTAAATTTGATTCTTTGGTAAACACATGTCGCTGATACGTACTGTTGACAATGGTCAAATGAATTGTAATAAAATGAACATCTGAATTGTATTTATTACAAGATATGCCCTAAAGTAGGGAGATATTTTGGATTGAACTGAGTTATTATGATGGGAGTCGCCTACATAGATAGCCTTAAGATCTTTGTTTGCAAAGGAAATTTTAGAAATAATCGATCCTAAATAACATCTTTCCAAATACAAATTGGTTTTAATAGTCTGTGGCAATATCAGAGATAGAAGTCTTAAGTTCGTATTGGTTTGAAACAATGGTTTGCAAACAAACATATACAAAGACTGAACCTTTGAATTGATAAGTGAAATGTCTAACTGACAGAAGTTATTTATAGAAATATCACGATGAGTAAGCGATATTAAATGGTGATGTCAATGTTCATATGGCGAGCGATATCACGATGAGTAGGCGATATCAAATGGTGATGTCAATGTTCATATGGGGAGCGAAACTGAAAATACTTTACATTCACCGAGTCGCAGGCATAGAACATCTTCACATATAACATTGACATTACAACCAAAAGGTTGTCATGTGTTCCAGTCTTAGATTGAAGTAGTCTCATTTTTGTCTACCAACAGCATTCTCTATATTTGCCGATAGTTTGGTATTCTCTAAATATAGACAATACACTTTCCAATAGGAACTTCTTTCACGGTGAATGAGTTACCAACTAAGTTACCAAGACTCTGTATCAGTTATACAAACCATCAAATGGATTACTTACTAAGTTAGCCAGACTCTGCATCAGTTATACTAACCAGCGAATGGATAACCCACCAAGCTAGCCAGACTCTGTATCAGTTATACTAACCAGCGAATGGATTACCCACTAAGCTTACCAGACTCTGCATCAGTAATACTAAGCAGTGGATGGATTACCCACCAAGATATCCATAATCTGTATCAGTAATACTAACAAGCGAATGGATAACCCACCAATCTAGCCAGACTCTGTATTAGTAATGCTAACCAGAGAATGGATTACTCAACACGCTAGCTAGACTGTATCAGTAATACGAACAAGCAAATGGATTATTCACCAAGCTAAACAGACTCTGTGTCAGTTATACTTATCAGACAATGGATTACAAACGAAGTTAGACAGACTCTGTATCAGTAAAACTAACTAGCAAAAGGATTACCCACCACGCTAGCAAGACTCTGTATCAGCAATACTTACCAGCGAATAAATTACCCACTAAGCTAGCCAGACTTTGTAACAGTAATACTAACCAGCGAATGGATTACCAACTAAGCTAGCCAGACTCTGTATCCGTAATACTGACTAGCGAATGAATTACCCACCAAGCTAGCCAGACTCTGCATCAGTAATACTAACCAGCGAATGGATTACCCACCAAGCTAGCCATAATCTGTATCAGTAATACTAACCAGCAAATGGATAACCCACCAATCTAGCCAGGCTCTGTATGAGTAATACTAACCAGTAGATGGATTACCCACCTAGATAGCCATAATCTGTATCAGTAATACTAACCAGCGAATGGATTACCCACTAAGCTAGCCAGACTCTGCATCAGTAATACTAACCAGCAAATGGATTACCCACCAAGCTAGCCATAATCTGTATCAGTAATACTAACCAGCGAACGGATTACGCACTAAGCTTAGCAGACTCTGCATCAGTAATACTAACCAGTGGATGGATTACCCACCAAGATAGCCATAATCTGTATCAGTAATACTAACCAGCGAATGGATAACCCACCAATCTATCCAGACTCTGTATTAGTAATGCTAACCAGAGAATGGATTACTCACCACGCTAGCCAGACTGTATCAGTAATACGAACAAGCAAATGGGTTACCCACCAAGCCAGCCAGACTCTGCATCAGTAATACTAACCAGCGAATGGATTACCCACCAAGCTAGCCATAATCTGTATCAGTAATACTAACCAGCGAACGGATTACCCACTAAGCTTACCAGACTCTGCATCAGTAATACTAACCAGTGGATGGATTACCCACCAAGATAGCCATAATCTGTATCAGTAATACTAACCAGCGAATGGATAACCCACCAATCTAGCCAGACTCTGTATTAGTAATGCTAACCAGAGAATGGATTACTCACCACGCTAGCCAGACTCTGTATCAGTAATGCTAACCAGCGAATGGATTACCCACCACACTATCCAGACTCTGTATCAGTAATACTAACAAGCGAATGGATTACCCACCACACTAGCAAGACTCTGTATCCGTAATACTAACAAGCGAATGGATTAACCACCACGCTATCCAGACTCTATCAGTGTATCCGTAATACTAACAACCAAATGGATTACCCACCATGCTAGCAAGACTCTGTATCAGTAATACTAACCAGTGGATGGATTACCCACTAACTTATCCAGACTCTGTGTCAGTAATACTAACTAGCCAATGGATTACCCACCACGCTAGCAAGACTCTGTATCAGTGATACTTACCAGCGAATGGAATACCAACACAGCTAGCCAGACTCTGCATCAGTAATACTAACCAGCGAATGGAATAGACACAAAGCTAGCCAGACTCTGTATCAGTAATACTAACCAGGGAATGGATTACCCACGACGCTAGCCAGACTCTGTATCCGTAATACTAACAAGCGAATGGATTAACCACCACGCTAACAAGACTCTGTATCCGTAATACTAACAAGCGAATGAATTATCCACCACGCTAGCCAGACTCTGCTTCAGTAATGATAACCAGCGAATGGATTGCCCACCACGCTAACCAGACTCTGTATTTGTAATACTAACCAGTGAATGGATTACCAACTAAGTTAGCCAGACTCTGCATTAGTAATACTAACCAGAGAATGGATTGCCCACTAATTAAGCCAGACTCTGTATCAGTAATACTAACCAGCGAATGGATTACGCACTAAGCTTACTAGACTCTGTATCAGTAATACTAACCAACGAATGGATTACCCACTAAGCTAGCCAAACTCTGTATCAGTAATACTAACCAGCGAATGGATTACTAAGTTAGCCAGACTCTGTATCAGTAATACTAACCAGCGAATGGATTACTAAGTTAGTCAGACTCGGTATCAGTAATACTAACCAGCGAATGGATTACCAACTAATCAAGCCAGACTCTGTATCAGTAATACTTTTCAGCGAATGCATTACTAACTAACCTAGTCAGACTCTGCATCAGTAATACTAACCAGCGAATGGATTACCCACCACGCTAGCTAGACTCTGCATCAGTAATACTAACCAGTGAATGGATTACCATTTAAGCTAGCCAAACTCTGTATCAGTAATACTAACCAGCGAATGGATTACCCACTAATCTAGCAAAACTCTGTATCAGTAATACTAACAAGCGAATGGACTACCCACAAAACTAGCCAGACTCTGTATTAGTAATACTAACCAACGAATGGATTACCCACTAAGCTTACTAGACTCTGTATCAGTAATACTAACCAACGAATGGATTACCCACTAAGCTAGCCAAACTCTGTATCAGTAATACTAACCAGCGAATGGATTACCTACTAAGCTAGCCAGACTCTGTATCAGTAATACTAACCAGCGAATGGATTACCTACTAAGCTACCCATACTTTGTACATGAATACTAACCAGCGAATGGATTACCCACCAAGCTAGCCAGATTCTGCATCAGTAAGACTAATCAGAGAATGGATTACCAAGTAAGATAGCCAGACTCTTTATCAGTAATACTTACGAGTGAATTAGTTACCCACTAAGTTAGCCAGACTCTGTATCAGTAAAACAAACCAGCAAATAGATTACCCACAAAATTATCCAGACTATGTATCAGTAATTCTAGCCAGTGGATAGATTACCAACTAAGCTAGCCAGACTCTGTATCAGTAATACTAACCAGCGAATGGATTACCCACCACGCTAGCTAGACTCTGCATCAGTAATACTAAGCAGTGAATGGATTACCATTTAAGCTAGCCAGACTCTGTATCAGTAATACTAACCAGCGAATGAATTACCCTTTAATCTAGCAAGACTCTGTATCAGTAATACTAACAAGCGAATGGACTACCCACAAAGCTAACCAGACTCTGTATCAGTAATACTAACCAACGAATGGATTACCCACCAAGCTAGCCGGACTCTGTATCAGTAATACTAGCCAGAAAAATGGATTATCACCAAGCTATCCAGACTCTGTATTAGTAATGCTAACCAGCGAATGGATTGCCAACCACGCTAACCAGACTCTGTATCAGTAATACTAACCAGCGAATGGATTACCCACAAAATTATCCAGACTCTGTATCAGTAAGACTAATAAGCGAATGGATTACCAAGTAAGCTAGCCTGACTCTGTATCAGTTCTATTTACGAGCGAATGGATTACCCACTAAATTATCCAGACTCTGTATTAGTAATACTAAACAGCGAATGAAGTTCACGCATCCTTGTAAATATAACAGAATTTGATGAGACTGTCAACAAAGTGAGAGGTTTAGCGCTATAAAATCAGGTTAAATCCACCATTTTCTACATTTGAAAATGCCTGACCAAAGTCAGGAATATGACAGTTGTTGTCCATTCGTTTTTGATGTGTTTTGTCATTTGATTTTGCCATGTGATTAGATTTTCCTCTTAGTTCAGTAGTTTTGTGATTTAACCTTTTACTAGCCACGCTAACCAAATTCTGCATCAGTAATAGTAACCAGCGAATGGGTTACTAACCACGCTAGCAAGACTCTGTATCAGTAATACTAACCAGCGAATGGATTACTAATTAAGTTAGCCAGACTCTGTATCAGTAATACTAACCAGCGAATGGATTACTAAGTTAGCCAGACTCTGTATCAGTAATACTAACCAGCGAATGGATTACTAAGTTAGTCAGACTCGGTATCAGTAATACTAACCAGCGAATGGATTACCAACTAATCAAGCCAGACTCTGTATCAGTAATACTTTTCAGCGAATGCATTACTAACTAACCTAGTCAGACTCTGCATCAGTAATACTAACCAGCGAATGGATTACCCACCACGCTAGCTAGACTCTGCATCAGTAATACTAACCAGTGAATGGATTACCATTTAAGCTAGCCAAACTCTGTATCAGTAATACTAACCAGCGAATGGATTACCCACTAATCTAGCAAAACTCTGTATCAGATATACTAACAAGCGAATGGACTACCCACAAAACTAGCCAGACTCTGTATTAGTAATACTAACCAACGAATGGATTACCCACCAAGCTAGCCAGACTCTGTTTCAGTAATACTGGCCAGCAAATGGATTATCACGAAGCTAACCAGACTCTGTATTAGTAATGCTAACCAGCGAATGGATTGCCAACCACGCTAACCAGACTATGTATCAGTAATACTAACCAGCGAATGGATTACCCACTAAGCTAGCCAGACTCTGTATCAGTAAGACTAATAAGCGAATGGATTACCAAGTAAGCTAGCCTGACTGTGTATCAGTAGTATTTACGAGCGAATGGATTACCCACTAAATTATCTAGACTCTGTATTAGTAATACTAAACAGCGAATGAAGTTCACGCATCCTTGTAAATATAACGGAATTTGATGAGACTGTCAACAAGGTGAGAGGTTTAGTGCTATAAAATAAGGTTTAATCGACTAGTTACTACATTTGAAAATGCCTGACCAAAGTCAGGAATATGACAGTTGTTGTCCATTCGTTTTTGATGTGTTTTGTCATTTGATTTTGCCATGTCATTAGATTTTCCTCTTAGCTCAGTATTTTTGTGATTTAACTTTTTACTAGCCACGCTAACCAAACTCTGCATCAGTAATACTAACCAGCGAATGGGTTACTAACCACGCTAGCAAGACTCTGTATCAGTAATACTAACCAGCGAATGGATTACTAACTAAGTTAGTCAGACTCTGTATCAGTAATACTAACCAGCGAATGGATTACCAACTAATCAAGCCAGCCTCTGTATCAGTAATACTTACCAGCGAATGGATTACCAACTAACCTAGCCAGCCTCTGCATCAGTAATACCAACCAGCGAATGGATTACCCATCAAATTAGCTAGACTCTGTATCAGTAATACTAACCAGCGAATGGATTACCCACTAAATTATCCAGACTCTGTATCAGTAATACTAATCAGCAAATGGATTACCAAGTAAGATAGCCAGACTCTGCATCAGTAATATTAACCAGTGAATGGATTATCAACTAAGATAGCCAGGCTCTGCATCAGTAATACCTACCAGCGAATCGATTACCAACTAATCTAGCCAGACATCAGTAATACTAACCAACGAAAGGATTCCGCACGAAGCTAGCCAGACTCTGTATCAGTAATACTAACCAACGAATGGATTACCTACCAAGCTAGCCAGACTCTGTATCAGTAATACTAACTAGCGAATGGATTATCCACTAAGCTAGCCAGACTCTGTATCACTAATACTAACTAGCAAATGGATTACCAACTAAGCTAGCTAGACTGTATTAGTAATACTAACCAGCGAATGGATTACCCACCAAGTAAGCTAGACTCTGTATTAGTAATACTAAACAGCGAATGAAGTTCACGCATCCTTGTAAATATAACGGAATTTGATGAGACTGTCAACAAGGTGAGAGGTTTAGTGCTATTAAATCAGGTTTAATCGACTATTTACTACATTTGAAAATGCCTGACCAACGTCAGGAATATGACAGTTGTTGTCCATTCCTTTTTGATGTGTTTTGTCATTTGATTTTGCCATGTGATTAGATTTTCCTCTTAGTTCAGTATTTTTGTGATTTAACTTTTTACTAGCCACGCTAACCAAACTCTGCATCAGTAATCCTAACCAGCGAATGGGTTACTAACCACGCTAACAAGACTCTGTATCAGTAATACTAACCAGCAAATGGATTACTAATTAAGTTAGCCAGACTCTGTATCAGTAATACTAACCAGCGAATGGATTACCAAGTTAGTCAGACTCGGTATCAGTAATACTAACCAGCGAATGGATTACCAACTAATCAAGCCAGACTCTGTATCAGTAATACTTTCCAGTGAATGCATGACTAACTAACCTAGTCAGACTCTGTATCAGTAATACTAATCAGCGAATGGATTACTAACTAAGTTAGTCAGACTCTGTATCAGTAATACTAACCAGCGAATGGATTACCAACTAATCAAGCCAGACTCTGTATCAGTAATACATGTACTTACCAGCGAACGGATTACCAACTAACCTAGCCAACCTCTGTATCAGTAATACCAACCAGTGAATGGATTACCCATCAAGTTAGCTAGACTCTGTATCAGTAATACTAACCAGCGAATGGATTACCCACTAAATTATCCAGACTCTGTATCAGTAATACTAATCAGTGAATGGATTACCAACTAAGATAGCCAGCCTCTGCATCAGTAATACCTACCAGCGAATCGATTACCAACTGATCTAGCCAGACTCTGCATCAGTAATACTAACCAACGAAAGGATTCCGCACGAAGCTAGCCAGACCCTGTATCAGTAATACTAACCAACGAATGGATTACCTACCAAGCTAGTCAGACTCTGTATCAGTAATACTAACCAGCGAATGGATTATCCACTAAGCTAGCCAGACTCTGTATCACTAATACTAACCAGCAAATGGATTACCAACTAAGCTAGCTACACTCTGTATCAGTAATACTAACCAGCGAATGGATTACCCACCAAGTAAGCCAGACTCTGTTTTGGTAATACTAAACAGCGAATGAAGTTCAAGCATCCTTGTAAATATAACGGAATTTGATGAGACTGTCAACAAGGTGAGAGGTTTAGTGCTATTAAATCAGGTTTAATCGACTATTTACTACATTTGAAAATGCTTGACCAAAGTCAGGAATATGACAGTTGTTGTCCATTCGTTTTTGATGTATTTTGTCATTTGATTTTGCCATGTGATTAGATTTTCCTCTTAGTTCAGTATTTTTGTGATTTAACTAGCCACGCTAACCAAACTCTGCATCAGTAATCCTAACCAGCGAATGGGTTACTAACCACGCTAGCAAGACTCTGTATCAGTAATACTAACCAGTGAATGGATTACTAATTAAGTTAGCCAGACTCTGTATCAGTAATACTAACCAGCGAATGGATTACTAAGTTAGTCAGACTCGGTATCAGTAATACTAACCAGCGAATGGATTACCAACTAATCAAGCCAAACTCTGTATCAGTAATACTTTCCAGCGAATGCATTACCAACTAACCTAGTCAGACTCTGTATCAGTAATACTAACCAGCAAATGGATTACTAACTAAGTTAGTCAGACTCTGTATCAGTAATACTAACCAGCGAATGGATTACCAACTAATCAAGCCAGACTCTGTATCAGTAATACTTACCAGCAAACGGATTACCAACTATCCTAGCCAGCCTCTGTATCAGTAATACCAACCAGCGAATGGATTACCCATCAAGTTAGCTAGACTCTGTATCAGTAATACTAACCAGCGAATGAATTACCCACTAAATTATCCAGACTCTGTATCAGTACTACTAATCAGCAAATGGATTACCAAGTAAGATAGCCAGACTCTGCATCAGTAATATTAACCAGGGAATGGATTACCAACTAAGATAGCCAGCCTCTGCATCAGTAATACCTACCAGCGAATCGATTTCCAACTAATATAGCCAGACTCTGCATCAGTAATACTAACCAACGAAAGGATTCCCAACGAAGCTAGTCAGACTCTGTATCAGTAATACTAACCAACGAATGGATTACCTACCAAGCTAGCCAGACTCTGTATCAGTAATACTAACCAGCAAATGGATTACCAACTAAGCTAGCTAGACTCTGTATCAGTAATACTAACCAGCGAATGAATTACCCACTAAATTATCCAGACTCTGTATCAGTAATACTAATCAGCAAATGGATTACCAAGTAAGATAGCCAGACTCTGCATCAGTAATATTAACCAGGGAATGGATTACCAACTAAGATAGCCAGCCTCTGCATCAGTAATACCTACGAGCGAATCGATTTCCAACTAATATAGCCAGACTCTGCATCAGTAATACTAACCAACGAATGGATTACCTACCAAGCTAGCCAGACTCTGTATCAGTAATACTAACCAGCAAATGGATTACCAACTAAGCTAGCTAGACTCTGTATCAGTAATACTAACCAGCGAATGGATTACCCAAGAAGTAAGCCAGACTCTGTATTAGTAATAATAAACAGCGAATGAAGTTCCCGCATCCTTGTAAATATAACGGAATTTGATGAGACTGTCAACAAGGTGAGAGGTTTAGTGCTATAAAATCAGGTTTAATCGACTATTTACCACATTTGAAAATGCCTGACCAAGTCAGGAATATGACAGTTGTTGTCCATTCGTTTTTGATGTGTTTTGTCATTTGGTTTTGCCATGTGATTAGATTTTCCTCTTAGTTTCTTAGTTCAGTATTTTTGTGATTTAACTTTTTACTAGCAACGCTAACCAAACTTTGCATCAGTAATACTAACCAGCGAATGGGTAACTAACCACGCTAGCAAGACTCAGTATCAGTAATACTAACCACCGAATGGATTACTAAGTTAGTCAGACTCGGTATCAGTAATACTAACCAGCGAATGGATTACCAACTAATCAAGCCAGACTCTGTATCAGTAATACATGTACTTACCAGCGAACGGATTACCAACTAACCTAGCCAACCTCTGTATCAGTAATACCAACCAGTGAATGGATTACCCATCAAGTTAGCTAGACTCTGTATCAGTAATACTAACCAGCGAATGGATTACCCACTAAATTATCCAGACTCTGTATCAGTAATACTAATCAGTGAATGGATTACCAACTAAGATAGCCAGCCTCTGCATCAGTAATACCTACCAGCGAATCGATTACCAACTGATCTAGCCAGACTCTGCATCAGTAATACTAACCAACGAAAGGATTCCGCACGAAGCTAGCCAGACCCTGTATCAGTAATACTAACCAACGAATGGATTACCTACCAAGCTAGTCAGACTCTGTATCAGTAATACTAACCAGCGAATGGATTATCCACTAAGCTAGCCAGACTCTGTATCACTAATACTAACCAGCAAATGGATTACCAACTAAGCTAGCTACACTCTGTATCAGTAATACTAACCAGCGAATGGATTACCCACCAAGTAAGCCAGACTCTGTTTTGGTAATACTAAACAGCGAATGAAGTTCAAGCATCCTTGTAAATATAACGGAATTTGATGAGACTGTCAACAAGGTGAGAGGTTTAGTGCTATTAAATCAGGTTTAATCGACTATTTACTACATTTGAAAATGCTTGACCAAAGTCAGGAATATGACAGTTGTTGTCCATTCGTTTTTGATGTATTTTGTCATTTGATTTTGCCATGTGATTAGATTTTCCTCTTAGTTCAGTATTTTTGTGATTTAACTAGCCACGCTAACCAAACTCTGCATCAGTAATCCTAACCAGCGAATGGGTTACTAACCACGCTAGCAAGACTCTGTATCAGTAATACTAACCAGTGAATGGATTACTAATTAAGTTAGCCAGACTCTGTATCAGTAATACTAACCAGCGAATGGATTACTAAGTTAGTCAGACTCGGTATCAGTAATACTAACCAGCGAATGGATTACCAACTAATCAAGCCAAACTCTGTATCAGTAATACTTTCCAGCGAATGCATTACCAACTAACCTAGTCAGACTCTGTATCAGTAATACTAACCAGCAAATGGATTACTAACTAAGTTAGTCAGACTCTGTATCAGTAATACTAACCAGCGAATGGATTACCAACTAATCAAGCCAGACTCTGTATCAGTAATACTTACCAGCAAACGGATTACCAACTATCCTAGCCAGCCTCTGTATCAGTAATACCAACCAGCGAATGGATTACCCATCAAGTTAGCTAGACTCTGTATCAGTAATACTAACCAGCGAATGAATTACCCACTAAATTATCCAGACTCTGTATCAGTACTACTAATCAGCAAATGGATTACCAAGTAAGATAGCCAGACTCTGCATCAGTAATATTAACCAGGGAATGGATTACCAACTAAGATAGCCAGCCTCTGCATCAGTAATACCTACCAGCGAATCGATTTCCAACTAATATAGCCAGACTCTGCATCAGTAATACTAACCAACGAAAGGATTCCCAACGAAGCTAGTCAGACTCTGTATCAGTAATACTAACCAACGAATGGATTACCTACCAAGCTAGCCAGACTCTGTATCAGTAATACTAACCAGCAAATGGATTACCAACTAAGCTAGCTAGACTCTGTATCAGTAATACTAACCAGCGAATGAATTACCCACTAAATTATCCAGACTCTGTATCAGTAATACTAATCAGCAAATGGATTACCAAGTAAGATAGCCAGACTCTGCATCAGTAATATTAACCAGGGAATGGATTACCAACTAAGATAGCCAGCCTCTGCATCAGTAATACCTACGAGCGAATCGATTTCCAACTAATATAGCCAGACTCTGCATCAGTAATACTAACCAACGAATGGATTACCTACCAAGCTAGCCAGACTCTGTATCAGTAATACTAACCAGCAAATGGATTACCAACTAAGCTAGCTAGACTCTGTATCAGTAATACTAACCAGCGAATGAATTACCCACTAAATTATCCAGACTCTGTATCAGTAATACTAATCAGCAAATGGATTACCAAGTAAGATAGCCAGACTCTGCATCAGTAATATTAACCAGGGAATGGATTACCAACTAAGATAGCCAGCCTCTGCATCAGTAATACCTACGAGCGAATCGATTTCCAACTAATATAGCCAGACTCTGCATCAGTAATACTAACCAACGAATGGATTACCTACCAAGCTAGCCAGACTCTGTATCAGTAATACTAACCAGCAAATGGATTACCAACTAAGCTAGCTAGACTCTGTATCAGTAATACTAACCAGCGAATGGATTACCCAAGAAGTAAGCCAGACTCTGTATTAGTAATAATAAACAGCGAATGAAGTTCCCGCATCCTTGTAAATATAACGGAATTTGATGAGACTGTCAACAAGGTGAGAGGTTTAGTGCTATAAAATCAGGTTTAATCGACTATTTACCACATTTGAAAATGCCTGACCAAGTCAGGAATATGACAGTTGTTGTCCATTCGTTTTTGATGTGTTTTGTCATTTGGTTTTGCCATGTGATTAGATTTTCCTCTTAGTTTCTTAGTTCAGTATTTTTGTGATTTAACTTTTTACTAGCAACGCTAACCAAACTTTGCATCAGTAATACTAACCAGCGAATGGGTAACTAACCACGCTAGCAAGACTCAGTATCAGTAATACTAACCACCGAATGGATTACTAAGTTAGTCAGACTCGGTATCAGTAATACTAACCAGCGAATGGATTACCAACTAATCAAGCCAGACTCTGTATCAGTAATACTTTCCAGCGAATGCATTACCAACTAACCTAGTCAGACTCTGTATCAGTAATACTAACCAGAGAATGGATTACTAACTAAGTTAGTCAGACTCTGTATCAGTAATACTAACCAGCGAATGGATTACCAACTAATCAAGCCAGACTCTGTATCAGTAATACTTACCAGCGAATGGATTACCAACTAACCTATCTAGCCTCTGTATCAGTAACAAAAACCAGCGAATGGATTACCCATCAAGTTAGCTAGACTCTGTATCAGTAATACTAACCAGCGAATGGATTACCCACTAAATTATCCAGACTCTGTATCAGTACTACTAATCAGCAAATGGATTACCAAGTAAGATAGCTAGACTCTTTATCAGTAATACTTACGAGCGAATGGATTACCCACTAAATTATCCAGACTCTGTATCAGTAATACTAACCAGTGGATGGATTACCAACTAAGCTAGCCAGACTCTGCATCAGTAATACTAACCAGTGAATGGATTACCAACTAACCTAGTCAGACGAATCTGTATCAGTCATACTTACCAGTGAATGGATTACCCACCAAGTAAGCCAGACTCTGTATCAGTAATGCTAACCAACGAATGAAGTTTACGCATCATTATAAATAGAACGTCATTTGATGAGACTGTCAACAAGGTGAGAGGTTTAGCGGTATAAAATCAGGTTAAATCCACCATTTTTTACATTTGAAAATGCCTGACCCAAGGCAGGAATATGACAGTTCTTGTCCATTCGTTTTTGATGTGTTTTGTCATTTGATTTTGCCATGTGGTTATGGACTTTCCGATTAGATTTTCCTCTGAGTCCAGTATTTTTGTGATTTTACTTTTTACTCACCACGCTAACCAAACTCTGCATCAGTAATACTAACCAGCGAATGGATTATCCACCACGCTAGCCAGACTCTGTATCAGTAGGACTAACCAGTGAATGGATTATCCACCACGCTAGCCAGACTCTGTATCAGTAATACTAACCAGCGAATGGATTACCCACCACGCTAGCCAGACTCTGTATCAGTAGGACTAACCAGTGAATGGATTACCCACCACGCTAGCCAGACTCTGTATCAGTAGGACTAACCAGTGAATGGATTACCCACCACGCTAGCCAGACTTTGTATCATTACCCACCACGCTAGCCTGCCTTTGCATCAGTAATACTAACCAGCGAATGGATTACTAACTAAGGTAGTCAGACTCTGTATCAGTAATACTAACCAGCGAATGGATTACCAGCTAAGTTAGTCAGACTCTGTATCAGTAATACTAACCAGCGAATGGATTACCCACCACGCCAGCCTGCCTCTGTATCAGTAATACTAACCAGCGAATGGATTACGCACCACGCTAGTCTGCCTCTGCATCAGTAATACTAACCAGCGAATGGATTACCCACCACGCTAGCCTGCCTCTGCATCAGTAATACTAACCAGCGAATGGATTACCAACTAAGTTAGTCAGACTCTGTATTAGTAATTCTAACCAGCGAATGGATTACTCACCACGCTAGCAAGACTCTCTATCAGTAATACTAACCAGCGAATGGATTACCCACAAAGCTAGCCAGACTCTGTATCAGTAATACTGACCAGCGAATGGATTACCAACTAATCAAGCCAGACTCTGTATCAGTAATACTAACCAGCGAATGGATTACCCACCAAGTAAGCCAGACTCTGTATCAGTAATACAAACCAGCGAATGGATTACACACTAATCTAGCAAGACTCTGTATCAGTAATACAAACAGCGAATGGATTACCTACCAAGTTAGCCAAACTCTGCATCAGTAATACTATCCAGCGAATGGATAACTCAGCAATTTAGCCATACTGTGCATCAGTAATACTAACCAGCGAATTGATTACCCACCACGCTAACCAGACTCTGTATCATTAATACTAACCCGCGAATGGTATATCAATTAAGCTAGCCAGACTCTGTATCAGTAGTACTAACTAGTGGATGGACTACAAACTAAGCTAGCCAGACTCTGCATCAGTAATACTAACCAGCGAATGGATTACCCACCAAGCTAGCCAGACTCTGCATTAATAATCCAAATCCAATTCCACGTCCATAATATTTTGGAAGTAATATATTTTTCAAGGTTAAGTTGTAACCAAGATTTACTCCGCCTAAAACGATAGATCAAAACGTATTTTGAGAAAACAAAAAAGATAATTGAATGTGCGAAACAACAAAACGGATAAATTGCAAAATGGATGTTTGGATACTAGATTTTGGTTTTCAATGGAAAGATCTTTTAACAGAATGGTTGATTACTAGCATATACATACTACTTATTGTTTAAGTTTGAAAAACAATTTACAGTTTATTTCACTGTTGATTATACAGATTTATCATACGAATAAAAAACGACATTAATTATTAGTTTTTCAAATGCTTGTCCGACTTTTACATTCATTAATAGCAAAGACGGCACCAATTTTGCTAAACAAGATGCTCATTTCGACAATCACTGTCTATTTCATGATGCTCGAGTCCAAAATACGATAAAATGTAAGACGTGCAAAACTTCAAATTTCTGCTGTAGGTTAAGTAAGACTTCAATTCCTTGTGGCCTTAAATGCATTTCTTGTTTGGGATGTCTAGTGCTTTTTAAACTTGATATAAAATATAGAATTATGGTAATTATCTTTTTTAATTTACAACAAAAAAAATGAAATAATAAAATTTGATGATGACGTCTTTTTAGTATATCGTTTGTTATTATTATGTCTTAAAGGAATATGAAGATGTGGTTATAACCGATGATACAACTCTCTACAAGAGACCAAATGATTTAAAAGTTAACAGATATAGGTCAACATACAGCCTTCATAAATGAGCAAAAATGATATCGCATAGTCATCTATAAAAGGCCTCATTATGACAAAAGTTCAACAATTCAAACGAAAAAAATAAAGCCTCAATAATGTACAACATATTAAATGGAAAACAAATATTATATATTGCAGGGAACTTATGCATCCTTTACAAAGAAAAAGAACACTGAGTACAGATCTGAGAAAAATCGCAGTTACATACAGCTTCTTCAAAATTAATTAATTTATAATAAACAAAAATTATGCATCTAAGATTCAAATATTATGATAATACTTTGTAAATTGTTTGGCAGACAAATTTTAATCAATTACTTGACATTTGCACCAAAGGATTGAATTTGCTTACCAGTGGATATTTCCTTGACTATTTAAAGGAGAGAAAGTAAAAAATAGTCACAATACATTGTTTTGATTATTTTGTTTGATGCTATCTATTTGAAGCCAATGTTATTCTGCCGTAAGTGTTTTATCACATCCTCCTTACCCTCCACCCCAAAAAAGTATGTTCAAGTTTTAACAAAAGTGTTTAGGCATCTCTTATTTCGTGATTAAAAAAAATCCCAGAACATGGTCACAAATGAATATTTTTGAAAGAGCTACACTTCTAGTTTATATCTATATAGATATTGATAAAATTCATTTGAACCATATTGATTGATTTTTAATCGTCAAAATACAACACGTTTTAATTGATTTGATTTTTATTCCCCTAGAAATCTGATACAAGACAAAATGATTGAACAACACTATCCTAACCTGCTTCGACAAGTTGTTTAAACTAGCAGGTTAACTTAGTTATTTGAAGGTTCAAAACTAAAGGTGTCAAACACCACTATGGTTAAATCGTGCAGGTGAAATCATATATTCACAATAAACTTTAAAAAATCAAGAAGAACATTTGATAAAGGCTTTGAACAATTTTGGATATCTATATTGCTAGTGTAATACTTTTAATATTATTACCTAAGAAAAATCCATTAATTAAACTGAACACTAGATAGTGTATAAATGTAGATGAAAAGGGTATTATACCCATTGGTAGTCCCATTGCTATGATGAAAAAGCAAAATAATTTCGTTGTTTGATTTGGATGTCTATGCGCTATAAACCCAAAAAGAATTCTTCCAAGTATACTGGCAATGCCTCCGATAGAAAATGCTAACGAAATGTCATCAAGACTAACACCTGTGGACAAAGCCGTATTTGGAAGTAGTCCAGGTGGTATATAGTATCCAATAGAAAGAGTAAAATTCGTCACCAGGTAGGCAAGAAACTTTGGATTTTTACAAAACGACATGTCCAGTGGTTCTTTATTTTCATCTACGTTCGTCGTGTCTTCCCTCAACCCTACAATTAGATAAGTCAATAAATGACATACTTGGATTATGTGGTTAATATCGAGTTTTAAATTCAATATTTGATAGATTTTCAGAAATAATAAGAACTTTGCATGTTTAATAGTGCCGTTGACCAGTATAAATGTTTCAAAGTAAATTATACTCATTTGAACAGACCAACTTCACCTAGGATGTGCTCTTCATTGATAAGTTACACAATTACTGAAACTTCTGGTCAGAACTATTAAGTTGATCTTTACCGCATGAACATATCATATACAGGACACGTTACTGTAGCATCAGAAGTTAAAGTGTTATATCTATAGAATGTAATCGATCTCTCGCCAATTGGTTCATGCAGATTTTGGTATGATATATGTATCTTCTCAGAGGATTTTCATTGAGAGATCAAATGTTTAATCGTTAAAGTGTTATGTTTATTCCTGCTAGTCTAATTTTTGCCAAATAACATGTTGAGATATATCATCAGTGTTATGCTACGTCAGTCTTTAAAGACCCAAATGGTGCAAATCACTTGTCCTCCCCCATGACATCTATGTTGCTGTTCCCGCAGATAAAGCCCTAAACAATATCGTTTTTGTGTGTAAATCTCATTACGTAAACTGCTTAATTAATGAATTAGGTATTGACAATTCAGTTGGAAACTCATCATATATCCTCATGACTCTTACCAAAGAGAAAATCCTGGATAATTCAAATCAAATCAAATATTTTATTGTCATATAAACTTTACAGTTTGTGACCAACATATATTAACACAATAAACACAATAAACATACATATTAAACATACACAATAACAACAGCATCAAATTTTTTTTTAACAACAAACAAGTTGTTAAGAGTCCCCTGCCCTCAGTTCTAATGACTTTTTCAAGAAGGATCCTAACTTATTTGTTTGTAAAGGCGATGATGAATTTAGTAAATATTGAATTTTTTCTTCTTCATTTAAATTATTAAAGTTATTATTTTCAGTACATATGTGATGAAAAAAATCATTTCTTAGAGTTTTATTATACTCACAATAGAGTAAAAAATGTTTCTCATTCTCTAGTATTTTACATTTATGGCAAAGTCGTTCCTCTCTTGGGATTTTAAAATATCTCCCCTTTTCAATCAAAAGGGAGTGATCACTTATTCTAAATTTAGTGATTAATCTCCTTATCTGAAAATTAGATGTATTAAGATAAGATTCTAGTTTGTAATCTTTTTTAATTTTTTTATAAAGAAAAAAATTACTTTTATCATCAATGTTTTGAAATTTATTTTGAATTAAATCTTCATATCTATTTTTCATTTTTAACTTTATATCGTTTTTTATTTTATTTACATCTTTTATGTCCTTACAAGTAGAAAGAATATTAAGGTCAACATTAGTCTCTTTAACAATATTTTTTGCATATGTATACCATGAGTAAGTTCCTGTCAAATCTAGAGACTGTGCTAGAGAAAAAGCTTCCTTTATCAATGGATTATTATTATTATTATATAGTCTAGCTAAATATAAAAGGGTTTGTGTTTTAATAAAACATTCGATAGGTAATCTCCCTAATTCAGCTTTTGCTCCTAAATTGGATGCATTTTTTCTTATTCCTAGAGTAGATTTACAAAATTTAAGATGCATATTTTCAATGGGGGTTTTGTCTATAAAATCAAGTTGATTAATTTCTTTTCCTGAAGATAAGGCTCTGTTATTGGCTCGATGAAAAGAAATATATGTATCCAAATATGTTACTTCTGAATTATAGGTCATAATTGGTTTTACTAAAGAATCAAAAAGATTATTTGCTACTTTTATAGGTAGATTATTCAATGATTTAGTATAGGATTTTATTGCAAAAAATACTTTTTTTGCCTTTTTTGTCAACTCTAAAGTACTTTGTGATAAATTTCCATTACATTTTATCAACATTCCCAAAAATGAATATTCTGTTACACTCTCTATGGCTTTATTCTCATAGTAAATATGTGATGTTTCACGATTATGTTTTGACTGACTAAAAATCATGGATTTAGTTTTGTTTGTATTCAAAGAGAGTTGCCATTTGTTACAATATAATTTAACATTATTTAAACTGTTTTGAAGACCCTCTTTTGATTCTGACAGGATTAAAAGATCATCTGCAAAAAGGAGGCATCCCACCTTACTATTTATAAGCTTAAGGGGACTTGAATCATTTCCCTCAAAATTTTTTACAATATCATTTATAAAGACATTAAATAAAGTGGGGCTTAGTGTGTCTCCTTGTTTAACCCCTCTAGCAATATTAAAATATTCTGATACATAATCTTTATATTTTAAAGATGATTTAGTATTTAAGTATTGTTGTTTTAAAACTCTATAAAAAGACCTGCCAACTCCCATTTTACATAATTTATAAAGTAAAGCAGTTCTCCATACTGAATCAAAAGCCTTTTTCAGATCTATGAAGCAGGCTAGATAATGATAGGTCTGTTTTATGTTCCTTTGGAATTTCAGCCAAAGATGAATAACTGGATCTTCCATCACAATATCGGATACCTAAACTACATAAGTGTCCTTACAAACAACTGTATATTGCTGTGTCTTCCAAATGCTCCATGAAACCCTTTCTAAATTATTAACATCTATTTTATCAGCAATCAAAGCTGGGCTTCAAGGTTTTTGTGAAACATCAAATTTTCTAGAGGTGGCGTGAATCAGATGTGGGTACTAAAAAATCCAAAGATCTTTTAGAGTACATACCATCTATTCATCTGGCAATAGCATCAAATAATGGCAACAATAATATACCGCTGTTCGAAATTCATAAATCGATTGAGAAAAAACAATTTCGGGTTACAAACTAAAACTGAGTGAAACACATCAAATATAAGAGGAGAACTACGACACAACAGAAACACAACACTAAAACGTAACAAAAAACAGAAATGACATATGATATAACAATGGGCATTTTTCTGACTTGGTACAGGACATTTTGAGAAAAAATGGGGGGTTTAACCTGGTTTTGTGGCTAGCCAAACCTCCCGCCTTTATGGTAATGTTAAATATTATTAAAATGACAACATTACATGACAGGACTACAATATAAATAAAAAGGAGAACACATAGGACATAAAAACACACACATAATTGCTATCAAAAGGTACCAGGTTTAATTTAATATTTCAGACGCGCGTTACGTCTACACAAAGACTAATCAGTGACATTAGACAAAAAAAGTTCACAAGCCAAATCAAGTATAAAGTTGAAGAGCATTGAGTCCAAAAGTTCCAAAAGTTGTGCCTAATACGGCTAAGGTTAACTTCCTGGGATAAGAACATCCTTAGTATTTAGAATAATTCATAATTTTGCAAACCGTAAGTTTTTAAAAACTTGATGGGTCAAAGCGACACGAATGGCCTCTACCCGCGGCAAAAAGTTATCATCATCATGAGTAACACACATACCAAAAATCAGCCCAATATCTGAAAGCGTTTAGAAAAAAAGTCCGTATAACTGATTTTCAACAATTTATCAGAGTCCAAAGCCCGCAATTTCGGCAAAAATTGGTGGAGCGGAACAAAACTTAAACTTGATCTGTAACTCATCATGGTTAACTCACATACCAAAAATCAGCCCAATATCTGAAAGAATTTAGAAAAAAATTCCGTATAACTGTGATTTTCAACAATTCATCAAAGTCCAAAGCCTGTAATTTCGGCAAAAACTAGCGGAGCGGAACGAAACTGAAACTTGATCTGTAACTCATCATGGGTAACTCACATACCAAAAATCAGTCCAATATCTGAAAGAGTTTAGATAAAAAGTCTGTATAACTGTGATTTTAACAATTTATCAGAGTGCAAAGCCCGTAATTTCGGGAAAAATTAATGGAGCGGAACAAAACTTAAACTTGATCTGTAACTGATCATGGTTAACTCACATACCAAAAAATCAGCCCAATATCTGAGGGCGTTTAGAAAAATAAATCCGTATAATGGGTTGTTGCGGAATGACGGAATGACGGAATGACGGAATAACGGAATTTCGGAATTACGGACAAGGGTAAAAATATAAGGCAACTTCGTTGCGGGGCCATAAACAATGACTTTTCAATAGTTATACATGATAACATCGAAGTGGTGACTAACTACAGAATAAAAACTTATACATAAAACAATCTAAACCAGCACATAAAAAATCACAGCCGAGTTAGCCGAAGAGATCAACGCCCAAAGTGACGTCACATTTGAATTTCTAAAAAATTCCAAAACATATTTTAGAATTAGGATAGAATTCAAAATTAGGTTTGTAAAACTGATATAACATTTACTACTAAGAATGAAAATTACAATACTTATAAACATAAAGTTGTGGTAGTAACTTAGTAAAATTAATTGTAATAATTAGCTATGTTGGGTTTTCTTTTAAATCAAACTGTTCATCAAATATATCGTCTAAATTTAATTGACCCAAACTAAAAACTTATAATTGAACTGGGTGATTAATTATCTTTACCATAAACCACGAATACAACAGAAAAAAAAAAAAAAAAAAAGATTTACAACTATAAACGATAAGGCATTTGACAAAATACGATGAGAATAACAAATATAACATCAAAACTAAATATATGAATTTTGGATAGAAAAGTACCGAGACACGTCTTATAGCAATGCGAATTCACATTCAGCAAAACAGTCACAATTGGGAATAAGTCACGTTCGGCAATTGAAATAAACTCATCATAGATACCAGGACTAAATTTTGTATATACGCCAGGCGCGCGTTTCGTCCACAAAAGACTCATCAGTGACGCTCGAATCCAAAAAATTCAAAAAGGCCAAATGAAGTACGAAGTTGAAGAGCATTGAGGATCAGACGACGTAATGACAAACCTCAATTTTACACGTGGTAAAAATGTCCTAAGTTAGTTTGGACAAAGACACATCGTATGGCTCAACCAATTGGTGATGGTGTCCATAAAATTTACGGAGTGTCATTTTTAATCTGTCCTTCTCATAACTTTGTTCGAGCAGTTTTTGCGTTAGGAGGACATTCCTGTATATGAAGTCTGGATAGTGTGAACATGCATGAGCATAACGTTTCCACTGAGATACGTAAACACCATACAAAGGGGCAGAGAGTAAGTTACTGCTGAGAAATGGGAAATTTTGAGAATTGGGAAGTTGAAATAGCTCGATTTTCATAGATTTTCGTGTGAAGTCGTCCATCTGTGTCAATATTGAGGAAAAAATCAAGGTATGCAGCAGTCCTTCTAGTATCAGTAGTATCCTTATTTTCAAGTTCACTTGGATATATGAGATGTTAGTATTGGCTGAAATATGGGTTACTCAATGATAGAACATCATCAATATGGTTTATTCTGGCTATTCCTACATTTTGAATTTTATACGTAAAATAGTAAAATTTTATGTGCAATGTAGGAGTTCCCAGAATTTGTATGTAAACAATGGGATTATGTAGGATTATGTTGTAACAACACTAAACTAATAAACCAATGTAAATCCAGGTAAATCTTGTTGAAAATAAAGAAAAAGAATAATTTCTATTACAATATTTTATAAAATATTAAAAAAGCAAATTTTGGGTAAATAATATTAAAATCCAAAATGAATTTATAGGCTCAATGTAATTCACAAGTATTTGAAATTATTTAGGTGAAAAAACATTAATGTATACATGTATAAATATATATCAAAATTATAGTATTTTTTTTAACAAAGTACTTAATTTTGAGTTACACTACATATTCATTGAAATAAAGCACCGAAAGTACATTAGATTGACATTAAAGCAGAGCACTTATTCAGTAATAAATTTCACTTAACTAAACACACTGGAGAATACAAAGTCTGAATCAATGTTAAGTATATGAGAAGCAGCATCTACATATTAGATTGGCTCAAGATCATCATTCTGTAACCTTATTTTCATTGTTTGAATTTACAAAAATAAGAAAATGTGGCATGATTCCATATGCGACTGCTCTCCACAAAAGACGAAAAATGAGACAGAAAACTATAATTCACCAGATGACCTTCAACAATGAGCAAAGCCCGTAGCATATAGTCATCTTAAAAAGTCCACGAAATGACAAATGTAAAACAATTCAAACGAGAAAACTAACCAGGAGCCTGTAATTCAGTGTTTATCGTTTGTTTATGTGTTACATATTTGTTTTTCGTTCATTTTCTTTATATAAACAAGGCCGTTAGTTTTTTCGTTTAAATTGTTTTACATTGTCATATCGGGGCCTTTTATAGCTGACTATGCGGTATGGGTTTTGATCATTGTTGAAGGCCGTACGGTGACCTATAGTTGTTAATGTCTGTGTCATTTTGGTCTCTTGTGGACAGTTTTCTCATTGGCAATCATACCACATCTTCTTTTTTTATTATCACCTAGTTTATACACAAAATAATGAACAAAAAACAAAACGTTACGCAGCAACAAATGGCAACCACTGAATGGAGACAAGTAAATTCAGGATGTGGTGGTGTTAATCTCGTTTGAAGGCGCCAATCCTCCCTCTAACCTGAGAGCACGGAACGCTTCTTCTTGTCTCAACAACTTGATCATGCTGAAGAAGTTTGGGTGTGGTGCATTGACTAACTTCTTCAATTTACAGTGTCAACCTACTAAATGATTTGTTGTGGACCTTCTTTTGTCGTTTAAAAATCATTATTTATTGAAACAATGAAATCAATTAAATATTTGAAGCTAAAGTTGAAATTGTTGATAACTAATAAATGCTATATATACCTTTTCTTATAAACAGTTTCTTCTAGACTTTTAAAAGCCTTTTATAATTTTTTTGATTTTTTTTTCTCCAGAATACTGGTTTGCTTTTACGACCTTCTCTTTCAATGTTTTTATTTTCAAGAAATTGTATATTAGAAACACTGAATTATAATACTTGATACATGTTTTTCAACTAAAAAAAAACAAACAAATTTCTTACATAAATTTCATATAGATAATTATTTTTATTTAATTTCCACAGGTAAATTACGTGGTACCTAAATCATTTGTTATTAGAGACTAATGACTAAATCAAAATATCTTGCAATAACAACATCTTTTGTTCTTCCACTAATCTCCCATGTAGGAATAGCCAGAATATTAAAATACAAAATGTATGATTAGCCAGAAGAACCCATCAATATATCGGAAAGTAAAATTAAAGAATTTTGTAAGGTGCTTTTTCTTTTTGTCTTTTCGTAGGTTCTGAATGAATTCTGCTTTATACGAGTACAAAAACAAATCGGGTAGTAGGGGTTCACAATTAGTACCCATTGGAATACCTACTGTCTGTTGAAATATAAATCCTCCAAACTGAACAAATATATTGTCGATCAAAAAGTCCAGCATTTTGATAATATCATCATCAATATATTTTCTGGTAGTTTCAGTGTGGTTCTTCACAAAATTTGAATTATGTTAACCCAAAAATTTGTATCTACGATTCCAATATTTATAGAAAAAGCTTTGTTAAATGAGATGGTGAAGTCGAACTTTCAACTGAGCATGGGGAATAGTAGTGTAAAGCGTAGTAAAATCAAAAGGCTTTATGTTGCTGCAAAATTGAAAAGATTGTGATCGAAGATTAAGCAGTAGATCTTTCGAATTTTTGAATCCACATCTGGTTAACTGAATATATCTCACCACAATATTTTTGAATCCCGTCTTCAAATGTAGATGGAATAGTAGTCAGTACTTTAGAAAGATATTTAGTCGAACATTTTGATAACCCAGCTATGAATCGTTCTTTATATCGAGTTTTGCGAAGCTTTGGTATCCAGTATAATGACGGCCAATTTTCTTCGTTTTCTTTGATGGTGATACCAAAAGAAAGAAGAACAGATTTGAGATTTTGTAAAATTTCATCCTGGTTAAATGATGTTAAAGAATATGTAAGATTGCCAGTAGTTCTATTTAATCCAAACTTTGTTGTGAGACATTGCAAATAATAGTTTTTACATATGAAGACAATATTATTGGAGGCTTTATCTGCTTTTCGACACTTTACACCACTTTACACAAGTATTCCTCATTCCAAACTAAAGGACAGATTAAGACGGTTGGTAATGGTTTATTTCATAAAAAAATTTCGAATGTTGATACAAGTATTTTGTCATAGTGATGACGTTTGGAGGACGTGTTTTTTCAACAGACTGGCGGCATTCCAATGGAAACCAATTGTGCCCCTCTTCTTGCCGACTCGTGTCTTTTTATTATGAGGCTGACTTCAAACAGAAACTTCTTTGGAAGAAAGGTAAGAAGTTAGCAATATTCTTCAACTTTACTTTCCGCTATATAGATGATGTTTTCTCACTTTATGATTCAAAATTTCGTGACTATGTTGAAGTAGTCTATCCCATGGAACTAGAGATAAGGGATAAAACAGGTACATTTAAGCCTGTCTCATATCTTGACTTAGAAATTAACAATGAGGGTCTTTTGAAAACAAAACTTTACGACAAAAGAGATGATTTCCACTTCCCAATTGTGAATTTCCCATTTCTATGAAGCAACGTTCAAGCAGCAACTGCATACGGAGTATATATCTCCCAATTGATACGATATTCGCGGGTTTGTATTTCCTACAATGATATTTTTTTTATAGAGGGGTGCTGCTCACAAGAAAGCTATCAATCCAATAATTCCAAATAGTGAAGTTGAAATCATCACTTCGTAAATTTTACGGAAACCATCACGAGTTGGTTGACTGTTATGGAATAACCGTTTCAAAGATGATATCGCATATGTTCCGTATGTCATAACTACAATCCACTTCCCTTTTCACGAATGTGACCTACTGAATTATACTATTTAACGGATCTGTAATAACAAGAGCAACACGACGGATGCCACATCCGGGGCAAGATCTGCTTACCCTTCCGGACCGGTTGAGACCACCCCAGTTTTTGGTGGGGTTCGTGTTGCTTAGTCTTTAGTTTTCTATGCTGTGTCTTGTGTACTATAATTTGTCTGTTTGTCTTTTTCTTTTTTCTGCGTTGTCAGTTTATTTTTGATTTATGAGTTTCACTGTCCCTTAGGTATCTTTCACTCCTTTTCTATAAGAACATTGACAAATATCAAGAACTCTTTATCCAATTTAAAAAAAAGACATCAGTTTGCTACTCCAAATTACCCGTTTTCTTATTTATGTGAAGTTGTTAGGTGTTTTTTTCTGTCCCCTGCTTGATATTTTAGAATTTTCTTCTTTTAAAAGTTCATATCAAAATCAACCAATTTATACCCACCAAACTGAGATATTTTATTGGCATCAACTTCCAGGTTGCGATACTATTCCTTATGAATGTACTTAACCAAAATGCTTTCAGAGACATAAATTAACTTTGTATGTCAATAATTTGTATTCTCCGTTCATCGTATAACTTTATCATGGCATTTCATTTTACCTTTTCTGGCTTACCATCCCAGATGTATTCATAGCATTTATTTTCTATATCTTTTTAAATTTCTTTGGAACTATACAAGCATTTGACAAAAAAGTAAAAAGTGGTTAAACTAATGTTTTTATAATAAGAATTTTACCGATTAAAGTCAAATTACGTTTCCCCAATAAATGAAATATTTTATCCATTTCCTCTATGTTTACCATTGAATTGTAACTAATTTTCAGTTTTTATTTTGTTTATTAATCAGAGAAAATTGATATACCTTTTGAAATCACAGGGAAGACAACAGCCCCACATATAACGGTATTAAGCAGGATAGCAGAATGAATCAGCATTGCTCCACGAAAACCATAGGTTTGTAGTAACGTTCGAACAATCAATGGGAAAACAACAGAGGTCACAGAACCACCGAGAGATGTTAGAGTCATTGACAGTGACCGGTTTTTATAGCTGTATTTGTTTACCGAAAGCAAAATGGTAACATAACTAAGTGCGACACCGATTCCTAAAAGATAGGTATAAAAAAAATGCAATAACATAGCCATCAAAGCCGCTACTTCTAGTTTTGTGATAATTACAGTTTAATAATGTCTTAGCAATTGTCAAAACTAGGTGTTTCTTTTACAAAACATTATAATATTTATAGTATTTCAAACGAAAAATTCATACAAATATACATAGAAAAAATTATTAGTTAGGTACATATGAAAGATGTGTACGTGTTTATCTAGGTATTTGCGATAGTTCTTTTAATTGAATGACGAAACATGTCTTGCTAAAAAATCAATAATCAATATGCTAAACACCTGTTCGTAGTCAGGTAACTGTTGTTTACTGGTTGTGGTTGTTCATATGTGTTTATCGTTTCTCGTTTTATATATAATTTAAACCGTTAGTTTTCCTATTTGAATTGTTTTACAAAATTCGTTTTTGGGCCCTTTATAGCTCCCTATTCGGCGTTAGCGAAGGCTCTGTGTTGAAGACCTTACTTTGACCCCTGTTTGTTTTATACATTGTAACTTGGATGGAGAATTGTCAAATTGTTTCTTTGCTTTCAAGTCTTCATTGACAGTCAGCTGTAGCGGTCATATTGTCGTTTCTAACAACTACCACTGGCCTTAACAGAACACCTAACAAATGTAGTTTTATCGTCTTAAAAATAAGTCAAAACATGTTTTGTTTCATAAGATACTGTATAACTGATCGATTTTTTTATTAGTACATAGTTAACTGAATAGAGTTCTACCATCTATGAAACATTACTACTTCTTACCATTCACAGGATGAGTATTTAAGTAATATGAATAATATAAATATAAATACTCTGTTTTCAAAACTTTAATCAAACTCGATAGAAATGCAAATAACATCTCCTTCTGCCCCATTCACAACAAATAGGAATGCAAATAACTACTACTTCTATCAATTCATAATCCATACGAATGCGTAAAACTACAACCTCTTACCAATCACAATCGATAGGAATGCAAATAACTACTACCTCTTACCATTCACAATCGATAGGAATGCAAATAACTTCTACCTCTTATCGTTCATATTCGATAGGAAGGCCACTAACTACTACCTCTTACCGTTGACAATCGATAGAAATGCAGATAATTACTACCTCTAATCATTCACAATCGATGGGAATGCGTATAACTACTAGCTCTTACCATTCACAATCGATAGGAATGCAAATAACTACTGCCTATTACCGTTCAGTCGACACGAAGGCCAATAACTACTGTCTCTAACCGTTAACAATCGATAGGAATGCATATAACTACTACTTCTATCCATTCATAACCGATACGAATGGGTTTGGCTACAACCTCTATCCATTTACAATTGAAAGGAATGAAAATATCTACTACCTCTTATCGTTCACAATCGATAGGTATGCAAATAACCACTACCTTTTCCAATTCACATTCGATAGAAATGCAGATAATTACTACCTCTTTCCGTTCACAATCGATAGGAATGCAAATAACTACTACCTCTTACCATTCACAATCGATAGGAATGCCAATAACAACTACCTCTCACCATTCACAATCGATAGGAATGCAAATAACTACTACCTCTTACCGTTCACAATCAATAGGAAGGCAAAAAACTACTGCCTCTTACCTTTCACAATCGATAGGAATAAAAGTAACTACTACCTCTTACCATTCACAATCGATAGGAATGCAAATAACTACTACCCCTCACCATTCACAATCGATAGGAATGCAAATAACTACTACCTCTTAAAATTCACAATCGATAGGAATGCGTATAACTGTAGCAGAGTGATTTTTATGATCATTTTATATATTGTAAAAATCATCTATTTAATTACTATCTTTATTATAAAAGCTTAATTACATATTTTGAATATTGTATATTCAGTTTAAATTATTACTTGCAAACCTTACTTTTATGTATCGTAATATTCACGTTATTTTCTATGAATATTCATTAGGGATTTACTTAAATCATTGTATCTGATTGGTTGTTTATATTTCGCGGTCAAGTTTAATTTCCTTTGTTTTGTACCTGTACTTTTCCACGGGACGATAGCCATGACAGTCCGTTGAGTTTATATCTGTTTATATTGACCACATATATTTACCTGTAAACCTTATATATTTTGGACAACATTATTATAGAATACTGTAAGTTACTTCTTTATTAACATTATTTATATTTTTCACGTAAATGCTATTCTAGTAAAGTTTCTATTTGTCTTGTAACGTTCTCCTCATATCGCATGTATGTAACACAAGTACACGAGATGTACATGATAGTATTTTATTAAGCTATAAGTATTTGATTTTATAATCTACGGTTTATTTGCCACGGTAGAATTGTATTGTTAATTTGCGTACATTACTATTTGATTATTGTCATGAGTAGTCTATATTTTATAAATGACGGCTTATTAAGTGAAAGACGGAAAAGTGTTTCCATTTATATAAAGTAATAGTTTTGTAGTAAATAGTTTTTATCAAGTACAAATATGAATGAGTAAAGAATATTTGTTACATTGTATATTTTTATAATTAGAGTCCGAGTATTTATGTTCGTATTTTGGTTTCAGGACTCCATGTAATGTAATTATGTAGAGCACATGATTGTGTGATGTTTATATAATGTGCCGTTAACCGTATCAGTACAACTCACTCCACAAGTGGTAAGAGTATATTTATTTATAGTTTAGCATTGTTTATATTGTATTTGTAAACATGACTTACCTCCCGTTAATTTGGGGCTTTTAACAAATCAATAATATTGACATCATAAGTCTTTATGATTATTATATTTGCAACTTTATGATTGTTGTATGATATTATGTAGTTAATCATTATACGTATTATATATTTAAAACATTTCACCAGCGTGAAAAAGACTTCTTTTGTGACCCCTGTATACAATAAAGCGTCATTGTCCGTTTTTAAGTTTTGAGCTCCAGACATAGTTGCTCCGTCAGATTTACTTTGAACTCCCTTTTCTTCCGTTAAAACTATATTTGTTTGAGAGGATTTAGTCTGAAAATCGGTCCATTCTTTCCCGTACGTGTGATCTTTCTGCGGTAAGAAGTCCGATTCAAGATATTGTGTACTAACAGTAGATGAAGCTTCTATAACATTAAAACTACAAATAGCCTCCGGTAATTTCTCGTACGGCGTACTTGCGCCTGGTTCACTTTCTAAGGTAGTGTCCAATTCTGTTATTTCCATATCGGAATCTGAATCACCAGTTTCCAGTTTTCTTTTTTTCACTGACAATTGATGTTTTAAAATTTTTCTTCTACCCGGAGTTGTCTTATTTTCATACCCCATCTTTAACTTAGGAGAAGGATTTCTATCCGTAGGTTTTCCGTCAATAAAATGTTCAGAGCATACATATACATTTTTTGGAAGATCTTTCCGATTTAAAGCTTTAATCCACTCAAGTCGTATCAATTCTTTGGATGGCATTACATGAAGTCTGTAAGGAATTAAACACGGGCAATGGTCGTGCATTTCACCATGTAATTCACACATTGATTTCTTCAATAAAGTTATTTTTTTCCGATTATTGGAACAACCATGAACTGAACATGAGTTCCCACCACCCGTTTTGTATTTATTTTCACTCTCCATAACAAAACGAATAAAAAAATAGTGGAAAACAAAATGTAAACAAAAGATCGATATTGTTGTGATTAAAGCACGTGTGTTATCTATCATTAGTGCTATGGCTGCAGCACCACGTGATAGATCAATGGCAGCGCACATGATAATTAGGTCAGATCTTGAAAAATGTGTCTATATATTTTGGACAAGATTATTATAGAATACTGTAAGTTACTTCTTTATTAACATTATTTATATTTTTCACGTAAATGATATTCTAGTAAAGTTTCTATTTGTCTTGTAACGTTCTCCTCATATCGCATGTATGTAACACAAGTACACGAGATGTACATGATAGTATTTTATTAAGCTATAAGTATATGATTTTGATAATCTACAGTTTATTTGCCACGGTAGAATTGTATTGTTAATTTGCGTACATTACTATTTGATTATTGTCATGAATAGTCTATATTTTATAAATGACGGCTTATTAATTGAAAGACGGAAAAGTGTTTCCATTTATATAAAGTAATAGTTTTGTAGTAAATAGTTTTTATCAAGTACAAATATGAATGAGTAAAGAATATTTGTTACATTGTATATTTTTATAATTAGAGTCCGAGTATTTATGTTCGTATTTTGGTTTCAGGACTCCATGTAATGTAATTATGTAGAGCACATGATTGTGTGATGTTTATATGATGTGCCGTTAAGCGTATCAGTACAACTCACTCCACAAGTGGTAAGAATATATTTATTTATAGTTTAGTATTGTTTATATTGTATTGTAAACATGACTTACCTCCCGTTAATTTGGAGCTTTTAACAAATCAATAATATTGACATCATAAGTCTTTATAATTATTATATTTGCAACTTTATGATTGTTGTATGATATTATGTAGTTAATTATTATACGTATTATATATTTTAATGAAGTCATTATTAATAAATGTAGATGTAACATTTATTATATACCGTTTGTAAGGTAAACCAGTATTGAATACAAATAAACAGATACACGTAAATTACATATAACATTTTGAGTTATTGAATAGTCAAAGGTCAAGCATTTGTAAAAGTACACGTGACACCCGATGTCAATTTCATTGAATGTAAACATTGAACATTTTCTACTTACAACACATTTTACTTGCTACTTAGTTAATAACAGTTAAAGGTATTATTTATTATATTTCTGTACTATATAACCTGTGATATTCGTAAAAGTATATATATTATGTTATATGAAATAGCTTGTTATTTATATGTGTTGTATTGCTATTTCAGACTTTTTTTCTACATACTGGTACAATAAAGCATCTGAACCTTAAGCTCTCGTTGGTGTTATTCAACGCATAAAAAACACCTAACTACTGCCTATTACCGTTCATAGTCGATAGGAAGGCCAATAGCTACCACCTCTTACCGTTAACAATCGATTTGAAAGCAAATTAATACTACCTCTTACCGTTCACAATCGATAGGAAGACAAATAAATTCTACCTCTTACCGTTCACAATCGATAGGAATGCAAATAACTACTACCTCTTACCATTCACAATCGATAGGAAGGTAAACAACTACTGCGTCTTACCATTCACAATCGATAGGAATGCAAATAAATTCTACCTCTTACCGTTCACAATCGATAGGAATGCAAATAACTACTACTTCTTACCATTCACAATCGATAGGACGGCAAATAACTTCTACCTCTTACCATTCACAATCGATAGGAATGCAAATATCTACTACCTCTTACCATTCACAATCGATAGGAATGAAAATAACTACTACCTCTTACCATTCACAATCGATAGGAAGGCAAAAACTACTGCCTCTTACCATTGACAATCGATAGGAATGCAAATAACAACTACCTCTCACCATTCACAATTGATAGGAATGCAAATAACTACTACCTCTTACCATTCACAATCGATAGGAATGCAAATAACTTCTATCTCTTATCGTTGTCAATCGATAGGAATTCAAATAACTACTACCTCTTACCGTTCACAATCGATAGGAAGGCAAACAACTACTGCCTCTTACCATTCACAATCGATAGGAATGCAAATAACAACTACCTCTCACCATTCACAATTGATAGGAATGCAAATAACTACTACCTCTTACCATTCACAATCAATAGGAATGCAAATAACTTCTATCTCTTATCGTTGTCAATCGATAGGAATTCAAATAACTACTACCTCTTATCGTTCACAATCGATAGGATTCCAAATAACTACTACCTCTTACCGTTCACAATCGATAGGAAGGCAAAAAACTACTGCCTCTTACCTTTCACAATCGATAGGAATAAAAATAACTACTACCTTTTACCATTCACAATCGATAGGAATGCAAATAACTTCTACCTCTTATCGTTCACAATCGATAGGATTCCAAATAACTACTACCTCTTACCGTTCACAATCGATAGGAAGGCAAAAAACTACTGTCTCTTACCTTTCACAATCGATAGGAATAAAAATAACTACTACCTCTTACAATTCACAATCGATAGGAATCCAAATAACTACTACCTCTTACCATTCACAATCGATAGCAATGCAAATAACAACTACCTCTCACCATTCACAATTGATAGGAATGCAAATAACTACTACCTCTTACCATTCACAATCGATAGGAATGCAAATAACTTCTATCTCTTATCGTTGTCAATCGATAGGAATTCAAATAACTACTACCTCTTACCGTTCACAATCGATAGGAAGGCAAACAACTACTGCCTCTTACCATTCACAATCGATAGGAATGCAAATAACAACTACCTCTCACCATTCACAATTGATAGGAATGCAAATAACTACTACCTCTTACCATTCACAATCAATAGGAATGCAAATAACTTCTATCTCTTATCGTTGTCAATCGATAGGAATTCAAATAACTACTACCTCTTATCGTTCACAATCGATAGGATTCCAAATAACTACTACCTCTTACCGTTCACAATCGATAGGAAGGCAAAAAACTACTGCCTCTTACCTTTCACAATCGATAGGAATAAAAATAACTACTACCTTTTACCATTCACAATCGATAGGAATGCAAATAACTTCTACCTCTTATCGTTCACAATCGATAGGATTCCAAATAACTACTACCTCTTACCGTTCACAATCGATAGGAAGGCAAAAAACTACTGTCTCTTACCTTTCACAATCGATAGGAATAAAAATAACTACTACCTCTTACAATTCACAATCGATAGGAATCCAAATAACTACTACCTCTTACCATTCACAATCGATAGCAATGCAAATAACTACTACCTCTTACCATTCACAAACGATAGGACGGCAACAAAACACTGCCTCTTACCTTTCACAATCGATAGGACGGCAAATAACTACAATCTCTCACCATTCACAATCGAAAGGAATGCAAATAACTACTACCTCTTACCATTCACAATCGATAGGAATGTAAATAACTACTATCCCTCATCGTTCACAATCGATAGGAATCCAAATAATAACTACTACCTCTCACCATTCACAATCGATAGGAATGCAAATAACTACTACGTCTTACCATTCACAATCAATAGGAATGCAAATAACTTCTATCTCTTATCGTTCACAATCGACAGAATCCAAATAACTACTACCTCTTACCGTTCACAATCGATAGAACGGCAAATAACTACTACTTCTTACCATTCACAATCAATAGGAATGCAAATAACTACTACCTCTTACCGTTCACAATCGATAGGAATCCAAATAATAACTACTACCTCTCACCATTCACAATCGATAGGAATGCAAATAACTACTACGTCTTACCATTCACAATCAATAGGAATGCAAATAACTTCTATCTCTTATCGTTCACAATCGACAGAATCCAAATAACTACTACCTCTTACCATTCACAATCGATAGAACGGCAAATAACTACTACTTCTTACCATTCACAATCAATAGGAATGCAAATAACTACTACCTCTTACCGTTCACAATCGATAGGAATGCAATTATCTACTACCTCTTACCATTCAAAATCGATAGAAATCCAAATAGTAATGTGGACAAGTTCATTTATATTCATATTATCTATCTGATAATATTCCAAACTTTGTATTTAGTTTATATCTATTTTACCCTATACTATAATGATCCTACTATATTGAACATATTTTGTATCATACGGTTCAATGAATTCAAATACTCCATGTAGGTTCTTTGATATTTACTCACCACTGGCTATTGGACAAACTGCTTTACTTAATAGTTGTTTTATCTGGTTTTATCTAGTTTAACAGTTCACCTTTTGACTATATTTATTGTACTTTTTAACTATATTGTCAATGCAGAATAAGTAACACCAGAAACATCATCAAGAGCCGTAGCCAGCATTCTAAGGTATTTACATTAAAGGGTTTTTCAAATTAGTTGATGGTTAAATGTTTTTGACTAAAATATTTTATTTAGTTTCATTTACTTTGCTAATTGTATTTCAAACTTCATATTTTCTTATTAACCTGTAATTAACTTTCAATGTTATATAGTATTTTATATAGTAGTATGGTCAACTTACTATAGTGAACAGTTTTCATTAGCATTGATTTACAAATTGTTTACATTCAGAGTTGTCATTTAACTGTATTTTGAATTATTATTTATTTGCAATTGTGTAATTAAACGTAATATACATTATTTGCTACAAAATGATATATTCATATGCATTTATATGTAAAGTTGTATTTATTTGTCATTATCTGTATATTTCAGATCTGTCGTTGCCTTCTATTCTATGTTTATATTTAATAAAGTATATGAACATTCTGCATTAATTCATCAGAGCCTTATTCCAACTGGTCTACTACCTCTTACCATTCAGAGTTGATAGGAATGCAAATAACTATTACCTCTTACCGTTCACAGTCGATAGGAATGCCAATAACTACTACCTCTTACCGTTCACAGTCGATAGGAATGCAAATAACTACTACCCCTTGCCATTCACAATCAATAGGAATGCAAATAACTACTACCTCTTACAATTCACAATCAATAGGAATGCAAATAACTACTACCTCTTACAATTCACAATCAATAGGATTGCAAATAACTACTATCTATTATCGTTCACAATCGATAGGAATCCAAATAACTACTACCTCTTACCATCCACAATCGATAGGAATGCAAATAATTACTACCTCTTCTCGTTCACAATCAATAGGAATGCAAATAACTACTACCTCTTACAATTCACAATCAATAGGAATGCAAATAACGACTATCTCTAATCGTTCACAATCGATAGGAATGCAAATAACTATTACCTCTTACAATTCACAATCAATAGGAACGCAAATAACTACTACCTCTTTCAATTCACAATCAATAGGAATGCAAATAACTACTATCTATTATCGTTCACAATCGATAGGAATCCAAATAACTACTACCTCTTACCATTCACAATCGATAGGAATGCAAATAATTACTACCTCTTATTGTTCACAATCGATAGGAATCCAAATAACTACTACCTCTTACCGTTCACAATCGATAGGACGGCAAATAACTACTACTTCTTACCATTCACAATCAATAGGAATGCAAATAACTACTACCTCTTACAATTCACAATCAATAGGAATGCAAATACTACTATCTCTTATCGTTCACAATCGATAGGAATCCAAATAACTACTACCTTTTACCATTCACAATTGATAGGAATGCAAATAACCACTACCTCTTACCTTTCACAATCGAAAGGACGGCAAAAAAACTACTGCCTCTTACCGTTCACAATCGATAGAAATGCAAATAACTACTACCTCTCACCATTTACAATCGATAGGAATGCAAATTATTACTACCCCTTATCCTTCATAATCGATAGAAATCCAAATAACTACTACCTCTTACCTCATAATCGATAGGAATGCAAATTACTTCTACCTCTTACAATTCACAATCAATAGGAATGCAAATAACTTCTATCTCTTATCGTTCACAATCGATAGGAATCCAAATAACTACTACCTCTTACCATTCACAATCGATAGGAATGCAAATAACTACTACCTCTTGCCGTTCACAATCGATAGGAATGCAAATAACTACTACCTCTTACCATTCACAATCAATAGGAATGCAAATAACTACTATCTCTTATCGTTCACAATCGATAGGAATCCAAATAACTACTACCTCTTACCATTCACAATCGATAGGAATGCAAATAACTAATACCTCTTGCCGTTCACAATCGATAGGACGGCAAATAACTACTACCTCTTACCATTCACAATCGATAGGAATGCAAATAACTACTATCTCTTACCGTTTACAATCGATAGGACGGCAAATAACTACTACCTCTTACCATTCACAATCGAAAGAAATGCAAATAACAAAGAAAATGATGGTGCAATTACTACCTCTAACCATTCACAATCGATAGGAATGCAAATAACTACTACCTCTTATCGTTCACAATCGATAGAAATCCAAATAACTACTACCTCTTACCGTTCACAATCGATAGGCATTCAAATAACTACTACCTCTTACCATTTACAATCGATAGGAATGCAAATTATTACTACCCCTTATCCTTCATAATCGATAGAAATCCAAATAACTACTACCTCTTACCTCATAATCGATAGGAATGCAAATTACCTCTACCTCTTACAATTCACAATCAATAGGAATGCAAATAACTTCTATCTCTTATCGTTCACAATCGATAGGAATCCAAATAACTACTACCTCTTACCATTCACAATCGATAGGAATGCAAATAACTACTACCTCTTGCCGTTCACAATCGATAGGACGGCAAATAACTACTACCTCTTACCATTCACAATCAATAGGAATGCAAATAACTACTATCTCTTATCGTTCACAATCGATAGGAATCCAAATAACTACTACCTCTTACCATTCACAATCGATAGGAATGCAAATAACTAATACCTCTTGACGTTCACAATCGATAGGACGGCAAATAACTACTACCTCTTACCATTCACAATCGATAGGAATGCAAATAACTACTACCTCTTACCGTTTACAATCGATAGGACGGCAAATAACTACTACCTCTTACCATTCACAATCGATAGAAATGCAAATAACAAAGAAAATGATGGTGCAATTACTACCTCTAACCATTCACAATCGATAGGAATGCAAATAACTACTACCTCTTATCGTTCACAATCGATAGAAATCCAAATAACAACTACCTCTTACCGTTCACAATCGATAGGCATTCAAATAACTACTACCTCTTACCGTTCACAATCGAAAGGAATGCAAATAACTACTACCTCTAACCGTTTACAATCGATAGGAATGCCGATAAATACTACCTCTTACCATTCACAATCGATAGGACGGCAAATAACTACTACCTCTTACCATTCACAATCAATAGGAATGCAAATAACTACTATCTCTTATCGTTCACAATCGATAGGAATCCAAATAACTACTACCTCTTACCATTTACAATCGATAGGAATGCAAATTATTACTACCCCTTATCCTTCATAATCGATAGAAATCCAAATAACTACTACCTCTTACCTCATAATCGATAGGAATGGAAATTACTTCTACCTCTTACAATTCACAATCAATAGGAATGCAAATAACTTCTATCTCTTATCGTTCACAATCGATAGGAATCCAAATAACTACTACCTCTTACCATTCACAATCGATAGGAATGCAAATAACTACTACCTCTTGCCGTTCACAATCGATAGGACGGCAAATAACTACTACCTCTTACCATTCACAATCAATAGGAATGCAAATAACTACTATCTCTTATCGTTCACAATCGATAGGAATCCAAATAACTACTACCTCTTACCATTCACAATCGATAGGAATGCAAATAACTAATACCTCTTGCTGTTCACAATCGATAGGACGGCAAATAACTACTACCTCTTACCATTCACAATCGATAGGAATGCAAATAACTACTATCTCTTACCGTTTACAATCGATAGGACGGCAAATAACTACTACCTCTTACCATTCACAATCGATAGAAATGCAAATAACAAAGAAAATGATGGTGCAATTACTACCTCTAACCATTCACAATCGATAGGAATGCAAATAACTACTACCTCTTATCGTTCACAATCGATAGAAATCCAAATAACTACTACCTCTTACCGTTCACAATCGATAGGCATTCAAATAACTACTACCTCTTACCGTTCACAATCGAAAGGAATGCAAATAACTACTACCTCTAACCGTTTACAATCGATAGGAATGCCGATAAATACTACCTCTTACCATTCACAATCGATAGGACGGCAAATAACTACTACCTCTTACCATTCACAATCAATAGGAATGCAAATAACTACTATCTCTTATCGTTCACAATCGATAGGAATCCAAATAACTACTACCTCTTACCATTCACAATCGATAGGAATGCAAATAACTAATACCTCTTGCCGTTCACAATCGATAGGACGGCAAATAACTACTACCTCTTACCATTCACAATCGATAGGAATGCAAATAACTTCTATCTCTTATCGTTCACAATCGACAGAATCCAAATAACTACTACCTCTTACCGTTCACAATCGATAGGACGGCAAATAACTACTACTTCTTACCATTCACAATCAATAGAAATACAAATAACTGCTACCTTTTATCATTCACAATCGATAGGAATGCAAATAACTACTACCTCCTACCGTTCACAATCGATTGAAATCCAAATAACTACTACCTCCTACCGTTCACAATATATAGGAAGGCAAATAAATACTACCTCTTGCCATTCACAATCGATAGGACGGCAAATAAAAACTACTTCCTGCCATTCACAATCGATAGGAATCCAAATATCTACTACTTCTTACCATTCACAATTGATAGGAATGCCAAAAAAATACTACTTCTTACCATTAACAATCGATAGGAATCAAAATATCTACTACCTCTTACCATTCACAATCGATAGAAATGCAAATAACAAAGAAAATGATGGTGCAAACGACGAACTAATACAACCAATAAATTGTAGGAATCCACCAAATATCAGAGCGGGTCTTTCGCCAAAACATTCAACAATTCGAACTGCAAACACTCCTAAAACAAAGGAAACATGTGTATTTTAGTTATGTGATGAATATAGAAAAACTTCTCTGTTTTCTTGATTTCACCTAAAAAGTTATATCTATAAGAGTAAAATATGCATTCTTTAACTTCTATGAATCATAGATTACAATAGGGGTGTACTGTTTAATTCAAAGATATTTATAACACAACAACTCTAGCAAGATTTGTTTATACTGTTTACTCAACAATTGATTCGGGCGTGTCATGTGTAACTCAATAACAAATCCAGCAATTATCTCTATACTCACTCAATAACAAGTCCCTCAAGGTTATGAAGAACGCCAAGAATGATCACTTTGTACTTCACAAGTTCTATCTTTAAACACAAATAAGTGACAGTGTTTCAGTTTCTTAACTCAAAATGGACATTTGAATTCATAGATAATATATATGTATATATATACTCGTCTAAACATCAGCCCAACAATGTTAGATCTGTAAATTTGCTTTCGCAATTTTTTTGTTTTTCCCTCGCCGGGATTCGAACTCATGCTACTGAGATATCGTGACACCAAATCGCCTGCACTAAATCCGGTGTTATATAGACATTCTTCCCCCATGCCAGTTTTTCCCCAATTTATACAAGTCTGAAAATAAAACCCAACAGGGTATGAATTATATTTTTACGCTGACAAATATTTTTGGTCAATTTACATAAGCACAAGTCTGTTTATACATGTTCATCATTCTGTCTATATAACAATGTGTCAACTAGATTGTTTTTCTTTTTATTTCCACCATATCTACTTTTATAATAGTCTGTCTTCATTCTCAACAGTCTGGATTTGTTTCCACAAGTCTGTTTTTGTTCACTAGTCCGTCTAGATTTTCATCGGTCTGTCTATGCATGTTTCCACTAGTATGTATGCATTTTCAATAGTCTGACTTCATATTCACCAGTCTGTCTTTGTGTCTACTATTCTGTCTACATATCCACCAGTCTGTCTCCGTGTTTAATAGTTTATCTACATGTTTACCAGTCAGTTTACGTATCCACCATTCTGCCTACTATACCAGTCTGTATATGTGCCCACCAGTCTGTCTATACATGTCTACCAGTCGGTATATATGTCTACCATATCATACTGTGTCAACGTGTCCATCTTCTGTCTACATGTTGATCAGTCCGTCTAAAATTGCATTTTGTTGTGTTATTTTGTCGGATATTCCAAATCTTCATTATGCTCACATTCACATGCATTATTTTGACCTGAAAATGTGCTTTAGGTGTATACTTCATACTAATACCCTAATGCTATGAAATGCCAAAAAAAAAGTTGTCGTTGGGATTTATCATAAGCCAAGAAACATTTTTAATATGTTTTGTCACAACAATTGACCTAAACTTTGCAGGTTTAGATTTTCAGGCTAGTATTACAAATCAAGCTTAAAAATAAAATAGTCTTATCCAGCTCTGGTTGACAAACTGTCATTTCACAACCATACTAAATATTCATGGTTTCGCCTAAACAACAACCAGTCTTGGAAAACATGATTATTATTATAGTTGTAATTGGTTTTGAAATAGCTTTCAGAAACCGAGAGTACTCTTACTCCGGTGCTAAGTGATTATTGTGCACCATACCAACATTTTTAGTGAAGCCAATTGTAACTGATATTTCACATGTTTTCTTATGGTGTGGAATGGCTATAGGACGCCGGCGCGCTAGACCACTCGACCATCTTGGCTTCACACATTTTATAAAGCTTTCGGTGGCCGGGTGTTACCTTTCCTCATCAGTTTTAATCTAGCGTCGTAATACAGTACATGATATATAAGGCATGAAGATGGTATTGTATATATATGTCAACTTAACATAATTTACGGATTTATTTTAAAGTCTCAAGGTTTTAACTACCTCAGGCACTTGTAAAGATCCTAGAAATTTTTTCTTACTATTTCTAAGTGTATTTCATTAAAATCATGATGCATTAAAAAACCCAGTGATAGTTATCGGATTCCTGTTTATATTGTTCAAACAAGATACTGCAAGTGAAAACACTTTTTGATCAGGCATATGGTATGGAATTAATAATACGTCACAAACATATTATGAACGCCACGCTATATACCTCGCTATGAATCATGATTTTCATTGTTTAAAAATGTACTTGTGTTAATCTCATCGTATATTTTAAGCAAATGTATATGTTGTAACACACATAGAAATGAATTGAAAATAAAATGACACCGAATTTGTATTCACGTTACATGCAAGTTTGAGTGGTTGTTGCCTTCCAAACGTAAAGTTATAAGTGTACATATTGAAGGTCATTAAAAACACATATATTCTGATGAAATAATATTTCAAACATTTTTAAATTCATTAATACTTATTTTTTTACATTCAATATCAGCTTTTTAGTATTCAAACTACAGTGAATTTACACATATAGCAATTTAAAGAAAACCAACGTTGTAAACGAACCTCCTCCTAGGTAAATCGCAGTGTTAGTGGATCCTATAACAGCAGCTGTCGTCAATCCAATATCAAATTCTCCAATTATATATGTATAATATATTCCAATACTGTTCTGAATACTCATTGACAACAGTGTGTTAATGAAACCAGCAAATGTTATCAGATATTCAAAACTACTATCGATATTGCTGGTATTGTCTTCGTCTGAGTTATGTTTTGGAATATCTTTCTGTTGCTGACATTTCATTACCTTTAAATCTTTTTCACGACCGATATAGTCAACATCTTGAAGAGATTTCATTTCGCCACCGTTTTGCTGAAACATTTTATTGAGTTCACAATTTCTTGTATATTCAGTCTGATGATACTTTCTCAATAAAAGTTTTTTAAAGACATCAACTACACAACTTTGCTTATCATTTGCGGTATTCGAATATTAGTCCTTTTGTTAACTTACACAAACTAAGTATTGTCTAGTTATGTGATACAAATCATCATTACTGTTAAGATCCTGCTTTATCAAAGCATTCAAGTTTATTCTAAAGATAACCTTATTGCGTTATGATTTAACACGATTCAACATTTAAACTGATACCCTTTTGAACTGATGTCCTTGTTAGAATGCAAATTGAAGATATATAAAAGTTATTTTGTGTTTGTTCGTTTGTGCAAATAATCTATTTCATTTTGCGCTAATGCTTCTTCGAAAAAACAAGTTCCAGGTTTTCCCAATTAAAACCAAATTTAAGCAAAAACATGACAATTATTTTTTTTTGTCCCATCTTTTTGCAGAAAACTCACATATTTGTTTAGACAATGCGTGAACACTAATGTTAAAAAAAGGAAATGCTCTATCTAAATGATGTATATAAGGTTTATGTTTTATTCAAAATACAAGTGAACATCCGGGTCGATGCAACTGCTAGTGGAGTTTTTATTTCCCGAGGGTATCACCAACCATGTAGTCAGCACTTCTGTGTTGACATGAATTATCATTTATGCATGGTCATAATTATAAATTAACTGTTTACAAAACTTTAAAAAATAGGTATACTAATTATAAAAAAGAAAGATGTGTTATGATTGCCAATGAGACAACTCTCCACAAGAGACTAAAATGACACAGAAATTAACAACTATAGGTCACCGTAGTCTTCTCTACCTCAGGAATAGACTACATAAGCAGTATTTGGCAAAACTTACATTAACAACTAAAGGTCACCGCAGGCTTTTCTACCTCAGGAATAGACTACTTTAACTAGTTGGCAAAACTTATATTAAAAATTATAGTTCACCGTGGGCTTTTCTACCTCTGGAATAAACTACCTTAGCAGTATTTGGCAAAACTTACATTAACAACTAAAGGTCACCGTAGACTTTTCTACCTCTGGAATAGACTACCTTAGCAGTAGTTGTCGAAACTTACATAAACAACTATAGGCCACCGTAGGCTTTTCTACCTCTGAAATATACTACCTTAGCAGTAGTTGGCAAAACTAACATTTACAACTATAGTTCACCGTGGGCTTTTCTACCACTGGAATAAACTACCTAAGCTGTAGTTGGCAAAACTTACATTAACAACTATAGTTCACCGCAGGCTTTTCTACCTCAGGAATAGACTACCTTAACTGTAGTTGGCAAAAATTACATTAACAACTATAGGTCACCGTAGGCTTTTTTTTTATCTCAGGAATACACTACCTTAGCTGTAGTTTGCAAAAATTAAATTAACAATTATATGTCACCGTTGGCTTTTCTACCTCTGAAATAGACTACCTTAGCTGAAGTTGACAAAACTAACATTAACAACTATAGGTCACCGTAGGCTTTTTTACCTCTGGAATAGGCTACTTGAGCTGTAGTTGGCAAAACTAACATTAACAACAATAGGTCACCGTAGGCTTTTCTACCTCTGGAATAGACTACCTTAGCTGTAGTTGGCAAACTTACATTAACAACTATAGGTCACCATACAATTTTCTACCTCTGGAATAGTCTACCTTAGCAGTAGTTGTCGAAACTTACATAAACAACTATAGGCCACCGTAGGCTTTTCTACCTCTGGAATAGACTACCTTAGCAGTAGTTGGCAAAACTAACATTTACAACTATAGTTCACCGTGGGCTTTTCTACCACTGGAATAAACTACCTAAGCTGTAGTTGGCAAAAATTACATTAACAACTATAGGTCACCGTAGGCTTTTTTTTTTATCTCAGGAATACACTACCTTAGCTGTAGTTTGCAAAAATTAAATTAACAATTATATGTCACCGTTGGCTTTTCTACCTCTGAAATAGACTACCTAAGCTGTAGTTGGCAAAACTTACATTTACAACTATAGTTCACCTCAGGCTTTTCTACTTCAGGAATAGACTATCTTAGATGTAGTTGGCAAAAAATACATTAACAACTATAGGTCACCGTAGGCTTTTCTACCTCAGGAATAGACTATCTTAGCTGTTGTTGGCAAAACTTACATTAACAACTATAGGTCACCGTTTGCTTTTTTACCTCTGGAATAGACTACATTAGCTGTAGTTGGCGAAACTTACATTAAAAACTATAGGTCACCGTAGGCTTTTCTACCTCAGGAATAGACTACCTTAGCTGAAGTTGGCAAAACTAACATTAACAACTATAGGTCACCGCAGGCTTTTTTACCTCTGGAATAGACTACTTGAGCTGTAGTTGGCAAAACTAACATTAACAACAATAGGTCACCGTAGGCTTTTCTACCTCTGGAATAGACTACCTGAGCTGTAGTTGGCAAAACTTACATTAACAACTATAGGTCGCAATACAATTTTCTACCTCTGGAATAGACTACCTAAGCTGTAGTTGGCGAAACTTACATTAACAACTATAGGTCACCGTAGACTTCTCTACCTCTGGAATAGACTACCTTAGCAGTAGTTGGCAAAACTAACATTTACAACTATAGTTCACCGTGGGCTTTTCTACCTCTGGAATAAACTACCTAAGCTGTAGTTGTCAAAACTTACATTAACAACTATAGTTCACCGCAGGCTTTTCTACCTGAGGAATAGACTATCTTAGATGTAGTTGGCAAAAAATACATTAACAACTATAGGTCACCGTAGGCTTTTCTACCTCAGGAATAGACTACCTTAGCTGTTGTTGGCAAAACTTAAATTAACAACTATAGGTCACCGTAGGCTTTTTTTTTTTATCTCAGGAATAGACTACCTTAGCTGTAGTTGGCAAAAATTACATTAACAACTATAGGTCACCGTAGGCTTTTCTACCTCTGAAATAGACTAGCTTAGCTGAAGTTGGCAAAACTAACATTAACAACTATAGGTCACCGTAGGCTTTTTTTACCTCTGGAATAGACTACTTGAGCTGTAGTTGGCAAAACTAACATTAACAACAATAGGTCACCGTAGGCTTTTCTTCCTCTGGAATAGACTACCTGAGCTGTAGTTGGCAAAACTTACATTAACAACTATAGGTCACCATACAATTTTCTACCTCTGGAATAGACTACCTAAGCTGTAGCTGGCGAAACTTACATTAACAACTATAGGTCACCGTAGACTTCTCTACCTCTGGAATAGACTACCTTAGCTGTAGTTGGCAAAACTTACATTAACAACTATAGGTCACCGTATGCTTTTCTACCTCTGGAATAGACTACCTGAGCTGTAGTTGGCAAAACTTACATTAGCAACTATAGATTAGTTCACCGTATGCTTTTCTACCTCTGGAATAGACTACATTAGCTGTAGTTGGCAAAAGTTACATTAACAACAATAGTTCACCGGAGGCTTTTCTACCTCTGGAATAGACTACCTTATCTGTAGTTGGCAAAAATTACATTTACAACTATAGGTCACCGTAGGCTTTTCTACCTCAGGAATAGACTATCTTAGCTGTAGTTGTCGAAACTTACATAAACAACTATAGGCCACCGTAGGCTTTTCTACCTCTGGAATAGACTACCTTAGCAGTAGTTGGCAAAACTAACATTTACAACTATAGTTCACCGTGGGCTTTTCTACCTCTGGAATAAACTACCTTAGCTGTAGTTGGCAAAACTTACATTAACAACAATAGTTCACCGCAGGCTTTTCTACCTCAGGAATAGACTACCTTAGCTGTAGTTGGCAAAAATTACATTAACAACTATAGGTCACCGTAGGCTTTTCTACCTCAGGAATAAACTACCTTAGCTGTAGTTGGCAAAACTTACATTAACAACTATAGGTCACCGTAGGCTTTCTTTTTATCTCAGGAAAAAACTACTTGAGCTGTAGTTGGCAAAAATAACATTAACAACTATAGGTCACCGTAGGCTTTTCTACCTCAGGAATAGACTACCTTAGCTGTAGTTGACAAAACTAACATTAACAACTATAGGTCACCGTAGGCTTTTTTTTACCTCTGGAATAGACTACTTGAGCTGTAGTTGGCAAAACTAACATTAACAACAATAGGTCACCGTAGGCTTTTCTACCTCTGGAATAGACTACCTTAGCTGTAGTTGGCAAAACTTACATTAACAACTATAGGTCACCATACACTTTTCAACCTCTGGAATAGACGACCTAAGCTGTAGTTGGCGAAAATTACATTAACAACTATAGGTCACCGTAGACTTTTCTACTTCTGGAATAGACTACCTAAGCTGTAGTTGGCAAAACTTACATTAACAACTATAGGTCATTGTATGCTTTCCTACCTCTGGAATAGACTACCTGAGCTGTAGTTGGCAAAACTTACATTAACTATAGATTAGTTCACCGTATGCTTTTCTACCTCTGGAATAGACTACAGTAGCTGTAGTTGGCGAAACTTAAATTAACAACTATAGGTCACCGTATGCTTTTCTACCTCTGGAATAGACTACATTAGCTGTAGTTGGCGAAACTTACATTAACAACTATAGTTCATCGCAGGCTTTTCTACCTCTGGAATAGACTACATTAGATTGTAGTTTGCGAAACTTACATTAACAACTATAGGTCACCGTAGGCTTTTCTACCTCTGGAATAAACTACCTTAGCAGTATTTGGCGAAACTTACATTAACAACTATAGATCACCGTAGGCTTTTTCTACCTCTGGAATAGACTACCTTAGCAGCAGTTGGCGAAACTTGCATTAAAAACAATAGGTCACCAGACGCTTTTCTACCTCTGGAATAGACTACATTAGCTGTAGTTGACAAAACTTACATTAACAACTATAGGTCACAGTAGGCTTTTCTACCTCTGGAATAGACTACCTTTGCTGTAGTTTGCGAAACTTACATTAACAACTATAGGTCACAGTAGGCTTTTCTACCTCAGGAATAGACTACATTAGCTGAAGTTGGCAAAACTTACATTAACAGCTATAGGTCACAGTAGGCTTTTCTACCTCAGGAATAGACTACCTTTGCTGTAGTTTGCGAAACTTACATTAACAACTATAGGTCACAGTAAGCTTTTCTACCTCTGGAATAGACTACCTTTGCTGTAGTTTGCAAAACTTACATTGACAACTATAGGTCACCGTAGGCTTTTCTACCTCTGGAATAGACTACATTAGCTGTAGTTGACGAAACATACATTAACAACTATAGGTCACCGTAGGCTTTTCTATCTCTGGAATAGACTACCTTAGCTGTAGTTGTCAAAACTTACATTAACAACTATAGGTAACAGTAGGCTTTTCTACCTCTGGAATAGACTACCTTTGTTGTAGTTTGCAAAACTTATATTAACAACTATAGATTACCGCAGGCTTTTCTACCTCTAGAATAGACTACATTAGCTGTAGTTTGCGAAACTTACATTACCAAGTCTAGGTCACCGTAGGCTTTTCTACCTCAGGAATAGACTATCTTTGCTGTAGTTGGCAAAACTTACAATAACAACTTCAGGTCACCGTAGGCTTTTCTACCTCTGGAATAGACTACCTTTGCTGTAGTTTGCGAAACTTACATTACCAATTTTAGGTCACCGTAGGCTTTTCTATCTCTGGAATAGACTACCTTAACTGTAGTTGGCAAAACTTATGTTAAAAATTATAGTTCACCGTGGGTTTTTCTACCTCTGGAATAAACTACCTCAACAGTATTTGGTAAAACTTACATTAACAACTAAAGGTCACCGTAGACTTTTCTACCTCTGGAATAGACTACCTTAGCAGTAGTTATCGAAATTTATATAAACAACTATAGGTCACCGTAGGCTTTTCTACCTCTGGAATAGACTATGTTAGCTGTAGTTGGCAAAAATTACATTAAAAACTATAGGTCATCGTAGGCTTTTCTACCTCAGGAATAGACTACCTTAGCTGTAGTTGGCAAAATTTACATTAACAACTATAGGTCACCGTAGGCTTTTTTTTTAATCTCAGGAATAGACTACCTTAGCTGTAGTTGGCAAAACTTATATTGACAACTATAGGTCACCGTAGGCTTTTCTACCTCTGAAATAGACTACCTTAGCTGTAGTTGGCAAAACTTACATTAACAACTATAGGTCACCGTAGGCTTTTTTATCTCTGGAATAGACTACTTGAGCTGTAGTTAGTAAAAGTAACATTAACAACAATAGGTCACCATAGGCTTTTCTACCTCTGGAATAGACTACCTTAGCTGTTGTTGGCAAAACTTACATTAACAACTATAGGTCACCGTACAATTTTCTACCTCTGGAATAGACTACCTAAGCTGTAGTTGGCGAAACTTACATTAACAACTATAGGTCACCGTAGACTTTTCTACCTCTGGAATAGACTACCTGAGCTGTAGTTGGGAAAACTTACATTAACAACTATAGGTCACCGTATGCTTTTCTACCTCTGAAATAGACTTCATTAGCTGTAGTTGGCGAAACTTACATTAACAACTATAGATTAGTTCACCGTATGCTTTTCTACCTCTGGAATAGACTACATTAGCTGTAGTTGGCAAAAGTTACATTAACAACAATAGTTCACCGGAGGCTTTTCTACCTCTGGAATAGACTACCTTAGCTGTAGTTGGCAAAAATTACATTTACAACTATAGGTCACCGTAGGCTTTTCTACCTCAGGAATTTACTATCTTAACTGTAGTTGTCGAAACTTACATAAACAACTATAGGCCACCGTAGGCTTTTCTACCTCTGGAATAGACTACCTTAGTAGTAGTTTGCAAAACTAACATTTGCAACTATATTTCACCGTGGGCTTTTCTACCTCTGGAATAAACTACCTTAGCTGTAGTTGGCAAAACTTACATTAAGAACTATAGTTCACCGCGGGCTTTTCTACCTCAGGAATAGACTACCTTAGCTGTAGTTGGCAAAAATTACATTAACAACTATAGGTCACTGTAGGCTTTTCTACCTCAGGAATAAACTACCTTAGCTGTAGTTGGCAAAACTTACATTAACAACTATAGGTCACCGTAGGCTTTCTTTTTATCTCAGGAATAGACTACTTGAGCTGTAGTTGGCAAAAATAACATTAACAACTATAGGCCACCGTAGGCTTTTCTACCTCTGAAATAGACTACCTTAGCTGTAGTTGGCAAAACTAACATTAACAACTATAGGTCACCGTAGGCTTTTTTTACCTCTGGAATAGACTACTTGAGCTGTAGTTGGCAAAACTAACATTAACAACAATAGGTCACCGTAGGCTTTTCTACCTCTGGAATAGACTACCTTAGCTGTAGTTGGCAAAACTTACATTAACAACTATAGGTCACCGTAGGCTTTTCTACCTCTGAAATAGACTACCTTAGCTGTAGTTGGCAAACCTAACATTAACAACTATAGGTCACCGTAGGCTTTTTTTACCTCTGGAATAGACTACTTGAGCTGTAGTTGGCAAAACTAACATTAACAACAATAGGTCACCGTAGGCTTTTCTACCTCTGGAATAGACTACCTAAGCTGTAGTTGGCAAAACTTACATTAACAACTATAGGTCATTGTATGCTTTCCTACCTCTGGAATAGACTACCTGAGCTGTAGTTGGCAAAACTTACATTAACTATAGATTAGTTCACCGTATGCTTTTCTACCTCTGGAATAGACTACAGTAGCTGTAGTTGGCGAAACTTAAATTAACAACTATAGGTCACCGTATGCTTTTCTACCTCTGGAATAGACTACATTAGCTGTAGTTGGCGAAACTTACATTAACAACTATAGTTCATCGCAGGCTTTTCTACCTCTGGAATAGACTACATTAGATTGTAGTTTGCGAAACTTACATTAACAACTATAGGTCACCGTAGGCTTTTCTACCTCTGGAATAAACTACCTTAGCAGTATTTGGCGAAACTTACATTAACAACTATAGATCACCGTAGGCTTTTTCTACCTCTGGAATAGACTACCTTAGCAGCAGTTGGCGAAACTTGCATTAAAAACAATAGGTCACCAGACGCTTTTCTACCTCTGGAATAGACTACATTAGCTGTAGTTGACAAAACTTACATTAACAACTATAGGTCACAGTAGGCTTTTCTACCTCTGGAATAGACTACCTTTGCTGTAGTTTGCGAAACTTACATTAACAACTATAGGTCACAGTAGGCTTTTCTACCTCAGGAATAGACTACATTAGCTGAAGTTGGCAAAACTTACATTAACAGCTATAGGTCACAGTAGGCTTTTCTACCTCAGGAATAGACTACCTTTGCTGTAGTTTGCGAAACTTACATTAACAACTATAGGTCACAGTAAGCTTTTCTACCTCTGGAATAGACTACCTTTGCTGTAGTTTGCAAAACTTACATTGACAACTATAGGTCACCGTAGGCTTTTCTACCTCTGGAATAGACTACATTAGCTGTAGTTGACGAAACATACATTAACAACTATAGGTCACCGTAGGCTTTTCTATCTCTGGAATAGACTACCTTAGCTGTAGTTGTCAAAACTTACATTAACAACTATAGGTAACAGTAGGCTTTTCTACCTCTGGAATAGACTACCTTTGTTGTAGTTTGCAAAACTTATATTAACAACTATAGATTACCGCAGGCTTTTCTACCTCTAGAATAGACTACATTAGCTGTAGTTTGCGAAACTTACATTACCAAGTCTAGGTCACCGTAGGCTTTTCTACCTCAGGAATAGACTATCTTTGCTGTAGTTGGCAAAACTTACAATAACAACTTCAGGTCACCGTAGGCTTTTCTACCTCTGGAATAGACTACCTTTGCTGTAGTTTGCGAAACTTACATTACCAATTTTAGGTCACCGTAGGCTTTTCTATCTCTGGAATAGACTACCTTAACTGTAGTTGGCAAAACTTATGTTAAAAATTATAGTTCACCGTGGGTTTTTCTACCTCTGGAATAAACTACCTCAACAGTATTTGGTAAAACTTACATTAACAACTAAAGGTCACCGTAGACTTTTCTACCTCTGGAATAGACTACCTTAGCAGTAGTTATCGAAATTTATATAAACAACTATAGGTCACCGTAGGCTTTTCTACCTCTGGAATAGACTATGTTAGCTGTAGTTGGCAAAAATTACATTAAAAACTATAGGTCATCGTAGGCTTTTCTACCTCAGGAATAGACTACCTTAGCTGTAGTTGGCAAAATTTACATTAACAACTATAGGTCACCGTAGGCTTTTTTTTTAATCTCAGGAATAGACTACCTTAGCTGTAGTTGGCAAAACTTATATTGACAACTATAGGTCACCGTAGGCTTTTCTACCTCTGAAATAGACTACCTTAGCTGTAGTTGGCAAAACTTACATTAACAACTATAGGTCACCGTAGGCTTTTTTATCTCTGGAATAGACTACTTGAGCTGTAGTTAGTAAAAGTAACATTAACAACAATAGGTCACCATAGGCTTTTCTACCTCTGGAATAGACTACCTTAGCTGTTGTTGGCAAAACTTACATTAACAACTATAGGTCACCGTACAATTTTCTACCTCTGGAATAGACTACCTAAGCTGTAGTTGGCGAAACTTACATTAACAACTATAGGTCACCGTAGACTTTTCTACCTCTGGAATAGACTACCTGAGCTGTAGTTGGGAAAACTTACATTAACAACTATAGGTCACCGTATGCTTTTCTACCTCTGAAATAGACTTCATTAGCTGTAGTTGGCGAAACTTACATTAACAACTATAGATTAGTTCACCGTATGCTTTTCTACCTCTGGAATAGACTACATTAGCTGTAGTTGGCAAAAGTTACATTAACAACAATAGTTCACCGGAGGCTTTTCTACCTCTGGAATAGACTACCTTAGCTGTAGTTGGCAAAAATTACATTTACAACTATAGGTCACCGTAGGCTTTTCTACCTCAGGAATTTACTATCTTAACTGTAGTTGTCGAAACTTACATAAACAACTATAGGCCACCGTAGGCTTTTCTACCTCTGGAATAGACTACCTTAGTAGTAGTTTGCAAAACTAACATTTGCAACTATATTTCACCGTGGGCTTTTCTACCTCTGGAATAAACTACCTTAGCTGTAGTTGGCAAAACTTACATTAACAACTATAGTTCACCGCAGGCTTTTCTACCTCAGGAATAGACTACCTTAGCTGTAGTTGGCAAAAATTACATTAACAACTATAGGTCACTGTAGGCTTTTCTACCTCAGGAATAAACTACCTTAGCTGTAGTTGGCAAAACTTACATTAACAACTATAGGTCACCGTAGGCTTTCTTTTTATCTCAGGAATAGACTACTTGAGCTGTAGTTGGCAAAAATAACATTAACAACTATAGGCCACCGTAGGCTTTTCTACCTCTGAAATAGACTACCTTAGCTGTAGTTGGCAAAACTAACATTAACAACTATAGGTCACCGTAGGCTTTTTTTACCTCTGGAATAGACTACTTGAGCTGTAGTTGGCAAAACTAACATTAACAACAATAGGTCACCGTAGGCTTTTCTACCTCTGGAATAGACTACCTTAGCTGTAGTTGGCAAAACTTACATTAACAACTATAGGTCACCGTAGGCTTTTCTACCTCTGAAATAGACTACCTTAGCTGTAGTTGGCAAACCTAACATTAACAACTATAGGTCACCGTAGGCTTTTTTTACCTCTGGAATAGACTACTTGAGCTGTAGTTGGCAAAACTAACATTAACAACAATAGGTCACCGTAGGCTTTTCTACCTCTGGAATAGACTACCTTAGCTGTAGTTGGCAAAACTTACATTAACAACTATAGGTCATTGTATGCTTTCCTACCTCTGAAATAGACTACCTGAGCTGTAGTTGGGAAAACTTACATTAACAACTATAGATTAGTCCACCGTATGCTTTTCTACCTCTGGAATAGACTACAGTAGCTGTAGTTGGCGAAACTTAAATTAACAACTATAGATCACCGTAGGCTTTTCTACCTCTGGAATAGACGACATTAGCTGTAGTTGGCGAAACTTACATTAACAACTATAGTTCATCGCAGGCTTTTCTACCTCTGGAATAGACTACATTAGATTGTAGTTTGCGAAACTTACATTAACAACTATAGGTCACCGTAGGCTTTTCTACCTCTGGAATAGACTACCTTAGCAGTATTTGGCGAAACTTACATTAACAACTATAGATCACCGTAGGCTTTTTCTACCTCTGGAATAGACTACCTTAGCAGTAGTTGGCGAAACTTGCATTAACAACAATATGTCACCAGACGCTTTTCTACCTCTGGAATAGACTACATTAGCTGTAGTTGACAAAACTTACATTAACAACTATAGGTCACAGTAGGCTTTTCTACCTCTGGAATAGACTACCTTTGCTGTAGTTTGCGAAACTTACATTAACAACTATAGGTCACAGTAGGCTTTTCTACCTCAGGAATAGACTACATTAGCTGTAGTTGGCAAAACTTACATTAACAACTATAGGTCACAGTAGGCTTTTCTACCTCAGGAATAGACTACCTTTGCTGTAGTTTGCCAAACTTACATTAACAACTATAGGTCACAGTAGGCTTTTGTACCTCTGGAATAGACTACCTTTGCTGTAGTTTGCAAAACTTACATTGACAACTATAGGTCACCGTAGGCTTTTCTACCACTGGAATAGACTACATTAGCTGTAGTTGACGAAACATACATTAACAACTATAGGTCACTGTAGGCTTTTCTACCTCTGGAATAGACTACCTTAGCTGTAGTTGGCAAAACTTATATTAACAACTATAGGTCACAGTAGGCTTTTCTACCTCTGGAATAGACTACCTTTGCTGTAGTTTGCAAAACTTATATTAACAACTATAGATTACCGCAGGCTGTTCTACCTCTAGAATAGACTACATTAGCTGTAGTTTGCGAAACTTATATTACCAAGTCTAGGTCACCGTAGGCTTTTCTACCTCTGGAATAGACTACATTAGATTGTAGTTTGCGAAACTTACATTAATAACTATAGGTCACCATAGGCTTTTCTACCTCTGGAATAGACTACCTTAGCAGTATTTGGCGAAACTTACATTAAAAACTATAGGTCACCGTAGGCTTTTCTACCTCAGGAATAGACTACCTTAGCTGTAGTTGGCAAAAGTTACATTAACAACAATAGTTCACCGGAGGCTTTTCTACCTCTGGAATAGACTACCTTAGCTGTAGTTGGCAAAAATTACATTTACAACTATAGGTCACCGTAGGCTTTTCTACCTCAGGAATTTACTATCTTAACTGTAGTTGTCGAAACTTACATAAACAACTATAGGCCACCGTAGGCTTTTCTACCTCTGGAATAGACTACCTTAGTAGTAGTTTGCAAAACTAACATTTGCAACTATATTTCACCGTGGGCTTTTCTACCTCTGGAATAAACTACCTTAGCTGTAGTTGGCAAAACTTACATTAACAACTATAGTTCACCGCAGGCTTTTCTACCTCAGGAATAGACTACCTTAGCTGTAGTTGGCAAAAATTACATTAACAACTATAGGTCACTGTAGGCTTTTCTACCTCAGGAATAAACTACCTTAGCTGTAGTTGGCAAAACTTACATTAACAACTATAGGTCACCGTAGGCTTTCTTTTTATCTCAGGAATAGACTACTTGAGCTGTAGTTGGCAAAAATAACATTAACAACTATAGGCCACCGTAGGCTTTTCTACCTCTGAAATAGACTACCTTAGCTGTAGTTGGCAAAACTAACATTAACAACTATAGGTCACCGTAGGCTTTTTTTACCTCTGGAATAGACTACTTGAGCTGTAGTTGGCAAAACTAACATTAACAACAATAGGTCACCGTAGGCTTTTCTACCTCTGGAATAGACTACCTTAGCTGTAGTTGGCAAAACTTACATTAACAACTATAGGTCACCGTAGGCTTTTCTACCTCTGAAATAGACTACCTTAGCTGTAGTTGGCAAACCTAACATTAACAACTATAGGTCACCGTAGGCTTTTTTTACCTCTGGAATAGACTACTTGAGCTGTAGTTGGCAAAACTAACATTAACAACAATAGGTCACCGTAGGCTTTTCTACCTCTGGAATAGACTACCTTAGCTGTAGTTGGCAAAACTTACATTAACAACTATAGGTCATTGTATGCTTTCCTACCTCTGAAATAGACTACCTGAGCTGTAGTTGGGAAAACTTACATTAACAACTATAGATTAGTCCACCGTATGCTTTTCTACCTCTGGAATAGACTACAGTAGCTGTAGTTGGCGAAACTTAAATTAACAACTATAGATCACCGTAGGCTTTTCTACCTCTGGAATAGACGACATTAGCTGTAGTTGGCGAAACTTACATTAACAACTATAGTTCATCGCAGGCTTTTCTACCTCTGGAATAGACTACATTAGATTGTAGTTTGCGAAACTTACATTAACAACTATAGGTCACCGTAGGCTTTTCTACCTCTGGAATAGACTACCTTAGCAGTATTTGGCGAAACTTACATTAACAACTATAGATCACCGTAGGCTTTTTCTACCTCTGGAATAGACTACCTTAGCAGTAGTTGGCGAAACTTGCATTAACAACAATATGTCACCAGACGCTTTTCTACCTCTGGAATAGACTACATTAGCTGTAGTTGACAAAACTTACATTAACAACTATAGGTCACAGTAGGCTTTTCTACCTCTGGAATAGACTACCTTTGCTGTAGTTTGCGAAACTTACATTAACAACTATAGGTCACAGTAGGCTTTTCTACCTCAGGAATAGACTACATTAGCTGTAGTTGGCAAAACTTACATTAACAACTATAGGTCACAGTAGGCTTTTCTACCTCAGGAATAGACTACCTTTGCTGTAGTTTGCCAAACTTACATTAACAACTATAGGTCACAGTAGGCTTTTGTACCTCTGGAATAGACTACCTTTGCTGTAGTTTGCAAAACTTACATTGACAACTATAGGTCACCGTAGGCTTTTCTACCACTGGAATAGACTACATTAGCTGTAGTTGACGAAACATACATTAACAACTATAGGTCACTGTAGGCTTTTCTACCTCTGGAATAGACTACCTTAGCTGTAGTTGGCAAAACTTATATTAACAACTATAGGTCACAGTAGGCTTTTCTACCTCTGGAATAGACTACCTTTGCTGTAGTTTGCAAAACTTATATTAACAACTATAGATTACCGCAGGCTGTTCTACCTCTAGAATAGACTACATTAGCTGTAGTTTGCGAAACTTATATTACCAAGTCTAGGTCACCGTAGGCTTTTCTACCTCTGGAATAGACTACATTAGATTGTAGTTTGCGAAACTTACATTAATAACTATAGGTCACCATAGGCTTTTCTACCTCTGGAATAGACTACCTTAGCAGTATTTGGCGAAACTTACATTAAAAACTATAGGTCACCGTAGGCTTTTCTACCTCAGGAATAGACTACCTTAGCTGTAGTTGGCAAAATTTACATTAACAACTATAGGTCACCGTAGTCTTTTTTTCTAATCTCAGGAATAGACTACCTTAGCTGTAGTTGGCAAAACTTATATTAACAACTATAGGTCACCGTAGGCTTTTCTACCTCTGAAATAGACTACCTTAGCTGTAGTTGGCAAAATTTACATTACCAACTATAGGTCACCGTAGGCTTTTTTACCTCTGGAATAGACTACTTGGGCTGTAGTTAGTAAAACTAACATTAACAACAATAGGTCACCATAGGCTTTTCTACCTCTGGAATATACTACCTTAGCTGTTGTTGGCAAAGTTTACATTAACAACTATAGGTCACCGTACAATTTTCTACCTCTGGAATAGACTACCTAAGCTTTAGTTGGCGAAACTTACATTAACAACTATAGGTCACCGTAGACTTTTCTACCTCTGGAATAGACTACCTGAGCTGTAGTTGGGAAAACTTACATTAACAACTATAGGTCACCGTATGCTTTTCTACCTCTGAAATAGACTACATTAGCTGTAGTTGGCAAAACTTACATTAACAACTATAGGTCACCGTATGCTTTTCTACCTCTGAAATAGACTACATTAGCTGTAGTTGGCGAAACTTGCATTAAAAACTAAAGAACACCGTGGACTTTTCAACCTCAGGAATAGACTACCTTAGCTGTAGTTTGCAAAACTTACATTAACAACTATAGGTCACCGCAGGCTTTTCTACCTCTTGAATAGACTACATTAGCTGTAGTTGGCAAAACTTACATTAACAACTATAGGTCACAGTAGGCTTTTCTACCTCAGGAATAGACTACCTTTGCTGTAGTTTGCGAAACTCACATTAACAACTATAGGTCACCGAGGCTTTTCTATCTCTGGAATAGACTACCTTAGCTGTAGTTTGCAAAACTTACATTACCAATTTTAGGTCACCGCAGGCTTTTCTACCCCAGGCATAGACTAACTTAGCAGTATTTGGCAAAACTTACATTAACAACTATAGGTCACCGTAGGCTTTTCTACCCCTGCAATAGACTACCTAAGCTGTAGTTGGCGAAACTTACATTTACAACTATAGTTCACCGTAGACTATTCTACCTCTGGAATAGACTACCTTAGAAGTAGTTGGCAAAACTTACATTAACAACTATAGGTCACTGTAGACCTTTTTTTATCTCAAAAATAGACTACCTTAGCTGTATTTGGCAAAACTGTCTTTACAACTATAGGTCACCGTAGGCTTTTCTACCTCTGGAATAGACTACCTGAGCAGTAGTTGGCAAAACTTACATTAACAACTATAGTTCACAATAGGCTTTTCTACCTCAGGAATAGACTTCCTTAGCTGTAGTTGGCAAAACTTACAATAACAACAAGAGGTCACCGTAGGCTTTTCTACCTCTGGAATAGACTACCTTAGCAGTATTTGGCAAAACTAACATTTACAACTATAGTTCACTGTGGGCTTTTCTACCTCTGGAATAAACTACCTAAGCTGTAGTTGACAAAACTTACATTAACAACTATAGTTCACCGCAGGCTTTTCTACCTCAGGAATAGACTACCTTAGCTGTAGTTGGCAAAAAATACATTAACAACTATAGGTCACCGTAGGCTTTCTACCTCAGGAATAGACTATCTTAGCTGTTGTTAGCAAAACTTACATTAACAACTATAGGTCACCGTAGGCTTTTTTTTTTATCTCAGGAATAGACAACCTTAGCTGTAGTTGGCAAAACTTACATTAACAACTATAGGTCACCATACAATTTTCTACTTCTGGAATAGACTACCTAAGCTGTAGCTGGCGAAACTTACATTAACAACTATAGGTCACCGTAGACTTCTCTACCTCTGGAATAGACTACCTTAGCTGTAGTTGGCAAAACTTACATTAACAACTATAGGTCACCGTATGCTTTTCTACCTCTGGAATAGACTACATTAGCTGTAGTTGGCAAAACTTACATTAACAACAATAGTTTACCGGAGGCTTTTCTACCTCTGGAATAGACTACCTTAGCTGTAATTGACAAAACTTACATTTACAACTATAGGTCACCGTAGGCTTTTCTACCTCAGGAATAGACTATCTTAACTGTAGTTGTCGAAACTTACATAAACAACTATAGGCCACCGTAGGCTTTTCTACCTCTGGAATAGACTACCTTAGCAGTAGTTTGCAAAACTAACATTTGCAACTATAGTTCACCGTGGGTTTTTCTACCTCTGGAATATACAACCTTAGCTGTAGTTGGCAAAACTTAAATTAACAACTATAGTTCACCGCAGGCTTTTCTACCTCAGGAATATCCTACCTTAGCTGTAGTTGGCAAAAATTACATTAACAACTATAGGTCACCGTAGGCTTTTCTACCTCAGGAATAAACTACCTTAGCTGTAGTTGGCAAAACTTACATTAACAACTATAGGTCACCGTAGGCTTTCTTTTTGTCTCAGGAATAGACTACTTGAGCTGTAGTTGGCAAAAATAACATTAACAACTATAGGTCACCGTAGGCTTTTCTACCTCTGAAATAGACTACCTTAGCTGTAGTTGGCAAAACTAACATTAACAACTATAGGTCACCGTAGGCTTTTTACCTCTGGAATAAACTACTTGAGCTGTAGTTGGCAAAACTAACATTAACAACAATAGGTCACCGTAGGCTTTTCTACCTCTGGAATAGACTACCTTAGCTGTAGTTGGCAAAACTTACATTAACAACTATAGGTCACCATACAATTTTCAACCTCTGGAATAGACTACCTAAGCTGTAATTGGCGAAAATTACATTAACAACTATAGGTCACCGTAGACTTTTCTACTTCTGGAATAGACTACCTAAGCTGTAGTTGGCAAAACTTACATTAACAACTATAGGTCACCGTATGCTTTCCTACCTCTGGAATAGACTACCTTTGCTGTAGTTGGCAAAACTTACATTAACAACTATAGATTGGTTCACCGTATGCTTTTCTACCTCTGGAATAGACTACATTAGCTGTAGTTGGCGAAACTTAAATTAACAACTATAGGTCACCGTATGCTTTTTTACCTCTGGAATAGACTACATTAGCTGTAGTTGGCGAAACTTACATTAACAACTATAGTTCATCGCAGGCTTTTCTACCTCTGGAATAGACTACATTAGAATGTAGTTTGCGAAACTTACATTAACAACTATAGGTCACCGTAGGCTTTTCTACCTCTGGAATAGACTACCTTAGCTGTAGTTGGCAAAACTTACATTAACAACTATAGGTCACCGTAGACTTTTCTACTTCTGGAATAGACTACCTAAGCTGTAGTTGGCAAATTTTACATTAACAAGGGTTAGGGTTAGGGTTAGGGTTAGGGTTAGGGGGTTAGGGTTAGGGTTAGGGTTAGGGTTAGGGTTAGGGTTAGGGTTAGGGTTAGGGTTAGGGTTAGGGTTAGAGTTAGGGTTAGGGGGTTTTTACTAGACTGCAACTGAGTTGCACTAAGGGAGATAATTTGTTTTAAGTACAAACCTGGCTGATATGAAATGAACCCAGAAAATAAATTTCAAGTGACTTTGTTGTATTTGCGCATGTGCATACATTTAAGTGTAAAATGGCGATACGATTTGTGAGCTACATGACGTCATAGGACGTAACAAAAATATAAGAAATAACATAAATACATACATGCATACATAAATATATAAATACATACATACATACATACATACATACATACATACATACATACATACATACATACATACATACATACATACATATAAAAAAGAAGATGTGGTATGATTGCCAGCGAGACAACTATCACAAAAAAACAAAAACATACATGGACTTTTATCTGCAGACGACATAAGCAGAGCGACCCACGCATATAAAGATACATACATACATACATGCATACATACATACATACATTTTTTTCACATAAATGAGGCCGTCAGTTTTCTCGTTTGAATTGTTTTACATTGTCTTATCGGGACCTTTTATAGCTGACTATACGGTATGGGCTTTGCTCATTGTTGAAGGCCGTACGGTTACCTATAGTCGTTAAGGTTTGTGTCATTTTGGTCTTTTGTGGATAGTTGTATATAAATACATACATATATAAGATGTGGTATGATTGCCAATGAGACAACTATGCACAATAGACCAAAATGAAACAGACATTAACAACTATAGGTCACCGTACATAATACTTACATACATACAGACAGACACACAGACTCAAAAACAGACAGACATACATTATCAATTTTATACATACATACATGGACTTATATCTGCAGACGACATAAGCATAGCGGCCTACGCATATACAGAGGCGATTATCATGCGCATTCATGTTATTTGCATAATATATGTTATAAACATATGTAATCAAAGAGCAGAGCTACATTAAAAAATGGTTTATAAGATGTATGTGCATTATACATGTCTGAGGTCTGGAGGACATAAGGTGGTGTGGTGGTACGTGCAAGGCAAGCGGCTCATACACAGCTACCGTAATTAAGAAATGGGATGTACAGAGTGACCATTTTGAAAACGTTAATGATATCTTTTCATAATGTATATTCTTCAGGTCTGAGTGACATTGTGTACTGATGGAGTTACAAAGAGTCACTGCTTATGCGCATTTATGTCATTTGGTTAATATGATGTGTATATATGCCTTAAACGGTCCGAGTCAGGTATGAACATTGGATCGATTTTTTTACTTTTATTATTGATGTGTTCATGTGTCTGTGAAAACAAGAGTAAAACCAAATTTGTTAGCTGCATGACATTGAACGACGTAAAATAGTTCTTGGAACCTACACGCATACTCACATATACGCATATAAATATAGATTATAACTTGGCATTTTTTTATTTCAGACCTCTTATCAGCCTTAGGTCATGACATCAGCCTAAGAGCCGGGTGGACTGATAGAGGGTCTGATATGAAAAATAATATGTTGTTCTTTTTATCATAAACGTCAACAGAATACATACTAACAAAGACTATTCTTAAAATGCTTTTGTTATAATATATGTTTTGCAGTTTTTAATAGTATAATTTCTTTATACCTAATGATTTCTTTTTGTTAAACCTTGTTATGTTTTACACATACAAACGTACCATTTAGGTATATTTTCCGGAATTTACTGAATGACATCAAAATGTCATGCGATACGTTACAGCAACGCATGCGATAATAAGCCGAAGCAGTTGATTTAAAACAGAAGCAGTTGATATAAACAGTAGGCAGTCGATAACAGAAGTCATATCACACGGGTAAGGCAATTCTTCAAATTTGATAAATAAATATATGAACAAATTAGTTTTATCATGGGGTACACTTATACCATTATTTCTATAAGTATATGATAAACATACAAACATGCATGTAAAATGCACACCTACAAAAAAAATGTATACACATGTAAAAAAAAACATACAAACAAAGACACATACAAACGTACGAACATATACACATACATACACACAGTCAGGAATTCGTCAAATCAATGCGAGACGCAACATCTAGTGTGATCTCATGATGTCATCAAAATTAAAATTTTGATATTGTCATCTCAATCTTACGTATGATCATTGCCGTATGTTTTTATTGTACAGAATGCAAGTAGTTACATTATGCGTAATTATAAATCAATCATCCCTTTTAAAAATAGTGATCTCTAATCCTTTACAACGCACACGGGCTTCCGGACTGAATATCGGCGTTAACGTTGCGATGGCTGCAATGTGAACATTTGTAAAGGAGGAAAGGTCGTAGGAGATCATATCACCAAAATTTGCAGGGATATTGACTTCCGGTTATTGAGTTTCACTTCTCTACAAAAGTTGATTTCGTTCGGCAAAAAAACATCTTTGCAACTAGTGCTCATCTTAAAGGTACATTTAGTAAAGTAACACGTTTTCGCAATCGTGTATTTCCTTAGCTAATTTTTGCAACAGACACCAGAAATCAATTTATTTTTATTGTGTTCTTCTTTTGTGACAGACGGGTAGGGTAAGAATAAAAAAAAAATAGTTTGCCTTGTCATTGTACAACAAACGATAACTAAGGTAACAGGCGTGCAGCAGGGACCCAAAGCGTTGTATTGATTTTACTAGCTAGAACGACCATTGTTATGATATTTACACCTGGTTTGAACCTATAACAGAATAAACTTAGTCTATAGGTTAAATAGTCCTGGGTTAATATGTTAAATATTAGCGTTTTGTTCCTAGATATATAGGGGAGCAGTCGGACAACAATAGTGTTTTAATTTACGATTGTCCAAATAATGGATGTAGGAATCTAACCGGGTACCTTAGCTTTATAATAAGCAATCTCTTATATTTTTGGCACCCCTGTGTGATGCTCACAGAATATCAAACCCTTTAGGGTATTTTGCCATAGGGTGATTTTCTGGCTATTGAAGTTGGTTTATTGTTTTTTTCCTGGCTTATTACTGGTCGAATTATTTTGAGAAGCCTTTCCATAATTAGTCATGGCCTTTTGAATTTTATTTGCAAGGGATTTTTATAAGATGAGGTTACTGTTCAGGTAAAGGTATTAAGTTATTATTTAACCTTAACGTTATTTGATGGTTAGTTGGTTTGTTGACAATTCACATTAAAGGTACAGGTAAATTCAAGGTTAATAAAGATAAGTTCCGGTTAAGGTTAACGTTAAATTAAAGGTGTGTTTAACATTAATGTTCATAGATGATTAATTGATAGTTGAAAATTCAGATGAAAGCTTGCGGTAACGTAGGTTTAGGTTAAGGTTAATGTAAAACTTAAGATTATAGTTGAAGTTAATTGAAGGTTAAAAAATGTCAAAGTTTCAGTTAAGGTTATTGTGTAATTAAATGTTGAGGTTAAGGGTAAGGTATACTTTTACCTCAAGGTTTATTGAGGATGCATTGATAGTTGCAAATTCAGATCACAGGTGGAAGTACTCTTATGTGAACTAGTATTGGTCTGTTGGTGTTTTTCTTATTTTGCAAAATCGCTTTCAATTCATTTTCGATCTATTTGTTGGACTGTCTCTCTGATATCGTTCGTCTCTCTTGGGTTAGGGTTAGGGTTAGGGTTAGGGTTAGGGTTAGGGTTAGGGTTAGGGTTAGGGTTAGGGATTAGGGTTAGGGTTAGGGTTAGGGTTAGGGTTAGGGTTAGGGTTAGGGTTTAGGGTTAGGGTTAGGGTTAGGGTTAGGGTTAGGGTTAGGGTTAGGGTTTAGGGTTAGGGTTAGGGTTAGGGTTAGGGTTAGGGTTAGGGTTAGGGTTAGGGTTAGGGTTAGGGTTAGGGTTAGGGTTAGGGTTAGGGTTTAGGGTTAGGGTTAGGGTTAGGGTTAGGGTTAGGGTTAGGGTTAGGGTTAGGGTTAGGGTTAGGGTTAGGGTTAGGGTAGTATACTTTGACGAGATTTGTGAGGTGCCCTTTTTCACTTCTGCGCATGTCTGCCCTTTTCTGTGACTGCGCATGCGTGAGAAGGGTTAGGGTTAGGGTTAGGGTTAGGGTTAGCGTTTAGGTTAGGGTTAGTGTTAGTGTTAGTGTTTGGGTTTGGGTTATTTAAAAATATTTCTAAGTACAGAGTATGAAAATTGCCTTTGACTTCAATCTTCAAACAGATGTAGAATGAATTTGAATAGAGATATCTTCTTAAAGTTAACTGTTCCTAAAAGATGGAAAGGCGATCTAGAGGATGAAAACGTATTGGTATCACTGAAGTGTACGGCCGCACTCTCCGACCTCACTGCATGATAATTGAAAGATTTTTTTTTTTTTTTTTTTCAAACATCATAACCGGACCCCCATCCATACACAACTCTTTCTTTTAAGAAGTTCGTGAAAAACTTAACACGAAACTGCAATAGGTTATCCTTCTACACTTACCCGTTCCGAGATAAAGTAAGGCCTCCAAATCAACAATTTTAACACATTTGGGATTTGGGTTAGGGTAAGTGTTTGACCCAAACCCTAACCCAAACACTAACCCTAACCCTAACCTTAACACTAACCCAAACCCTAACACTAACCCTAACCTAAACACTAACCCAAACCCTAACCCAAACACTAACACTAACCCTAACCTTAACACTAACCCAAACCCTAACCCAAACCCTAACACTAACCCTAACCTAAACACTAACCCAAACCCTAACACTAACCCTAACCCTAACCCTAACCCTAATTAGGGTTAACCCTAACCCTAACCCTAACCCTAGGTTAGGGTTAGGGTTAGGGTTAGGGTTAGGGTTAGGGTTAGGGTTAGGGTTAGGGTTAGGGTTAGGGTTAGGGTTAGGGTTAGGGTTTAGGGTTAGGGTTAAGGTTAGGGTTAGGGTTAGGGTTAGGGTTAGGGTTAGGGTTAGGGTTAGGGTTAGGGTTAGGGTTAGGGTTAGGGTTAGGTTAGGGTTAGGGTTAGGGTTAGGGTTAGGGTTAGGGTTAGGGTTAGGGTTAGGGTTAGGGTTTAGGGTTAGGGTTTGGGTTAGGGTTAGGGTTAGGGTTAGGGTTAGGGTTAGGGTTAGGGTTAGGGTTAGGGTTAGGGTAGTATACTTTGACGAGATTTGTGAGGTGCCCTTTTTCACTTCTGCGCATGTCTGCCCTTTTCTGTGACTGCGCATGCGTGAGAAGGGTTAGGGTTAGGGTTAGGGTTAGGGTTAGCGTTTAGGTTAGGGTTAGTGTTAGTGTTAGTGTTTGGGTTTGGGTTATTTAAAAATATTTCTAAGTACAGAGTATGAAAATTGCCTTTGACTTCAATCTTCAAACAGATGTAGAATGAATTTGAATAGAGATATCTTCTTAAAGTTAACTGTTCCTAAAAGATGGAAAGGCGATCTAGAGGATGAAAACGTATTGGTATCACTGAAGTGTACGGCCGCACTCTCCGACCTCACTGCATGATAATTGAAAGATTATTTTTTTTTTTTTTTTTTTCAAACATCATAACCGGACCCCCATCCATACACAACTCTTTCTTTTAAGAAGTTCGTGAAAAACTTAACACGAAACTGCAATAGGTTATCCTTCTACACTTACCCGTTCCGAGATAAAGTAAGGCCTCCAAATCAACAATTTTAACACATTTGGGATTTGGGTTAGGGTAAGTGTTTGACCCAAACCCTAACCCAAACACTAACCCTAACCCTAACCTTAACACTAACCCAAACCCTAACACTAACCCTAACCTAAACACTAACCCAAACCCTAACCCAAACACTAACACTAACCCTAACCTTAACACTAACCCAAACCCTAACCCAAACCCTAACACTAACCCTAACCTAAACACTAACCCAAACCCTAACACTAACCCTAACCCTAACCCTAACCCTAATTAGGGTTAACCCTAACCCTAATTAGGGTTAACCCTAACCCTAACCCTAACCCTAACCCTAACCCTAACCCAAACCCTAACCCAAACACTAACACTAACCCTAACCTAAACCCTAACCCTAACCTAAACCCTATTTAAGGGTTTGGGTTAGGGTTTGGGTTAGGGTTAGGGTTTGGGTTAGGGTTAGGGTTAGGGTTAGGGTTAGGGTTAGGGTTAGGGTTAGGGTTAACCCTAATTAAGGGTTTGGGTTAGGGTTTGGGTCAGGGTTAGGGTTAGGTTTTGAGTAAGGGTCAAGGTCAGGGACATGGTAGTATACTTTGACGAGATTTGTGAGGTGCCCTTTTTCACTTCTGCGCATGTCTGCCCTTTTCTGTGACTGCGCATGCGTGAGAAGGGTTAGGGTTAGGGTTAGGGTTAGGGTTAGCGTTTAGGTTAGGGTTAGTGTTAGTGTTAGTGTTTGGGTTTGGGTTATTTAAAAATATTTCTAAGTACAGAGTATGAAAATTGCCTTTGACTTCAATCTTCAAACAGATGTAGAATGAATTTGAATAGAGATATCTTCTTAAAGTTAACTGTTCCTAAAAGATGGAAAGGCGATCTAGAGGATGAAAACGTATTGGTATCACTGAAGTGTACGGCCGCACTCTCCGACCTCACTGCATGATAATTGAAAGATTATTTTTTTTTTTTTTTTTTTCAAACATCATAACCGGACCCCCATCCATACACAACTCTTTCTTTTAAGAAGTTCGTGAAAAACTTAACACGAAACTGCAATAGGTTATCCTTCTACACTTACCCGTTCCGAGATAAAGTAAGGCCTCCAAATCAACAATTTTAACACATTTGGGATTTGGGTTAGGGTAAGTGTTTGACCCAAACCCTAACCCAAACACTAACCCTAACCCTAACCTTAACACTAACCCAAACCCTAACACTAACCCTAACCTAAACACTAACCCAAACCCTAACCCAAACACTAACACTAACCCTAACCTTAACACTAACCCAAACCCTAACCCAAACCCTAACACTAACCCTAACCTAAACACTAACCCAAACCCTAACACTAACCCTAACCCTAACCCTAACCCTAATTAGGGTTAACCCTAACCCTAACCCTAACCCTAACCCTAACCCTAACCCAAACCCTAACCCAAACACTAACACTAACCCTAACCTAAACCCTAACCCTAACCTAAACCCTATTTAAGGGTTTGGGTTAGGGTTTGGGTTAGGGTTAGGGTTTGGGTTAGGGTTAGGGTTAGGGTTAGGGTTAGGGTTAGGGTTAGGGTTAGGGTTAGGTTAGGGTTAAGGGTTAGGGTTAGGTTAGGGTTAGGGTTAGGGTTAGGGTTAGGGTTAGGGTTAGGGTTAGGGTTAGGGTTAGGGTTTAGGGTTAGGGTTAGGGTTAGGGTTAGGGTTAGGGTTAGGGTTAGGGTTAGGGTTAGGGTTAGGGTTAGGGTTAGGGTTAGGGTTAGGGTTAGGGTTAGGGTTAGGGTTAGGGTTAGGGTTAGGGTTAGGGTTAGGGTTAGGGTTAGGGTTAGGGTTAGGGTTAGGGTTAGGGTTAGGGTTAGGGGTTAGGGTTAGGGTTAGGGTTAGGGTTAGGGTTAGGGTTAGGGTTAGGGTTAGGGTTAGGGTTAGGGTTAGGGTTAGGGTTAGGGTTAGGGTTAGGGTTAGGGTTAGGGTTAGGGTTAGGGTTAGGGTTAGGGTTAGGGTTAGGGTTAGGGTTAGGGTTAGGGTTAGGGTTAGGGTTAGGGTTAGGGTTAGGGTTAGGGTTAGGGTTAGGGTTAGGGTTAGGGTTAGGGTTAGGGTTAGGGTTAGGGTTAGGGTTAGGGTTAGGGTTAGGGTTAGGGTTAGGGTTAGGGTTAGGGTTAGGGTTAGGGTTAGGGTTAGGGTTAGGGTTAGGGTTAGGGTTAGGGTTAGGGTTAGGGTTAGGGTTAGGGTTAGGGTTAGGGTTAGGGTTAGGGTTAGGGTTAGGGTTAGGGTTAGGGTTAGGGTTAGGGTTAGGGTTAGGGTTAGGGTTAGGGTTAGGGTTAGGGTTAGGGTTAGGGTTAGGGTTAGGGTTAGGGTTAGGGTTAGGGTTAGGGTTAGGGTTAGGGTTAGGGTTAGGGTTAGGGTTAGGGTTAGGGTTAGGGTTAGGGTTAGGGTTAGGGTTAGGGTTAGGGTTAGGGTTAGGGTTAGGGTTAGGGTTAGGGTTAGGGTTAGGGTTAGGGTTAGGGTTAGGGTTAGGGTTAGGGTTAGGGTTAGGGTTAGGGTTAGGGTTAGGGTTAGGGTTAGGGTTAGGGTTAGGGTTAGGGTTAGGGTTAGGGTTAGGGTTAGGGTTAGGGTTAGGGTTAGGGTTAGGGTTAGGGTTAGGGTTTAGGGGTTAGGGTTAGGGTTAGGGTTAGGGTTAGGGTTAGGGTTAGGGGTTAGGGTTAGGGTTAGGGTTAGGGTTAGGGTTAGGGTTAGGGTTAGGGTTAGGGTTAGGGTTAGGGTTAGGGTTAGGGTTAGGGTTAGGGTTAGGGTTAGGGTTAGGGTTAGGGTTAGGGTTAGGGTTAGGGTTAGGGTTAGGGTTAGGGTTAGGGTTAGGGTTAGGGTTAGGGTTAGGGTTAGGGTTAGGGTTAGGGTTAGGGTTAGGGTTAGGGTTAGGGTTAGGGTTAGGGTTAGGGTTAGGGTTAGGGTTAGGGTTAGGGTTAGGGTTAGGGTTAGGGTTAGGGTTAGGGTTAGGGTTAGGGTTAGGGTTAGGGTTAGGGTTTAGGGTTAGGGTTAGGGTTAGGGTTAGGGTTAGGGTTAGGGTTAGGGTTAGGGTTAGGGTTAGGGTTAGGGTAGTGTACTTTGACGAGGGTTAGTGAGGTGCCCATTGTCACTTCTGCGCATGTCTGCCCTTTTTTGTGACTGCGCATGCGTCAGAAATTTCCAACAATATTTCTAAGTACAGAGTATGAAAAGTGCCTTTGACCTCAATCTTCAAACAGATGTAGAATGGATTTGAATAGAGATATTTTCATAAAGTTAACTGTTCCTAAAAGATGGAAAGGCGATCTAAAGGATGAAAACTTATTGGTATCACTGAAGTGTACGACCGCACTTTCCGACCTCACTGAAGAAACGTTTGTGCGAGAGTAAAGCCTAACCCCGAAATTAACACCAACTCCCAAACTACAAAAGATAAAGACTTGCGGTCTTCACCAGGGGCTTAATTGTCAAAAAGTACTACCCCTAACGGGGCCGATTTTTTAACATCAAGCCGAACGAAGCATAGAATCATGTTGAAATATTGAAAAGATCGACTATGAAAAGTACCAAAAACCATAACCTGACCCCCCATCCCTCCAAAACTTTGATTTTTGAGAAGTTCGTGAAAAAACTGAATACGAAAATCCAATCGGTTACCCTCCTAGACTTATCCTTTCCGAGATAAAGCTAGGCCTCCAAAACAACAATTTTAACACATTTGGGGTTTGGGTTAGGGTTAGTGTTTGGGTTAAGGTCAGGGTTAGGGTTAGGGTTAGGGTTAGGGTTAGGGTTAGGGTTAGGGTTAGGGTTAGGGTCATGGTTAGTGTTTGGGTTAGGGTCAGGGTTAGGGTTAGGGTAAGGGTCAGGGTTTGGGTCAGGGTTAGGGTACGGATTAGGGTCATGATTGGGACAGGGTAGTGTACTTTGACGAGGGTTAGTGAGGTGCCCATTGTCACTTCTGCGCATGTCTGCCCTTTTTTGTGACTGCGCATGCGTCAGAAATTTCCAACAATATTTCTAAGTACAGAGTATGAAAAGTGCCTTTGACCTCAATCTTCAAACAGATGTAGAATGGATTTGAATAGAGATATTTTCATAAAGTTAACTGTTCCTAAAAGATGGAAAGGCGATCTAAAGGATGAAAACTTATTGGTATCACTGAAGTGTACGACCGCACTTTCCGACCTCACTGAAGAAACGTTTGTGCGAGAGTAAAGCCTAACCCCGAAATTAACACCAACTCCCAAACTACAAAAGATAAAGACTTGCGGTCTTCACCAGGGGCTTAATTGTCAAAAAGTACTACCCCTAACGGGGCCGATTTTTTAACATCAAGCCGAACGAAGCATAGAATCATGTTGAAATATTGAAAAGATCGACTATGAAAAGTACCAAAAACCATAACCTGACCCCCCATCCCTCCAAAACTTTGATTTTTGAGAAGTTCGTGAAAAAACTGAATACGAAAATCCAATCGGTTACCCTCCTAGACTTATCCTTTCCGAGATAAAGCTAGGCCTCCAAAACAACAATTTTAACACATTTGGGGTTTGGGTTAGGGTTAGTGTTTGGGTTAAGGTCAGGGTTAGGGTTAGGGTTAGGGTTAGGGTTAGGGTTAGGGTTAGGGTTAGGGTTAGGGTCATGGTTAGTGTTTGGGTTAGGGTCAGGGTTAGGGTTAGGGTAAGGGTCAGGGTTTGGGTCAGGGTTAGGGTACGGATTAGGGTCATGATTGGGACAGGGTAGTGTACTTTGACGAGGGTTAGTGAGGTGCCCATTGTCACTTCTGCGCATGTCTGCCCTTTTTTGTGACTGCGCATGCGTCAGAAATTTCCAACAATATTTCTAAGTACAGAGTATGAAAAGTGCCTTTGACCTCAATCTTCAAACAGATGTAGAATGGATTTGAATAGAGATATTTTCATAAAGTTAACTGTTCCTAAAAGATGGAAAGGCGATCTAAAGGATGAAAACTTATTGGTATCACTGAAGTGTACGACCGCACTTTCCGACCTCACTGAAGAAACGTTTGTGCGAGAGTAAAGCCTAACCCCGAAATTAACACCAACTCCCAAACTACAAAAGATAAAGACTTGCGGTCTTCACCAGGGGCTTAATTGTCAAAAAGTACTACCCCTAACGGGGCCGATTTTTTAACATCAAGCCGAACGAAGCATAGAATCATGTTGAAATATTGAAAAGATCGACTATGAAAAGTACCAAAAACCATAACCTGACCCCCCATCCCTCCAAAACTTTGATTTTTGAGAAGTTCGTGAAAAAACTGAATACGAACAAACTCGTAATGCGATATTTGACTGAAAGATTTTTTTTTTTTTTTTTTTTTTTTTTTTTTTTTTTTTTAACTATTTTGATTTCGTCTTTTCAAGTGGACCACACACTTCAAAATTAACACACCCAATTTTGAGGGTAAAAAAACATAAAAAACGCATTTGAACCGTGAGAAATATCTTCCATGCGTCCTCTTTCAGTGCTTTTGTTCAAACACGTTTCATCTCGCCACTCAGTCACCCCGCTATATATACACGTCGTATATGCTCCAAAATTTGGCGCATTTTGTCAGCTTATGAATGAAATAAAGTTCAAGCCCCAAGGTAATAAAATTATACAAATTTCGTTGTTCTTGTGAAAAATTTGGAAATCTTTCCAAAAAAATAGCACATTTTTCAACCCAACTTTTTTGTTTCAAAATTTGAGTCTCTGACTTGAGGCTATCTTAAAAGAACTAGAAAAAACGAGTCTAAATTACTTAGATGTTTTTCCGATTGCACGAGAAATGGTAAAGATACGAGCCTGAGAAAATGAAAAAATTGCTAATTTCCAAATAGACAGGAAAAAAAGGAATTTCATATGACAGACTACACATCATATTTATCGAATATCAGCTTGTCAGGGCTTTCCAAAACGTCAAAGATCTTTCAAATCGATTAAAAAATGTCAGAGTTATCACTGTTCAAAGTAGGCATGCAATTTATCAATGAAAGGGTTTGGGTTTGGGGTTTGACTTTGGGGTTACGGTTAGGCTTTACGTTAGGGTATGGGTTTGAGTTTGAGTTACGGTAAGGATTAAGGTTTGGGTTTGGGTTAGGGTTTGTGGTTTTCGTTTAGGGTAGGATTTAGGTTAGGGTTAGAATTAGGGTTTAGGTTAGGGTAAGGGTATGATTTTGAATTAAGGTTATGAAAGTTGACCATTGTGAGAATTTGCCAATTGAGGTGCCCTTTGTCAATTCTGTACATAAGTGCCCTTTGTCAATTCTGTACAAAAGTCCCTTTTCTGTGACTGCGCATGCTTGAAACATTGCTAAAACATGTTTTTAAGTACAAAGTATTAAAAGTGCCTTTGACTTCAATCTTCAAAGAGCGGTAGAATTGATTCGAATAGAGATATTTTCTTAATGTTATTTGTTCCGAAAAGTAATAATATAACTTCTCCTAGATGCATTTTTTTATTTTTCTAGCGGCGAAAGTTGAGATTGGTTGTATTGAAATTTTATCAATTATAAAGTAAAATTTACATCCTTTTTTCTCACATTAAAACCCACGGAATTAATCCCCACGAACTTACTATTACGTTCAAACCCACGAAATTTTAACTCTTGAAAATACAGTATATTCTAACAGTATCAATAAAACCTTATTACATAATGTAATTGGTATTATATTACCGTTCGTTATAAATTGTGCTATATGTGTTTATAACAATCACTGGAGTAGTTTAAAATGAATTTAATATTGATTAAGAACATACATCGTCATTGTATATTTGATGAATAGATGGAGCATATGATTATGTTGTACCATGAATAAGAAAGGCAAAACATAAATGGTTGGCTTCCTCAAGACTGAAAACATAGAGGCAATCGTGTATTGTGGTATGTACAGGTAGGAATTAGCCTTTTGGTTCAAAATGGAGATAGCAGAGGCGATGGCTTTCTCCGATCCGTTAAAGGGGATCATGTTTTTTTTATAAAAAGAGCTCAAAAGAACTTTGTACCAAGTTGTATCTTGATGCGTAATGTTGAATCTCTTTTTTTGTTTTTTTTATTAATATCGGCCACAAAAACAGACAATGTCAGGTAATACGTATTATCATAAGATTAAATAATTACACACCCATGTAACATGCACTTATCATTTCTTTCTGTCCCCGGGTTAGGGTTAGGGTTAGGGTTAGGGTTAGGGTTAGGGTTAGGGTTAGGGTTAGGGTTAGGGTTAGGGTTAGGGTTAGGGTTAGGGTTAGGGTTAGGGTTAGGGTTAGGTTAGGGTTAGGGTTAGGGTTAGGGTTAGGGTTAGGGTTAGGGTTAGGGTTAGGGTTAGGGTTAGGGTTAGGGTTAGGGTTAGGGTTAGGGTTAGGGTTAGGGTTAGGGTTAGGGTTAGGGTTAGGGTTAGGGTTAGGGTTAGGGTTAGGGTTAGGGTTAGGGTTAGGGTTAGGGTTAGGGTTAGGGTTAGGGTTAGGGTTAGGGTTAGGGTTAGGGTTAGGGTTAGGGTTAGGGTTAGGGGTTAGGGTTAGGGTTAGGGTTAGGGTTAGGGTTAGGGTTAGGGTTAGGGTAGTGTACTTTGACGAGGGTTAGTGAGGTGCCCATTGTCACTTCTGCGCATGTCTGCCCTTTTTTGTGACTGCGCATGCGTCAGAAATTTCCAACAATATTTCTAAGTACAGAGTATGAAAAGTGCCTTTGACCTCAATCTTCAAACAGATGTAGAATGGATTTGAATAGAGATATTTTCATAAAGTTAACTGTTCCTAAAAGATGGAAAGGCGATCTAAAGGATGAAAACTTATTGGTATCACTGAAGTGTACGACCGCACTTTCCGACCTCACTGAAGAAACGTTTGTGCGAGAGTAAAGCCTAACCCCGAAATTAACACCAACTCCCAAACTACAAAAGATAAAGACTTGCGGTCTTCACCAGGGGCTTAATTGTCAAAAAGTACTACCCCTAACGGGGCCGATTTTTTAACATCAAGCCGAACGAAGCATAGAATCATGTTGAAATATTGAAAAGATCGACTATGAAAAGTACCAAAAACCATAACCTGACCCCCCATCCCTCCAAAACTTTGATTTTTGAGAAGTTCGTGAAAAAACTGAATACGAAAATCCAATCGGTTACCCTCCTAGACTTATCCTTTCCGAGATAAAGCTAGGCCTCCAAAACAACAATTTTAACACATTTGGGGTTTGGGTTAGGGTTAGTGTTTGGGTTAAGGTCAGGGTTAGGGTTAGGGTTAGGGTTAGGGTTAGGGTTAGGGTTAGGGTTAGGGTTAGGGTCATGGTTAGTGTTTGGGTTAGGGTCAGGGTTAGGGTTAGGGTAAGGGTCAGGGTTTGGGTCAGGGTTAGGGTACGGATTAGGGTCATGATTGGGACAGGGTAGTGTACTTTGACGAGGGTTAGTGAGGTGCCCATTGTCACTTCTGCGCATGTCTGCCCTTTTTTGTGACTGCGCATGCGTCAGAAATTTCCAACAATATTTCTAAGTACAGAGTATGAAAAGTGCCTTTGACCTCAATCTTCAAACAGATGTAGAATGGATTTGAATAGAGATATTTTCATAAAGTTAACTGTTCCTAAAAGATGGAAAGGCGATCTAAAGGATGAAAACTTATTGGTATCACTGAAGTGTACGACCGCACTTTCCGACCTCACTGAAGAAACGTTTGTGCGAGAGTAAAGCCTAACCCCGAAATTAACACCAACTCCCAAACTACAAAAGATAAAGACTTGCGGTCTTCACCAGGGGCTTAATTGTCAAAAAGTACTACCCCTAACGGGGCCGATTTTTTAACATCAAGCCGAACGAAGCATAGAATCATGTTGAAATATTGAAAAGATCGACTATGAAAAGTACCAAAAACCATAACCTGACCCCCCATCCCTCCAAAACTTTGATTTTTGAGAAGTTCGTGAAAAAACTGAATACGAAAATCCAATCGGTTACCCTCCTAGACTTATCCTTTCCGAGATAAAGCTAGGCCTCCAAAACAACAATTTTAACACATTTGGGGTTTGGGTTAGGGTTAGTGTTTGGGTTAAGGTCAGGGTTAGGGTTAGGGTTAGGGTTAGGGTTAGGGTTAGGGTTAGGGTTAGGGTTAGGGTCATGGTTAGTGTTTGGGTTAGGGTCAGGGTTAGGGTTAGGGTAAGGGTCAGGGTTTGGGTCAGGGTTAGGGTACGGATTAGGGTCATGATTGGGACAGGGTAGTGTACTTTGACGAGGGTTAGTGAGGTGCCCATTGTCACTTCTGCGCATGTCTGCCCTTTTTTGTGACTGCGCATGCGTCAGAAATTTCCAACAATATTTCTAAGTACAGAGTATGAAAAGTGCCTTTGACCTCAATCTTCAAACAGATGTAGAATGGATTTGAATAGAGATATTTTCATAAAGTTAACTGTTCCTAAAAGATGGAAAGGCGATCTAAAGGATGAAAACTTATTGGTATCACTGAAGTGTACGACCGCACTTTCCGACCTCACTGAAGAAACGTTTGTGCGAGAGTAAAGCCTAACCCCGAAATTAACACCAACTCCCAAACTACAAAAGATAAAGACTTGCGGTCTTCACCAGGGGCTTAATTGTCAAAAAGTACTACCCCTAACGGGGCCGATTTTTTAACATCAAGCCGAACGAAGCATAGAATCATGTTGAAATATTGAAAAGATCGACTATGAAAAGTACCAAAAACCATAACCTGACCCCCCATCCCTCCAAAACTTTGATTTTTGAGAAGTTCGTGAAAAAACTGAATACGAAAATCCAATCGGTTACCCTCCTAGACTTATCCTTTCCGAGATAAAGCTAGGCCTCCAAAACAACAATTTTAACACATTTGGGGTTTGGGTTAGGGTTAGTGTTTGGGTTAAGGTCAGGGTTAGGGTTAGGGTTAGGGTTAGGGTTAGGGTTAGGGTTAGGGTTAGGGTTAGGGTCATGGTTAGTGTTTGGGTTAGGGTCAGGGTTAGGGTTAGGGTAAGGGTCAGGGTTTGGGTCAGGGTTAGGGTACGGATTAGGGTCATGATTGGGACAGGGTAGTGTACTTTGACGAGGGTTAGTGAGGTGCCCATTGTCACTTCTGCGCATGTCTGCCCTTTTTTGTGACTGCGCATGCGTCAGAAATTTCCAACAATATTTCTAAGTACAGAGTATGAAAAGTGCCTTTGACCTCAATCTTCAAACAGATGTAGAATGGATTTGAATAGAGATATTTTCATAAAGTTAACTGTTCCTAAAAGATGGAAAGGCGATCTAAAGGATGAAAACTTATTGGTATCACTGAAGTGTACGACCGCACTTTCCGACCTCACTGAAGAAACGTTTGTGCGAGAGTAAAGCCTAACCCCGAAATTAACACCAACTCCCAAACTACAAAAGATAAAGACTTGCGGTCTTCACCAGGGGCTTAATTGTCAAAAAGTACTACCCCTAACGGGGCCGATTTTTTAACATCAAGCCGAACGAAGCATAGAATCATGTTGAAATATTGAAAAGATCGACTATGAAAAGTACCAAAAACCATAACCTGACCCCCCATCCCTCCAAAACTTTGATTTTTGAGAAGTTCGTGAAAAAACTGAATACGAAAATCCAATCGGTTACCCTCCTAGACTTATCCTTTCCGAGATAAAGCTAGGCCTCCAAAACAACAATTTTAACACATTTGGGGTTTGGGTTAGGGTTAGTGTTTGGGTTAAGGTCAGGGTTAGGGTTAGGGTTAGGGTTAGGGTTAGGGTTAGGGTTAGGGTTAGGGTTAGGGTCATGGTTAGTGTTTGGGTTAGGGTCAGGGTTAGGGTTAGGGTAAGGGTCAGGGTTTGGGTCAGGGTTAGGGTACGGATTAGGGTCATGATTGGGACAGGGTAGTGTACTTTGACGAGGGTTAGTGAGGTGCCCATTGTCACTTCTGCGCATGTCTGCCCTTTTTTGTGACTGCGCATGCGTCAGAAATTTCCAACAATATTTCTAAGTACAGAGTATGAAAAGTGCCTTTGACCTCAATCTTCAAACAGATGTAGAATGGATTTGAATAGAGATATTTTCATAAAGTTAACTGTTCCTAAAAGATGGAAAGGCGATCTAAAGGATGAAAACTTATTGGTATCACTGAAGTGTACGACCGCACTTTCCGACCTCACTGAAGAAACGTTTGTGCGAGAGTAAAGCCTAACCCCGAAATTAACACCAACTCCCAAACTACAAAAGATAAAGACTTGCGGTCTTCACCAGGGGCTTAATTGTCAAAAAGTACTACCCCTAACGGGGCCGATTTTTTAACATCAAGCCGAACGAAGCATAGAATCATGTTGAAATATTGAAAAGATCGACTATGAAAAGTACCAAAAACCATAACCTGACCCCCCATCCCTCCAAAACTTTGATTTTTGAGAAGTTCGTGAAAAAACTGAATACGAAAATCCAATCGGTTACCCTCCTAGACTTATCCTTTCCGAGATAAAGCTAGGCCTCCAAAACAACAATTTTAACACATTTGGGGTTTGGGTTAGGGTTAGTGTTTGGGTTAAGGTCAGGGTTAGGGTTAGGGTTAGGGTTAGGGTTAGGGTTAGGGTTAGGGTTAGGGTTAGGGTCATGGTTAGTGTTTGGGTTAGGGTCAGGGTTAGGGTTAGGGTAAGGGTCAGGGTTTGGGTCAGGGTTAGGGTACGGGTCATGATTGGGACAGGGTAGTGTACTTTGACGAGGGTTAGTGAGGTGCCCATTGTCACTTCTGCGCATGTCTGCCCTTTTTTGTGACTGCGCATGCGTCAGAAATTTCCAACAATATTTCTAAGTACAGAGTATGAAAAGTGCCTTTGACCTCAATCTTCAAACAGATGTAGAATGGATTTGAATAGAGATATTTTCATAAAGTTAACTGTTCCTAAAAGATGGAAAGGCGATCTAAAGGATGAAAACTTATTGGTATCACTGAAGTGTACGACCGCACTTTCCGACCTCACTGAAGAAACGTTTGTGCGAGAGTAAAGCCTAACCCCGAAATTAACACCAACTCCCAAACTACAAAAGATAAAGACTTGCGGTCTTCACCAGGGGCTTAATTGTCAAAAAGTACTACCCCTAACGGGGCCGATTTTTTAACATCAAGCCGAACGAAGCATAGAATCATGTTGAAATATTGAAAAGATCGACTATGAAAAGTACCAAAAACCATAACCTGACCCCCCATCCCTCCAAAACTTTGATTTTTGAGAAGTTCGTGAAAAAACTGAATACGAACAAACTCGTAATGCGATATTTGACTGAAAGATTTTTTTTTTTTTTTTTTTTTTTTTTTTTTTTTTTTTTAACTATTTTGATTTCGTCTTTTCAAGTGGACCACACACTTCAAAATTAACACACCCAATTTTGAGGGTAAAAAAACATAAAAAACGCATTTGAACCGTGAGAAATATCTTCCATGCGTCCTCTTTCAGTGCTTTTGTTCAAACACGTTTCATCTCGCCACTCAGTCACCCCGCTATATATACACGTCGTATATGCTCCAAAATTTGGCGCATTTTGTCAGCTTATGAATGAAATAAAGTTCAAGCCCCAAGGTAATAAAATTATACAAATTTCGTTGTTCTTGTGAAAAATTTGGAAATCTTTCCAAAAAAATAGCACATTTTTCAACCCAACTTTTTTGTTTCAAAATTTGAGTCTCTGACTTGAGGCTATCTTAAAAGAACTAGAAAAAACGAGTCTAAATTACTTAGATGTTTTTCCGATTGCACGAGAAATGGTAAAGATACGAGCCTGAGAAAATGAAAAAATTGCTAATTTCCAAATAGACAGGAAAAAAAGGAATTTCATATGACAGACTACACATCATATTTATCGAATATCAGCTTGTCAGGGCTTTCCAAAACGTCAAAGATCTTTCAAATCGATTAAAAAATGTCAGAGTTATCACTGTTCAAAGTAGGCATGCAATTTATCAATGAAAGGGTTTGGGTTTGGGGTTTGACTTTGGGGTTACGGTTAGGCTTTACGTTAGGGTATGGGTTTGAGTTTGAGTTACGGTAAGGATTAAGGTTTGGGTTTGGGTTAGGGTTTGTGGTTTTCGTTTAGGGTAGGATTTAGGTTAGGGTTAGAATTAGGGTTTAGGTTAGGGTAAGGGTATGATTTTGAATTAAGGTTATGAAAGTTGACCATTGTGAGAATTTGCCAATTGAGGTGCCCTTTGTCAATTCTGTACATAAGTGCCCTTTGTCAATTCTGTACAAAAGTCCCTTTTCTGTGACTGCGCATGCTTGAAACATTGCTAAAACATGTTTTTAAGTACAAAGTATTAAAAGTGCCTTTGACTTCAATCTTCAAAGAGCGGTAGAATTGATTCGAATAGAGATATTTTCTTAATGTTATTTGTTCCGAAAAGTAATAATATAACTTCTCCTAGATGCATTTTTTTATTTTTCTAGCGGCGAAAGTTGAGATTGGTTGTATTGAAATTTTATCAATTATAAAGTAAAATTTACATCCTTTTTTCTCACATTAAAACCCACGGAATTAATCCCCACGAACTTACTATTACGTTCAAACCCACGAAATTTTAACTCTTGAAAATACAGTATATTCTAACAGTATCAATAAAACCTTATTACATAATGTAATTGGTATTATATTACCGTTCGTTATAAATTGTGCTATATGTGTTTATAACAATCACTGGAGTAGTTTAAAATGAATTTAATATTGATTAAGAACATACATCGTCATTGTATATTTGATGAATAGATGGAGCATATGATTATGTTGTACCATGAATAAGAAAGGCAAAACATAAATGGTTGGCTTCCTCAAGACTGAAAACATAGAGGCAATCGTGTATTGTGGTATGTACAGGTAGGAATTAGCCTTTTGGTTCAAAATGGAGATAGCAGAGGCGATGGCTTTCTCCGATCCGTTAAAGGGGATCATGTTTTTTTTATAAAAAGAGCTCAAAAGAACTTTGTACCAAGTTGTATCTTGATGCGTAATGTTGAATCTCTTTTTTTGTTTTTTTTATTAATATCGGCCACAAAAACAGACAATGTCAGGTAATACGTATTATCATAAGATTAAATAATTACACACCCATGTAACATGCACTTATCATTTCTTTCTGTCCCCGGGTTAGGGTTAGGGTTAGGGTTAGGGTTAGGGTTAGGGTTAGGGTTAGGGTTAGGGTTAGGGTTAGGGTTAGGGTTAGGGTTAGGGTTAGGGTTAGGGTTAGGGTTAGGTTAGGGTTAGGGTTAGGGTTAGGGTTAGGGTTAGGGTTAGGGTTAGGGTTAGGGTTAGGGTTAGGGTTAGGGTTAGGGTTAGGGTTAGGGTTAGGGTTAGGGTTAGGGTTAGGGTTAGGGTTAGGGTTAGGGTTAGGGTTAGGGTTAGGGTTAGGGTTAGGGTTAGGGTTAGGGTTAGGGTTAGGGTTAGGGTTAGGGTTAGGGTTAGGGTTAGGGTTAGGGTTAGGGTTAGGGGTTAGGGTTAGGGTTAGGGTTAGGGTTAGGGTTAGGGTTAGGGTTAGGGTAGTGTACTTTGACGAGGGTTAGTGAGGTGCCCATTGTCACTTCTGCGCATGTCTGCCCTTTTTTGTGACTGCGCATGCGTCAGAAATTTCCAACAATATTTCTAAGTACAGAGTATGAAAAGTGCCTTTGACCTCAATCTTCAAACAGATGTAGAATGGATTTGAATAGAGATATTTTCATAAAGTTAACTGTTCCTAAAAGATGGAAAGGCGATCTAAAGGATGAAAACTTATTGGTATCACTGAAGTGTACGACCGCACTTTCCGACCTCACTGAAGAAACGTTTGTGCGAGAGTAAAGCCTAACCCCGAAATTAACACCAACTCCCAAACTACAAAAGATAAAGACTTGCGGTCTTCACCAGGGGCTTAATTGTCAAAAAGTACTACCCCTAACGGGGCCGATTTTTTAACATCAAGCCGAACGAAGCATAGAATCATGTTGAAATATTGAAAAGATCGACTATGAAAAGTACCAAAAACCATAACCTGACCCCCCATCCCTCCAAAACTTTGATTTTTGAGAAGTTCGTGAAAAAACTGAATACGAAAATCCAATCGGTTACCCTCCTAGACTTATCCTTTCCGAGATAAAGCTAGGCCTCCAAAACAACAATTTTAACACATTTGGGGTTTGGGTTAGGGTTAGTGTTTGGGTTAAGGTCAGGGTTAGGGTTAGGGTTAGGGTTAGGGTTAGGGTTAGGGTTAGGGTTAGGGTTAGGGTCATGGTTAGTGTTTGGGTTAGGGTCAGGGTTAGGGTTAGGGTAAGGGTCAGGGTTTGGGTCAGGGTTAGGGTACGGATTAGGGTCATGATTGGGACAGGGTAGTGTACTTTGACGAGGGTTAGTGAGGTGCCCATTGTCACTTCTGCGCATGTCTGCCCTTTTTTGTGACTGCGCATGCGTCAGAAATTTCCAACAATATTTCTAAGTACAGAGTATGAAAAGTGCCTTTGACCTCAATCTTCAAACAGATGTAGAATGGATTTGAATAGAGATATTTTCATAAAGTTAACTGTTCCTAAAAGATGGAAAGGCGATCTAAAGGATGAAAACTTATTGGTATCACTGAAGTGTACGACCGCACTTTCCGACCTCACTGAAGAAACGTTTGTGCGAGAGTAAAGCCTAACCCCGAAATTAACACCAACTCCCAAACTACAAAAGATAAAGACTTGCGGTCTTCACCAGGGGCTTAATTGTCAAAAAGTACTACCCCTAACGGGGCCGATTTTTTAACATCAAGCCGAACGAAGCATAGAATCATGTTGAAATATTGAAAAGATCGACTATGAAAAGTACCAAAAACCATAACCTGACCCCCCATCCCTCCAAAACTTTGATTTTTGAGAAGTTCGTGAAAAAACTGAATACGAAAATCCAATCGGTTACCCTCCTAGACTTATCCTTTCCGAGATAAAGCTAGGCCTCCAAAACAACAATTTTAACACATTTGGGGTTTGGGTTAGGGTTAGTGTTTGGGTTAAGGTCAGGGTTAGGGTTAGGGTTAGGGTTAGGGTTAGGGTTAGGGTTAGGGTTAGGGTTAGGGTCATGGTTAGTGTTTGGGTTAGGGTCAGGGTTAGGGTTAGGGTAAGGGTCAGGGTTTGGGTCAGGGTTAGGGTACGGATTAGGGTCATGATTGGGACAGGGTAGTGTACTTTGACGAGGGTTAGTGAGGTGCCCATTGTCACTTCTGCGCATGTCTGCCCTTTTTTGTGACTGCGCATGCGTCAGAAATTTCCAACAATATTTCTAAGTACAGAGTATGAAAAGTGCCTTTGACCTCAATCTTCAAACAGATGTAGAATGGATTTGAATAGAGATATTTTCATAAAGTTAACTGTTCCTAAAAGATGGAAAGGCGATCTAAAGGATGAAAACTTATTGGTATCACTGAAGTGTACGACCGCACTTTCCGACCTCACTGAAGAAACGTTTGTGCGAGAGTAAAGCCTAACCCCGAAATTAACACCAACTCCCAAACTACAAAAGATAAAGACTTGCGGTCTTCACCAGGGGCTTAATTGTCAAAAAGTACTACCCCTAACGGGGCCGATTTTTTAACATCAAGCCGAACGAAGCATAGAATCATGTTGAAATATTGAAAAGATCGACTATGAAAAGTACCAAAAACCATAACCTGACCCCCCATCCCTCCAAAACTTTGATTTTTGAGAAGTTCGTGAAAAAACTGAATACGAACAAACTCGTAATGCGATATTTGACTGAAAGATTTTTTTTTTTTTTTTTTTTTTTTTTTTTTTTTTTTTTAACTATTTTGATTTCGTCTTTTCAAGTGGACCACACACTTCAAAATTAACACACCCAATTTTGAGGGTAAAAAAACATAAAAAACGCATTTGAACCGTGAGAAATATCTTCCATGCGTCCTCTTTCAGTGCTTTTGTTCAAACACGTTTCATCTCGCCACTCAGTCACCCCGCTATATATACACGTCGTATATGCTCCAAAATTTGGCGCATTTTGTCAGCTTATGAATGAAATAAAGTTCAAGCCCCAAGGTAATAAAATTATACAAATTTCGTTGTTCTTGTGAAAAATTTGGAAATCTTTCCAAAAAAATAGCACATTTTTCAACCCAACTTTTTTGTTTCAAAATTTGAGTCTCTGACTTGAGGCTATCTTAAAAGAACTAGAAAAAACGAGTCTAAATTACTTAGATGTTTTTCCGATTGCACGAGAAATGGTAAAGATACGAGCCTGAGAAAATGAAAAAATTGCTTAGGGTTAGGGTTAGGGTTAGGGTTAGGGTTAGGGTTAGGGTTAGGGTTAGGTTAGGGTTAGGGTTAGGGTTAGGGTTAGGGTTAGGGTTAGGGTTAGGGTTAGGGTTAGGGTTAGGGTTAGGGTTAGGGTTAGGGTTAGGGTTAGGTTAGGGTTAGGGTTAGGGTTAGGGTTAGGGTTAGGGTTAGGGTTAGGGTTAGGGTTAGGGTTAGGGTTAGGGTTAGGGTTAGGGTTAGGGTTAGGGTTAGGGTTAGGGTTAGGGTTAGGGTTAGGGTTAGGGTTAGGGTTAGGGTTAGGGTTAGGGTTAGGGTTAGGGTTAGGGTTAGGGTTAGGGTTAGGGTTAGGGTTAGGGTTAGGGTTAGGGTTAGGGTTAGGGTTAGGGTTAGGGTTAGGGTTAGGGTAGTGTACTTTGACGAGGGTTAGTGAGGTGCCCATTGTCACTTCTGCGCATGTCTGCCCTTTTTTGTGACTGCGCATGCGTCAGAAATTTCCAACAATATTTCTAAGTACAGAGTATGAAAAGTGCCTTTGACCTCAATCTTCAAACAGATGTAGAATGGATTTGAATAGAGATATTTTCATAAAGTTAACTGTTCCTAAAAGATGGAAAGGCGATCTAAAGGATGAAAACTTATTGGTATCACTGAAGTGTACGACCGCACTTTCCGACCTCACTGAAGAAACGTTTGTGCGAGAGTAAAGCCTAACCCCGAAATTAACACCAACTCCCAAACTACAAAAGATAAAGACTTGCGGTCTTCACCAGGGGCTTAATTGTCAAAAAGTACTACCCCTAACGGGGCCGATTTTTTAACATCAAGCCGAACGAAGCATAGAATCATGTTGAAATATTGAAAAGATCGACTATGAAAAGTACCAAAAACCATAACCTGACCCCCCATCCCTCCAAAACTTTGATTTTTGAGAAGTTCGTGAAAAAACTGAATACGAAAATCCAATCGGTTACCCTCCTAGACTTATCCTTTCCGAGATAAAGCTAGGCCTCCAAAACAACAATTTTAACACATTTGGGGTTTGGGTTAGGGTTAGTGTTTGGGTTAAGGTCAGGGTTAGGGTTAGGGTTAGGGTTAGGGTTAGGGTTAGGGTTAGGGTTAGGGTTAGGGTCATGGTTAGTGTTTGGGTTAGGGTCAGGGTTAGGGTTAGGGTAAGGGTCAGGGTTTGGGTCAGGGTTAGGGTACGGATTAGGGTCATGATTGGGACAGGGTAGTGTACTTTGACGAGGGTTAGTGAGGTGCCCATTGTCACTTCTGCGCATGTCTGCCCTTTTTTGTGACTGCGCATGCGTCAGAAATTTCCAACAATATTTCTAAGTACAGAGTATGAAAAGTGCCTTTGACCTCAATCTTCAAACAGATGTAGAATGGATTTGAATAGAGATATTTTCATAAAGTTAACTGTTCCTAAAAGATGGAAAGGCGATCTAAAGGATGAAAACTTATTGGTATCACTGAAGTGTACGACCGCACTTTCCGACCTCACTGAAGAAACGTTTGTGCGAGAGTAAAGCCTAACCCCGAAATTAACACCAACTCCCAAACTACAAAAGATAAAGACTTGCGGTCTTCACCAGGGGCTTAATTGTCAAAAAGTACTACCCCTAACGGGGCCGATTTTTTAACATCAAGCCGAACGAAGCATAGAATCATGTTGAAATATTGAAAAGATCGACTATGAAAAGTACCAAAAACCATAACCTGACCCCCCATCCCTCCAAAACTTTGATTTTTGAGAAGTTCGTGAAAAAACTGAATACGAAAATCCAATCGGTTACCCTCCTAGACTTATCCTTTCCGAGATAAAGCTAGGCCTCCAAAACAACAATTTTAACACATTTGGGGTTTGGGTTAGGGTTAGTGTTTGGGTTAAGGTCAGGGTTAGGGTTAGGGTTAGGGTTAGGGTTAGGGTTAGGGTTAGGGTTAGGGTTAGGGTCATGGTTAGTGTTTGGGTTAGGGTCAGGGTTAGGGTTAGGGTAAGGGTCAGGGTTTGGGTCAGGGTTAGGGTACGGATTAGGGTCATGATTGGGACAGGGTAGTGTACTTTGACGAGGGTTAGTGAGGTGCCCATTGTCACTTCTGCGCATGTCTGCCCTTTTTTGTGACTGCGCATGCGTCAGAAATTTCCAACAATATTTCTAAGTACAGAGTATGAAAAGTGCCTTTGACCTCAATCTTCAAACAGATGTAGAATGGATTTGAATAGAGATATTTTCATAAAGTTAACTGTTCCTAAAAGATGGAAAGGCGATCTAAAGGATGAAAACTTATTGGTATCACTGAAGTGTACGACCGCACTTTCCGACCTCACTGAAGAAACGTTTGTGCGAGAGTAAAGCCTAACCCCGAAATTAACACCAACTCCCAAACTACAAAAGATAAAGACTTGCGGTCTTCACCAGGGGCTTAATTGTCAAAAAGTACTACCCCTAACGGGGCCGATTTTTTAACATCAAGCCGAACGAAGCATAGAATCATGTTGAAATATTGAAAAGATCGACTATGAAAAGTACCAAAAACCATAACCTGACCCCCCATCCCTCCAAAACTTTGATTTTTGAGAAGTTCGTGAAAAAACTGAATACGAAAATCCAATCGGTTACCCTCCTAGACTTATCCTTTCCGAGATAAAGCTAGGCCTCCAAAACAACAATTTTAACACATTTGGGGTTTGGGTTAGGGTTAGTGTTTGGGTTAAGGTCAGGGTTAGGGTTAGGGTTAGGGTTAGGGTTAGGGTTAGGGTTAGGGTTAGGGTTAGGGTCATGGTTAGTGTTTGGGTTAGGGTCAGGGTTAGGGTTAGGGTAAGGGTCAGGGTTTGGGTCAGGGTTAGGGTACGGATTAGGGTCATGATTGGGACAGGGTAGTGTACTTTGACGAGGGTTAGTGAGGTGCCCATTGTCACTTCTGCGCATGTCTGCCCTTTTTTGTGACTGCGCATGCGTCAGAAATTTCCAACAATATTTCTAAGTACAGAGTATGAAAAGTGCCTTTGACCTCAATCTTCAAACAGATGTAGAATGGATTTGAATAGAGATATTTTCATAAAGTTAACTGTTCCTAAAAGATGGAAAGGCGATCTAAAGGATGAAAACTTATTGGTATCACTGAAGTGTACGACCGCACTTTCCGACCTCACTGAAGAAACGTTTGTGCGAGAGTAAAGCCTAACCCCGAAATTAACACCAACTCCCAAACTACAAAAGATAAAGACTTGCGGTCTTCACCAGGGGCTTAATTGTCAAAAAGTACTACCCCTAACGGGGCCGATTTTTTAACATCAAGCCGAACGAAGCATAGAATCATGTTGAAATATTGAAAAGATCGACTATGAAAAGTACCAAAAACCATAACCTGACCCCCCATCCCTCCAAAACTTTGATTTTTGAGAAGTTCGTGAAAAAACTGAATACGAAAATCCAATCGGTTACCCTCCTAGACTTATCCTTTCCGAGATAAAGCTAGGCCTCCAAAACAACAATTTTAACACATTTGGGGTTTGGGTTAGGGTTAGTGTTTGGGTTAAGGTCAGGGTTAGGGTTAGGGTTAGGGTTAGGGTTAGGGTTAGGGTTAGGGTTAGGGTTAGGGTCATGGTTAGTGTTTGGGTTAGGGTCAGGGTTAGGGTTAGGGTAAGGGTCAGGGTTTGGGTCAGGGTTAGGGTACGGATTAGGGTCATGATTGGGACAGGGTAGTGTACTTTGACGAGGGTTAGTGAGGTGCCCATTGTCACTTCTGCGCATGTCTGCCCTTTTTTGTGACTGCGCATGCGTCAGAAATTTCCAACAATATTTCTAAGTACAGAGTATGAAAAGTGCCTTTGACCTCAATCTTCAAACAGATGTAGAATGGATTTGAATAGAGATATTTTCATAAAGTTAACTGTTCCTAAAAGATGGAAAGGCGATCTAAAGGATGAAAACTTATTGGTATCACTGAAGTGTACGACCGCACTTTCCGACCTCACTGAAGAAACGTTTGTGCGAGAGTAAAGCCTAACCCCGAAATTAACACCAACTCCCAAACTACAAAAGATAAAGACTTGCGGTCTTCACCAGGGGCTTAATTGTCAAAAAGTACTACCCCTAACGGGGCCGATTTTTTAACATCAAGCCGAACGAAGCATAGAATCATGTTGAAATATTGAAAAGATCGACTATGAAAAGTACCAAAAACCATAACCTGACCCCCCATCCCTCCAAAACTTTGATTTTTGAGAAGTTCGTGAAAAAACTGAATACGAAAATCCAATCGGTTACCCTCCTAGACTTATCCTTTCCGAGATAAAGCTAGGCCTCCAAAACAACAATTTTAACACATTTGGGGTTTGGGTTAGGGTTAGTGTTTGGGTTAAGGTCAGGGTTAGGGTTAGGGTTAGGGTTAGGGTTAGGGTTAGGGTTAGGGTTAGGGTTAGGGTCATGGTTAGTGTTTGGGTTAGGGTCAGGGTTAGGGTTAGGGTAAGGGTCAGGGTTTGGGTCAGGGTTAGGGTACGGATTAGGGTCATGATTGGGACAGGGTAGTGTACTTTGACGAGGGTTAGTGAGGTGCCCATTGTCACTTCTGCGCATGTCTGCCCTTTTTTGTGACTGCGCATGCGTCAGAAATTTCCAACAATATTTCTAAGTACAGAGTATGAAAAGTGCCTTTGACCTCAATCTTCAAACAGATGTAGAATGGATTTGAATAGAGATATTTTCATAAAGTTAACTGTTCCTAAAAGATGGAAAGGCGATCTAAAGGATGAAAACTTATTGGTATCACTGAAGTGTACGACCGCACTTTCCGACCTCACTGAAGAAACGTTTGTGCGAGAGTAAAGCCTAACCCCGAAATTAACACCAACTCCCAAACTACAAAAGATAAAGACTTGCGGTCTTCACCAGGGGCTTAATTGTCAAAAAGTACTACCCCTAACGGGGCCGATTTTTTAACATCAAGCCGAACGAAGCATAGAATCATGTTGAAATATTGAAAAGATCGACTATGAAAAGTACCAAAAACCATAACCTGACCCCCCATCCCTCCAAAACTTTGATTTTTGAGAAGTTCGTGAAAAAACTGAATACGAAAATCCAATCGGTTACCCTCCTAGACTTATCCTTTCCGAGATAAAGCTAGGCCTCCAAAACAACAATTTTAACACATTTGGGGTTTGGGTTAGGGTTAGTGTTTGGGTTAAGGTCAGGGTTAGGGTTAGGGTTAGGGTTAGGGTTAGGGTTAGGGTTAGGGTTAGGGTTAGGGTCATGGTTAGTGTTTGGGTTAGGGTCAGGGTTAGGGTTAGGGTAAGGGTCAGGGTTTGGGTCAGGGTTAGGGTACGGATTAGGGTCATGATTGGGACAGGGTAGTGTACTTTGACGAGGGTTAGTGAGGTGCCCATTGTCACTTCTGCGCATGTCTGCCCTTTTTTGTGACTGCGCATGCGTCAGAAATTTCCAACAATATTTCTAAGTACAGAGTATGAAAAGTGCCTTTGACCTCAATCTTCAAACAGATGTAGAATGGATTTGAATAGAGATATTTTCATAAAGTTAACTGTTCCTAAAAGATGGAAAGGCGATCTAAAGGATGAAAACTTATTGGTATCACTGAAGTGTACGACCGCACTTTCCGACCTCACTGAAGAAACGTTTGTGCGAGAGTAAAGCCTAACCCCGAAATTAACACCAACTCCCAAACTACAAAAGATAAAGACTTGCGGTCTTCACCAGGGGCTTAATTGTCAAAAAGTACTACCCCTAACGGGGCCGATTTTTTAACATCAAGCCGAACGAAGCATAGAATCATGTTGAAATATTGAAAAGATCGACTATGAAAAGTACCAAAAACCATAACCTGACCCCCCATCCCTCCAAAACTTTGATTTTTGAGAAGTTCGTGAAAAAACTGAATACGAAAATCCAATCGGTTACCCTCCTAGACTTATCCTTTCCGAGATAAAGCTAGGCCTCCAAAACAACAATTTTAACACATTTGGGGTTTGGGTTAGGGTTAGTGTTTGGGTTAAGGTCAGGGTTAGGGTTAGGGTTAGGGTTAGGGTTAGGGTTAGGGTTAGGGTTAGGGTTAGGGTCATGGTTAGTGTTTGGGTTAGGGTCAGGGTTAGGGTTAGGGTAAGGGTCAGGGTTTGGGTCAGGGTTAGGGTACGGATTAGGGTCATGATTGGGACAGGGTAGTGTACTTTGACGAGGGTTAGTGAGGTGCCCATTGTCACTTCTGCGCATGTCTGCCCTTTTTTGTGACTGCGCATGCGTCAGAAATTTCCAACAATATTTCTAAGTACAGAGTATGAAAAGTGCCTTTGACCTCAATCTTCAAACAGATGTAGAATGGATTTGAATAGAGATATTTTCATAAAGTTAACTGTTCCTAAAAGATGGAAAGGCGATCTAAAGGATGAAAACTTATTGGTATCACTGAAGTGTACGACCGCACTTTCCGACCTCACTGAAGAAACGTTTGTGCGAGAGTAAAGCCTAACCCCGAAATTAACACCAACTCCCAAACTACAAAAGATAAAGACTTGCGGTCTTCACCAGGGGCTTAATTGTCAAAAAGTACTACCCCTAACGGGGCCGATTTTTTAACATCAAGCCGAACGAAGCATAGAATCATGTTGAAATATTGAAAAGATCGACTATGAAAAGTACCAAAAACCATAACCTGACCCCCCATCCCTCCAAAACTTTGATTTTTGAGAAGTTCGTGAAAAAACTGAATACGAACAAACTCGTAATGCGATATTTGACTGAAAGATTTTTTTTTTTTTTTTTTTTTTTTTTTTTTTTTTTTTTAACTATTTTGATTTCGTCTTTTCAAGTGGACCACACACTTCAAAATTAACACACCCAATTTTGAGGGTAAAAAAACATAAAAAACGCATTTGAACCGTGAGAAATATCTTCCATGCGTCCTCTTTCAGTGCTTTTGTTCAAACACGTTTCATCTCGCCACTCAGTCACCCCGCTATATATACACGTCGTATATGCTCCAAAATTTGGCGCATTTTGTCAGCTTATGAATGAAATAAAGTTCAAGCCCCAAGGTAATAAAATTATACAAATTTCGTTGTTCTTGTGAAAAATTTGGAAATCTTTCCAAAAAAATAGCACATTTTTCAACCCAACTTTTTTGTTTCAAAATTTGAGTCTCTGACTTGAGGCTATCTTAAAAGAACTAGAAAAAACGAGTCTAAATTACTTAGATGTTTTTCCGATTGCACGAGAAATGGTAAAGATACGAGCCTGAGAAAATGAAAAAATTGCTAATTTCCAAATAGACAGGAAAAAAAGGAATTTCATATGACAGACTACACATCATATTTATCGAATATCAGCTTGTCAGGGCTTTCCAAAACGTCAAAGATCTTTCAAATCGATTAAAAAATGTCAGAGTTATCACTGTTCAAAGTAGGCATGCAATTTATCAATGAAAGGGTTTGGGTTTGGGGTTTGACTTTGGGGTTACGGTTAGGCTTTACGTTAGGGTATGGGTTTGAGTTTGAGTTACGGTAAGGATTAAGGTTTGGGTTTGGGTTAGGGTTTGTGGTTTTCGTTTAGGGTAGGATTTAGGTTAGGGTTAGAATTAGGGTTTAGGTTAGGGTAAGGGTATGATTTTGAATTAAGGTTATGAAAGTTGACCATTGTGAGAATTTGCCAATTGAGGTGCCCTTTGTCAATTCTGTACATAAGTGCCCTTTGTCAATTCTGTACAAAAGTCCCTTTTCTGTGACTGCGCATGCTTGAAACATTGCTAAAACATGTTTTTAAGTACAAAGTATTAAAAGTGCCTTTGACTTCAATCTTCAAAGAGCGGTAGAATTGATTCGAATAGAGATATTTTCTTAATGTTATTTGTTCCGAAAAGTAATAATATAACTTCTCCTAGATGCATTTTTTTATTTTTCTAGCGGCGAAAGTTGAGATTGGTTGTATTGAAATTTTATCAATTATAAAGTAAAATTTACATCCTTTTTTCTCACATTAAAACCCACGGAATTAATCCCCACGAACTTACTATTACGTTCAAACCCACGAAATTTTAACTCTTGAAAATACAGTATATTCTAACAGTATCAATAAAACCTTATTACATAATGTAATTGGTATTATATTACCGTTCGTTATAAATTGTGCTATATGTGTTTATAACAATCACTGGAGTAGTTTAAAATGAATTTAATATTGATTAAGAACATACATCGTCATTGTATATTTGATGAATAGATGGAGCATATGATTATGTTGTACCATGAATAAGAAAGGCAAAACATAAATGGTTGGCTTCCTCAAGACTGAAAACATAGAGGCAATCGTGTATTGTGGTATGTACAGGTAGGAATTAGCCTTTTGGTTCAAAATGGAGATAGCAGAGGCGATGGCTTTCTCCGATCCGTTAAAGGGGATCATGTTTTTTTTATAAAAAGAGCTCAAAAGAACTTTGTACCAAGTTGTATCTTGATGCGTAATGTTGAATCTCTTTTTTTGTTTTTTTTATTAATATCGGCCACAAAAACAGACAATGTCAGGTAATACGTATTATCATAAGATTAAATAATTACACACCCATGTAACATGCACTTATCATTTCTTTCTGTCCCCAAGGTAATTATACATTTAGGGGAGAGAAACATGTAATAAGATGTCTTTCTGGTTGTGTAATATTGCCAGTCGTGTTTTGTCTTATTTACTGCTGATTCAGTTTGATATGTTTGATATGTTTGTAAATTTATACTTTTTAACAGCATGTACAAGTCTCATGAGCTAGCTTTCTGCATTACTACGAATATATTGTGATTTAAACAGTGAGCACTCGAAAACGTTGTACCAAGGTGTAATATTGAATATTCAAGTCCCTGGTACAATATTATCATGTGCTCCACCTAGTTATGCAATATATTTATAACCGACATTGACAGCAGAAGAAACACTAAAAACATGCCACAAACTTCACTGACAATATATTTGTCATAACAAGTATATGCCAAACACCTTTTGTTAAAAGTTCACTATTTTATTTCTAAGGAGGGAGAAATGCACACTGATCGCTAAAGTAGAGATAGACATATAAAATATTTTGTATCTACAGTTGTTGCTTTACCCTTTACTAGTTTCAAGAAAAAAGTTGGTAAACATCCTAATAATGTCAATACTACGTAACGAAGTACACATTGGTACACCATTTTCGATTGTTCCGTATGTAAATAACAATGTCTGGTTAGGAATGCTGAAATTTATCTCTTCACACTTGTACATGGTATTAAGAGGGTCAATTTCCACCTAAACATTTGTAACTGAATCGGCAGTTATTTGACATAAAACGCCGTCACTGAATTCGGTGGCATGAATTGGTGGTATAATATTTTATTGGCTCCACTGATATGTTTAGGAAACGATAGCTATATAAGTTTATTAACGAACATTTTAAACGTGAGGAGACCAAAATATATATCTGTGTGTCAAGAATATGACGGTTGTTTCAATTCGTTGTGTTAGCTGATTTTTTTGAGCGTTTGGTTTTGCCAGTTGTTTATGACCTTTGCCCTGTTTTTGGTTTTTCCTCGGAGTTTGTTATTTGTTTAATCTACTTTATTTCGTTTGAGACATGGAAAGATACGAATTTTTGTTATATTTATCAATCACTTATGCAATTAATGAAATGGATCTTCCCTTGGTGGCCTTGAGTTGGTTTATGCTGGTCGGGTTGTTGTCTCTGTGATACATTCCCAGTTTCGATTCTTAATTCTATTAGAGGTCTAACATTACTGCTATCATAATAATAGTATCTGTTTTCAAAGATCCATATCATATATTTTTCGCTAGTAATGTTTTCATTTGTTCCTTTTATATTGCGTTGTTTTCTACTCGAAAAGCTACTGCAAACTGGCGGCCGTCTTTTATCTCAAAAACAGTTTGGTATTACGTGAACTGGAATGGGTACTAGTAATTAATTGTTGTCTGCTAGGTTTTGTAAGCAGTATTCGAAGTTGTATTAGCCTTTTGTTCTAATTCGTTCATTATTGGATATTTATATCAGAGGAAGGATACAATATATAACATGTATAAATTTGTGACACACTTTTGTCATAATGGCGACCATTATCTAATAACCTGTGTTCATGTGTAAGTACTAGTTGTGTGTGTTTGTCGTGTTGGGATATCCCACTTCAAGTGTAAAAGATACAGATGAAACAATGGTAAAAAGGAAATCGAAATCATTAGCCAAAGGAGAATATTTAAACGAGAATACTGGTAAAAAAAACAGACCCAAAGAAAGACGTACGAACATTAAACACTTAAAAATAAACCGTGGGCAATATGAACTCAAACCAAAAGATGTGAGTAGTTAACACAAATACTGCTTTTGTCAACAAGGATACCCAAATGTATGCAGATAGAGAACAAAGCATGCTTTCATAAAAACATGAGTTAACTCTACAGATAAAATGACAAATTATTCACGCATACGAAGAAGAAGAATATCACACCTTTAAATAGGAGATGTATTCGTTACTTGATAACAGTAGCAAGTGACGTATCTATAAATACATTATAAATAGTTTTGATTTACAATTTTATTTGACAAAATATATTCCTATAGAGTACCGAAGAGCCCTTTCAAAATTAAGACTTTCTTCTCATTCAGTAGCAGTGGAAACTGGACGCTACCAAAACATTGAGTTGTCACGTCGTATATGTACAATTTGCCGTCAGTGTATTGAAGACGAATTCCATTTCATCTTAGTGGGTCCGAAATATCAGAAACTTAGAGTAAAATTCATAAAGAAATACTACTGGTCTAGACCAATTGTGTTTAAATCTATTGAACTTTTAAGTTTAAAGAACATCAAACAGTTAACCAATTTAGGAAAATACATTTTTAATGCATTTAAAATCAGAGACAATATTACATGAACATTCTCTGTCTGTTTACTTGTTTACTATGAAAATTTGTATTTACACCGATGAACTGTAAAGTTTAAGGTAATAAAGATTTTGAATAGATAAAATACACATGATAATAGAGTACACCACAATCTGTTTGTGAAGACGTGCGTAACAACATAACAGATGACATAATTGCAATAATATACAATGGTATGTTTATATATAAGTTAACCCTTCAGAATCAGAAAAGAAAGTACAAGGTTAACCAATCATTTACAGCATAACACAAACTATCTTACTAATATACAACATAGTATTACTATATACAACATATGCAGATATAAGACGAAAGAATAACTATTATTAATCAAAAATTGCATAAAAACTATTGCATTTTGTTTCTACTATAAATTGAATTAAGAAAGTAGCTTTACATCCAGCTTTTAAAATAAAAGACCATGGTTTTATGTTTAAAGTTTATGTGCTATTTCATGAGATATAAGTGAGAGAAAAAACAAGTGTTGATAAAATATCTATGTATAACATAAAACTTGAAAATGCTATGGTAGGTTGAAAATTTATAAATTTCAGGAAAATGAATAAACAGTCTGCAAAGTAAATACACATTTCATTTCATTAAGTGGACATGACACGGTTCAGTTTTCTCCTAAAACTTTCAAAACTTCTGTCTGGTACTTTCCTATCACGACATAAATGGCAGTAAATTTCAAAAAGTTCTTTCAACGTATTTTGTCTGTATTTCTTCATCTTGAAAACATGCAAAATTTCTAGTTCAGGGGCCGTCCAAAAAGTTTTTACAGCCATAGGAAGGTGCTTTGAAAGTGTTTTTTCTACATCTTGACATTGCGTGTCCTCTTCATAATCCTCCACGACATCTTGAATGTGGTTAATATCTTCACTTTCTTCAGTTGGCTTTGGATTTTCCACTTCTGGTTTTTCTGCAGTTGTAGCTATAGCGGTAGCCTTCGGCAACTGAAAAGGTATGGTTTTATGTAGGCGACGAATTTTGAGGGTCCCAACGAAAGACAAATCTATTTTCCCCAGTATTTCTAACAATTGCATTGTAAATTGATTTACAGGAAGTGTCGAGAGCATTGGTTCTATATTTTTAAAGTTTACAAACCACTGCTGTTGAATCAATGCTACACAAGAAAGAAATGTCAGTGTGTCCAGAAGTTGTCTAGCATTTAGTCTTTTCTTCATTTTGTTAAGCTTTTCCATTACAGGTATAATCCAAGGGAATGATGTTCCTCTCAGATAGTTGAATTTTCGCGCATATACTAGTTGTCGCCTCTCAAGCTCTTGTATAATCGACGTGGTTAACCTCTCCGCTTCTGCTTTATTACTGCCATCAGGTGAACAAAACTCAACAAATTTATTCGAGATTAACCTGAAAGTCTTGTTTCCAGCTGTATCCCATGTTTGAATAACAGGGAAACGCACTAGTTGATTTTCCATGATACCTGAAAATTAAATGATATAGATTTAAACAATGTCAATGCACAAGTGGTATAGTGAAATTTGAGATAATATAAAGCAAATTTAGCAGAAAAATAACGACCTTTCTATAAGTTTGTTTATTCGATTTTGTTTATGGCAGTGTATTCAAATATTTAAGGTAAACAATATTTCAAAGTCCAGCAAACATACTATACAAAGAATATTCAAGTATTACCGACACACAAATGTCTATAAGTACACAAGTATCAATGATGAAATTCGCCCTGCGCCTACCATATTATACAATAATGTATGTCCCTAGTTGTCTTTTTGTTAAAATTAAAATGTATATATTAAGAATCTGAAACTTGTGGTGGCACACGGTATCAAGACGTACCATTTACACATTACACATTGCTTTCCATAAAGATGAAAACATTTGTTTGAACATGTCTAATGTTTCTTTTTTGTATATTGGCAAGTTATCCGGTGTTAGTTTTTGCCGTTTAAATGAATAATATAGTGCCCGAATTTATAGAGAGAGCTATGTCTCCAAAACAATTGTGTACAGCAAAGTGCAATAAATAATGAATTTATTAATACCTGATAGTAGGACATCTTGTAACTGTAAGTCTGCTAGGGTAAGAAACTCTATCATCCGCGTACACACTTTGGACGCTCGTGGAGAAGCCATTGCCATAAGACTCATGGCTACATCTTCCCGGGACATTTTTCCTATGCTAACTCCTTTGTATAGTGAATTAGGTTGACCTTGTAGATGTTGGAAAAAGTCAACACAGCTACCAGGAAGTACACTTTGACTGATAAACGAATCTTCAAGAAACCTTTTTATAAACTGTTTTCCCAGCAATTCACACGTACTGTCAAGAAAATTGTGAAAACCGTAGAAAGTTTCTACCTTCGAACTTGCTGTACTGGACTTGAACCAAATTTTAAGTGGTGGTGGCGTGGCTCTGTAAATCCAAGGCTCCAATGCAAGAAATCCAAATTGGCCTGTTCTGCAGTTCATTAGACTAACTGCACCTGGACCTATTTCCACTGCCAATTTGTTCGATACAGGTGAGGCAGGTCTTCCCCATAACATCTTTTCAAGACATAGCTCTGAAGTGAAATATAAGCTTATACATTTTGCAACCAGCACTACAGACATTTATATACATTGATTGACACTCAATTTAGCAGCATTTCTTAAGTATTGACCTCTTACATTATTGCTTTTATGAAAGACTTTTTTCATGATATACACAACTTCAATCGAAAAATGTGTCATTTTGATTTTAGTGCGAAACATTTCTTTTTTTTTCGCATATTAATTTTCGTATTACCGGTATATCACATCAGACATGATCTGTAGAAATAGTATAAATCATAGGGTGCTCAATGTAGAACAAACAAAGATGAGTATCCGTAATGAACTCTGTCATGGATTGATGAAATCTATTAATAATAATTGTATTGTGTCTTGTTCGACCGTTTTAATGAAGATAGAGTTCTGTTTGTATATCTTAATTTGGACATATACTATTGGTTTTCTTTTCATTACAGAAACAAAAATGATTTACACAAGTGTAAATTAAACTACATATGTTCATAGAATAAAAACAGGAAACATATATATTAGAATAAATGGTACCTACACTTGCCATTCGATTATCTTTTTAATAGATACATCCAGGTCTTGAGTTATACACACTAAAATTTCGCAGATCCTAATGAATCTATTGCCAATACAGGTATAAATAGTATTTTAAACGCATTTCATAACATAATCAAGTTACATATCTTCGAATACATTGGTGTTTTTCACATCAGATAGTACACAAATAATGATAATATTATACATACCTAAAGAATATGCTTCCCATGTAGCAGTACTGTCTCCAGTCAGTTGATATTCATCATACAAATTACGAAGTCTTTCTATCATTTGTGTGCCCACTGATCTCAAAGCAGACAAAAGCGAGTCATCAGCATTTACATATGGTACCAATAAATCGTATTTTTGTAACAGTCTTTCTATATTTGGTAATGAAATGTACATATGTGGAGCTATAACATGGGGTATTGGAGGCACTTCAACTACAAACTCCATCCTACATCGAAGATCTCGGAGGAGATTAACATTTTGGTCGAAAGAGAAGATGTACGGGTCAATAGCCCTCTCGATAGCATCACGTGTTGTTTTATTGATAACATCTCCACATACAATTATTCCAGACACAGGATGGTAAGCATTGAGGTGTGGACGACGATGTGGAATATCCCCATAAAACTGAACAAACTGAACCTGGTTGGGGATCGTGCATACGTTAAGCACATCAGCCGAAACGTCAATGTTTCTGCCGTCAGTATTAGACTGGAAATTCACGATGTCAGAAAATGAGCAGCAGGAATACATTGTACCTCTGTCCCCGGTCACTTGCTGAATTCCATGCCTGGCCCACAATAACTGCAAATCATTACTTGAAATTGTTACACCAACATGTACTGTCGTCTTTCTTATCATATTAAAACCGGTAAGAGAAATATCATGTTTTGTTCGTTCACCAAATCTGAATGCAAATATTATAGGAATGAGACCATCTGGTAATGTTACCTCGTCAACTGCAACCTGTAGCAACTTAAGAACATCCATACATTCGTCCGGCATAACTGTCCAATGCTTTACACTGTGCAAATCAACCTTCATCAAAGTGTTTCGTGCCCTACCACCCAGTGCAGCACCAGCTGCTTTACATGTCAGAGTTGTTCCGACTGATTTGATATAATCGTAAGTCACTTTTGTCATATTTAAAAATCGTATCTGTTGAAAAACTGTGCCGGGTAGCGGTACAACACCAAGCCATATATGCCACGGACCTTCAATAGATATTTCTGTGCCCTTACACTGTGCTAAGACACTCAGTGTTTGTTCGGAATAGTGACGAAGATCTAAATGTTTCTTCAACTTGGGATAAATCCTTTCCAAACTATTAAATTCATGTCTTAGTATTGAGATATGTGTCAACGGAAATGTTATTCCTGCAAAGCTTGTCAACTCGACTACTATTCCATCGATATCTGGCTGGAAATTCATTGAAGGAATGTCGCACTGGGGCAGTTTTGTCGCTCTTACAACTATTTCGTTGTTTCTATTCAATAAGTGTGACACCTCCTGATTCGCTTTTTGCCATTCCGACATGAAGTTGTCAGTGTTTTCCTCGGCACACTGATATAAGACTGACTCTACAAGGAAAAAAAGTATCAGCTGTTATTAATAAAACGCCAAACAAACTCTCCTTTTCCTAGTATATATAACCAATATAAGCAGTGGAAACAAAACACTTGCAATTTTACTTGCAGAACATAGAGATATTTTAAGTGATCACTAGAATACAACTTGTGAATTATGTCATGTGAAATAATGCAGAAAAAGTCTGGATAAAAACCGACTGCTGTTATAATATTGAAGTGCAATTTTGATTGAGCATACACCATTTCAAAACAAACATTTAATTACTATTAACTCGTTAAGGATGTGACAAGAAGATCTAATAAATCAGTGTAACTTGTGAATCTGAGCAGGTACAATTTAAGATGGCATTGAACCGATGTGTTATACCAATCTATGCATCAGCTCGCAAATTTCTAGTAAAAGTGGTAGAATGAACTTTTGTTATCAGTACCATAATTGTCACCGAAATAATTTCTTTTTCTCAGATTTATTCGCTCAGGATGAAATATTGAAATCAACGATTTTACTAAAAAAGAAGTTTTACTGCAATAATCATAAGTTTACCTGTATTACTGGGCTCATTTTCATCTAGTTCATCTTGTGTCTGAAAATCCAGAAAAAAATTTTGAATAATTCCTGTTATGTAGACGTTTGTTAAGATGACGAGGGAACACTTTATAAGAGGTTGTTTAAAAAATGATTTCAACATACGACGACAATAGTTTGTCCTTTGAGAATAAACACAGTTACTGTACCTAGTTGTGTAGATTAACAACTTGCATGCATGATTAAAAAGTCTCATATATTATTATTCTCAAGTATAGGTTTCCAAATGAGGATGCTTCAATTTGAGCGAATTATACATTTTTTTAATGCCAGTACAAATGTACAAATTGTAATTGATACAACACTGTGACGAGTAATGTAAAATCACGAAAAGAAACATTAAGTCGTATAACTATAATGCTATCGATACATGCAAAAAGCAAAGAGGAAAATTCAAAACGAAAAGTGCCTAATCAAATGGCAAAATGAAACGACAAAACATATCAAACGAATGGACAACAACTGTCATACTCCTGACTTGGTACGGGCATTTTTAAATGGTTGATTGAACCTGGTTGTATAGCGCTAAAACTATCATTTGCATGACAGTCGCATCAAATTCCGTTATCTTCACATCGATGCGTGAACAAAACAGACACAATCGGTAAAATAGTCAAAATATGGTCACATCACTGTGTTACAATCTCCAAACAAAAAAATCATTTACAAAAAAGCACAAACAGCATCTATCAAATAAAAAAACCACATTCAGTGTTTCGCATGTTTGGCGTAAGAAAATGTAAACGTAACATAGGAAGAAATTTTGTCGTTCAAAGCATGTTCAAAACAATTATAATTCCGGATAGGGAATGGTGGTATGCAGGGATAAAAAATGAAAAATGATGTTAGAATTACTTTCAGAAACAGACCGAGTTTATAAATTATCCAGAGGTCTTTTTAAGCGGTAGACATATTTATCGCCCAAAAATAGCCCTCTTGTTCTAATGTTACGTTTAGAAACCATCAATAGCTATCAAAGGTACCAGGATTATAATTTAGTACGCCAGACGCGCGTTTCGTCTACATAAGACTCATCAGTGACGCTCAAATCAAAAATATTTATAAACCCAAACTAGTACAAAGTTGAAGAGCATTGATGATCCAAAATTCCAAGTTGTGCCAAATACGGCTAAGGTAATCTATGCTTGGGATAAGAAAATCCTTAGTTTTTCAAACAATTCAAAGTTTTTTATACAGGAAATTTATAAAAATGACCACATTATTGATATTCATGTCAACACCGAAGTGTTGACTACTGGGCTGGTGATACCCTCGGGACGAAACGTCCACCAGAAGTGGCATCGATCCAGTGGTGTAAATAGCTATCAAAGGTACCAGGATTATAATTTAGTACGCCAGACGCGCGTTTCGTCTACATAAGACTCATCAGTGACGCTCAAATCAAATATATTTATAAACCCAAACTAGTACAAAGTTGAAGAGCACTGAGGATCCAAAATTCCAAAAAGTTCCAATAAACAATCAGAAACATACACAAAAATAATTTTTACCTCTCCTTTCCTCTGTTCTTCTACTTCTAGCTCATGTTCTTCTTCTAACATGTTATCAATCATTTTTTCGACTAACGTTGATATCATGTCTTTAACCTATAAATGTAAAGTATGCATAACTTTATATGTGTGCGAAATTGTTAACAAGGTATGTATTTAGATAAATAAAGGCAACAGTAGTATACCGCTGTTCAAAACTCATAAATCCATGGACAAAAAACAAAATCGGGGTAACAAACCAAAACCGAGCGAAACGCATTAAATATAAGAGGAGAACAACGACACAACATCGAAACGCAACACACACAGAAACAGACCAATCATCAGACAAAACACCACGAGAATAACAAATGTAACATGAAAACCAAATACATGAATTTGGGATAGACAAGTACCGTGCCACGTCTTATCTCAAAAATAAGAGAAAACACAAACGACTCAACGTTAAAATGCAACACAAAGAGAAACGAACAATATATAACAATGACCATCTTCCTGACTTGGTACAGGACACTTTTAAAGGGGAATAAAAGTGGTGGGTTGAACCTGGTTTTAAGGCATGCCAAACCTCGCACTTTAATGGCAAAGTTAAATATAACATTGAAATGACAACATAATATTACAGGACTACAATACAAATAAATAGGAGAACATATTAGACACAGAAAAACATGATTAATAGATAACAAAAAGTATCAGGTTTAAAATTCAATACGCCAAAAACGCGCCTTGCCCACACAAGACTCACCAGTGACGCCCAGATATAAAAGATCGAAAGTGAAAAAAGTACAAAGTTGTACAGCACTGAAGATCAAAAGTTGAAAAGGTTTCGCAAAATACGGCATTGTTTTTATGCCCGGGATAAGAACATTCTTACTATATAGAACAATTCAGGAAGATTAATGATTGCTTTCAGTTCATTGCTAATGTTTGCCTATTCGTTTATTTCACCTTGTAAGAGATATAATTGTCTAAAATGATAAACTACAGAGTTCAAAATGAAGAAAACGAAGTACTATTCTGTGGTATAACATTAAATTAATTAAATGAATATTTGCTATATAGATTTAACCAAAAAGACTTTTCTACTTACATGTCTATGTATCCTTCTGATCTTATCAATTTCTAGTTCTAAAAAAAAGTTCAATTAGTTTTAGGGATATCTTTATAATAAACTAAATCAGTCAGAAAGTTATACGAATGTATAAGGATACAACTTTAACACGCTAGTTAATACTTTAAAAATAGTTCCATCATCCGATTCCAAGTGGATAGATGCACACGGCCGATGGAGCTAGGTTGACGACTAGCGAAATGTTGCATATATCTATTCAAAAGTAAAAATAGAACTTTAGAGAAATATTTATGAGTTAAATTACTGACAAATAAAAATAAATTGTTAATAAACAATAATATAACATCGTCACATGCTTAAAACATATTTCTTATGTCTATCTTTAGATTCGTCTTCGGTATTTTTGTATAGCTGATGTGATCAAGTGGTCTAGGGCGCTGACCATGATGCTTACCAATGGAGTACATGGTTTATCAATGGTGTCAGTTCAAATCCCGTTGAAGAACCCTGTTGGGTTTAATTTTTTGACTTATATAAACAACTTCCAAAAACATTGAAACTAGCGTAATATACTTAATTTTTCCATATTCTTTTTTCATATATACACAATACAGAATATAACTGTAGACAAAGAGAGGAAAATAGTCGTATATATATCGTTTAACATGCTTTACAGCTGGTTGAACACACATTTGTTCTCCAAAATGTCTTGTACCAAGTCAGGAGTATGACTGTTTTTATCAGACAGTCCGCTACTATGTATGTTGCCGTTTGCATATGTGGTAGTTCAGTGTTGCTGTTGGTCCATTTATTTTATATTGTGATTGATGTGTTTCGATCGTTTTAAATTGTTTACCCGGATTTATTTTCGCTAAATTGAATTGTGACCATTGAACATCGGTGTACTACTGTTGCTTTTATTAACATTTCCTTATCATAAATATTGAAAAAAATATTTTCAATATATGTGGAATTTCTATATGCAGAAACAAATATTGTATCATATCTTTCTTACCTCCATTCTGCATACTTGCATATAATAGTGAAATCATTTGTATTTTTTCCAACAGCTGAAAAATAAAGACGTTAATCACTTTGTTTTCATCGATTATGTTTGTCGTTTTTGATTTTGCATGTATCTATATAAGATGTTCACAACTTTTATGGCCACATTGATGATGTGAGTGATGAATATTTCTTTTGCATTTACTTTCATTTTACATTTTATGACATATATTACATATTTAAAACCATGAAACATTCATTTCATCAGGTATATGATAACTGTTAACCTTTTAATGGATCAGTTGTACTTTCAAAATTGCAATATTCCCAAAACAAACAAAGGCGCTAGAATACCTTATCAATTCTTTGCTTTTTCTGAAAGAGTTAATTACAAAATGAATAAGAAATGTCAGTGTATGTTCAGAAATTGATATATTTTACTCAACATTTCAAAATGTCTGTAAATCTATTTTCATCATTTCGAGTATAGAGTTGTTAAAGAAAAGAAAGTCATATCATGATGTGACACATTTGTATTCATGATACATAGTTTCAATATATCAAGATACAATGTAGAAGTATAAGTTTGGATTAAGTTTAAGCCACCTTTTTGATTGTAAAGATATAAAACTTACTTTCTGTGACGTTTCCATTGACACTGAAAATATAAACGATGACATACAACACAAATCAAGTGTAGAAAACGTAATATAAAGTAGAAAAAAATACAATTATATTTAAAATAGGGAAGTCTTCATCACATGGAAATTCAATAAATATGCTTCAACGAGCGCATCTGGATCAGACCGCAGAGTTCTTTCTGAACAGAATGGGACAAAAATTGACACAATATTAAAGCTCGATACAGGTCTGAATTTATTTGGATTGTAATTAAATATTTGACACATTATAGATTTTTGACACAGATTCAATGTAGTTAATAACTTGGAATGTGATATTTGATTGAATTTATATTCAATTGAAGCTGTTGAGCAATACACCGTGGTGTTGTGCAATACCTGGTAAATCTGTGATCAGACTATACAGTTATTACAAAGAATTATCAAAATGAATTGTGGCTCCCATTTTTTGTTTAATTGATAATTATTATATCTTGATGACCCCTCCCCCCCAAAAAAAAAAATACTTGAAGATTGTTCTTTTTGTACAATGTGGTATAATTTAAGAGACAACCATACACTTAGCACACACACTAGTGTTTGAAAACTAGTAAAGTACTTGGTTTTGGCCCCTAACTTCTTATCAGTTTGGGCAATTATCTACCTAAAAAATCAAAACCTTCTTCTTGTGGTATCGAACCTTGCAGTGCAATTTCAGAGCAATAAAAATACTCATACACAAGTTATTGTCATGCAACTAGAAGAACGATTTGTAATGACCAGTTTTGGCCCCATATTCGTAAATAGTTGGGACAGTCATCCAAAACCAATCCCAACCTTCCTTTTGTGCTATTGAACATTTTGTTACAATTTAATAGAAATCAATACAATTAAATTGAAGTTAATGTCCGGGACGACGACGATGATGACGTCACAGAGATATGCGACCGCAATTATCTTTTGGTCGTATAAAAACTCAAACACATTAAACGAAAGAAAACAGATGTCGTATGCTTGACTTGGTACCGGCGTTTCCATGTGTAGAAAACGGTGGATTCAGCCTTGTTGTACAGGTAACTAAACCTCTCACTCGTACGGCAATCAAACAGACACATTCATGCTTAGTGAACTGATAATTCGTGGCGGAATATAGCCGCTGATGGGCGCTTCAGAATTTGTCTGATAAAAATGAATGACCAGAACAAAAGTGGTTATTCATTTAAAGTTATAGTGAAATGCTGCATGGATAACAGAAACTTGGCGTCAGTAGAACTTCGACATCTTGATTTTTCTTTATCTTTTAGGGCAAACCAGTAATTCATAGTTGAATAATTAAAATAAACTAGATTAGAAATGATACGTTTTAAAATTTATAGCATTCCAATTATTTGTGTCCTAGAAATCAAAGTCCTACTGAAACTGACTTTCCATGTCCTTGACATAATACAAACAAACACAATTTACTATGGTAAGGCGTAAAATAAATACCTTCTTTTTGCTGTCCTATTATCAGTTGATACACCTCTTCCATCTAAAGAAAAAAATCCGATAATGTTTATTGAATTACCTATAAAATGACACATGTATAGACAAACTTTTGAAAAGGGGTGCTAAAGAAACGACTGTTAACAATTATGTAGTTTAATTTATTTTAATGGGAATAATTTATACTGTTTTTTTCAAAGTAAAATAAGACCTGCCTATCATAACAGTATCAATGAAACCTTATCACATAGAGTAATTAATATTATAAACGGTGTTATCTTCCTTCGCTTATTGCATATCACCCTGATCAGTTACTCCGAAATTCTCATACCACTGATTTGAAACATGAGGAGAACTTATCAGCGACGTCGCTATGCGTTAAGAGAGGATATCAGTGACGTCACAATATGTGAGGTGAAATTGTCAAGCTTTACTTTCGTTGAGCGTAAATACTGCTCAATGGGAGGGAATGATACCCTACAAATCGTGTGGTGACCAGATGATCGCATTTTCTACCTTAAATACCAGCCACTCAACAAATCATGAACTTATTAGCTCATTCACTACACGCATCTGCTTTTAAAGTTCACATTGGGGTTCATGTTATATATTTCACGATGTCAATGTGTAGAAAACATGGTAATCTATACTTTAATAGTATATATTGCAACTAACCTTGTATCCTATCATATGCACATACGAAGCCTTCCCTGGTTCTATGGTAACAAAGAAAGAAAAAAATAAATTTATAATTCTTATAAATATTATACGTTAATTATGTCAATTTATATAAAGTAAATCATCGTATATGTTTAAGTAAAGTGCGTCATT